>JAOEGL010000003.1:172176265-173376265 GCA_034509955.1 Urosaurus nigricauda
ATGAAAGGAAACGACCAACTGAATTCGTTCTCATAGTTCATCTTTTTAACATTGCCCATTGTTTTCTCATTTTAGGCCTTTGTTTCATTAAGTTATATATTTTTATTGTTTAATGTATCCTGTGCAGATCATTCTCAGTTTTATTTTCATCTGCAAAGTCATCTAAGATTACGGTATGTGTTCAGCCAGGAGTGCCTGTTATCAGCTTCGGCTGATATGCCAGCTGCAACCCTTCCTGGAACGGGAGAACCTAGAAATGGTTGTACATTCACTGGTTATCTCTCATCTCGATTTCTGCAAATGTGCTCTACATGGCGCAACCCTCATGCCATGTTCAGAAGCTGCAATTGGTTCAAAACAAGACAGCCAGATTAGTTACAGGGAGTTCTAAATTTGATGCTATTGCACCTATCTTAAAATCCTTACACTGGCTGTCTATTAGCTTGTGGGCACAGTATAAGGTGTTGGTTATTACCTATAAAGCCCTACATGGCTTGGGTCCAGCCTACTTGAGGGAACACCTGCTCCCATACAATCCTTCTCCCACACTCAAGTGCTCTGGGAGGAACCTACTGCAGCCAAAGAAAACCATGCTGGTGGCGACCTCCCAGAGGACCATTTCAGCTGCTGCTCCAAAAATATGGAATGACCTGCTGGAGGAGATCTGTCATATTACATCTTTGGAGGCCTTTAAAAAGGCGATAAAGATGGATCTCTTCCGGTGGGCCTTCCTAGGCTGATCTCCTTGTAACTGAGCTCTCCTATTGTCTAGCTGCTTTTATCTAGTTGCTCCCACCTGCTAATGATGGATTGTATTGGGAACTTTTACTGGGAATTGTTATTTTAATGCTGTTGTAGGGTGGGAAGGAGATGGGGAATGGGAGCTGTTATATTTGCTACGTTTTAATGTCTTAATATGTCTGATTTTTATTGCTTTTAACTGTTGTTACCCACCTCGATCCAATTTAGGGAGAGGAGGGATACAAATAAATATTATTGTTATTGTTGTTGTAATTATTATTAAATGATACAAGAATTTCTGTCCACTTAGCCCCCTAATAAAAGAGCAACAAAATTTGCATTCTTAAAACATCTGGGCTGAATCTGAAGTGCTGGATTTTATCTTTAAATGCCTGCATAGATTGGAGCCGAGGTACTTGAAGGATGGATTGCTACCATATTTACCTACCTGGACCCTAAAGCCATCATTTCAATTCTTCCCCTAAGGGTGCCCACCAAGTGACGGGTGGCAGAGAGGGCTTTTTCAGTGTTGATCTAGGCAGGGAATGCCCTCCCCAGAGAGGTTTGCCTGACACTTGTATTACATGATGGAGGAAGGTTTGCACTCGGTAAAGACTGTTTCATTTCTTAAGAAGTTTAGCACTTATTTTAATACATTACTTTCTTTAATGCATTTCTTTCTTTCTTTTATTTTAACCCTACTGCTGGCTTTTCTTTTTGCAATACTATGTGTTGCATTGTTTTATCACTGCTGCCCTTTCTGTCTTGTTTTCATTTTATGCTGTTTTATTTCCCTTTTTTATTGTTGTGTTATTCATTTAGGCACTTAGATCAAAATGGAATAGGCCTCTCCCAGGCCTAAAATGGGCCATAGGGGCTAAAACATGGAAAAATTCCCCCCACAGCCCCTAGAATGCATTGGGGACATTTGGAGGCAAACTTTTGTTTCGTACTTTGTTAGCACCGGAGGTCTGCTAGCTGGAGTTATATGGCCCCTGAGCCTTGCACAGTTGTCTACCCCTTTTCTAAATGAAATCCTTAGGCAAAAATAATCTAGACTTAGAACAAGGGTTGGTTTGAGGTACAGAGTTACAAACAATGACTAGACCTTACACTTCTTTATTCCAGGTTCACCTATTGTATACAGCAATGTATCTTGATGTTAAAATTTTATCTATATAGTTACTATATTTGGTTGAACAGAAACTTGTTCAGGTCATGTTTCAAGAACAGCACACCCTGACTGCTCTTTTATACATGCTTTAGTGTATCCTATGCATCATTAGTCAAAATGATTTTTTAAAAAATGATTTAATGAATCTTGTTGATAGAGTGCTTTAAAACAGTATTGCCCTAATACACTGTTGAAAGGTTCTATGGAATGGCGTCCTTTAAAAAAATGAAGCTAAGGCTTTGAAAACAAATTAGGGAATACTTGTGGTTTGCCTGTAGATTAAGAAATGTCTGAGTAAGAACAGAAAGTTTCATCTCTGCCTGAGGATATCTGATTCATTAAGGCAACCTCAGCAAAAGTTTGTTCTTTGAAATTCTTGGATAGAGCTCATCATTTTTCTCCAGGACCTCTATTATTGACAGTGTTCAATAGTTGGCAGTCATTGATTGACGCTAACCTCAGATTGTCTGATATGGACATGATGGCAAATCATGGCCATGTAGATCAGGAAACAAGGGGAGGATATGTGTGAGTGTATGATAGGATGGAGTAGCAAACCATGTTTTGGGCATAGCTTGGAAAAAATAGTTTTCTCATCTACAATTTGCATGCATGCTGACTGACAGATTTTGAGTGTAATAGACCAGTGGAGGTTACCTTTCCAAGCTGTAGTTTCAGAAGAGTAGGAATGCTATGTTTGAAATGAGCCTTTGCTTAGGGAGAATGGCAATGTATTTTCCATGTGCATATGGACAAGCAGACCAGAAATAGGGCCAGGGCTTCAGCTGCATTTGCTGGGCAGATGAAGGACATCCATATGATCCAGCCTGGCATTCTGAGAGAAATCCAGAGGGTTGTGCTGTCCTTACGCACTATGTTTTCCAAGCAGCATGTTCTAATAAAACTTAATCATAAATTTATGTGTGTTTGTCTCCTCTGCACTGGGTGACATCCTAGGTAGTGACACCACTGCTTGTTCAGTGTCCAGGCACTCTGAATTCTGCAAGAGATGTGATGATGAAGATCAAATGATATTTGCATTGTTCCTTGTGTTTCCCACTTGCTATTTCCAGGATATAGTTCATTCTAATTTTGTTAGCCATGGGTGGAGCAAAAGCATTGAAGACCTATCCCTTGCAGCTGAAATACAGTTAACTCTATGCCTTTTGAGAGGCTTTCTAGAAACATCTTTATTCTTTCCTTAAAGGAGCCCTTCTTTTTGCAACAATCTGGATTCTGCCTCCTGGTGCAGTCTGCTTTTCTTTGCTATTCTTACATTGTGACAAGTACATGCAGCCCACTCTGTCTTGGTCTAGGGATGCCTCAAGAATTTGATATTAGCAATTTCCAATTGCTAATATGTGAATCACAACATAGCCATCCGTTGGAATACACGCTGAAATAACACAGGCTGGAAATCGATCTGTCCATCCCAATCCGAGGTCATCTGAGAGTACAGAACACACAGCTGTTCTTGCTTATTCCCTTCCTACTCTTGTACTTGCTGATGCAGCCACATCTGACTTCCCAGCAAATGCTGCCGCTTGTTGCTCTTTGGGATAGCGATACATAAAATTGGGCGTCAGACAGCAGCAGCTGAATCAACATGAGACAAGAGCTTGGACAAATTATTATTTGGGACTGTAGCTCCCAGAATCCACAACTAGAATGTAGTTTTCCCTCTGCAGAACAATTTGTCTAAACTTTTTGGGAGACAAAGGAGTTCATAGAATGAGTTTGCTCTGAGTAAAGAAACTGGATTCCTGTTTCCTTTGCAGAAGTTCAAAGTTTGTAAAATGAAAGCCCTGTACCCATTGGTCTTAAATACTGATACTTTTTTTTCAGATCTTGATGCTTGTCCCATGCAGACTTTTTAAAATTAGCAGAATCTGTGTTTAATTATACAGAGAATGATCAGTCAGCTTGGCTTCCAAATGTCGAGACAGTTCCAGTCTGTAATCCATTTTCTGCAGAAACTCATGATCTATAGTATTTCATTCCGTGAAATGGAATGTAAAAAAATTCCTTTTTTGTGGCAATATGTTCTTTTGTCTCTGTTTTGTTGGCTATAATGGCAACAAGTAGAATGTTGTGACTTTATAATGAAGACCTTTTTTTTGGCAAAATCTTGCAGGATAACTAAAAGATGTCTTTACTTGAAGCTAACAAACTGTTCCCATCCCTGGAATTCTTTGTAGATCTACAACATTTGCAAATACTGAGGTAGAATCTGTTTCTGGGGGGCCTCATCTTGTTTTGACATAAAGTGACACCAATCCCAAGATGATGTCCTTCAAATATTGGAGACTTGCATCTGGATAGCTGCAGATTCCAACAAGAGCAGATTGTATTTATAGGCTGTGTTGGTGAAATGTTGTCAAGTAATTTCCTTAAATTAAATTACATGACTTATTGAGAGAATTATACCAACTGGTTGCTGATCATTCTGAGTACGTATCATTTGTTACCTCCAAAGAGCCCCTTGTGTATATTTGAGATATATATCTATAGCCTTCCCTCTCCAACTTTGGGCTTGGCATCCACGGATTTAAGCATCCACGGATGGCAAACCCCATTGCTGCTAATGGCCATATGTGAATGTGTCCGCAGCAGAGCGGCCACATGCACACCACATTAAAAACAACAGGACTTGAGGTCATGCATTTTTTTTCATCTGCAGAGGGGTCTGGAATGGAGCCTGCATTGGATATTAAGGGCCAACTGCATATATTCCATGAACATGCACTTTAAGTCTTCTGTCTCTACAAACCATGTGTCATGTTATCCTCTTCTCTCTCTCTTTGCCTCAACAGCAATGTGTTCTGATTTTTCAGTTAGGGAAGCTATGGTTAGTTCTAATCAGGAAATTCCTTTAAACCGAGTGTGTGGTTCTGCATGATTGTGGTGGACCAGGAATGTTGTGATGTCTGAACTAAGCCACTATGTCTCTTTTAGATATGTTTGCAGCTACAGTGGCTAGCCGGTAAGTGTGGGAAGTTTTTCCTGCTAAACTTGTACCCTTCCTCAACATTTCATATGGCCCCATTGCCTAACATTTGGGGACTTGTGCTGTAGAGGATTGTAGGGGGGGGGGGGATGAATAGCCAAAAGGAAGATTATACAACAGTTTCTTCTGCATCCTCCTCCTGTTGAGATAGTCCCATGGTTTATAATTTTAAAAAGGCTGGCTGCCAGATGCATAAAGGAGTTCTTGACTTCATAGATTATTGGACAATACTAGTCTATAAAACACAGTAGGTTGGCATTCCCAAGCAAATAGGCTATCAGATTATTGAGGTGTGGTGAGTGTGTAATGGCCTTTAGGATGCTATGAAAGGGAGCTAATCCCACAATACAGGAGGTCAAAGATGTTACTGTGCCACTTAAATGTACATAATTAGCCTTTTGCTAGAATCTTCATGGCCTCAAGCCATAGAAGCCACTTTCGAGAGGGGATGGTAGAGAAGAGATACTTGATTGTTCAAATGATGAAGAAATTGAGGCACCAGATATCATCTGCACAGAAAGAATTTAGCTGTGAGATTGAGAATGCCAAATAGTTTTAAAAATATTGAAGTCATTACCCCCCAATTCTCTGGTGATTCTTCCAGTGTTAAGAATGCTGGGGGACGGGAAGGGCTGGTGTATTTTTAAGGTCGTCTGTGAATTGTTGGTAGTTGAGCAATCAAAAAGAGCCTGGCCTTGTGAATTTGAGGATAATAGCATAAGATCCAAAATTAACCTCATCTGTTTCTCTTTCTGAACAAGTACCAAGTTTTAATATGAAGAACACGTGTATGCCAGCACTAAATAAATACAGAATCCTCTTCTATTTCTTCTTGCAGTTTGTGTGTGCTAAATACACAGGAACATACAAGACAGTTACAGGTCAGAATGGTTGGGGTTTTTAACTAAACCTAAATAAATGATGCTATTTCATTGCTCAGACTGTAGTCTATTTTAGTTTCAGTCCAGAATAGAAGAGCCTGCCACTAGTGGTCAGTAGTCTCCTTTCCCTTGTTAAGTATTCTGAACTTCCTTATTGTCACTGTTCATTGTAAAGCAGAAATGCCTAAGCTCTCATTTTCTTGGTGGGTTAAACATTCCTCTGCCATTCGTAGCCTACATTTCAGTAAAGACAACATTTTAGCATAATATTATTCCTTACCAACCTCTCCCCATGGATCAAGACAGGGCACAACAGATAACATCAGTTAAAAAAACATAAACTACTTAAAATAATACTAAATTAAACAAACAAATAAAACCAGTACATATTATAACAATCAATCCGTAATGTTAAACAAAAATCACAATTTAAAAGGCACAATTTAAAAATTATCTGGATAGGCCTTCTGGAAGAGACGGATCTTTAATACTATTTTAAATTTTGACAACATATCCAGCTGTCAAATCTCTTCTGACAGGTTGTCCCAAATGGTGGCTAAGCAAAAAGTCTAGTGGTGACTAAGTGAGAGTTGCCAGTTTACTGTATATACTCATGTATAAGTCTAGAAATTTTAGTAAAAAAATTGACCCCAAAAACCTTGGTCGATTTATCCACAGGTCAATGTAAATAGTATACTTTAACTCTTTTTAAAAAGGAAACCATCCCCCAGTGAAAGGAAAAAAGTGCAATCTGTCTTGGAACCACTGACCTCAATCTACTGTCTCTTTAATCCAGCCTTAAGAATGAGCACAAAGAGTTATTCCTGCCATAATTTTGTAAGTTCTTTGCCATTGTTTTCCTACGCTTCACCATTGAGATCTTTTTCTGCATGCCCATAAATTTTACCCTTGACTTATCCAAGGTCATATCATAATCTGTAATTTTGCCCCCCCCCCCCCGTCCTCAATTTATACATAAGGCTGACTTATAGTCGAGTATATACGGTAGTCCTGGCTGATTTGAGTATATGTCCTCCAGAGTGTATGGGGTAGATTATATGGCAGGAGGCAATCTTGTAGGCAACCTGGACCTAAAACATGTAGAGCTTTAAAGGTAACTAAGGGGCTGTACATACAGCCCCTAAGGGATGGTGTGATGCTGCCCCTTTCCTAGCCAGATTGAGGTCGTGGCAACCTCACACCATGGCCCTGATCCAGCCTTTTGAGAGTGCAAAAAGGAGCTGAAAAAAGTGGCTCATTTTTGCACCCCTGAAAGGCTGCCATAGCCGCAGTGCCACGTTTGGTACTGTGGCATATGGATGCAGCGCTGGAGGAGCGCCATGATGCCACGCACCATGTGGAGCAGTGTATGGGTCAGGATACCCGGGGGGTCGAGTTTGGCGTGTGTTGTGAGGATGCTACGCTCCAACTCTGCCCCCATGCCAGCCTTAATGGCTGGTGTGTACAGGGCCTAACTCTCTGGATATTGCCTGGTAACCAATTGGCAGCCAGTGGGCGGATTGTTATATTGGTGTAATATGATTACTCCTAGATGCACCAGTGACCATTCTGACTGCTGTGTTTTGAAGTAATTGAAGTTTCTGAACTTGGAACTCCATGCAGCCCATTATACAGAGCTTTGCAGAAACCTAGCCTGAGGTTTTCAGTGTTTGCACTACCATTTTTTAGATCCCTTAGCTTTAGGAAGAGGCACAGCTTGCGTAACAGCTGAAGCTGATAATAGGCATTCCTGGCTGTTGCATCTATCTGAGATGTCATTTGGAGTGACACATGTAGAAGCACTTCCTGGCTGCAAACAGTCTTTTAGAGAGAGTGTTTCCCCATCCAAGGCTGGTTGACACACCTCCAAACCCGGGTTAGAGCCTTGACAGTAAGCATCTCTGTCTTGTCTGAATTCAACTTCAGTTTGTTTTTCTTCATCTAACCCATTATCTCCTCCAGACATTCATGTATTCCTTTGCTGGGTCTCTTTTTGAAGGCATGAGGAAATATATTTGGATGTCATCAGCCAAATTATAACATTGTAAAAGTTTAACATGCATTTTCCATGTCTGATTTGTGTGCAGTTTTCACATGTCTCTCCTTGCACGTGTGAACCCTTGAATCATACATGTACCTGAAGTTTAAGAAGCCAACTTTGAATGTCCTCCCCTCAGTTGTATAGAACTTGGTCTTCATTGGTACAGTGTAATTGTCTGGAATATTTAATGAAACCTGAAATGGTGAAAACACAGAATAAGTGAAATAAATAAACAATTGTACTGCTTGGAGGGTCATAGTAAATAACTGCTACTTCAATTGTCTCCCTGTTTTGTTTTGTTTTTGGCAGCTGAGCATGTTCCCACCCCTTATTTTTCTTTTATTTCACAGTGATTGTAAAATAGATCAGTGTCACAATGTTTGTTAAAAATTTCACCTGTTCTTATTACTGTGATAAATCATGTTTCTCAGGGTTTTCATCTACTTTATTCCCTGCATAACATAGCATTTCTTAATCAAGATCCTTAGAAACAATCCATTAGACCCATACTATTGTTAGATTAGAAACAATAAAGTCAACTGTCAGAAATGTTCACATTTGATTTTTGCTTGCCGCCTGAATCCTTATTGGTTGTGGTCTCAGAACACAACAAGTCAGGGATCTGCAGGAGTCCACAGCTGTTTCTTATGAGATGGTTCATGCTGTCCAGTTGCTCCATCCACAAGTTTGTTTCTCTGATTTTTGAGTTGAAAAAGGCAAAGCAGAGAGCTGACTATGTCTGCATTTGGACAACACAATAAACAATGCTCAGTGGTTTAGCCACTTCCATTGCAAGTGGGAGTGATCAGCAGCATATCTAATCACTTGTATATAGTATACTGCTCAAAACTGGTAAGTCAGAGCTCCTGTGGATCCCTGACTTGTTTCCTGTACCATTCAACTCTTCTATTTTGCCTACCAGTAAGAAAGAATGACATTTCTGTGCTTCACCTAGTACAAATGCCTCATGCATATTCTAGAATTACAGGTGCTCATAGCCTGGATCAGATTTAATGGCTTTCTTTGTTTATCTTTGTAAGTCTTCATCACTTCATTGTGATAAATAACAGTGAATACCAGATTGAGATTTTGGACATAATCATTTGACCATGAAGAGGGTTTGGGAGAAAATGAAATAGTAACACATAGTCTTTTATGTTCCTTTTTGTTCTTACAATGCGAATGTACAGATTAGATGGAATAGCAAAGTAAACATTAGGACCTTATTGCATTGCCCCCAGGGATGTGATGGGGGCATGATGAAAGGGAGAAGGGTTGGGAACAGGATGGGGCAAAGGATGCAGTTTGCTACACAGCAGAATGCCGCTGGTGTTGGAAGTTCCCATTGCATTCCTGATCCATCCCAGAGGAAGCAATTTCCAGGAACTATTCAGAAGCATTCCTGAAAATCGCCCCTTCTGGGATGCATCAGGAACACAATGGGAACCTCTGGCGGTGGCATTCTGGTGTGCAGTAAACTGCGTCCTTTGCCCCATCCTGTTCCTATCCTGCTCCCTTTCATCACGCTCCCATCACATCCCTGAGCGCAATGTGATAAGGTCCCTAGATGCCTTTTGTATGTTAAAACACCTGCTATCTTGCCAAAACTAGACTTCAACAGCAACATTCTCCTTTGCAAATGGATGATACGTCAAGGAGAGAAGTGGAGACTTCAAACGTATGTGTAACATTCTTTGGTCCATTCCTTTTTTCTTTACAACCCAGCCTCTGCAGCCTTCCCATTCCTGGTCCAGGAAAGCATGGTGTTGGAATCAGGATGGAGTAAGGAGTGGTTACAGAACAAAAGCAGTGAACAGAGGAAGACTTAATACCCTTGTACCTATCTCTCCTTTTTTCCTTTGTTAATGTCTACATCCTTCTTTCCACACTTCTGCACACTGAAGGTGAACATATGCATATGCATCTTTTATTCGCTGATGATCTATATATTAATATTTAATCTGAAAAGGCAAATAGATGCTGGAGGGAAAAATGATAACATGACACCTGAATAGTTCTAATTACACCAGCAGTAGGTATGGCTCTCACTTTAAAACAGGTTGCACTTGCACTAGATTTTCTACCACACTGAGGTAAAGCAATTAAGTTTAATTCAAGGTCTGAAATAGTTCAGGTTTGTATTCTGAGGGAGAAGTAGTATAGGTGACAGACAAATCTGACATTATTATTATTATTATTATTATTAAGCTTTATTTATATAGCACTGTAAATTTACACAGAGCTGTACATACAATCAATGACTCTTGCAAACAATAACTTAAGACATGGATTACAGTCTTATCCTTTTGACACTACTTCAGAGGTGGGCAACTGTGGAAGACTAGGGGGGCCCTTTAGCCCTTTAGGAGATATCAGGAAGCTGCACATCCCAATGTGTCTGCTCCCACAACAACAACAACAAAAGCCCTCTAACAGACACAGGGATTTCCAATCCTTCTAAGGCCCCTAGAGGCCATTTAGAAGCCAAAATTAGTTTTTGAGAGGGTCCAGGGGAGCTTTACACATGGTTGAAATGAATGCCCTCTAGAGATCATTTTTGGACATTTTGAAGGAAAAAATAAAATTGCTAGGGAGATATTATTTAGTTGGGGGGTTGGAATTCCTCCTGGGGACCAGAAAAAATGACCCCAGGGGCTGCCTGCAGACCATGAGCCACACCTTAACCACACTTTGTCCTAATTCATATCGGTGCTCATAAAACCAACCAGGCTATTGTGCTTGATGTGAATGAGTATGATGGTGGACTGAGGGTTCCTTACATCCTGGAAAACCCTACTACATGAAGAGTAATTGGGTTGCTGCTGTGGTGGTGGGGATGCAAAGTAGAACTTAGTGAATTCATCTAGAATTATGGTCTTTTATCAGTTTATTGTTGTCTCAGTTTTAAACAGTTGCTTGCTTGAGGTAGTTACATGAGAGTGAGCTGGAAGTCCAATACCTTTATTTTATGTTTTTTAAAGACATAAACGTACTGCGCTGGCAATGACTTTGGAAGGTTATTTAAGTCAAGTACACAGAGCTGTTTTTACTTAACTGTTTTCTAAAGAATGCACCCTGGCAGTAGACGCATATAGCAGTATCCAGAGTGGTTTTTTTAAAAAAATAGCGTTGGCTTTTCCTGTTGGGTCCCTAACATTCCTTCCAAATTAGTGCAATTCCTATGTTTCCTTTAAAGTGAACAGGCCATTTGGTAAAAGGTTTTGAGAGCATTTGCTGGAGGGATATTATTTAGTTGGAAACGTTAAGATTCACTGCATCCTGAAGTCACATGTTCTCATTCTCTAAACTATCTCACCCTCTAAACATTTGACACACCATGGAAATATAAATGTGCTTTGAAAATAATAGAGAGTGTCCTGTGCTATGCTACTAAACCAAAAATCTGCTTTCTGGCAAACTGTAGCGATTCACTCTTATTTAAAAGCATTCTCCGTCAAAAAAGAAAAAAGTGTGTCTTTGTGCATGGGGGATTACTCAGCAGTTGTAGCTGTGGGTAAGAGCGACCCCGATGTGTTTTGCTATCTACTCTGTTTGTTGGTGACAGTGTTTTCTTCTATTCTGATGTGATCCAAAAAATTTTTATGAGCTGTCTTCTACTACTTGTGTGTGGAACTACCTTCATACTTTTTGGGTCAGATAGGAGCCAGTGTTTGCGACTTATGATTGATGAAGATGTCTCCCTACTTCTTCCTGGCATTAAGTTCCAAATTCTAATCACGCTTGCCTTAGCTGTGAGATAGGGGCTTGTGTGATCTACTTTGCTTTTCTCTAGAACCCTGAGGTCCACCTATTAAAAATAGTGCTAGGAAGGGGAATGCCTTGCACTTGTTTCACAATCCTATGAATGTTTTTCTGAAAGCATTTCCTGGTTAAATGGATTTTGGGACTGCACCTGCCAAAAGCCTTCCTTTTCTAGGAGATATTCTACATTTCAACCTTCTGTGCAGGAGGAATTCCAGAATGTCTTCCATTTTGAGCATGACTAAGAATTTATATTTATATCAGTATTTGTATTTTTTTTTATCTTGCAATGTACTACATTTTTCTTGAATGTCCTACATTTTGCAATACCTTGTCTCCCTTTGCAGTTATGACATCTGATCAGCATAACCCTAGAAAGGAAGGAAGAAAGGTACTGAGCCATTCCCCCCTCTTGAAAAACAGTTTTGTTTTTGTCCTGAAGATGCCTTTATGTCAGTTGTTTTTCATAATGAAGGTGAAAAGGTATCCTTTTAATCACCATACTTAAAGAACTTGACCTGAATCATTTTTTTAGAGTAAAAATAGATAAAAATTGGTAAAGTGGGTGTACTCTTATTGAAAATATAGTGGGATTTAGGAGTAGAACTCCTGCTGTATTTCCTCCACTGTATTTCTGCTGTATTTCCTCCACTAGCTGATCATGATCCTAGTTTGGATAAGCTTTTGCTTGTATGGATGCCATTCTAAACTATATTTAGAATATAGTTTAGAATATTTTGAGATGAGGACTATCTAGCGCTTCTTCCCATTCTGTTTATACAGAAGACAACTGGAATAGCAGTTGAGTCTTTCTTCAATACTGATGGCACCCCTTTAGCACCATTTTAAAGGGCATGCAGTCAGAACAGACACCATGGCTCTTCTTTGCTCCTGCTCTTTGCCACCTTTCAGCATCTGTTTCTTGAGGAAACCACCTCACTTTGCCTAATGGTAGGCCCAGACTGAGTACACTGCTCTGCTAAGGTTGATATGCAACAAGTTCAACATGGATTCTGCTGCTGGTGGTGCTCCTGTTGTGTACTTCCAAATCATTTTTTGACTTATGGCAACCCTAATGTGAACCCATTATAGGGTTTTCATAGCAAGTTTCTTCAGAGGGGGTTTGCCTTTACCATTCTCAGACGCTGAGAGAGTGGGATTTACCCAAGGTCACCCAGTGGGTTTTTATGCTTGAGTGGGCAATCGAATCCTGGTCTCCAGAGTTGTAGTCCTGTGCTCACACCACTCCACCACACTGGCTTACATCCATTTTAATATGCTGTGGTTTCAATGCAATGTTTGGTTGTTTTTGAGATTTACTAATACATTCCATGTTTTATTCAGTTGGGAAATAAAGTAGAATACTTGCATGTTGTCATACGCACAACAAGGAAAGAACACAGATGTGCCTGTAATTGTTGTGTGCTCTTTTAATTTGCTCAACTTCATCTGCTGCAGTTTTAGCAGTTAATCATTTGCTCTTCGGTATTTTTTATTCTTGTGCAAAAAGAAAATGTTCCTTGGCTTGAGCTCTGCCACAAGGGAAGTGAGGCGGCTGTCTTCCAAACAACTTCAGTTTTTCATTTGTTTCAGCATTTGGAGAAATAGCGGGCGATACTTTGTTGTTGTTGTTTCAAGACATTTTCTATCACCTCAGTGCACAACTATTAATCTTGTAGAACATAAATATTTGATAAGAGAGAGAATATGTTTTTAAATATTGTAAATATGGAAGCCATGGCAGAAAATATTGTCAAACTTTCTTTACTATCAGACGATAGTTGGACTTTGTGCTCATTGCTTATCATTAGACATTGTTTTCTGGTGTAGATGGTAAACTTGTGTTTATATAAATATTCTGAATTTGTCACCATATAATGTGCCAACATAATAGGATGTATGTTAGGTTATTAACAAAATATATTCATGGTGTTTAGGGGCAGCCCCCTCTGTGAAAGTGAATTTGACCCAAGTGGGTCTAATTCTGTATTGGAATATAAATAAAAACCACAAATGCTATTTTTTTCCTCCTGAGCGAACACTTCTCTAGGAATCTGTAGGTCCTTCAGGGTGACTTTATGGCCAATTTCTGCTGGACCATAGAATCACCCTGGAGGACCTAGAGATTCCTAAAGAGAACACATGGATCAAATATGTGAATCATCAAATCCACAAGAGGGAAACTAATGAATGTGGGCGGCCAAGTGTATTTCATTTTTTCTTCTTTGTGATGAGGAGAAATGAACAGGTTGTGGGTAGTATAGTATAGAGAACTGGAATTGCAAAGTTCTTCAGTTCAGATCTTCACTCAGAGATCTTTCACAATACATATTTATAAGAATACGATTCCATTTTGACTGTCATGGCAACATCTCCTGGACTCCTGTACTTTATAGTTTAGGGAGAGGTGTTTAGAGTTCTCTGCTAAAGAAATCAGGCAGGACTACAAAATCTAGGTTCCTCAGGATTTAGCCAGGCCAGTTAAAATAGAATCATAATGTTATAATTGTGTAGCATGAAAGGAGTCCTATCTCTATGCCTCAGCTATCTTCCCCTACTTTGAAGGAATAATAATAATGCTGACTTGCCATATTGGATTGTTGTAAGGTTTACAGTCCCTTGATAGGAAGCACTTTAGGTAATTGAATGTACTATGCAAATGTTAAGTGGTAGGAATGTGCTTACTTCAAGTCCTCATACTAAGCGACAGAATATGAAACAACCATTTATTTGAATCTGGTCCAACACCACCACCACGTCCATTAATGAAGTTTGTTACTTTTAAAACCAGATTGGATGGGGGGGTGTTGCTGTTAAAAGATAGGGTTTTAAATAAGATATCCTCTGAAAATAAGACCTAGTAGAGGTTTTGCTGAATTGCTAAATATAAGGCCTCCCCTGAAAGTGTTTGGAAGCATGCCCATTTTTTTGTTCAACAATAAATGTGAATTCTTCTTCATGGAAAAATAAGACATCCCTTGTAAATAAGACCTAGTGCATCTTTGGGAGCAAAAATTAATATAAGACACTTTCTTATTTTTGGCAAAACATGGTATGTACTAAACTTTTTGACTTGAATCCTAAATTTGCTTTGGGAGGTCCCTTCAGCAGAAATCTACAAATGTTGACTACGGGAAAGCCAAGATGTCATTCCTGATGTTTGTCTGAAGTTCAGAGGTACCCTAAAAGCATTTAGAAGGCTATTTTCAGTATACATTCATATCTCTGTGAGCTGCTGAGGATCAGTCCTTTCCCTTAGCTAGGCTTGCTTTCTATTAGGCTCTAGAGGTAAAGTATCAGGAGGAAACCCGCACACATCTCACCAATGCTATCCACTGACCTGTCTGCTCCCGAACCCTTTGCTCTTTAGGTTTTTTAAAGAAAGGACAAAAACAAAAAACAAAAAACACCACAAAACAATATAACACAGAGCTATACTTGCTTGAACTTAAACCCAAAGCTTCCTGTGACATGTGGAAGTAGCTCTTCAGTTCTTTGGAGATGGCCTATTATCTCTAGCTTTTAGGGGTATGTGACAGACTTTGAAATATGTGTAAAGGTATGGAAAGGCTTCAGTGTAAGTATTTAGGGAAGTTTCAACAAACGATTTAAAATCGATTATCTCTAGATTAGGAGTGGGCTGCTTCTAGGATTAAGTCATGACTGTCAAAATGGTGTCACAATGCTTTAGTTCTACAGTCCGGCACATGTTTAAATAGGGAATAAAGGAAGTTGGAGAGTTGGAGGTTTAAGTTATGCAGCAATTTGAATTATAATGTTAAGAAAAAACATTACTCAGTAACCTTAATGTTTCTTAGTGATGCCTGAGGCCAGTCTAAAGACACAAAGTTACCCTTCTTTATCAGTAAAACCCTTTTCTGTTTTGGTACCTCTTACTTGTATCCTCTTGATTTAGCGCGTTGCCTCCCAAATGGACTGGTTACGTCCAGCTAATAACTAGTGCTGTGCCAACAAATTCTCCCTTCTCTGACCATTCTCATTCAGTTTGGTAGTGAAAAATCTTCCTTTGGAAAATAATTTCAAAGGAGAAAACGCCAGAGAAATTCTAATGGATGATGTTCAGAATTCATGTGCTTACCTGACAAGGTGGCTGAAGGCATGTCCATGTGAATGTCTCACCTCTATGGTGCCTGGCAGCTTCTCACACTTGACTTAAGTCATAAGGTGATTTCCTCCCATGGATTTCTCCAGATCTGGATGTGATTTGAGTTCCTGTAGAGTCAGGGAACCTGCAGATTGATGAGGAAATGTTTATTTGGAAGAAAAGATTAATGCAGCATTCTTCGGTGCCTTGCAGTGTTACGGTAAGCTCAGTGATATCACCAAAGAAATTGCAAAGGCCCCTGAGAAGGAATTTAAAAAGGAAGCCTTTCTTAAAAGAAGAACAGAACTTGTGGGAAACTGAAGGAGAGCACTAGTTCCACTTCTTTCCTGCAGCTGGATACAGCACTATTTACCTTCAAACAGGGTTTACCCAGGGGAAAATCTGTTTTAGAAGCATATGTACTGTACCTGAAACAAAACAATATGTACAATGGCAGCTATGAAGTACATCATTTGCACAACCTTGGGGAAAGTACTAAACACTGAGATTTGGGCTGAGCTGGAATCTTGATTTTTTTCCCCCCTGTTGTCCTTTATATGGGACACTTCGAAAATATTTTCCAAATATTCTCCACTATTTGGTGAATTCACTCTATTACAGATTCTGAGAATGGCACTGCATAGATAATATTGTGAGAAATTGTGACTTAACTGCAGCACAATTGCCAGTGTTGCCACCTGTAGTGGAAATGCAAAACCCTCAAAACTTGGGCGGAAGGGAAAAAGCAAGCTGTTCTGCAACCTCTGGTAAATAATGGTGAGCCCCACCTATGTAGGAAAGCTT
This sequence comes from Urosaurus nigricauda, assembly GCA_034509955.1. Taxonomy (NCBI): domain Eukaryota; kingdom Metazoa; phylum Chordata; class Lepidosauria; order Squamata; family Phrynosomatidae; genus Urosaurus; species Urosaurus nigricauda. The sequence continues at coordinate 172,192,781 of JAOEGL010000003.1, forward strand.
TTCTACTCAGAGAAACCTGAACCTAGTTATATCAGTAGTGGGCATACTCCAGAACCCAATTTTTATCTGCTTCAGAGGACCACAGAGCACTGTCATGATTCTCATTTAGGGAACTGGAAGTGTATTGTTTCTGACGCATAGGAACTGGAAGTATGCTTACCCAACAAGGTGGTTGAAGGTATATGTAAGTCGGTTGCTTCTGATACATTTCTTCCAAAATCTGGGAGAAATAAATTGTTGTTTGGATTTGATGCTCAGAAAACCTTGGAAAGAAACGAATATTGCCAAAATCTACATCCTCAGCGGTGAAAGATACTTGCTTATAGGCATTTGGATTACCTTTTAAAACAGTGGTTGCTACCCTACTACATGATCACCACTTGCTTTGCTGACTATGCCTGATGGGATTTGCAGTCTAAGGGAAGCGTGCCATAAAATGACCACCATGCTACCAGCACCTTACACTGGCTTGGTTTTGATAGTATGTGTAAAATATAATGCATATGACCAATACCTCATAACTGATTGCAGCGAGGGAATTAAAAAAAGTAATAATACTCCCACGTAAAAGTGTTTAAATCATAGGAATGCTTCATGGTAAAATACCAGTCGCTAAAAGTCATTTATTTCATAGTGGAATGCAAACTGCAGGAGCTCTTTGTCTTTTGGCTCTTTGGTACTCAGTGAAGACATTTTTATTCTGCGAGGCATTTAATCTTCTTTAATCAGTGGTTGTAAAGATTTGATCACTTGATTTAAATTGATATTTATGCTACCTGCTGTACCTGCCTTGATTTTTTTTATTTTAGCACATATGTGATTTGTCTGTTCACCTCATTTTTAAAGGTATAAGCTTCTTAGAATGTTATAACAGTAAGCAGGTGGCATGTAAATTCTCTTAATATATTAAAAAGTTGAAAATATTGGTAAGGAACTTTTCATTGTTCTTTTCATATGCCTAGATTGGGCATTAGCAATCCTTGAGGAAAGCAGCTAGGTGCTTAAAGTGTGATGTGATATGATGGGTATTATGAGATGATAGCTATTCCACCCTGCATTCCCTTCTTTTTCTTTTTTTTTTAAAGGCACTTAAACTGTTCTTGGCTCAGAATCTACTTTTCCATATTTCCTTTTGCTTTGTTTTCTCTACTCCTTTTCTGCTCACCTAGGGGAAATCAGGATAGGTGTGATTATTCAAATTAAGAAATTATTTGCAAATTATGGTGGAAAATAAGTATTTGGTCATCAACAAACAAGCAAGATTTCTGGCTCTCACAGACCAGTAACTTCTTCTTTAAGTAACTTCCTCTGTCCTCCACTCATTACCTGTATTAATGGTGTGAAGAAATCAACTGTGGGAGCAATAATTAGAAAATGGAAGACAAACAAGACCACTGACAATTGCCCTCAATCTGGGGCTCCCCCAAAGATGTCACCCTGTGGGGTCAAACTGATCACAAGAACAGTGAGCAAAAATCCCAGAACCACACAGGGGGACCTAGCAAATGACCTGCGGAGAGCTGGGACCAATCTAACAAAGGCTACCATCGGTAATACACTACGCCACCAGGGACTCAGATCCTGCAGTGCCAAACATGTCTCCCTGCTTAAGCCAGTACATGTCCAGGCCCGTCTGAAGTTTGCTAGAGAGCATTTGGCTGATCCAGAAGAGGATTGGGTGAATGTCATATGGTCAGATGAAACCAAAGTAGAACTGTTTGGTAGAAACACAACTTGTCGTGTTTGGAGTAGAGAGAATGCTGAGTTGCATCCAAAGAACACCATACCTACTGTGAAGCATGGGGGTGGCAATATCATGCTTTGGGGCTGTTTCACTGCAAAGGGACCAGGATGACTGATCTGTGTACATGAAAGAATGAATAGCGCCATGTATCGTGAGATTTTGAGTGCAAACTTCCATCAGCAAGGACATTGAAACGTGGCTGGGTCTTTCAGCATGACAGTGATCCCAAACACACCACCTGGGCATTGAAGGAGAAGCATTTCAAGGTCCTGGAGTGGCCTAGCCAGTCTCCAGATCTCAACCCCATAGAAAACCTTTGGAGGGAGCTAAAAGTCTGTGTTGTCCAGCGACAGCCTCAAAGCATCACTGCTCTAGAGGAGATGTGTGCATGGAGCAATGGGCCAACATACCAGCAACAGTGTGTTCCAACCTTGTGAAGACTTACAGGAAATGTTTGACCTCTGTCATTGTCAACAAAGGATATATAGCCAAGTATTGAGATGAGCTTTTGATATTGCCCAAATACTTATTTTCCACCATAATTTGCAAATAAATTCTTTCCAAATCAGATAATGTTTTGATTGTCTGGATTTGTTTTCTCATTTTGTCTCTCATAGTTGTTGAGGTCTACCTATGATGTCAAATACAGGCCTCTCTCATCTTTTTAAGTGGGAGAACTTGCACAATTGGTGGCTGACTAAATACTTTTTTTTTTGCCCCACTGTATATGTTGGCCATATCAACAATTTAATCATTTGGAACGTTGTAACCTCCTAGCTATATACTGTGAGCTGTCTGGTCCTTTATAAGCCCCACTCCACATTGGCTGTGCTGATTTCATTGAGTGACAACTTGAGCAGGGCTTCAAAAAAGGTGTAAGATAAATTCTTGCAGTCAATAACTCTCCCATCTGCCCAGTACAACACAAAACTGTAGCCCTGTTTAGGTGTTACAAATGTAGCTAAGAGTAACCATGTTTTTATGATTTGATTTAATTTATTTAACTTGTGAGAAGGAGAATACTTTAACCCATGACCCCATTGGGGGATTCATCTCCATAATCACTATGGAGATTATCAGATATAGGATGAAATGTCCTTGTCCCATCCTTTTACCATTTTCATAGTGTGATTGCGAGAAAAATTTCATACGACATCGTGCTTATCTGGGCATTATCCCACCCAGAAAGCGCAATTGAGCACGATTGCGCAAAATACTTCCAAATGACATGGTGCATATCCCGTCATTGTCCTATTGTTGTCTTGTCAATGAAGCAGCACTGCCCAGCATTTTGCATTAATGTGAATTCGTGTTAATGCAATGCCGCTTCAATGCCAGGACAATAGCATTGTGATCTGAAAGCCGTTTGCGAGATTGCAGTCAAAGACAGGATTAGGACGGGGTAGTGATGATGTGAAGAGGAATCTTGCATGGAAAATCTTCATGTATAGGGAAAGCAAGAGGTGTGAAGAATCCTTACAAATTTTCTCATCCTTGAGAAATCCTTATCTTGATGTCATTGTTCCCTGTGTGAGAATGACAGATTTGAGCAAAGAAGGACAGATCCTCCCTTCTCATGTGTTTACTGTCAGCTGTGTCCCTTACTAGAGCTTCTCTTAAGTTTTATTTTGGAATCTACATTTCTTCCCCTGCCAACACAATTTTATTTTTCTAGATTTGCCATGTTGAGTCTGATTTGAAACATACAGTGGAAGTTTTTGTTGGATCTTGAACGAGAATAGACAATACATTTCTCCATGTATCAATGCAGAAACAGCTGAGAAAATACAACCGTGCTCACCAGTCTAGTTTGCTGTTGTGCTTTGATCTTGTTGACTTAACAGTGACTTCATTTCCTTGATGTCAAAAGTAGGAGGATGCTGATAATATGAGCAGACTTAGAAAAGTAGCTTTCTAATGTATTTGTACTACATCCAGATAAATTATATTCTGAACTTGTATCAAAATGGCCAGTGTACATCCTATTGCTGTCAAAATTCGTTCTGAGTTCTCATAGCACAGTTGCTTAACACATACATTTAGCTGCAAAAGGGGAGTATTGTGATGGGTTTTGTACTTTACAGCTACTGAAAACCAAGCACTTTTGAATGGGATGAATTAGGTCAAGAAACCATAAAAGAAAGGCTGCCAACTTAAAAAGGAGTAGGTTACTTTAAAATTAAGACCCTAAATCCAATGGTTAGCCGAGAGTAGGCCCATTGGCTCCATGTGAACTTGGTGGGTCCACACTTAAGTTCCATCAATTCAGTGGGTCTACCAGTACTCTTATTTTGGACTAATACTTGAATTTAGACCAGTAGTTAATTGGTTTTAGGACTATGGATATTGATAGTATAAATAGGGACCTATGCTTCTACTGCTACCTCACGATACATTATGAACTTTTTGTCAAATGGATAATTTTACAGATATGTTTAATTAGGAGCAGAAGGTATACATTAAAAGATGAGTGACCCTTAAAAGAGACAACAATTCTACGTTTGCACAAAAGTTTCCTTGGCTTAATAAATCTCTATGCTCTTTGAAATGTACTAAAGGCTGCTACAGTAATCTGGAATTAAAATAACATGTACGTAGAATTTCAAGATCATTTGTTTAAATTTGATCTCCAGAATATTCAATAGTACTTTCTCATGGCTAAGTAGACAAAACCTTGAAGTTCTTGGGTACCATAATAGTTAACACCTGTTTCAACTTTCTGCTGTTAGTTTTGGATAGAATCTTCGCAGACCCATATTGGCTGAAAATGAGGAGTATATGAAATGCAATATTGCAAGATAACTATGGAAACCACAGGAGTAAAGCTGAAAATATGAATTGTTTGACATATATGTTTGAAGAGAAATAGATACAGTTTTCAGCACACCTGTAGTTTATATAGAATAGACTGCTTTCTTAGGAATGGTCTGCTAGTCTTTAGAAATAGTACCACAGAAAAATGCACAGTCTGTTAAACTAGAGAAGTTAACAGGAGGCTGTGTGTTTTAATAATGGGGGGAAAGGACTTGCTGTCATCAGATTAGGCACGGGATCCCCAGTATTTTAATTTCTGTGAAACATTCTGTTCATCCAAGCAAGAATCCAAAGGTACATTTTGTTACACAAATCAGCCTCTTCAGTGGCTTTCAGATTTTATCATAACTAGCACAGTCGAGTAGTAAAAATGTCTTAGTTATGGAATAAATGTTCCACATGGTATGGACATCTAGAAAGAGATGCAGTACAAGAAGGGTCCAGTGTTTCCATGCCTCAAAGGGCAATGGCCATTTTCTTATGAGAGAAGTGCCTAGCAAAATTCGTAGTTTTCCTTAATTAAAATATAGAGATATTTGCTAGAGAGCAAATAAAACTTGCTGCTTGTTTGTTTTTTGCCGGGAAGGGGGCATGTACTGTAAAACTTGTTTTATGACTTTACTTGGCTTAGTCAGGGCTGGTAGTTTGTTTGCTGTAAAGGTCATGAAACCTGTACAGAAAAATTGTGGTTGTGATCTAATAAACATATATATCTGAGAAATAAATGTGTAGCATGGATAGCAAAGCTCGCAAATCATGTCTCTTTTGAGAATGGCATGAATGTTGTTCTTGGTTGCTGTTACATTTCCACAGAGTTATCTATTAGGACTGGTTTGGATGTTCAAAGGTCTTTCGCAGTATGGCCCATGAGAAGAAAGTAAAGATCAGTCACTTGTGACCATTTGAGTTAGCCATTGCAAATAAAATTATTTATTTATATCCATGTCAACTAGATACTGTCAGTGGTACAGATCTTGATGTGATGTTGGCTTCTGTCTATCTAATTTTGATAATTATCACTGTGTATATTCCTATTGAAGAAACCCACCATGTTTATGTGAAGTTGAAGGCTTTCATGGCCAGCATCCATAGTTTTTTGTGGCTTTTTTGGGCTGTGTGGCCACATACTACCATGTGTATGTTTGACTCTTTCTCTTCCTGGCTTCTGATGGGGGAAGGCACTAGCTAAAGAAGAAAAGAGTAGGAGAGAAATGATTCCTTGCAATGAAGTATGTTTTTTGTCATGTCTGGAGGGTTGTGAGTCTTCCAACAAACTAAACTTTTCCTGGTTTTCAACCATTCTCCAGTATTCTCTTCCCAAACAAGATGCTGGATTATGGAATAACATACTTGATCCAGTTCTCTCTGGATGAAGTAGATTATTTGGCTAGTTATGGGATAAATATTACTTTGCTTTCTTCATGAGAGACCTATATGAGGAAATGGGCAGAGAGAGTGTATCCCTGCTCTACTTCATCTGTTGTAGGCTTATCTGTCTTGGAGTGGGACATAAGGGCATTATTTTACTCTAGCAGCCATCTCTCTTGGTATGTCCTTTCCAGAAGGTTGTCCTGGACATGCCTGTTTGATGCTGTGGCTAGTAGCCTGTGGTGTTCCTCTGGGCTCCATTTTGTTCTCATGTTATTTAACATACCATTAAAACAGATGGAAGATGTTGCTGGGAGTTTTGGTTTGAAGTGATTGGATGAGGATGAGAAAGTTCTGTTTAATTAGTATTTTAAAGAAATTGAAGTTTAATCCAAACAAGATGGAACTGCTTCCAGTCATTTGAAAACCAAATCAACGCATTCAATGTGTTCTAGGTGCAGTTATGCTTCTCTTGGAAATTTAGGTTTACAGTTTGGGTAATATTAAAAGAAGGATGGAAGGAAGAAATTTCCGCCATGGTTTTTATATCCACGGGGGGGGGGGGGGGTATAACTGAATTGAGTTTGTTATAAAATGTATGTAATTGTAAGTTCAACATTCTTGTATCCATATTTAAGTATCTGTACTATTTTGAAAAAGAGAAAGTTCTTTTAAAAAATGAAAAACACAGTTCAACATTTTAAGGTAAAAATGGCAGAATTTTGAATTGAAAATGGATGCAAAGTCTGATGCAAAGTGGCCAGTCTCTTGATGATCCTGTACTGAAACTGTCAGCCTACCATTTCTATTCCTTTCTGCCTTCCGCCTCCTCCTTAAAAAAAAGAGCTTTATGTCTGTCATTAAATGTTTAGCTGCATTCTGAGTTGCCTCATATCTGTCCCACAAGACAAAAACAAAACAGTCAAATAATTTTGTGATGAAATTCTGCAGACAGCCTGTTTGGCAATTTTTTCTCTAGAGGCACTAGACACAACTCCCAGTAGATATGGAGCAAAGAACTCATTTCAGTTTAGTAGTTACTTAATGTTGAACAGTCTAGAACAGGTGAAGTTCTTCTGAACAGATAGTCTACTGCATTTTTTAAAATCTCTCACTAGTCAGCTAGATTTTTGGTTATCGTCTTTTGTAGTGAGGATAGTAAACTCTGGAGAGCTTTGGGAGAGTTTGGGAAATTCTCCAGGTACTCTGCTGTTCACAGTCTCAATACCAGTGTTTAGAAAATTCAGATATTTACCCAATACTATGCAAGTTTGCGTATCCCCAATAAATCTTAAGTGCTTGGAGCTGGCAGTGGAACATAAGAGCTTGATTTTAAAAAATAGCCCTGTCTTCTTAGTATGTATAGCAGAGGTTTCAAGGTTAGTATAATGTTCACTGGACTGTTTTTTCTTGTGTGAAAAGCTAGATATTGCTTGCTTATCATTAGTAGGATCAATAAATAACGATGGCAAGCAGGGCTTTTAAAATGAAGCATGTTGAATTATGTTTAATCTCAAACTGAAATATCAAAGGGAGCATTTAACAAATAAAATGTCTGTGGTTGAAGAAAGTCAGTAAGTTGTATGAGTGATAAGAAACTGATTACTTAGAAATATGCAGACACACTTGGTTTATTCATTGAAGGAAGTTCAAAGACTGCATGCAGTACTTTAGCTGTGATTACATCTAGCCCTAGACTCAGACCCAGAGAACCACACAACTGATTCTTAGTGTTCATGATAGTTTTATTGAACCAAATTTATTGAACAGACCCACTCCCTAGTAAGCCATTGATGGGTGAACATTCATGAAGGCAGCTTGTCATATTGCAAGGTGATTGTGATTATCAATGGACATGCCCAGATGTTTAGCTTTGCCTAAAGCATCTCTTTGGTCCTTTCTAGATTGGCAAAAAGAAGTGTGTTCATGGCTGCATGAAAGTCTAGCCTTTAGATGAGAAAAAGGGAAAGTGTGCCATGAAAACGCTTTTTTTTTTTTTTTTTTTTTTTGCGTTTTAGGGGAGAAGAAGCGCGTTTAAAAAGGTACTGGTTTTCCCAGCTTCTTTTTTAAAAACTGCGGAACAGCGCAGCTCCATCTAAAGGCTGTGGTGCAGCTGCTAAGCATTAAGGAAAAGGCAACTTCATGTCACACTTTCCTGCCAATCTAGAAAGCCCCTTTGACTCCCAACCTGATGTTTGAGGTGTTAAAAAAATGAGCAACAAAAAATGTGGACTACTTGGCCTACTGTTAATAGCAATGTAGCCAACTTGAGCCAACATGGTATAGCTGTTTGAGTTTTGGATTATAAATCTGGAGATTATTTACACTTAAATAGCGCTATTCTAATGTTATTTAGCAAGAATGATACAATGGAGAAATTGTAACACTTTCACACAGTGTTGTAATAATGGGACATTAATGATTCACAAAGGTAAAATAGTGCTTTTACATTCTGCACGTCAAAAGAAGGGGTTTTGATAGGAGAGAAAAAATGTGCAATCTCTCGCTGCTAAGGAACCCTCCTGTGACTTACAAGTGTGACACAGGATTCTGCCAAATGGCACACTGGGAAACTAGGGGATTCAATTTATTTCCAGAAGGTTTAATGACATATTCTCAGTGGCACTATTGAAACATGATTACCTTTTATACGTTCACGATAGCACTAATGAAGTGCTATTGGCAAACCATTAACAACTTTTTGTTGTTAATGAGAAGTTGCACTAGTGTGTCGCTTCGATGATGGGACAAATACACAATGTGCATGAAGTCATGTGAAAATCTTCCTGTGATCATGCAAACATGGCGAGAGCATAGCGGTTTTACACATTTTTATCCCTGTGCATTAATCTCCTGTGCTTCTGATCCTGCAAAATGAAATTGATCTGACCAAGTGCTTTCTTCCTTCACTTAAATTACAAGAAAATTGAAATATGTGTTAAGCAACCAAAAGCTTATTCTATATTCTCTCATCTTCCATTATTTGCATGAATTATGCACAATTCATAAATGCATATGCAAAAATAATTGCTTTGTAATGTCTCTTCTATTTTAGGATAGTGCTGTTGTTGACTTCTGATTTTAGCACTATATTATATAAGATTTGCAAAGGAAATTTCAAACATAATGGATTGCAAACATCATTGCAATTCTGATTAGTAAATATTGCCCTGTGTGTCTTTTGTGGGAGAGCTAGTTGACGATATTCCTTAATCTGAGATATGGGCAGTACTTGAGGGACGATGCTGCACATCAGGAGGGGTATTATGTACATTTATTTAATTATGTCCTATTTTATTTTCAGCTGCTGCAGAAGGAAAAGGCAAAAGTGGAGAAGACTTTTTCCAGAAGGTAAGAAATAGTGCACTTATTACTGTCTGCAATAGTTACTATGGGTTAGCTTCTGAAAGACTAGTTATTGTGCGCGTGGTATGAATCAGTTGAGAACCAGCATGGTGTAACGCAGACCTGCTCAACTTGGCAGTAGGTAGGGGCCAAAATTAAAACAGGTTAAACTTCTTTGGACTGCAGATAGGTTTTAATGAAATATTAATTAATAACATTAATTAGAATTAATTAGTATTAATTCCATTCTCATCCTCCTCTTCCCAGCCCTCTCCTCAGGAGAAAGGCAAGTGGTAGAGGAGCTTTGCCTGTCCTCCTCTTCCTCCTCCTGGACTTCTCTTCAGGAAGAGGCCAAGCGATGGAGGATTCTTTAAGTTGTTCCACATGCTCACAGGCTGCTCAGAAATTTTGACGGACAGCCTACAGCCCCCGGGCCATATGTTGTGTAGGCTTGATGTGGTGGCTAGGACTCTGGAAGTCCAGGATTCAAATCCTCGTGGTCTCTTAGCCTCAGGGAAAGCCAATGGCAATCACACTGTGAACAAATCCTGCCAAGGTTGTCATATGTCAGAAATGACTTGAAGACACACAACAACAGTAGCAGTGATCCTGTGGCTTGGGCCTAGCTTAATCAGTTTCCTCTGTTTCCTTTTGCACAGAGGTCCCAGGATCATTTTCAGGCATAGGAAGTAATCAGGATTCACCTCACCAATCCTTTTGATTGGCAGGTGGTATGAAATAACTTAGTAGCCCTGGCCTGAGCCAGCCCATGAGTCTGGACCTCTGCCTATTGAACAGTGCAATCTCTTCTCACAGAGGCCTCCACTCTGGCTACCACACCTCTAGTCCCAGGCTGTTTGACGTCAGCGTACACTCACTCCACCTGATTATCCCTGATGGTTGTTAATGAATTTTATAGATTCTTCTCTCCCTCCCCAATAACGTTTCTGTAAATTTCTGAACACTAGCTTAGAACTGAGCATTGATAATACAAGTTGAGTCTCCCTTATTCTGAATTCCAAAATCCTAAATCCAAAATTATCCATTTGGGTGACTGAGATAGTAACACCTTTCCTTTCTGATGGTTCAGCATTCACTAACTTTGTTTCATGCACAAAATTATTTTTAAAAATTGTGTTTAAAATATTCTTAAATTTTAAACTTATATTTAAGTTAAATTAAATTTTAAATAGGTTACTTCAGGCTATGTGTTTAAGATGTATACACAACACAAGTGAATTTCATGTTTAGACTTGGGTCACTTCTCCATGATATCTCAAATATTCCCAGATCCAAAAGATGTCTGGACCCAAACATTTTGGATACAGGAGACTCACCTGTATGGGAATGTTGAACCTCACACTCATAAAGGCTAGTCTTATTTTGTTTTGGGGATCTCTGGATTTCAGGAGGAGGACCAGGGTGGTAATCCTAATTCACTTTTCTAATCAGAAGAAACAAAGTGTGATGGTGAGGCTTGAAATGCTGTGTTTTTGAAGGAGTCACTTTCTAAATCTATTTTAAATCTCCTGCTGGCTGTTTAACGTTTTTGGCACAACTATCACATTTTCTCACACTGTTGTGTTAAATTATGATAGTGGTTGCTAAAAAAATACTACTTACTTACTCTATACATATTTGAGATAATACAGTGCATGAGTAGGGTTAACACTTCATTCAGTTTGGAACTGTTGTGTTGTTGTTGTTGTTGTTGTTTTTAAGTCATTGCATGGGACCATTATAATGATATACAACCTGTCAAGGATCAGTGTCAAATTTTGGAAATGCAATAAACCTTCCAGCTTTTCATATATTATAGATCTACTTAGACAATAGTGTGAAATGCTGTGGGGTATTGTTTGGACTATTCCATCCAAAATTCAATTGGATACAGACTAAAATATTTGAATGTTAGTCTCATTGATATGAATTAGGGACAAATTAGTCTTGACATAGTTCCCACAGAACTCAGTGGAACTGTCTCTAGCACCAGTGTAGTGTAATGGATATAGACCAGCCTCCTGCAATTTGATGTCCTCCAGATACATTGGACTATAATTTTTACAATCACCTAGCAGCTAATGTGCTCATCTTAAACTCTGTAGACTCAAGAACTAACATCTCCCATTCATGTCCCATGTACTGATCAATTATAATTTCTTAGTTTACCCACAATACATAATAAGGTAAAAAAGAAGAAGAAGCCTAAAATAAAAGTACTTAAAGGCATGCGTACAGGCTATGCATCAGGACAATGAAATGGTGTGGAACACCCATTTCCTGAAGTATGATCCATAGTTTTTCATGACCAAGGCCTGATACAGACAGGCACTTTAGAACGCCCGCGTCATGTGCTAGGGTTGCCCAAGAGTGAAGCCAATAGACGCTCCACAACCCTAGCACATGATGAAGGTGTTCTTGCTCCGCAGCACCATACAAATGGTGCGTGGGGCAATGATGTCGCAGGTGCGCAGCAACTAAACGTTGCTGCACATGTACGATCTCATGAATGCGTCGTCTGGAGCTTAATGCGTTGCAGCTGCAACACAAATAGGAGCCCAGTTTCGGCACTCCTTTTCCCACCACACCTTTGTCATGTCATCTGGCTGCTGCAGCAATGATGCGGCAGAAAAGGAGGTGGCTCCAGACTGCCCTTTTTGGGTGGTCTGTACAGCCCTCTACATAATCAAAGGTTTTTGATATAATCTGTAATGCACAAGATCATTTCCTTTTGAAGTTCTTTGGTGCACTCCATCATTCAACATATGTTTGGAATATAATCCCTAGTGATTCTTTTTGAACCCAGATTGGACATCTGTCATTTCTTGCCTGATATATGGTAAAAGTCTTTGTTGTAGAATTTTGAGCATCACTTTACTTGCATGGGAGATTAATGCAATGGTCCTGTGGTTATTGCAATCCATGCTGTCTCATTCTTGAGCATTTCCAGACTGTGGACCATTCTCATGTTCTCCATATTTGTTGACAGATTTTAGATAGAACTGGAGTAGATCCTGCCTCTCTAGTTTGAAGCAGCACTACTGCTATGTCATTTGTTCTTGGTGATTGATTCCCACCAAGAGCTCTGAGTGCATCTTCCATGAAGCTTTCTGAAATTATAGGTTCACCTTCAAATGATTGTTCCTTGAATGAATCTGCTGTCTTTTCATCTCTTTTATATATTTCTTTAGTGTATTATTTCCATCAGTTTTTTTTATTTCTACTAAGTCATGTGATGTGTTCCCTTGCTGCTCATAGAGCTTCCCCAAGTCTTGGTTTATTTTTCCCTTTGATTTCTTAGATCTTGTGGAAGAGGTCACTTGTTCTTTCTTTATTGTTGCAATATTCATTTCTCTGATTTGATTACAGTAGGCTGTTCCCTTACTCGGGGGATCAATTCCAGACCCCTCCCCCCATGTAAGGGAAGTCCCGTGTATGCTCAAACCCCATTAGAAATAATTGGGCTCATGCCGGTGGCATGGCGCACGCCCCATTACTTCTTCCAGAGTGTGCCAGGGCTTTTTCCAGTGCAACTTTGATGCAGGCATGCTGTATTATAGTAGTTTTCTTTGTCCCTATGCACAAGTCATTTAACAGTTGCAGTCAGGATTCTCACTCTATTTCTGTCACTTTTTACTTTTGCTTCTCATCTGTCCTTAACTGCATGAAGAGTTTCATCTGTCATCCATTAAGGCTTCTCTTTCTTTTTGTCTAGAGATACTGTCTCTTTGAATTTGTCCCTGACAATGTCACTCAGTCAATTAAGCTTACTAGTGCAAATCAATTTTTATACAGTAGTATCTTTAAATTCTACGAGGGTGTTCTTCTGATTTTTTGAGGGAGCGGGGCACAATGGTTGGTTTAGCATTCTTTAGCTTTATCCTAATTTTTGATATCTGCAGCTCATAGTCTGTGCCCCAGTTTGCACCTGGTCTTGGAGTTTTTCCATCTGCTGCTTCCGATTACATAGTACCTTTGATGTCTATATTGGTCATCGGATGATGTCCATGTATCTTTTCAGTTGCTTGTAGAATGTTTTTTTGTGATGAACAAACTATTGACCTCATTCTCCTGCCTCATTTCTTGATTCTAGGGCCGGTTTTCCTACAGTCTTTGATTCTGATCTGTTTCCTACTTTTACATTCCAATTGCCTGTGATTAATAAGAAGTCCTATTTTGATGTGTAATCAATTTATTCCTGGACTCCAGCACAGAATCTTTCAATTTCTTTTCTTCTGCCTCTGTCATTGGAGCACAGGTTATAGTTATATTAATGGGTTTTCTGATATCTTACTGATACTATTTGGGCCTTTAACTGCTTTTGCTGCATCTCTCCTCGCTATTTATACCTCTTCATTTCTTCTCAGATTTTCATTTCTTGAGTAAATGCTGTGTAATTATCTGACTTAAAATTTCCCATTCCTGTTGCTCACCCAAAGTATTGCAATATTTATACATTCCATTTATTGTTTTACTAGGTCTACCTTCCCCTGATTCATGCTTCTCACATTCCATGTTCCTATAATATGTGTTGTTCAGCTGCTGACTTTCTTTTTGTGTCTGAGCATGTCAACTGCTGAACATCCTTTCACCTTGAGTCCTCTTGCATTATTAGCCACAGCTCTACTTGTAGTTGTCCTCTGCAATACTCCAGTAGGTCACTGAGTGCCATCTGACCTGGGAGTCTCATCTTCTGGCACTATATCTTCTTTCATTTTGGATTGTCTCATCATAGGGCTTTAATGGTAAAAGAGGTGTATAGTGCCTCCTTCTGTCTTAGCTATGGTCCTACTGCTGATGTCTCTGAGAGGTCCTTTACCAGTATCACCCCCCCCTCAATACTACTGCTGCCGCCAACCTGTAACTGGCATATCAGCACATTTAGGGGACTCAGCAAAAGTCTGTCAGACATGGGAGACCCTATTGGCAGCACTGCTGCCATGAGCATAATCTCTTGCCTCATAGGACCATGCAGTCCCACCACTGTGGAAAAGTAGTACCATTCATGGTTAACATAGCTAGATATAAATATTCGTTAACTTTAAACAGGTAACAGGAAATACAGACTTGCAGGAGCTTGCATTTTAATGGCATTTGAAAGTGTTTCTGACGAAATTGGGCGAGAAAGTCCTTTGAAACACTTAAAACTGTTTTTAGGCAGTGAGGTAGTTGCTCATGGCTTACTCATTGTCTTGTTTGTCCAGTTTCTTTCAATTTTTTTTTTAATTCTCATGTGAAACTAAAAAAGCAAATTTTGTCAAAAGAGAAAACTATACAGAACTGGAAAGCAGTAGTAGGAAAAATTATACTGTGGCTTCAGGCAACAATGATCATAGCATAACTCACCAGTTTTTCCAGACAGGAAACTTTTTCACAGCGGACACACACTTGGTGGGAGTTGTGAAGAAATGAAGAAGAGATTTTTTTGGCTACTATGCAATAAACAAATAAGTGGGTTACTATATTCAGTTTTGTCTGTCTTTCTGCATGAATTTATGTGAGCCAGAGAGAGATGTAGAATCAGTGGAAGTGTAAGCACAGGCATAGGAGTAAATATGTATAGCAAGTTTTGAGCATTCAGGAGCAACTTTTGAATGTTCACTGTCTGTCTGTTTCTCTGTCACTCTCTTACTCTCTCTCTCTCTCTCTCTCTCTCTCTCACACACACACACACACACACACCATCCATCCCCTTTTTTTCTTCTTTCTTTACTTCTCTTTCTTTTGTTCCAGCCTCATTTATCACATCCATACATGAGGGTGACTTTGCGGGTATTTAACAGCTAGAATTGTTTTGGGGCATCTCAATAGATGCCTACTAAAAGAAAAAAATATGCCTCCTGCACAGATTCCCCAAATATTGCCAAATGTAGAAGGCTGGTATGGTATTCCACACAGATAACATGCCCCCTCTGAGTCATGGGGAGCATTTTGAGCATCGGATGTGACAAAGATTCCTCTGGGACAACCACATGTGCTGGAAGAGAATTGTGCTCTGTACTATATAGCATTGCCTCTTGGTCTCTTACTTTCTTTATTTGAATATTGAAGTAAACATAATATATCAACAAACTATTATTTATTAGACTTATTACTTAAATGGATAAATACTAATTCCTTTCCATTTCTGGGGTTGGATACTTCTCCTCCATTAAAAGGATAAAGTGTTCATTACAAGATCATACAATGCAGAGAAACCTGTTATCAGCTTCAGCTGATATGCTAGCTGCTCGCTTTCCTGGGAGTCAGGGATCTTGAAACCGTAGTACACGTGCTGGTAACCTCATGTTTGGATTTCTGTAATGCACTCTACATGGGACTACCCTTATGTTTGGTCCGGAAACTTCAACTGGTACAGAATACGGCAGCCAGTCTCAGGGACATCTAGAAGAGACCATATCACACCAATTTTAAGATCTCTTCACTGGCTGCCCATCAGTTTCCGGTCCCAGTACAAGGTGTTGGCTATTACTTTTAAAGCCGTAAATGGCTTGGGTCTAAAATATCTCTGGGACTGCCTCCTTCCATATAATCCACCCCACATACTTAGATCCTCTGGGAGAAATCTGCTACAACTAATAAAAATCAGGTTATCTACAATGGCGCAGAGGACATTCTCAGCTATTGCTCCCAGACTATGGAATGGCTTGCCGAATAAGATCCATCATATAACCACCTTAGAGAGCTTTTTAAAAGCTATTAAGACGGATCTCTTCTAGCAGGCCTTTCCTGAATAGACACCCAGCCACCAAAGAGAAGAAGTAGTGGATCGATCCCATTTGCTGTTTGCTTGTCTATTGTTGTTTGTTTGTCTTTATCTATTGTTTAATTTGCTATTTATTTTTTCACACGTTTTAAAGTGTAAAATGTTTAATTCTATTTTAAGGGAGGGAGGGTTGGGGGATATGATTTGTATAACTTATAATGCTGTAAGCTGCTCTGATTTCCTGAGTGCAGATGGGGTGGGATATAAATATATTATTATTAATATTAATATTAATATTAGAAACAAAAGAAATCAAAAGCTGTTTTTAACAATGAGTATTTATGAGAATATTACTAAATGAAATTTCTGTATCCTGTTGGAAGATCTATCAGGAGCTTCATAGTAACATGCTTCTTAACAATGTTATTAGAAGAAATAAAATCCAGATGATTGGTTAATAACCTGACAGTTCAGGCAAAAGAACAGTCAGATTATCTACCAGTCATCTGGATTTTATTTCTTCTAATGACATTGTTAAGCTTCATATTACTATGAAGCTCCTGATACATAGTGTATCACAATGGCTGATATACAGTGGCTTGGACATTCAGGAGTTATAGTCCAAAAAAGGAACTTTCCCAAGCTGTGGACAAAAGTACAGAGTAGGAGTGAATGAAGTGCACCTTTTCAGAGAAAGGATGAGCACTTCAAATAATCCAAGCTTTAAAAAAAAAAAAAGGCCAAAGAGGAAGAGTCTATTTGGGAAACTGTGTGTGACTAATAGTAGGGTCATTGTACGACACAAGCATTGCTGATTATTGGCTTTTGTGGAAAATGGCTCTTGTTGTAAGGTATAAACACCATCAACAATAGTCAGGGATTGTGGGAATTATAATCCATAGTATCTGATGGACATCAAATTGGAAAAGGATGATTCAGAACCATTTTACACAAATCCTTGTCATATAAACTTCCCATAATGGTGAAGTATCTTAAGTCTCAGTCTTACATAGGGAACATATCACATGATCAGGAGCATAGTCACAAGGTGTTTGCCTTGCCCTTGCAGTCTGCTTCCGCTGAAATGGAGAAGATGGCTTGAGTAGTCGAAAATAACTGCTCAGTCAGACTGTTTTACATTTTACACACAGTTTAGGCTGAGGCAGGGATTCACAAAAACCTGATGACTGTTTCTCCAGGATCTATGTTGTGTTACACAACAGAGCCAGACTTTTTAATGGCTTCAGTTTAAAGAGTTTTTAAAAACTATTTGCATAGATTTTTCTAGCCAACTTCATGTGTCAGAAGGTTCATTATGTTTAGCGTCCAAAACATGATTTAGTTATAGTCTTTTGCATTTGTTTGAGTTTATACAGTCTAAGCTACATAATATAATGTGCTGAAGTGACTGTAGTAGATGCCTTTGTTCAATGTCAGCAGAGGTGCTGCTTCGCAAGAGCCACTAATGACCACTTTTTGGAGTTAAGTTAAATTCAAATGTTATCAAATGTTATTACTGTGGCCAAACCAGTCTGCTAGAACTGTGAATTAGGTGATTTCCTAGATATGAGAATTGCAACCCAACACTGCCAGTTAAGCCTTGTTTATAACACTGCCCAAGCAGCTGTTTATAGCCTATGCTGTCCTTTGGCATCCAAAACACAAATGTAAAATTCCTTGGAAGAAGATTTGGGAGTATGCCTATAGGAGGGCACACAACTCTTTTGGCCATGAGGGGCCACATATGATACTGCTCATAGACATTATGTGCATAGAGATCTGTGCAAGTGTGTGCATGCACACATACACATACACCAAAAATCCTTTTTCCACACTGGGAGGGAATGGAGAGCCTACTCTTCTCTTACACACACACATATGCCAGCAAGAAGAATGTGATCTGTATAAAGATCCCTGAGGGAGGAAATAGAGATGTTGTGTAAGTTATTTTTCCTTACTGCTAGCAAATGCAGGAGGAAACCAGTGTTTGTAAAATTGGTAGAAAATTAAGGGGGGAATTGACAGTGTGTGTGTGGTGGGGAGAGGTATCAGCAAAATCCTGGACACATGCTTAAGGCCTTGTGCAGCTTTTAGACCATGGGTCATTCAAATCTAAGTTACACAACTGCATGCTTGCACCATATCATGTCTGCTCACAGACTCTTATGTTTAGACAAATTTGCACCTGATTATTCTCAACTGTAACAAAAATGACCCTCTATCAGAAACCCAGTTAAAAATGGAGTATTTTTTAATGAGGATTAACAGAAGCCCATCTGTGGCAAACATAGACAGTAGGAGAACAAAGATGATAATAATAATAATATTTGTTTCTTACCCGCCCCTCTGAGCGAGCAATCGGGGCAGGGTACAACATATTAAGAACATATACAGTTAAAATCCTGCAAACAGACCCAGCACCCTCCCCTTAAAACAGTATTAAACTAATCATAATTAAAGGAATAAGATTTAAAATACATTCATTCAAATTCCCCTGTAGGCGGCCGGATGGGGGCGGGGGGGGGGGGTCATCAGGCGATGGGAAATTAGTTACTGTCCGGGAAGGCCTGCCGGAAGAGATGCGTCTTGGTCACTTTTTTTAAAGCTTTCCAAGGCTGTAATAAGACACATCTCATCCGGCAGGTCGTTCCACAGCTGGGAGCAATAGCAGAAAAGGCCCTCTGGGAGGTCTGGGACAACTTAGTTTTTATAGGCTGAAGCAGATTCCTCCCAGAGAACTGAAGTGTACGCGGGGGCTCATATGGGAGGAGGTGGTCTCTAAGATTAGTTGGACCCAAGCCTTTAAAAGTCAAAGTCAGCACCTTGTACTGTGCCCGGAAACTGATCGGCAGCCAGTGGAGAGAGTTAAGCACTGGTGTTATATGCTCTCTCCTCGATGTTCTTAAGCACTGGTGTTATATGCTCTCTCCTCGATGTTCCAGTGACTAGCCTGGCTGCCATGTTTTCAACCAGTTGAAGTTTCCGGGTTAGGCACAAAGATAGCCCCATGTAGAGTGTGTTACAGTAATCCAGACGTGAGGTGACCAGCGCATGTACTACAGCTTCCAGGTCCTTCATCTCCAGGAAAGGGCGCAGCTGGCGGATCAGCCAAAGCTGATAGCAGGCACTTCTGACCATCGCATTCACCTAACACGTCATGTGAAGCGATGAATCTAGAAGTAACCCCAGACTGCGAACAGAGTCCTGTGAGGAGAGTGTGACTCCATCCAAGACTGGAAGATGTATTCCCAGGCCTGGTTTCGGGCCGGTGACTGTCACTACCTCTGTTTTGTCAGGATGTGACAAAGATGTGAGATAGCAGGGAAATTGTGGTCCCATGAGCATTATTATGTCTGCAACTGAACAGGAATCAAAACCTTTTAGATGGCATCCCTAGAGGATTGCCATCCTACTATTTAGCATATTTTTCTTGTTCATTTGCTAGTTGGATAGTTTCAAATGTAGCGATTTCAGCTTTATAATTGGTTTATTCATTCAGGAGTGAAAGGCATGCCTATTAGTGTCTAACAGGTGTCCTGTAATTTGTGATGGCACCCACAGCTACTTGAACTCTTTAGAACCATAGGGGACACTCCTAAAGCAGTGATAGAAGTTATTCTCTTGTATAGGCTTACTACATCAGTCCTTGATACTTTTGGAAGACATCTGATATAATTTTAACATGGCTTCTGCCTAGTGACTGATGGATGTGACCCGTGCCACACTGCATATGGCCATTTGAGGGGTAGGTGTACCTGGTGGATATTTAGCTTGCCCCAGTGGGGAAAATGGAAAGTTGGAGTGAGAGAGCTAGGGTGTAGGCACACTGCAGAATTAATGCAGTTTGACACCACTGCAGTGACTATCCTAGAGTGCGTGATTTGTAGTTTGGTGAGGTGTTCAGCCTAGTCTGTCAGAGAGCTCTGGTGCCTTGCCAGACTACAATTCCCAACTGTAAAGTCATCACAGTTAAAGTGGTGCTTTAGTTCTACAGCCTGGCTACACCTGCGGATAGGGAAGGAGGGAAATTGAAGAGATAGATGCTTAAGTTATGCAGCAATATGAATTATAATGGCCTGGCTACACCTGCGGATAGGGAAGGAGGGAAATTGAAGAGATAGATGCTTAAGTTATGCAGCAATATGAATTATAATGACCAGGAAAAATAACATTGTAACCTTAATGTTTTTTGGTTATGCTTGAGGCCAGTCTAAGTTACCCTTCCTGTGTTAGTAAAAACGTTTTCTGTTTTGGCACCTATTACCTGGACTGGGAGTGTTGCTTGGGATCTCGCCAGCTAGATCATGGGGGCTCAACAGACCGCCTGAAAAGGGTGGGCTGGAGGTGCCCATTTCTGCTGCTGAGAGAGACCACAGCAGCCACACCGCATGGCCTTCCTGTGTCCCAAAAAGAGCCTGGAAAAACCAGGTTCTTCTTGGGATGCTGCACATATGTCATGAGTGTACCATTGGTGCACTGTGGCACTTCAGTTATTTAAGTGACATGCAGCAATGTCTGTATACTGCGCATCGCTTACATCAAGATGGCAGCCCCCATGTGGATGGAGGCCACCATGATGCCGGTGCCAGCACGTTTTAGTGTTCAGGAGTGCGCGGTTGGTGTGCCCTCCCGAACCCTAAAATTGGCTCCACGATGGCGCAACACAGCTGTCTGTACTGGGCCATGGTCACATGATCCCAGTGAACCTACATGAACATACCTTACTTTCCAAATCAATGGTCTGGTGATACCTTAAGGCCTTGATTAGTATCCAAATAAGGATCTTGTGATTAAAATAGCTGAGGTGGGTGGCAAGTTCTGAGGAACCACCCTGGAGAGGGATATTGTGACAGTGCTTCAGTCCAAAGGTTGTTCGACTAGAGTTCTCAGGATCCCTATCCAGCATAGCTAATAGTGAGAAATACTGTAAGTTGCAAATCAGCAATACTTGGTGGGCTGCATGATTTCCATCTCTTTTCTCATCTGTTTGTATTCATGTCAAAATACATGCCCACATGGATCCTCTGATAGCCCATCCACCATGTCATGCCAGTGGGGCCCATCTTCTTGGGAACTGTCACATGTTTAATGTGAAGCATTGTGTAAAATAATCACATTGAACAGAGGTTTTTATGCAGACCCCAGTTGGCATGGAAGGCAGCATTCATAGCGATGGTGACAGTTATGCTCCTTGGGCTCATATAAAGGAGGTATTCATCTGTGATGACTAACTCTTGAGACTGCTTAAAATGTTGGAAGTTGAAATATATACGTGCTTCCATCTCCAGTCCGTAGGCTGAAATACCACAGAAACCTGAGCAATTTTGCATTCTAACTTAATACCACTCAATTTCTTATTTCACATCTGGCTTTGGGAATTCTCAGCTATAGATACATGTCTTGGTAGAATTTCACTCACTTGGAAATAGTCTTCCAGCTGCAATTTATTATCCCATGGCTGCTGAAACCCATACAAAGTAAAGTGTACTGAGCCCTGGCTGACATTTCTCACTTTTTCCACATGGCATCCCACTCTGGAAATAGTGGCTTTAAGGAATTCTATTGATATAGGCAATAGAAATGAGCATCAACATAGGGGATTTTAGGAGTGTGTGCTTATTTTTCAAAGTTTCCTCTGTAAGGGGCTAGCAAAGGATGCACCTGAAGTTTCTCTAACTTTAACCATAGACATATGTTCTTAGATCTACTTTGTTTGAAACTAGATTATTTCATGCAGCTCTCTCCTGTATTCAAGTTACTAAGACACACTTTGTTTTGATTCAGAATTTGAGGGCCCCCTTCCAGAAACTGAGTATGAATGTGAGCATAATATCTAGCTGCATCAGTCAAGTTTATTGTTGTCAAGTTCCTGAGGATGTCTAGAACAACGTGGGAACTCATGCAAGACTGAGCAAGGAACCAAGTGCATCCTTGCTGCAGTTCTGCATTGAGAATCATTGGATCAGTCACATCACATGCAGAAATGTAATAGAATTGCCCTTCCCAGCAGGAGGAAGGTTTAGAGCGGTGAATCATGCAGAGAAACAGCAAGACACCTCACCGGTGGGTGGATGATTTGGATTTAGGAGAACATGTATTAAGTTAACTTCTTGGAGCAATCCTGCATTTCTCTTTTGCTGTGCTAATTGCTCCTTTAGCAGTCTTGTTCTTGCAGTAAATAACCAGTTGTGATCCTGGAACATGTTCCAGGTGAATGTATGAAATGTTCAATAAAAGGTATATTTTATACAGAATAAAGAATGTTTACACTGACACATAGCTACAGAATTTTTGCCCTAAAATAATATATTAAATTGCACTGTTAAGATAACTATCATCTCTCCTGCTGGCTCAGTGTACATGTTTCATACTGTGTGAGTATAACACCAAGTTGGATTGTATTATGTTTTCAGGAGTGTGATCTGTCCAGCTTTCAGTATGAGACTCAGCTGAGATACATTTCTATTTAGCTGAGGCTAAGCAAAGATCATGATCCCTTAATGAATTTGTATGCTGCCAAATCAAGATAATGAACAATTTGTTATGTTGATTAATTTTTTTAAAAAAAATGAACAGAGCTTTATTTAGTGTTAGGAGATAAGGCATTGCTAATCCTGAATTAATCTTTAGAAATAAATGTGGAACCCCTGTGGTATCTGAACTAAGACATCCATTCCTACTGATGAATTCTGGATCCTGATTCTCTGTCCATTCAACACAGTGTTGTTGAATTTCACATAACCTGCTTGTCCAAATCAAGCTTTAAACTTTAAAGGGCTCACCATTGGTTTAACTTGTAGTTGGTATAATACTTTAAATTACAGTAAGCGTGTAAGCCTTTCTTGCTTTACAGAACTGTTTTCAGGGGAATAATACATGGTAATTCAGTAATAGGGAGGCAGTGTGGTGTAGTGGTTTAGATGTTGAACTATGACTCTGGAGACCAGGGTTTGAATCCCTAGTTAGCTATGGAAACCAAGCTTAGTCAAGTCACTCTCTCTCAGCTTCTGAGGAAAGTAGTGGCAAACCCTGAACAAATCTTGGCAAGAAAAACCTGTGATAGGTTAGTCTTCGGGTCACCATAAGTCAGATATGTCTTGAAGGCACACAATAACAATAATTTAATAATGTTTTGAAGGCAAATCATGTGGATCTATGTGGATCAGATCAGGAACCATACTCTGGCTGGCTGGGCAACATCTTGGGATCATTATACAAAATGTTTTGAATCCTTGGGAGAAAGGACGGGACATACACCTAACAAATATATTTGGAAGAGGACTTTATAATTAATTTTGAATAAATTTGAGAGAAATTTGAGGGTAAATGTGAACAGAAGGTCTTTAAAAACACAAATGCAACAAGGATATTAATAGAGAAGAATAAATTAGTTAAAATTTAACTTCTCCTTGACTTTATATTGGATCAGTGTTTCAGTAAAGTACATAACAAAACAGAAGTTGATATACACTATGTAATAATTACCACTGAGGTTTCATTAAGCTTGTGTTCAGATAACAAGTGATGTCTTGCAGAAAGGTTCAGAACAACCAGATATCAATCTTGCAGAGGTTCAGAACCACCACGTAATTTTGTGTCTGCTAGTGATAAAAGACAGAGTTTACATTGAGCATTTTTGTCCTCTTAACAGATTATGGAAGAAACGAACACCCAGATTGCTTGGCCATCTAAGCTGAAGATTGGGGCAAAATCAAAAAAAGGTAATTTTTTGTTTTGCTTTATAAAAACAAGGATACATTTCCATTACTGTCAAATGAAAAATCTGCAGCTGTAGGTAAAGGTAATCTAATATTGTGTACCAAAGGATTCTTTTGTCTTTTCTGGTATGTTTTGGACTGTTATAGAATTTATAGCAGGGGTGGGCAAGTGTGGAAGACTAGGGGGGGCATATTAGCCTTCCAGGAGACCTAGGAGGGCTGGACCTGCTCTGGCAAAAAAAACTCTTATTATTTGGCCCCCAAACACCTTCTATGGGGAATTTGGGGTGTTTTGGTGTCTTCCTGAGTCCCTAGAGGGCATTTTGGGAGTTTTGAAGCAAAATGTGTTTTTGGTTTTGTTTTGTTTTAATGATTTGACTCTTGGGGGGGGGGGTGTTCAGGGGGACTCAAATCTGTAGAAATTTCCTCTATGCTTCTTAGAAATCATTGTTTGGGCATCAGGGAGCAAAAAGCAACACTCCAAACAATTTTGCTTGCAAAACCCCCACAAAAAAAAAAACCTTTGTCTTCTGAGAGGCTCTGGTGACCAAAAAAATGGCCCTAGGGAGGGAGTGCATGTAGGTTGCAGATCACACTTTGCCTGCACCTGATTTATAGACTGTGTACTTTTAGCATTATTGGATATATTTGTAGCCTGACTGTAGAAAAGGTTGTATATAAACGTATTATGCACTTGTGTTATTAGTTTATGAAAACTGGTTGCAAATTTTCCCAACTGGTAATGTTTTTAAAAAAGGATTCATAGGGGCTTTTTACATTGGCAAGAAAGTGTGACATGAAGTTGCACTTTCCTTAATGCTTAGCAGCTAGACAGCAAGCCCCCGGTGTGCATTTAAAAAGTACAGAGCAGCTAGACTGAGGTTTTTTCTGTGGCTCAGCAACTACATGGGAAGCTGTCAAAACGCTACAAACACAGGTGGAGCAGCTACATGGGCGGCAAGGAACGTGGCTTTTAGCCGCGCTTTAAACATTTTTTTCCCTTGCTGGCTGCGAATTGCGCAATTGCGCAGGTACATCATACAGTCGGAGCTTATCACATGGGGGAGTACAGGACCATTCCGAAAGAGGGAGAAAGTGAGGTCAGTTCGGAAATGCACGTGATTACGCACAAGCTCATCACACACAAAACAAGAGAGCATCTACACAAAAAGAAAATGCAGAGTCAATACGAAAGAATTCATCACATGTGAACATACTGGTCGGCTTTCTGTTGCAAATTAAGGCATCTTGGGAAATGGTAGCAAAGGCTCATGGGAGTTGTAGTCTGTGTTCTGTCAGAGCATTATATTGAGTTGTCTTGAGGTTTCAGCCCTCTGTCCAGGAGGGATTCCCATATGTCCTCCATTCTTGAGCAGAGGCCCCCCTTTTCCAAGTTGACCAGGCACGTCCTCCTTTGCCAGGACACGTCCTACTTTTCCAGCCTTCTTTTTGAAGAGGAAGCAGGAGGGCCAGGCGTGCTCTGGCCAGGCTCTGGGGGTCTCTTCCTGGCTCCTTCCCTCCCTCCCTCCCCGCTTCCTTCCTCCTCCCTTTGGCTGAGAGAGTGTGACTTGCAGGGAGGCAGGGCAGCGGAGGTGCTCCAGGTCCCTCCCCTTCTCCTCTTCCTCTTGCCAGCTTGCCCTGGTCTGGCTGAGCGCCTCCAGTGCCCTGCTGTCTCCCTAGAAGTCACACTCTCTCAGCCAAAGGGAGGAGGTGAAGGAAGGTGCAGGCGCACTCTGGCCGGGCTCTGAAGGTCTCTTCTTGTCTTGGCACCTTCCTTCCCTCCGCACTTGTATCGCTGCCTTTAAATGGGCGCTTTAAAGATACAGAGCCCCATTTAACCGTTCAACTACACCTTAGCCTTTAGATGCAATAGGGGTGCTTTTTACATTGGCTAAAAGGGGCGGTCCAAACTCACCCCTTCTAGCGGCGAGATGAGGCCTAGGCTGCCACACGGGCAGCCCCAGAGGCCTCATCCCGCCGCAATGACCCGCCGCAAAAAAGAGCTCCGGGATCGAGCTCTTTTTTTGCGGCACGGGAAGGGCGCGATTGGCGCCCTCCCGTGCCGCCAGAGCGTCAAAACGTGCGCAGCACGTCAAAACGCTGCGCACGTGATGACACTTGTACGGCGCCACCGTGTAGACGCCGCCATCTTTAAATGGCGGCGTCCATGCGTTTTAGGCTTAGGGAGGGTGTAAAGGCTACGCCCTCCTTAACCCTAAATGCGGGCTTTTTAGCCCTAAAAGCGCCTTTTTTTGCCCATGTAAAACGGGCCAGCAATGCTGCACCCTTTTTAAAAAAGTAGTGGGGAAATCAAACTACTTTTTAAAGGCACTTCTTCTCCCTTAAAACTCCAAAATAGTGTTTTCATGGCACACTTTCCATTTTTCTCATCTAAAGGCTGGGCTTTCATGCAGCCTTCAACACACCTCTTTTTGCCAATGTAAAATGGGCCAGCTCCTTTTTAAAGCACTTCTTCTCCCTTAAAACTCCAAAATAGTGTTTTCATGGCACACTTTCCCTTTTTCTCATCTAAAGGCTGGGTTTTCAAGCAGCCTTCAACACACCTCTTTTTGCCAATGTAAAACGGACCATAGAGTTTAAACACATTTGTCTAAATCCATTTGCTAATACCAGATATAGTAGACTAATTAAATCACTAGAATGTACACAAGTGATGGAAAAAGAAATTGGTTAAAATGTAACTTCTCCTTGACTTTATATTGGATGCATATTTAAGTAAACAGCATGAAATAAATGTTCCTATTCTAGTTGCGTCTTAGATTTAGGCCCTTATGCATGCTGAATTTAAAGAGTTGGTCTTTCTGGTAGTACCTAAAAGTTAATCTCCTATGATCTTGATATTGCAATCAAATGTTACAATTATCTATTTTGTGTAGATGATGCAACCCACCAAAGCTCTTAATGGTACAAAGCAGGATTTGTGGCTAATGTTTATACAGAAGTATGATACTGCTGCTGATGCTTCCTGAATCAAAGTCATGTTATAAGGACTTTTTTTGGCCATATTTGGGAGTGTGTTTTTCAAGGACATGAAATTAGCCTTCTAAATCCAGATGCGTAATTCTGTGGCTTGAGTGGTGTGTTTCAGTATTATGTTGTATGGTTTTGAATGGAATATAAACCTATTCTATCACCTCTGGAAATGCATTGTATCAGACAGAACATATGGTTCTCCTTCCCTATTAGAGATCCATTCACATGGCATTACATGAAGGCAGGGAACTGTCTAATTAAGGGATTGTATGTAAAGTGCTGTGTAAATTTACAGTGCTATATAAATAAAGGTTAATAATAGGTGAAAGAAAATAAAAGACTATTCCAGTTTACGTTCATCTTCAGACACAGATTTCTGCATGAATGTTTTCAGTAAATGTCATGTTAGAAATGAATGATCATATAATTCCATACCTTTATACAGTAGATGTCCATTAATTGCAGTGTGTGTTTTGTGTGCCCTCAAGTTGTTTCTGACTTATGGTGACCCTAAGGCACTTTTTGTTTCAAAACAGGCCTCTTTGGGGCCTAAATTGGCCCAGAGTAGACTCATAATGTGGCAGAAATATTCCCTCCTCTTTAGAGGGCCCTTGAAGTTTTTTATAAAAGATTCGAACCATGGGAATGCCCCAGGGGAAAAAAAGAGAAAAATACTACAAATTACTTCCATAATGGCAGCTCTCAGAATGGGCAATGGCATAGGGGGAAAGTCTAGTTCAGCACTGGAAAAAAGGATTGCCCATATGTTGAGACTTACACTTGGATTTTATAATGTATAAAGATGGGGCCATTTGGGCTACTTGGCATGTGTTCCAAAACATCAGTGGCACAATTTAAAAGGCTCTAATCCCTGCTCAGGCATGGAAACATTCCAGTCACACTCTCTCAGCCTCAGAGGGAGGCAAAATCAAAACCCCCTCTGAAAAAATCTTGCCAAAAAAAACCTGGGATAGAGTCACCATAAATCAGAAATGACCTGGAGGCACGCAACAACAACGCTAACACTCATGCCCATCCATCAGGTCTCATACTGTGAGGGCACCTGGATCAAGACTTCAGGTGTTGACCAGGTGTATCAGTGAGTATGTATACTAGAAGGTGAATCCATACCATACTTAGGTTCCATTGAATCTCATTTTTAAAACATCACCGGTGCACGTTGTAAGGACTGGGGCTATGTCCATTTTGGACCAGTTGGTGGTTTGACACAGCTCCAAAAACCCTCGGTGTTACCTGTGCATGATTGACTAGATCCTCCCCCCTTAATCATTTTGCACTCTATTTTTATATCCTGGTATTGGCAACTAGTTAAATTTGGAAATGAATGAACATTTTCGTAATCATCTTAATATCTATAATGTGTTATAAATTATTGGAACTAATTGCATTTTTTATAGCAACCATATGTGCATGCCTAACTGAGGTGAATGAAATGTATCAGCAGGGAGTTTAAGGTTGTGGCATAGTAGATATGTTCACATGATTATAACTGATGTATTAAGTATGTGGAATAACTTTATAGTCAGGAATTTCTCACAGAAAATGTAAAAAAGCAAAGCAGCCCTTTTATCCCAATCATGTTGTTATAATTCATGTGTTACCTATCAGGGTATGGCAGATCTTTTGACTAAGTTGCTTGCTAGCTTTCCAAATGCTGCATGTGTACATGGACTTTATCTGCATACAACCATTCTCTCAGTCTATGGACTTTATCTGCGTACAACTATTCTCTCAGTCTACATTGTAAAGCAGTGGGGCTGAATGAACCCCACAGGCTTCCTTGGAGGGCCACACTCCCACTACACCTCCTTCTACTAAAAAAATAAAATTAACAACAACCCCAAGACACCTTCTGGGGGAAATGGGAACATTCTTAGCTTGTCTTTAGCCTTTTCTGGCCTCTTAGAGTGCCTTTTTTAGACTTTTGAAACAAATATTTTTTTGAAAATTGTTGCAAAAATTTGTTTTGACACCTAGAGGTGTCTGGGGGAGGGGAGTGGGGGGCAAGCATGATGAAAATGGCCTCCATGCCTCCTATATGTTATTTTCGGATATTCTGATGCAAAACATTTTTTTATTTCCCTTCCCAAAAAATTGGTCTCCTGGGGGCAACATAAATAGCCCCCATGCAGCCCACAGGCCATACTTTCCCCATCCCTGTTGCAAAGAGATGCTCTTGGGTTTTTTTTTACTACTTTCTTGTTTTCTTTCGGAAAAACTGGTACAACAACAGGCGCCTATAATAGTTTGGCAGAGAAAATCTAAAATGAGCAATTTTAGTGGGGAGGGCAATAATAGGTTGGTTCGTCATAAAATATTATGTGTGGCTAATCTTTACTTTTAAATATGGACCCTTCTTCTGCATCTTGGTTTCTAAGAGACAAAAATTGTTGTTCACCTTGGGGACTAGCTTTCACAAAACTCCATTATGTAAAAGAAAACCTTCCGAAAGATTTGGCATCTCAAATACATATTTTTTTTAAAGAAAATGGCTGGATGAACTTAAGCAAAAAAGAAAACTTTTTTTTTACGTAACACTGAACCACTCTAAATATGTGAAAGCATGATGATGTTGTAACTTTGCAGCAGCTTTTTTTTTTAAAAAAAAACATATGTGGAAACAGAACAAAAACAGTGAGTCATGCTGTTATGAAAAGTAGTTTCATTTAAAAATGTATTATTGAATATGGATAGAAATCAGGGGTGTAATACTTTTATATCAGAGGGCAATATGGATCATCCCTCACCACATCAAGCCATGCTTCCAACCTAATTTTTAATAGTCAGATCCAGTCAGATAATAATTATAATAAGGACAAACAGAGCAACTTTGTTAAGAAGACTTATTTATATCCATATCTTTGCAGTCACCCCCATCCTCCCCCCCTTCTTTTCTTTCCCCAGATATTTTCAGATTAAACAGATTCACATCCTTTTGGGGTTTAGTTTCTAGATTCTTGGCAGTGAAAAATCACTCTGGCGGGGGGAATATATGGGAAAGGGTAGATGGGCATTTTAGAAGTAGCTCTTTCTGCCCTTCAAAGGGCCATGAAATCTGACCATTTCTCTCCCCCCCCCCCCCGCCCCCGTTTCTGTATAAATCCCCTATGATGAAAATCTACAAGTGATTCTCAGTCTGTCAATAGTTCATCTGTCCAAATTTAGCCTCACAGGTTCAGGAATAGTGTAGATATAGCTTGTATAAGCTAAGACTAAACATTTAAGCAAGTCAAGGAAAAAAATACTGGTTTAGCTGTGAGGTTTCCCCCTCCTCTTCCTTATAAAAAATATCCTTTTAGCCACAAATTAATCATTTCTGTCTCCTTTGAGTCTGAAATATGACTTTGACTTTCGACCATTCATTTACTTTGGCTTGGGCTTCATCTATTGTTTCCTGTGTTATATTAAGCACTTATTAAAGTCCAACATTTTACTCTACAAATGGTTTCCTGTTTCACTGTCACTGGTTGCTGAAGAGGTAGTTCTGGATGCTCTTCTTCACCTCACTAGTGATGAATTGAACTAGTTTATTATCTGGCTGAGATTTAAACCTATCTGATGTCTGGCCAACTG
Organism: Urosaurus nigricauda; assembly: GCA_034509955.1. Taxonomy (NCBI): domain Eukaryota; kingdom Metazoa; phylum Chordata; class Lepidosauria; order Squamata; family Phrynosomatidae; genus Urosaurus; species Urosaurus nigricauda. Next base: position 172,223,064 of record JAOEGL010000003.1, read on the forward strand.
CCTAAAGTTAATGGGCCATTTTTAAATTACATTAACTGTAAGCAAACATGTTACATATATAAATGATATTCATCTCTTCTCTGACCCACTTCATTGCTTAGTGACAAATGGGGAGATACTCTTGCTACCAAGGATAATCTCAGTTATCAAGCTTTTGAGCAATGTACCTTCAGTTCAATCTGTTGCTGTTAACTACTGCCCTTGAATCAATCTGTGAGGATCTTGAGAGTGAGACATCTCCAAGACTCGCTGTCCTCAACCTCTCTGCCCAGGTCCTGCAGGTTCAGGCCCACAGCCTCCCTCACTGAATCCCTGTGGCATATAGTCTTCCTCTCTATTTTTCCTGGCATCATTTTCTTTTCTAATGATTCATGCCTTCTCATGATTTGGCCACATTACGTCAGCCTCATTTTGGTAATCTTGGCTTCTAGGGAGAGTTTGGGCTTGATCTGTTCTAGAAGACATTTATTTGTCTTCTTGGATGTCCACAGTATTCTCGGCAGTTTTCTCCAACACCACATCTCAAATGGGTTGATTTTCTTTCCATTGGCTTCTTCACTATTCAAATTTCACATCCATACATTGTGATTGGGAATACTATGGCTTGGATGATCCTCACTTTGGTGTTCAGAGTTGTATCTTGCCCCTTTAGGATCGTGTCCAATTCTTTCATAGCTGCTGTTCCCAATCCTAGTTGTCTTCTAATTTCTTGACTGCATTTTCTGTTCTGATCAATTTTTGATCCTGAGTATGGGAACTTTTTGACTAATTCAACTTTCTCACTGTCTAGGATGCATCCTTGTAGATCTTCCATGGTCATTGTTTTTGTTTTCTTAATGTTCAGCATTAAGCCGACTTTAGCACTTTATTCTTTAACCTTCCTCATTAATTGTTCCAAGTCCTTGTTGTTTCCTGCTAGTAATATTGTGTCATGTGCATATCTTCGGTTCTTAGATGTTCTTTCCTCTGATCTTCAGTCCCCTTGTCTCTGAATCTAGGCCTGATTTTATACTATATTTTCTACATACAGATTGACTAAATAGGGTAATAGGGTGTAGCCTTGCCAGGTCCCTTTGCTGATTGGGAACCATCCTGTTTCTGCATATTCAGTTCTGATGGCAGCCTCTGTCCTGAATACAGGTTACACATGACAACTATCAAATGTAGTGGCCACTCATGTTTCTTTGAGAGCATTCCATAGCTTTCTGTGATCTATACAGTCAAAAACCTGGCTGTAGTCAATAAAGCACATGCAGATTTTCTTCTGGAATTCCCTGGTGTGCTCTATTATCCATCATATGTTTGCTGTGTGATCTCTAGAACCTCTTCCTTTTCTGAGGCCAACTTGTACCTCTGAATTTCTCTCTTCATATTTGGCAGGAGTCTTCGCTGCAGAATTTTGAGCATGACTTTACTTGCATGGTAAATTAGTGCAATGGTTCCGTAGTTACTGCAATCTTTTGTGTCTCATTTTTGTGTGGAAGGGAATGTCTTTCAGTCAGTTTTCTATATTTGTTGGCATATATTAGTTAATTGTACTGGATTCAAACTCTGTGGATTGTAGCAGTTTATTGGTATATCATCTTTTCTTGGTAATTTATTCTTAGCAATTGCTTTGAGTCACTTCACTTTCTAAAATTGGGATTCATCATCATAGGTTTCTTCTTGTGTGTCAAGCATCATTTTATATATATATATATATATATATATTTCTCTGTATTATCTCCACTGTTGTTTTTATTTCATCATGATTGTGTATTATGATGCATAGTTCATCTACTGAACCCTAAATGGTGAGAATATCAGTAGTTGTCACCCTTTTGTGACTATTTATAGGACTGTTTTTCAGTAATGAAAGAGTCTTGTGTTACTCCTACAGTTCAACTGATGGTCAGATAATGGTGGAAGGAAGCTGCTCCATACTGCCTACAAAATTGAGATAATCATTGGCAGTTTTGTTGGTGTGTTCTTCCCATTCTGCAGAATTAACATCTAGTTCATGCTCCTTTTAACTCTTAACATAAATGTATAATTTCCAGTGACACAAAGGTTGCAACCATACTGCAGACACAATCCAATTGGACACTACTTAAAATAGCATAGCTCAATGCTATGGAATTCTGGGAAATGGTAGTTTTGTGAGACATTTAACGTTCTCTGTCAGAGGAAGACTGGTGCCACAACAAACTACAATTCCCAGAATTCCATAGCATTGAGCCTTGGCAATTAAGTGGTGTCAAATTGAATTCCTTCTGCAGTGCAGATGCAGCCAAAGTATAAGGAGCAGAGGGAAGGTAACACCACAGTTTGTAAACATCAATTATTCATATTCTGGAATATAACTTATTGAAGCTTACTTTCCAGGGATTGTTTCCCTAGGTAATGACTTATGCAAGTCAATTGAAACTTCTTGTCTACATTCAGAGATAGGTAATAAGTAAAGATATTGATAAAGTAATATCCTCTACTTAACATAGTTCTTAATTACAGATATTGCTATTTTAAGGACAGACAAAAGGGTAATAGTGTTGGAATGTTATCACTTTTTAAGTTCTGATGTGCAACAGAAGCAACAAAGGCATCTTGCAATTGCAATTCCAGATTTAATAGATTTTTAAGAGGGAGAACATGCACTTTCCAAACAATTTGCAGTGTCAACATTGAACACCAAATTTTGATAGATGGGACTAATTTATGCTTGTGCATTAATTTCACTAAAAAGAAAATCATTAGATTCTTGTCAAGATTATACATTTTTTCTATCTTGTACTGGATGGACTCAGTACCTTGCTATTGAGATGTTCTTCTGGAGAACGTTTTTGAATATCTTCACAAGACTTCATGGAAATAATATTCAACAATATTTTTAAAAAATGATTGAAAAATTATTTCTTGATCATTTATAAACTCTGATGAGAAGAATCTTGGACTGATGTACAGTAGTTCTTTGTAGAACTTAGACTGATCTTTGTAGTTCAGGAGTTTTTCTGTGCAAAAAATTGCACATGAGCTTTTTTGCACTGAAAACAGCATTTTCTGCACTAAAACCAATATATCTATGCAGAAATATTTTCTGTGTCAAGAATAGTCTGCTTTCTGTGGAAAAAACACCTGCAAATTTTGCACAGAATACATCCACAATTATAGAATTTTCTGTGTATGAAATAACATTTTGTGTGCGTGAAGGAAATAACACATCCTTCATAGGAAAGACTGGTCCCAAACACACTGCAGAAATAATCCAATTTGAGACCACTTTAACTGCCCTGACTTAGTGCTAGGGAATCCTGGGAACTGTATTTTATTATGGCCCCAGAGCTCTTTGACAGAGAAGGCTAAATATTCTCACAAAATTACAGTGCCCAGAATTCTGTATTACTGAGCTAGGGCAGTTAAAACTGTCTCAAACTGGATTATTTCCACAGTGTGTTTTGGACCTATGTTTCTGCACAAAAAACAAATGTTTACAAGGGCAATATGTGGGCTAGGTAAAGTCCATAGCAATTTCCATCCAAGATTTCCATCAGGCAACAGATAAACAATATTTCTTGACAGGCATTTGCCGCATGGACTACTCCCATCCACAGGTAATGGCTAAATCTATAGATGATCCTAACTGTAGTCGATCCACTGACATTTTGTGTGGAGGAAAGCTGTACTGGGTACAGTGACCCCGTGTGAAACATACTTGCTGCTTTCTTTTGTTTAGTATGTTTTTGGGTTATATTTGAGTATAAAACCTCCCAGGTTGGCTCAGTTTAAAATAGTAAAAGTAGCAAATACAATCAAAACAAAACAAACAAACAAACAGCTTCATTTATATACTGCTTCATACCCTTAAGGAGTGTCTAAGTGGTTTACAATTGTAAGCTATTTGCCCCCCAACAATCTGGGTACTCATCTTAGTGACCTCGGAAGGATGCAAGCCTGAGTCGAGCTTCAGCCCTTTGCTAGTCTTGAACTCGCAACCTTATGGTTTTGAGTGAGTGGCTGCAGTATAGGCATTTAACCACTGCGCCACCAGGGCTGATAGGGTACTAATAAAAGTGGCAGAAGCTACAGAATATAAGAGTTCAGTGAAATCCATTAAGAAGTTTTAAAAAGCAATGAAATCAGTAAAAATCTGGACAAAGTTTAAGTGTTGGCCTGATCGTGAAGTTTGGTATTATGCATTATTCTCTAGCAAAACCACTAGGTTAAGTGGAAGACAGTAGGAAAAGAGGGAAGCCACACTCCAAATAGATTACATAGTTCAATCAAACCCCTGAATTTACAAGATCTGAGCAGGGCAGGGAACCCAGCATTTGTTTAGCAGCATGTTTTAGAAGGCATGTTTTCCACTATCTAGTTCACAAGTCTTTTGAGAGAGCAGGAAGGACTTTCTAGCAACCAAACACAGTATGGCTGCGGGAGCTGCAGTCCAAAAAATAACTTTTCCAAGCTGCAGAGATAAATGTCACTTAAGATGATGAAACATCTTGACATTGTCACATAATGGGCACAGGGCAATGTACCGATTTTTGAGATAGAGTTCCAAGATTATAGTGGGATCTTTTTTGTTCTCCACATGAAATGGAAGCTTGGAGTAAGATAACATCACATGACCTCAATAAGTAAGTTTTGAATTGCCATGCATCTGAGATGATCTCATTATTTTGCGCTTATGAATGTTTATTATCCTCCTTTGTTTCAGGCTGTATACTTTCCAAGTCCCTTTAAAAGGAAAAGGCATTGCTTACCGCTCTAACCAGAAATGAAATAAAACAAGGAGACAGCAGCTGTGAAAACAGCCTAAATTGCGTGGTTGCCGTCTTATCTCTTCATGCTTGTACCAAATGCTTACCGCGTGTCTCTTTGTTTCCATAGCTACCTGCTAAGCAGTTGAGTCCTCTTGTTTGGCATGCTCTAGTGTCCGTCAGTCATTGCCACCTTTGGAAGGAGAAATCAAGATCCCTTGCTTTGTCGAGGCCTGTGTGATTCTGTCAGTAGCATTTTATTTAAAGCACTTTTGAAGGGTTTGGTTCCCAAGATATAAAGTGTAGGTCTGATGTTGGGTTGTTGGGTTTGTTTGTTTTTTTCATAGTTCACTTAAGGCGTGTATGTGTAAATCTTGGCATTTTAATGTTTCCTCCGTGGTCCCCATGACGACTGAACTGCTCATAGATATTCTGTCAAGTTTTGCTGTGGGATTATGCATCAAGTAGCATTCCTTCATGGTTCTCTTCTGGACTTCCATTTGCCCAAAGGAGCAGCAGGGAGGGGGAAGCAAAAGAAATGTGTTCCAGTTGACAGAAACCACCAAGAGAGCCAGGAAAGGCTTTAAAGGTGTGAAGCACTGTGGCTCGGCAAGGGAAGCCTTCAGCTCGTGCTGCCTAGCGCACTCCTTGCATTCTTTTTACAACACAAATAGTAGGGTTTCTAGATAATTATCAAGGGGGCTTTTTAGATTGGCAGGAAAGTGTGACATGAAGTTGCACTTTCCTTAATGCTTAGCTGCTAGACTGCAAGCTCCAGGTGTGCACTTAAAAGGTACAGGGCAGCTAGACTGAGGGGTTTGGGAACGACTTATCTGAGGTCTTTTCTGTGGCTCAGCAGCTACATGGGAAGCTCTCAGAACACTACAAACACAGGCGGAGCAGCTACATGGGCGGCAATGAACGTGGCTTTTAGCCACGGTGAACCTTTAAAAATTTTTTTTCCTTGCCGGCTGCGAACTGCGCAATTCCTCAATGCCCTGCAGGTGTAAAAGCTGGGGTTTATCCGCGAAGTTTTTTAAAGCTCCCAAACACTAGCTCCACCCCTAATCCGAACCCTAGACATGCACAGTAGGGACTCTGGGATGCCTTTACTGTTATTCTACTGTGGATAACATGTCAATTCATTCACAAAATAAAGGGGTTCATTCATGATGCACCAGTGCAACAGCACAGTTTAAAAAGGCAGAGGAGCCACAATGATAATTTGACGGATCCTCATAAGTATACATTTGTGCTGCGCAACTGCGCAGGTTTGCGAACTGCGCAAACGCAGTTACACCATACAGTCAAATTATCATTGCCGGCTGGGAACTGAGCAATTGCGCAGTTCGCAGCCGGCAGCCGGCAAATCTGCGCAGTTGCGCAGGACAAATGTATACTTATGAGGAACCGTCAAATTATCATTGCGTTTCCTCCGCCTTTTTAAACTGTGCCGTTGCACTGGTGCATCATGAATGAACCCCTTTATTTTGTGAATGAATTGACATATTATCCACAGTAGAATAACAGTAACGGCATCCCAGAGTCCCTACTGCGCATGTCTAGGGTTCGGATTAGGAGTGGAGCTAGGATTTGGGAGCTTTAAAAAACTTTGCGGATAAACCCCAGCTTTTACACCTGCAGGGCATTGAGCGTTTTAATTAGAAGTGAAGTCCACACCACGCATGCTCCCAACCCACGATCCATTATGAGCCGCACCTGTATCGCTGCCTTTAAATGGGCGCTTTAAAGAGACAGAGCCCCATTTAACCGTACAACTACACCTTAGCCTTTAGATGCAATAGCAATGTTGCACCCTTTTTAAAAAAGTAGTGGGGAAATCAAACTACTTTTTAAAGGCACTTCTTCTCCCTTAAAACTCCAAAATAGTGTTTTCATGGCACACTTTCCCTTTTTCTCATCTAAAGGCTAGGCTTTCATGCAGCCATCAACACAGCTCTTTTTGCCAATGTAAAATGGGCCAGCCCCTTTTTAAAGCACTTCTTCTCCCTTAAAATGCCAAAATAGTGTTTTCATGGCACACTTTCCCTTTTTCTCATCTAAAGGCTGGGCTTTCATGCAGCCTTCAACACACCTCTTTTTGCCAATCTAAAATGGGCCAAGGATTAAAGTTTTTTTTTTCCATAGACGAATATGTTTCAAGGTACTTTAAAAATGAATTTAGTATCTGCCCTACAGCTGAGTGGGATCGGATGTCAGTGTTGTTCTAGCAATTGTTTTGGATTTAGGTCTACAAGATTGGTGTTTTGTACAATGTTGTCAGAATTCAAATGATTTTTGATGTATGCATACAGTGCTCACAAACAATACTGCATATTTGTTTTAAATACTCAAATGCAATGTGGAAGACTCCCAGCAGACTGCCAAAGCCAACTTCTACTATAAGTGCTGCCTAAATTGCCTCTTAACTTTGTATTTTAATATTGCTTTTTACATTTCATCAGAAAGGGGTACATAATACTTGATCCTTTAATTATGAGAGTTTGCAATACCCCCCCCCCCCCAAAAAAAGCCTTGTTTTAAACAATGCAAACATTTTAATTAAAAATCCTTATAGTTCTCTTATGCCTGTCTGGCTGAATGCCTATAGGATGAGCTACCCTGGTGAAGAGAGCCAAAAAGTGGAACTAAATCCATAGTCCCAAGCAAGATGATCACAAGCAGATGTCTCGTTGTTTGAGAATGAGTCATTATTTTTTTCTATAAACAGGATTCACCAGATCTGACATAACCTGCCTTTCTTTTCTTTTTGCATATTGGCTAAGTGTGACTTGGCCAGTAAGAAAAGTTACCAGAGCATTACTGTTTGTACCTAGGCTTAGGTAGTGGGGGTTAAAATTAGGCCTAGACCATGAGCAGCTGTACTAGTGTGTGGAAGGGAAAATATTGATAGGGCAAGTAGACAAATCATGGCAGTTTGTGAACGTGGGTGTAAATAATGAACCGGAGCAAGACTTGTTTGGAGAAGACAGTGAAAAGCAAGGGAGGAGAATTTAGAAGTATTGCATCTTGGAATATAAATTCCCAGCCAATATGACAATACTGTAACAATGTTGGGTAAGGGAATTCTGGGAGCTGTAGTAATCTTTTACTGTTTGATAACCCAGTATCCCATCAAAATAGGATTGTGAAAATCTGTCAGTTTCACTTTCAAAATAATTAAACCTAAAGTTCATTATGTCCCATATATAAATAAAATTCTGAATTTACTGAAAACTCTGAAAATTATCTGAAACAAAATTCTCACTCATTTAAATTGATTAGGTAGGTACGACTTTAGTCAGCATTGAGAACAGAATACTGGAGATGCAACTGCTTCTGCTTCGCTGCTATACCTCAGCGGTGCACTTCTTCATCTCATTGCTGCATCTGCATTTTTCTCTTTTCACCGCTAGCATGATTGAATACACAGGTATTGAAAATAAAAATCTGAAGAGTTAAGGATTCAGAGGTGTGGGCCTCTTGTGTGCCACCCTTTGCAGCTTTAGTTTCTCTCACAATGGGATTTTGTTGATCTAAAATTACTCTCTTCCATAATATGAAGACATTTGTGAAGTTTAATAAATTCTTGCCACAAATGAGCAGGTATAGCAATGTAATCTATCCATTCCTACATCAAGCATGGTCCTCTGACACAGTTAGGAATGTCTCTTAAAGTTATCCTTGTTATCCACTCTTTGAGATTTCTTCACATTGTCAAACAGTCTTGTCTCAAGACTGTTGTAAGCTGAGATAATTATTTATTGGCATTCTTTGGATAAATAAAGGAAGAAAGAACAGGTTCTGGTGAAGGAGAACAGTGTCCTTCTCAGAACTTATCTTTTATATGTAGGAAGTCTGGTAATGCAGTTGTCTGTACATCTGCTTGGAAGTACCGTAGGTCTCACTGAGACTTCTTCAGGCTTACTTCCAGGAATACATACATTGGATTGCATCCCCAGCCTGTTATTAGATTGCTAGAAACTTGCTGTGTTTACTTAGGGTCCCTCAGTCCTATCAGATTTCCCAGGGATACGATGTATCATCCTCTACAATTCTTTGAGTGTTTGAGAAAATAGTCATCCATGTTTGACAACACCGCCTATAGTATATCACCTGTAGATTATTGTTAATTATGAAAACACACACACACACACACAAACCCACATTCTAAATAAACTATTCCTTTACTTCTTCCTTCTTGGTTGATATATTCTGGCTTGGAAAATTTAGTATTCCACAAGGCTTTCAGAGGGATGTTTTAATACAGTAACTTTGCTAGTTAGGTTTGGACATCTAAAGGCCAACTGCTGAGTTTCACAGCAAAACCAAGAGTGGATTCTTGATTTTCCCCACTCACAAAGCCACATACTTAGACTACAATTTTAAATTGCCCCTTTATCTCAAAATTCAATTGTTTCAATCTGTTTTGAGTAATCACAATTTAACACAGCATAGCAGGAAAGGCTTCACCAGCATTTGGACAGAGTGTAGGGATTAATCAGAATGCACTCCCAAATGAGTCTCATTGTTGGAATAGTTGTTGCCAGTTCTGTTTCAATTAATTAATGTTGATTAGTCAGCACTTCATTTGAGTCTTTAATAGCTCCTAGAGGTGCTCTACTCATATCAATAGTGTGAAGTCTATGGTGGGAATTTTCTGCAGCAACATCTGTGCACAAGAGAGCTCCAAAATGTGATTTTATATTCATAGAAGTTGCTGCCAGAATATTACATGTGCACTAGAAGCATATATGTATGCATTTACTTACCCCTCTCTTTTCTCTGTGTCTTATGGAAACAAGATCCCAACCAAGCCACGCAGCTTTGATTTTTCAGGTGTCTCCTTACCTTAGTTTCTCACCCACCCTTTTTTCAACGTGCTTCTAATTGCTACGGAAAAATACCTATAAGAGAATCTTTGGATTTCCCCTCTAGAGTTCTATCAGTCATTTTCAGAAGCATAGCAAAACTCTGCTTATTTGATCTAGATTCTACAGCCAAGATTAAGTTACTAATTTCTACATATGCTTTTGGGTTGAATTCTCTTATTTATAATTCTACAAGCTGAATCTTCCTTATCTGGAATTCCAAAATCTAACATAATCCAGAAACCAAAACTTTTTTCATGGGTGGCTCAGATAGTAAGACCTTTCCTTTCTGATGGTTCAGTGTACACTGTTTCATGTACAACATTATTTTAAAAAATATTGTATAAAACTACCCTTCAGGTCTGTTGATACATAAAGGAATTTTGATTTCAGACTTGGGTCCCATCTCCAAGATACCTCATTATGTAAATATATGCAAGTACAGGTATTCCAAAATCTAAAAGAAATTCAAATCCAAAACACTTCTGGTCTCGAGCATTTTGGATAAGGGAGACTCAGCCTAAATATATTTGTTACGCATTATGAAGCCATAGGAAGAGATTCATCCAAATAAAGAAAACAAAATGACACAGCTGAAATATTTTAAGGATATTGGCCTGCAAGATCTATGTTAACTATTCAAAGCACTCTCTTCTGTCTAAGCACTTGGGCCATTGTGGTCTTTTCAGTTTTTTTTGTACTTACCCTCATAAAGGTTTTCCCTTTGACAAGGTTGCCAAGTTGTGTCTGACTGTAGGGGGCAGTGCTCATCTCTGTTACTAAGCCAAAGAACCAGCATTGTCAAAAACAACTCTGTGATCATATGGCCAGCATTACTGCACAGAATCATGTTATCTTTCCACCAAAGTGGTACCTGTTTATCTACTTGCACTTTGACATTCTTTGGAACTCTTAGGTTGGCAGAAGTTGGGACCAGTGACAGGAGCTCACTCCATCACACAGCACTTGGGCCTTGAACTGCCAATCTGCTGATTTTGCAGTCATCGGGGTCAGCATCTTAACTGCTGAGCCACCACATTCTTAGGGTAATGAAGATAAATTACGCAAAAAATTAAAATTAACGTACAGTAAATGTATCTTAAATCATACAAGGACAATAAAATACAGAACAGGAATGATGGGGGAATCAAACTACTGGGGGGCAGCTTCGAACATGGAATCCTGATACAATAAAAATACTTTGAAAGCTCTTCTAAATGAGCCAGTGGAACATAGCTAATAGGTCTCCCTTGGGAGGGTGTTCTATGAAGAAAGGAATAGCACCCAAAAGTCCTTGTTCTAGTGCTGTACTAATATAGTTTTAGGCAGCTGCATTACCTGAAGAAAGGATGTGTAAGCATATCTCAGTTCATATGGGGAATTGCTTAGAGATGATGCTCTGTCAAATGTCACTGCATTAGCACGGCATAAATAGGCTTGTAGCAAAATAGGGTCAGTACCTCTTCTGCCAAAGCTGCGTGGGTAGCAGGAACAGAAAAGATTTTACTAATTTGAAAGGAACCAGCATGCCCTTTCTGTTCCAGTGATGACAGGAGGAAATTGCTATTAATGCCCTAGACTGTGGTATCTATGAAGGCATATCATAAAAATGTGGAAGAGGTATGTGTTTTCAGTGCTTGTCGCACTTCTGGAAAAAAGTATCTAAACGTGTCAAGCTCTAAAACAGCATATGAGCTTTTCCAGTAGTATGACAGTATTAGCCTTTCGTTAGTAAGTTGTAAGTTCTAGGAGTTTTTAAATTAGTATACCTGATTGTCTTTGGTTGGCTGACTATTTATTTTTATATTTTTATCCTATTTTCTTCTGGCTTAAGTACATATACATATACAGTACAATACATATACAGTAGCCCCTCCTTTCTTGCAGACTTGAGGTCCGCAGTCTTGAATATTCATGGAGAGGCAACCTCCATTATTTTTAAGCCCCCCCCCCCCCGGTGGTATGCGCCCCATGCACACTCGCAGGCATGTGCCTCTTTCAAGCCTTCGGGACATAAATATAGGCAAGTCTCCATTTTTGTGGGGGGTCTGGAACGGATCCTCCTGCAAAAAGGCCAGGGCCAACTGTAAATTCAGAGAATCTCTTTCCCAGGCAATGAAATATTTAGTTTGTATTCAAATTTTTGAGCACGTTAATAAAGCAATATTAAAGGGATCTAACTTAACCATACAGACTTGTAAGTTTTGGCACAAGCCACAAGCTCCATTCTTTCAAAAATATTTTATCAAAAACAATCAACAGTGGAAAACTGTACGTGAAACAAAGAAATCACTTCTAGTCACATGACCCAACTCATCCTTCACCAATAAATCTTTTCTATCTCTTTCTAGAAGAAATAAGTTGTCGAGCAGTTGCATGGAGCATTCTGTTTATTTTCTTTACATCTGTATCCTGCCTTCCTTCCAGTGAGCTCATAATGGCAAAAACTCTGTGAGCTTGGTGAAGCTGAGAGTACCATAACTATCTCAAAGATGCTCACCACATTGACCTTCTATAAGTTCTCTCTTTTAGTTTGGAGTACAGAGATATTAAGATATCTTTGTTCTTGGATTTTAAAAAAAAATCCTGACATGTTCTGTGAATCACCTTTTATTTAGTAAAGGAAGCGCAATCCCTACATCAGAATATCATTATGATGTAAGGCTAATAGAGAAGCCTCAGCTGTAGGATGGCTAGTAATCTAAAATACATTTAGAAACGTCAAATATATGTAGATGGGTGGTGAGTTGTTGCAACACAATGTACAGATGCCTGGTATGGCCTCTTAGCAGTTGATAAGAGAAAATTAGATTTTGGCATGCTCTGAAGTATACTAGTGAGCTTTATTTCACTTGGAGCACATTACTGAGGCTAACAGTTTCCACATGTTTCTCCCTGTAAAGCAGAGCTTTTAACTCTGGTCTGTTCACATGAAAAATAGTAGGGAATACTGATCAGTATTCCATTTCATATTTCAGATATACCTTCTGTGCTATGGCAGATATAACTTCTGTTGTTGGTGTCACTCCTGCTGGTTTTCATACCTCGTGCGCAGTATCATTGCCAGACTTGTTCTTGGTTCAGTTCCAATTATAGCTTAAATCTGGTTTCTTTACACATGTTTTTCTTTGAAATAATACTCTTCAGACCAATCTCAGAATTGGAACTTTAAAAATAATTATACATATTGATAGCATGTTACATTCATTTGAAATATTTCTGGTGACAGAGAGGCTGCACTGGGAAGATGGCCTGGAATGCAGACGCACTGGGCAAAGACAGGGTTAAGCCTACATTTCCATTGCTGTGTGTTCTCAGCTCTAAATTTATATTTATTGGCATTTTAAAAGGCATTAGAGCACTGCTGAATGCATTAGCTTGTGACATGTCATTGCTTCCCTGAGAAATGCTTTACACCCCCAGGTTTCCTTGACATTAAGTCTCACATTTTGGAAAATAGTGTGTTTGTGTATCATCCCTTTACAATATGCATCCCCCCCACCCATTACTTTAAAGACAATGTTGCATGAACTTAATTGAGGATTCCTGAAACACACTTGATTATGGGCCTTTTCATGCAACACAATTGTAGCACTGTGATTCCACTTTTTAAGTGCTGTATTTCCACCCTGTGGGATGCTGGGACTAGCAATTCAGGGTGGGTGCATTTAGAATTCTCAGCCAGAGAGCTCTAGTGCATCACCAAACTACCAATTCCAGGAATTACATAGAACATAGCCATGGCCATTAAAAGTGAGATCATTAGTGGTGAAGGAACCCCAGCATTCCCTTTCAGAGCAAACTGAAGTGGTGAAGACCACTAGGACTGAAGCCATCAATGGGACATTGAGAAAATGCATTAGCTTACTTGACAGAAATTTTGAGAAATGCATTAGCTTACTTGACAGAAATTTTAAATTTTAGAGTACAGTACAAAAATTCTTTGCCATGCAGTGGCTTAAGATAGTGGTTAAGATGCTAATTCTGATGATCGGAAGATCAGAAGGTTGGCAGTTCAAGGCCTGAGTGCTGGGTGAGTGGGGTGAGCTCCTGTCGCTAGTCCCAGCTTCTGCCAGCCTAGCAGTTTGAAAGCATGCAAATGCAAGTAGATAAATAGGTGCCACTTCGGTGGGAAGGTAACAGCATTTGGTGCAGTCTTGCCAGCCACATGACCACCAAAGGAGTCCTCCGAGAGCGCTGACTCTTTGGCTTAGTAACAGAGATGAGTACTGCTCCCTACAGTTGGTTACGATAGACATTCATGTCAAGGGAGTACCTTTATCTTTACTTTTTACAAAAGTCCCTTACCAAAAATAATTGGCAGGCTTGTCCATAAACCAATGAAGAGTGTGCACTGTGTATACCCACAAAATGTGGAGGTTAAAAAAGAAAAAAAAATGAAAGGGATGCAGATGGAATGCCCTATTTGGGCTGCATATGGCCTCCTGGGGAGTGTGATGGTTTTGATTTCCAAGTAGAAGACATATAGTGGGCCCTTGATATCTGCTGAGGTTTGGTTCCAGGAGCCCCGTGGATAACAAACTCTGTGGATGTTCAAGTCCTCTTAAATATAATGGCATAGTAAAATGGTGTCCCTTATATAAAATGGCAAAATCAAGGTTGGGATTTTGGAATGTATATGCTTTTTAAAATATTTTCAAGCTGTGGATTCTTGAATCTGTGCATTAAAATCTGTTGATATGAAGGGCTTACTGTACTCATGTCCTGCAGCTTTTTTATTTTTATTGGGGGGGGGGGGGGGTAGGACCTGTTTGTTGGAAATTTGTTTAAAATGGCAGCTTTGAAAATTATTTAGTGGAATGTTTTTCTGCCTTTCCATTTCTAGAAATGATAAGAGAATTTATGCCTATGTGTGCACTCATGACTCAGCCTGCTCACAATTGTTACTATAGATGTCCCAGACGAGTACATGTGGAGCAACCTCAGCATGTGCTACAGCTACTCTGCATACTGTTCAATCACTCACGTGTACTGTTCTTGCATATGCAGGGGGAAAAAATTTCCCAGCCTGAGGAAACATGTTTTTGTTCATTGTGCAAGTGTTCCCAATTTGCAGTGCAGAACAAGCTTACAGCTGACATACAGTATTACTCAGTTTGATCTGTGTCTCTTTCTTCTAGGTATGAGGAATCATGTAGCCTTGCAGTTGTTGTTGACAGCCCTAGCCTGCATAGTCAGTGATGAGGAATACTGGCAGATGCAATTCTACAACATCTGGAATGCTATATGAGTCTCACCCATCTTCTAGAAATTGAATTTCCTGTTCAGTTTGAACAAGTAGATTCCCATGTTATACTGATAATCCCTTTACATTTGGGGTCTTGGAAGAGAAATAGCAGAAAGTAGAACTCAGTGTAGGATTGGCTAGATTGAGTGACTTTTTTCTCCATGTCCAGTCACTGCCTTATGACTGGAGGATATTGCTGTCAAAACTGATTGATAAAGAAAAGGCAACCTGTTCTCTATAATTAGAAGAATGATTGCACCATCTTACTTGACATTTTCTTGAGGACAAAATTTTGCTGTGGAGAGAATGTTTGGAAAGGGTGGAAAAGAGAAAGCTAAGGCTGAGAGAGCAAAGACTGAATCCTGTAACTGTGAGCTTCTAGTTAGTCTCTTAGCATTCTGTAATATTGATGGATTGGGTTTGTTTCCCCCATTCAGTTGGAATCCCTTTTGAACAATTTTCCTGATTATTATTTCATAATGACCACCTTGATTCCCCCATCCTTACCTTCTCCCCAAACTTAAAATCACTTACTGGGTGCCTGTGTGGATTCAGGTATACACACATTCATATGTATTCTCAATTTGTGCAAATGACTAAATGTTTTCTATTGGGGGGGGGGGGTGTTCAGGCTATGAGCCATATTCTACAAAAGTTTATTCCTGAATTTCTAGAACACAGCCTCATAGCCTGAAAGACCCACAAAAAACTAGGGATGCCAGCAGTGAAAGCCTTCAACTTCACACTAAATGTTTTATTTGAAACTATGAGCTACTGAGGACACATTTCTCCCTAAGTGTCTGACTCAAACACCTTTCTCTTTCAAAGCTCAGACATGCCTCTTTGGATTGCAAACTCCAATACCCACCAGCCAGCATAGCCTGTGGCAATGCTGCCTAGATTGCAGTGGGAGTAGTAGTCCCAAAAGAGTGAGTTTTCCAAGCTGTATGCTCTCCACCACCTTCATAGTATGGAGAGGATGCACTTGATTTAGGCTGTATTCTCTGTTTTCTGTTATCTCCCCGTAAGTTCCAGGGAGGATTTGAGAGGGCTTAATCATAGCATAAGGAAGATATTGCATAGGGGCAGGGGCAGGGGAGAGGTAGTACATCATGGATAGTACATCAAACATTTTTTTTTTTTTTTTTTTTTTGCTTTACAGTAGCGGAGATGTGTCTGTGTTTGTATACACACACTTAACATGTTCAGATCTCTTTCTAGAAAATAATATTACAAGAAGCCCTGAGCTTATGAATTTCCATGGCATTGGCATGCACGTTGCAGTCAGATATATATTAGGCTGCACGGAAAAGACAATCTAAGTTCCTGCATCTCGATATCATGGTATTATCTTTAAATCTTTATTTACTGTGTTTCACAAGGTTAGCTTAGTTTTTGGTCTTGAAAGACAATTTTTATGCATTCCTTCTTGGTTGCCTCTTTCTTTGCATGGCAGATGAGAGGAGCAGAGAGAAGAAAGAACTGGTTTAACTGCTGCTTCACTATTTGATTTTTGAGAAAATAAATCACATTTGGGGCAGCATTCCACTGTTGCAGCAACTGAGACTAAGTAGCTGTTCCATTGACACAATGCACTGATTTTGATGTCATAAGCAGCTGGGCTGAGAGAGCCTCTGAAAACATTGGAGCACTGTCTGGGCTCCAGGGACAGGGAGCGCATGGTCCTCCAAGTGTTAGCTGACTGACTCACCAGTCTCAGCCAGCATAAGCCAAGGAATCATAGGAGTTGCAATCCAACAGGACCATCTCTTCCTCACCCCTGCCATGCAGCAAGCCCCCCATGGGGTGGAATGGGCTTTTGGACCATAAAAAAGTATATTAAATAAAATAGATCTTTTGTTGTTGTTGTTGTCTGTTGTGGGCCTTTAAGTCCTTTCTGACATATGGTAACCCTAAAGTGAACTTAACATGGGGGTTTTCTTTGCCACATTTATTCAGAGGAGGTTTGCCATTGCCTTCCTCTGAGGCTGAGAGAGTGTGACTTGCCCAAGGTCACCCAGTGGGCTTCATGGCTGAGGGGGGAACTGAACCCTGGTCTCCTGAGTTGTAGTCCAACACTCAAACCACTATGCCGATAGAACATAGAGGATGTAAATGTCATTGAAGAGAGCAATCATGGTTGTAATGATTGGAGCATTGGATGATGACTCTGGAGAATGGAGGTCAATCCCCTCTCAGGCATGAAAACTCATTAGGTTAGTATTCTCTCAGCCTCAAAGGGAGGCACTGGCGAACCCTGTCTGAACAAATCTTGCCAGGAAACCCCCATAATATGTTCACTTACACATAATATGTTCACCACCACCACTCCCATAATATGTTCACTTTAGGATTGCTATAAATGACTTGAAAGCACATAACAATAAATGCCATTAAAAATTAGAAATGACTAAATGTTACCTACCCAGTTTAAGTGGCATTGCTGTGTGTAAAAGAGGACTAGCAAAACCTCAGAAGGACCATGCTTGTATGTAGGTTGTGTGTTTGTGAGAGAGTGAGTGAGAGTGAACGAGGAGGGAGAGATTTATATAATATTACTGGAACAGCTTACCTTAAGGAAATGCCAGCTGCATTTGCTAATTCCCCAACTGTGCTTTTATAGCTTTCTCCAAAATCATAAGCAACTTAAAAATAAGTTGTTGTAAAGTTTGAAAATATAGGAACTGTGTTTAAACCAATCTGGAATTTCACTAACAAGGTTCCTGATAACCTTCTAAATCGCTTAAGTTGTTGTAGTTTTACAAGTATAATAAATATGAGTTTGTACTTGTGCTCACCCTGAGATGAGGGACAGTATTTATACATCCACATATCAGTTAGGAAATACAACAAATAAATGTAGTTTGACCATATACTTTACTTCTTAACTGAACTAACTATCCCAGCACTCCTACTACTTCCATAAGCTCTTGTCATGGTTTGGAAAAGTTACATTTTTGAATTAGTGCTCTAAAACAAGTGGTCATAATGGCTGGAGATGCTGCTAATTGTAATATGAAATAAGTAACTTTTTAAAATAGAAAATCTGTTTTTTCCATTCATCCTCTTAGGCAGATCATCATCTAGTGGAACTCATTGAATTCAAGGATGCATATCCACATTAGGTTACATTTGTATATATATTTCCCCTTTTCATTTAAATATGTAGTGCTGACTTGTGTTTTCTGTCATGTCTCTTAAGCTTCAAATTTCCCATATTTTGTAGTTTTGCTCTGAACTTGCCAGCAGTGGATGGCTTTATTTAATGTTTACCCTGAACTTCTGAAAAGAAGGAGAAACCCTCTTGACTGGGTGGTCACTTATGTCAAGAATGTAGCATATTGCTAGGATTTCTGGTTTTTTTTTAAAAAAAATGTGGTTTATATTTGATTATCGGCTTTGTGGGTAAACAAAAAGAATCTGTGCTGTAGTCACTGTGGCTCCAAACAGTTGCTTTACACATACTTGCTTGTGTTTTTCTTTTAAATTGGCACACAAAATGCAGGCATTTTAAAATCACAACTTTAAGTACCTCTTGTAAATCAAAATGTTTTACTTAAAGTATCACTAAGGCCATTAGTACTTATCTTTGCTCAGTTCAAAATTTGTACAGCGTGTTTTTCTGAAGATGTGTTTATTGTTTAGAAAGCCACATGAACTATTATGTTTTTGGGCCTTTATGTTAGAAGCTACATCTGTTTTTTGTTAAAGCATTGACTGCAGTTGAGAAACATAGTGTACAGTTTGTGTCCGTACAAGAAATAGGCTTATTTTACATTTTCAAAACATTTCTTAACGTTCTACACTCTTAACATGAGATTTCCCTAGGCATTGTTGATTGATCTCTGCTAAATCATAAATGAGAGATGAGTATAACGTCTACCTGCGCTGTATTGAAAAATGAGCGAAGTACAGAACCCAAAAGAGGGAGGTCACAGGAGTCACATTGTTTATTTTTTACATTTACACTCATTTCCTCTCATAAGAACAATGAAATCTGACAGGTGTAACTTTGAAGCTTTAAATGGCCTAGGTTCTAATATAGATATATAAATATTTATTATGGTTACAGGCCAGCATAAGAGGTTCCATTATAGAACCAGATTAACTAAAGGACTGTCTTCACCCATATGATCCCACTGATACATTTAAGTCGTTTTCAGTAGCCAGGCTCATGCAACCACCCATTAAAAGAATATGATTGGTGATATTCGGGGAAACAGCTTTCTTGGTTGTGAACCCTTAATTATGGATCTCGGTTCCTCTCGTTCAGGCCTTCAGAAAAGCTTTTAAAATATATTTGTCCAAACTGGTCTTTCCTTTTTTATATTTGTATTCCCTTTCCAATAACCTTGGCTTGCTTTTCTTAGTTCTGATAGGGCTTTTAAAGTAAATTATCATGTCCAGCACTTCCATTGAATATAAGACAATCTGTTCACATTTAATCTTCTGAGAAGGAGAATATAGGGCACTAAATGCTAGCCTTAGGGCAAAGTGGAGTCGTGGCATGTGCACAACACACATCCCGATGCTGGTGTTTTGCGTGTGTACAGTGGGCAGTGTTACAGTGTCCAGATGACGCACATCAAAAGGAGCATCAGAAGCTGACATTGCGGAAGAGGCACCCTTTTTCCAGCCCCAAAAGGAGTGGCATTTCAGCGCTTCTTTTGGGACCAGGAAAATGCCAGATCGGGGCCACAGTGTGTAGTTGCTACGTCCCCAATCTGGATAGGAAAGGGCCAGCGGCAGGCTGCTCCAAAGGGGTGGTCTGTTTAGCCCCATAGGGGATGGAATAAATTAGCATTTCTGGGTTGCATTATATTGTTCTGACTTACGTATGAAGCACCTTCATGTGTCCACATAAAGTGAGTTGGTAATTTTAACTGGAGAAACAAACTCTCTAAAAGAAAAGGGATACAATACATGTTTTGCATATAGAAACCCCTATTAGCTTCTGTTCATCTTTCCTCCTAGCAGGTTATTGTATATCAATGGGCCTGGAGACAAGACAAAACTATTGAGAAACAAGAGGTGTGAGAGTAGTATGTTTGGGTGAATCCTGTGTTGTGTGCAGAAGAGACAGTCATGGGGGCTTGGAGTTCCCTCCTGTCAAAAAATAGTAAGTGTAAAATGGCCCTCTCTAAAATGCAGTTCCCAGAATTCTAAACAATGTTGCAATAGCAGTTAAAGTGCCATGTTAATGCTGTAACTGCATAGTGTGAAAGAGATCCAGGAGTGCATATTATCAGTCTCCTGTCCATACAGAATTTCCTGTTCAGGTGATTTGGCTGAGTCTTCCAACCAGGCCAGGTTAACCAATGTTAGTCTCAGTTCCCCCTGTAATCTTTATACCAAGGTCTTGAGATTAAGCCTGTAATTGGTAATTATGACAGTGGAATGGGTATGTGAGCCAGCATGGTGTAGAGGCTTGAGCATTGGACTATGACTCTGGAGACCAGGGTTTGAATCCCAGCTTGGCCATGGAAACTTATTGGGTGACTTGGGCAAATCGCATGCACCCAGCCTTAGGGGCGGACAACAACAAACCTCATCTGAACAAATCTTGCCAAGAAAACCCCATAATATGTTCACTTTATGGTTTCCATAAACTGGAAATTATTTGAAGGCACACAAGGCATTTCCAAGAACCCCTGTGAAAATGAACAATTCTTATTTTTTAAACAATTTGAGATTAGTATATGGTAGCGTCAGAAGCACAGGAGGATATTCATAAAGCTGACTCAAGAATGGGCTGATGTGATGAGGAGGAAGTGGTTTAATTAATAGAATTTGAACCAAGGGAGAGCAAATACACCTGGAAACAGTAAACTATGGAGTCCTTTTGATGGTTGTGGCTGGTCTGTGGTTGTTAAGCTAGAGTAGAAAGTGTCTAACAGTTACCAGTCTCTCAGGATTTAAAGCTGGCTCCAGCTGTAGACATCTATGTGCCTATAAGCACAGGGCAACAGTATCTTTAAACACTATGATATAAGGTTTAGCACTTGGAATTCTTATATTACCCTGTCTTGACATAATATGTACGATGAAAAACGAAATTAAATGCCAAGTTTTTTCCCCAGGATATTTGCTGAATATCATACTGGATGTCAAATCATTTTTGGTATATTGATGCTTTCTCTTTGCTTTACAGCCCATCTGTTTTTGGTTCTGTGCTCATGTTAGTGTCTCCATATTAGAAATACACCCATATCAAGTTATTTTGAGGAAGTGGGCTGCCCTGAGGATCTATGACTTTGGCTTAGGTTCCATTCTCACAAGTCCATGTTTCCTCCCCTTGTTAGTGTGTATGTATTTTTATCTTTCTACTTGTCTAGCTGCAGTTGTGGATTAGGAGGAGAATGGAACAGTTTCCTTCATCTTTACCTTGCCATGACAGTGACTGGGGCTGATAGCATAAAGTGTGAAGAGAGAAAACAGCTGTTACCAACCTTCCAGTTCTAGGAAAATAACCATAATCAGTAAGCTGGAAATAGTAGTAGTATTTTTGCCCTGTCATCTCATTGTAAGCTTTGAGATGCTCACACAAGTTTCTGTATATTACCTTAGATAAATTAGTTCAGATATAAATGGTCCATACTAATACTGTTGTTGTTATTAATTGACTTTGCATCAATCTCAACTCATGGCAACCCTGCTGATGAAACATCTCCAAGACCCCCTGTCCTCCACTGCTCTGCCCAACTCCTGCAAATTCATACTTGTGATCTTAATAGAGTCCATCCATCTAACATAGACCTTCCTCTCTTTCTACTTCTCTCCATCTTTCCTAGCAATATTGTTTTTTCCAATTCATGTCTTCTCATGATGTGTCCAAAGTACACCAACAAAGGCAGTTAATAACAACAACAAAAAATGAGTATCAACCACAAATGGTATGTGGTGGTTGTAGAATAAATTAAAAATGGTGCTTCCCACATGGCAGCAAAGGTTGAAGAATAATCTAAATTATGATACTGTACATCTACTATCCTTTATTGGAACTTTGAAATCTGATGTCTGGGGTAGGCTGCTTCACCATGACTAACCCAGAAGATATGCATCATCCCGTGGTAGAGAGAGATGCACATACTTAGTTAAAACATTGTTTCTGTTGCTTAAGCCATTGCTAGCAGCTACTAGCAGCTAGCAGTTTTCCTTTAAAAAATATTTTATATTTTTATTTGTTCCTTACCCTCTCTCCCCTGCCACAGAAAACATTCCATGATTCACTGTATAATCAGATAATTATTAAAGACAAACAACAGCAACAGATCATAATTAATAGCCAAAAGGTGCTTATCAATTTTCCAAAACATTGTATGATTTAAGAGTGGGCCATAAGTAGAACTTGTATGTGAGATAGATAGGTAGATAGATAGATAGATAGATAGATATTTCAAATGGATGCCATACAGTCTCAAAAGATGGGCTGTAAACCTCTGACAAGGTGAAGTTTGATTGTAAATTTCTGTAACATTGTGAGAGTCCAGATGCTAACTAATGACGAACAGATAAATCTTGTAAGTTCTTGTATATTCACGCTATCTCTATCCTTGCTGCACAGAGCACGGTAGGTATAAGGGCTTTACATAGGACATTTTAGTTTGCATTATCATACATTGATAACATCAGTAAAGTACTCTTAAGTCATCTATTTTGATTAATTATTTTATTAATTGAGTGAAGACCCTTAAGCCAAAATTGAATTTTTTTAGAGCAGCCGACACATATGTGTTCTAACAGGTCAATATTATTCCAGCCTCTCCAACATTTGTCTGACAAATTAATCTTGATTATGCGTAATTTTAAGGACAACAAATACCAACAATTTATCCCTTTAACAGAAACTTTTTTCACCACTGTGGACAACAACTAGCAATGTCTTGGAATATAGATTAGAGATGTCAATAATATTTGTACATTTTCTCATCCTTAGGGAGAAAGTGTCTTGGCACACTGAGACACTCCTGAAAAAAATGTACAAACATCATGAGAGAGTTTTGCACATTTAGAGTCATTAGTGCAAGAAATTTGTCTGTGCAAACTCTTTGCATTTTATGCAGAAAAACAACACCCAAAGATCCAATAGAGTATACTTGTACCGTGCTTGTTTATGCAGCACATTTTTGCATAAACTTGAAAGTAGACTTTCAAAAATTATTTGTTCTTTCCTGCAAAAATGAAATGCATGAAGATTTACATCCATAATGTGGGATATGAAAGGAAGGTGAGAGTGTGTTTCTGCAGTTGTGCATGGGAGGCAGTTAAAAAGTTGTATTTTTAGCTAACTTATAGCACAGATTTTAGTTTGGTATTATCTTTAAAACATTAAATAAGGAAACCACAGCATTCTAGATTTTTAATGTGGGTAAAGGGCTAATGCTAAGACCAGAAGCAGCATTATACTTAAAGACATGTGTCTTCAGGGAAAGACTACAATCTTGCTAAGTCTGGCATTTAATTCATTGTAGATGCAGAAAAAATATATATAGTAAACATCTGTTAATTTATTCACTAGCCAAGGAGCATTACAGTTGTTTTTTTAGTAGTTTGAGGGCAGGGGGGAGTTGATTTGTGTTTGTTTGTTTGTTTGTTTGTTTTTTGTTAAGCATCAGATTCAAAGCACCTGAGGTTAATCTCATAGCGTGCACCTACTGTTCTAAAAGAGGGAATCCAAAAAAAGAATAAAAGAAAAGGAGAAAAGAAAAGAAAAATCAAAACCATTTAGATAAATCAGCTTTTGCATTTCCATGTCTGCATAGGATAATATTTACTAGCATTGTAAAAGATTGCTGCCCCAGTACATTGCCACAGCTACATACACAAAAAATGATGCCCGCATGTCCCTACAGATGACAACTGAGCTGAACACAGTTGCCTGTCTAAGCATGAGGTAGTAGCCATTCCTTTGGACTCAGAGTATCATCTTGCTCTATAAAGTCCAGTTGCATTGTTATATTCTACAAAGAATTGCAACTTCTACTGTGAAATAAAATGAAAAGTATTGTAGTTCATTGCAGAAACCTCTTCAAAACATGACAACTAGATGCTGTGTAAGCAAGTGCCAGTATGTTGCAGACAAATTTCTCTCTCTCTCTTCTTTCCAGTGAGTGTGTGCAAACAAATGAACTTTTGCCTGTAATTAGTGACACAATTTTGCTGCTCGTTAACTAATCATAGCTGGATTATAGCTGAAAGTGGGATATATTGCAGTATTGTAGACCTGCGTATTGTCAAAATACTGTTAAATTACAAAAACAACAATATATTTTATTACAATCGGTAGACCATTAGGCACACAGTAAATATAGAGACATGTTAAAATAACACTGTAAAACAGTAATTCTAAAGTGTTTCACCCTTTACATCTACATGCAGATGTCACTCACTCACACACACACATTCAACATAGTATATGAATACAAATATTCTATTTCTTTAGTGTGCATATTTTTATTTGCACATTCATGTATATTCACGAATGCTGCAAGTGCCCTCCCTGCTTTTCTCTTCCCCTCCAGAACACAAAAAAGTTTGGGAGGAGGAAAAGAGATCATGGCCTCCAAGTTTTGCAAAATTACTTCTGTGAAACATAGGAACCCTGTTGGTGCAGTGGCTAATGCCAGTGCTGCAGTCACTCATGCACAAACCACAAGGTTTGTGAGAGTTCAGTACCAGCCGTGGGCTCAGGGTCAACTCTGCCTTACATCCTTCCAAGGTTGCTAAAATGAGTACCCAGATTGTTGGGGGCAATTAGCTTACAGTTGTAAACCACTTAGAGGCTGCTTAGTGTGGTATGAAGTGGTATATAAATGAAACTGCTATTGCTATGATTTAAACATATAATACCATTTATGAATATATAACTTGATACAAAATATCATGACAATAAAAATACAGATATTTGTATGAGTTCTTAAAAAATAAGTCAATTTTATTGTTACATGAACACCATTCATGCATAATATAAAGTATAAAAGTATTGATTCACAACTGTAATGTCAAATTCTGGAGAAGCTATGGAAGAATGAACGGAAGTAAGAAATGTACATGCATTTCCAGGATCACACAGAGGCACTTACGTGGGTAATATGTTGCTGAACTGTTGCAGAAGTGTGAAAGTGGGATCGGCCATCGCGCTTCTAAAATGTAATTGAGGCTTCCTGCTTTCCTTCCATTGACGAAGCATTCGCGGAGAAGCCACTTTTTTTTAATAACATAATAGTGGCCTCAGTTCATCATCACCTCAGCATAGCAATAACACATACATGTTTATACCACTTTATAGTGCTATGCGCACTCTAAGCAGTCTACAGTTGTTGCTCCCAACAAGCTGAGTACTCATTTTACTGACCTATGAAAGGATGAAAGGCTGAGTCAACCCAGAGCCCTGAAGGGTCAAACTCACAACGTTTTGGTTGCAGTACCAGCATTTAACTGGTATTTAACAACATTGTAGTAATTGTGCATGTTGCTTAAGGAGGGGATTGCCAGACACTTCTCCTGATCCTGCTTGCTCACCTTGAAGCACAGAATGCCTGTATGAATCAGCTTCAAAGCTCTGAAGTTAATCAGAATGGGGGCTTTTGTTGCTATGCAATGAGGACAAGAACACCAACTTCTGTGGCATCCGAAGAAGACATCTACATGCATTAGGGATACTTACATGTACAACTGCCCCCACCTGAATTTTGGGTATTGTCTTGCCTTTTCAGTATTTCTAAGTGGAAGAAAAATATTACTAGCATGTATAAGCTCAGTCTAGATGTCTCAAGTAATGTTAAAATGAACAGAAGTGCAGGTTTTCAGTTATAAAGTGTGCCAGATACTTTTGCAAGTGAGTCTAGGAAGGTCTGCCTAGGACTCTGTTTCACTCTGTAGATCTGCCAGGAGCTTGGGAAAGTTTCAGGACTAAAAGAAGCTAAGGGACCAAAGTGTCAACCTGGACTACATGCTAGTTCTGGCAGAAGGCCTTGTGTTTGACATTCTTAATCAGAAGCACATGTCCTTTGCTTGGAGCTGAAGTCCCAGAAGCTTTTAATAAAGCACTGTGCTAGTCATAACCTTGGTAACTAATGCAAATTAACTATGTAGTCCTGTTTCGTTCATAGGTGTTATGGTGCTAACACAGTACCAGATAATAGGAGAATTCTGTTAAATTATTTTTTAGTCATTGCTTTCCACTCTATGGCCTATTGTGAGCATGTGACAAACTGACAGTTTCAGCATTGTTCCTCACAATTAGATATTTGTATACAAATAATGTGTTATCATGCTCAATAATTACTTTGCTACTCCTCCAAGAGTGCAGGTCAGCACATTTCTTCTGAGGCCCATTTGATGCTGTTTGCTGTTGCGCACTAGAGTGCAGAAGATTCCAACTTTCTGGCTCGCCTGGTTGCCAAGTCCCAGAATGGAAAGGGGGAAAAATACATAAATGATCCTGAAAAAGCAAGCAAATAGGGCTCAATTTATTTTAGAGGCATGGTATTTAAAGTCCATTTTGAATCCTCCAAGCATTCCCCACTAAGGGCTGACTCATAATGAAGAATATTGTTGGAAAGGTACCACCAGAATCATTTTACATCTTTTGGAATGAAAATGGGGATCTGTTTAAAATATGCTCCCTTTAAGTGACAGCAGCTGCAGAGGTCTCTAGAAAGAGAACATGTTCTCTACAAGAAAAAGGAAAATAGTCTGTCATTCAAGGACTCTGGTAATTGATTGAGGCAAAGAGTAAGATTTTTGATTAATTCTTTGTAAGCAAAATGAAACAAAAACACAAAACAGAAAAACTACATGTATATTTTTAAGAAGCTAATTGTGAAGGAAGCTGATTTTGATATTCCCAGGGATATTCCTTTTACTTTTGCTGCCTTTCAGAGTTTTGCTACATAGTTTTAGCACAGATTTCCATGTGTATATTAGGTATTTTAAATGGCTTTATGTCTAACAGTATTAGGGCAACTTAAATGTGATAAGAGGAATTATAGATGTTATGCATTCTACAGATATCCTTGGACCCCCCACCCACCCACTTCTTGAATGTGCTAGTTTTCAGCAGTTTATCAGTTTTTTAATCTAGCAAATGTTGCTAATGTGGGAGTCGCAGTTTGATACTCTTTTAGAACTATGGGGCCTGTAGACGAATTCTTACATAGTAATATATAGGGATTTGGTAGAAATCCAGAGAAATAATAGCTAGTAATTTAAGAGTTTGATGGGATTATCTAAATATCCCCTCTCATCTTTGCATACAAAATGTATCAGGACTAAAAATTATGAATTTTGGCACTAAATGAAGTAATGACCTGGTTACAGTTTCAATGAATTGGACCTGTTTTTGCCCACAAGTGTAGAGGAAACAATCTCTGAAATCATTCTTGTCGAATCCAAAATGAATGTCACTTGAGAAGGGTGTTTGTGTACTCACTCAAAACACAAGCTCTGTGATTCTTATTGTAGCCACAGCAGGGACAATTCAAGACCTTGGTGTGTTTCTCCTCCAATAAATTGCTGAACACTAATAAATCAGTGTGTGGAAAAAGGTTTGCTTTCATGCCTTGGGGCAACTAACGTAATTGCTGCAGCAGTTCTTGTCATCTGCATTTACTGGATGATCTTAAAGTTGTTGAGCCAAAAAGTAATAAATCTCTTGGAACAAAGATATTAAGGTATTTGGCTGCTAGCTGGTTACAACTTTTGCCAAAATCCTTTAGAAACAGAACTGAATGTTTCTAAAGGAATGCTTCATAAAAAGCACAATAAACTTTGATAAGACGTTGAGGGATATTGTGTGTGTTGTGGTTGCATTCGCATAACAGAGTTTCTGCTGAAAGAAGTATACAGTAGGATAAATGGCTTTTTCTTTTCTTTTTTCTCTCTTCTTTTTCTTTTTCTTTTTCTGCAATTCAATTCAACATGTTAGTAGTTTTAGATCAAGCTCTACTTGGTGGAATGAGATTGCTTTGTGTAAGCATTCTCTTGTAGTTTGTATGCTTATTGCGGTAGCTTTTATTCCTACAATACTACTCAGATGTAAGGGGTCAATGGCTGCAGCTACTGTACACTGTGTGCTGGACAATGTCATTATGTGCAAATCTTTGTAAGGGCTGTGAGCCCTTTCAGTGCCTCTTCTAGTATTATAAGATACATTACAGTGTTAGAACAGCCTCCCCATCACTGTTTGTATGTACACATGTACTTTTATCCAGCTTTTAGAACTGAGTTTTTTTAAAAAGCTTGGATGCATCCAACCTACACTATTCTCAAAACATCCTCTAGCTGCAAAATGACAACACTGACTTCTGAGATGTTATGACACTTTTTCATCAGCACAGATTCCTTAGAAGATCAGTGAAATGTTTCCTCTTGGATATTCTGCTTGTGCTTTATATTAGAGTTAGTCCTGTGCAGTGGTTAGAGATTCTGATTAAGGAGCAAAGACACCAGAGAAACAAAAGTAAAGGCCTCTATGCTACGTTAATGCATGGAGCAGTGCATACTTCAGTAGTATACCATGTATCAATCCCCTTAAGGAAAGGGCTTTTGAACTTGTACATGACACTGTATGCTTTTTCTCTTCTCAACATTCTTGTTTGTATAAAAGAATCTGTTGGAGCTCTAGTATCATGGAAAGGGGTTAATGAACCACCCTTTTTGTCAGCCATTTGTTGTTATTATATGCTTCAAGTTGACTCTGACTTAAGCTAACTGTATCCTAGAGCTTCCTTGGAAAGATTTATTCAAACTATGCTGGCTCTGTCATTCACCAGGCAACACTGTTTACCTGCACTTTCCTAATATACTCAGGGTAGTACCTTACATTGCAGCAGAGAAGGGGAAAGTGCAATCTATGGATGCAGCCCCACCATAACCACTTCTTACGGCCTCCAGAATTTTTGGGAGGGATATCTGAAAGGCAACTGAAATGTCCAAAAGCTACCTGAAATGTGACAGTTTTCATTCTAGGAACATCAGTGACACACACACCCCAAGCCCCCCCCTCCCGCCCCCAATAAAACGGTTTAAAATCTACCTAAACAGAAAACAGAATTGGTACACCATCACCTCTGGGTCACTGGCAATACTTTGGTACAGGCCCGCCAGTACTAGAACACCGTGGGACAAAAACCGATTCCAGGCACTTCTACTTTACATAAATACTGAGTTGTAGACTAGGCCAGAAATCAGCACCTAGCAGAAGGAGGTTTTATGTCTGAGTCTACATTTCCACCCAGGCTCTGACTTGTTTAAGGTTGTATCCTTGTTTGCTCCCTTCCACAGAGGTGAAGCCTCATCACTGGTCATAGCTGAGGTAGGTTTGAATCCAGAGAAGAAGAATCGTGCACCCATGCACAAATGTTACTTATTAAATGTCATAAACCTAAACATATTCCGTACATTGGATAAGCCTGTATCGGCATCTAAGACTGCATTCACACTGCAGAAATTAATCTGGTTTGTCACCACTTCAGCTACCATGGCTCAGTGCTGTGGAGTTCTGGGAATTGCTACAAATGACAATTCCTAGAATTCCATAGCATTGAGCCATGGCAGTTAAAGTGGTGTCAAACTGGATTATTATGGGGAAGCAAGCTTAGATAGCTTCTGACTATCAGGAATGCCCAGTTCCAGTGCAATGCTAATTGAGGGTACAATTAGAGGGGTGAGGAGAGAGAATTAGTTCGAGCCATATTTGACTGACTTTAAACAAAAAAAGTCCCCTTCTCTGTACACAGAGCTCATAGTTTATTATCAAACATTCGGATTTAAGGATGAGGACATCTCTCACAATCCCACAAGCATTCTGATGTCTGTCCATATTTTTAAATTATGTCTGATGTCTATATTTGTTTTTGAGAATATAGTTTGTTCGTCAAAATGTACAGAAATGTACAGATTTCAAGAGCAAGAAGCATTTCATTCCATTGTTTCAGATGTGAAATGGATATTTTTTTTCAATACAGAAATGTGAATTCTCCACAAAATTTCTTATATGTCTACCCAAACTCTTATGTGTAGCAGAGGAACATTGGGCTAGATAAGGGGTAGAATGAGCAGCTATGGCCCCCCAGTTATTGTTGATCAATAATTCTTATAAGTCCTACCCAGCATAGCCTAGGATAATTTTATTGGAATTTCAGTCCAGCAGCAGCCAAAGGGTCACAGTTGTCCTGTTAAGTAGCCTTCATCTCCCAAAATGATGTGAGAATCCTTAGTAGTAAATTAAATCCATAATGGGATTATGGGACCCAAGGCAGCTTCTTGATGGATGATCATAAAGAAGGTCAGTTGGCCACAGCATGTATTGGGTTCTCTGTTTTGCCAGATGAAGAGTAAGAGAGTTCATACCCAATCACATTTAGGTATAGAAAAGATTGGCTTAACACATCTATATTGTTGTGGGCCATTCAGATGCTAGAAATCCAGTGAGAAGATTATTTTTTGGAGGATGCTGCACCTAACACCAAGACATTTGTGCCTTTATATATTGACCCTTTTGGGCAGGATGGTCATATAAGAGCAGGCTAGATGGAAAGATGGGAGCAAATGGAAGTTCTCTAGCAATATTTTATTTATGAGCATCCTCTTCCTAAATGTGTTTACATTTTGTGAGCCGTCTTTGGTCCAGTTTAAGAAAGAAGAAGCTAAATAAATAAATAAATAAATGAGTCAAGTAGTAGCTATTTGCTCTTGAGCAAGTAAGAGCTGACAATAGGATGTGAGTGCTAAGAAGTGGCTGGAACTTACATGGTTTAAAAAAAATTGAGCTTCTTTGAGTTTAGTCGTGTTTGTCCAAGGTTTGTGGTTAGGAAATCCAGTGATTTAGCTTCTGAATGATTTGGTTTTGTTATGTGCCTTCAAGCTGATTCCAACTTATGGTGACCTTATCCTAGGCTTTCCTTGGCAAAATTTATTCCAAGGATGTTTCCCATTGTCTTCTTCATGAGAGAATGTCATTTGACCATGATCGCCCAGTGGGTTTCCATGGCTAACTGGGGATTCTAATCCAGGTTTGTCTAGTTCCTAGTCCAGCATTCAAACCCATATACCACATTGTCTTCCTTCTAAATATGTACTAAAGGTGAGAATCATACAGCCATTGATGTCGCAGGACTGCAAATTTTAATAGCCTTAACCTGCAGAGACAATAGTCAGGAAAGCTTGGATTTGAAGTCTAACATCTGGCTGAATTATTTCCACCCTTACTTTAAAACAACCATTGCTGGAGAGAGCAGTAGTCATTTTCTGTGGTCTTTGTTCACCTGTGTATACCAAAATTCCACACTGGGTGAATGCATTTCGTGTAGTTTCACGCACAGTGGAATTCATTTTATGGAAAATATATTCCTACTTAACAGATCCAAACATGGCTTATATTTTTAGTCTTTTGTTCTCATAAACTATTGGTTGGAATGGGAAGGATGGAGAGTTGGAAGACAAAATGGGATTTCATTGTACATATAAAAAGATAGTGCCAAATAGCAAAAATCTGTTGTTCGTTCCTATACAACAGAAAGCTTCCAAGATTTCTATTTCTGTTGTCCTCAACTAGTGGCAGGGTCATAGTGAAGTTTTGGGGTTTGTTTCTTTGTTTTTTCAGAAAATCGCACTTTGCCTTCTAGATCCTCTTTTATTGTGTGTGTGGTTCAACAACAAAGGGCATAAACACAGCACATATGATGAATGTCAAGATGTTAAACTACTTTGCTCTTGATTAGATGCCATTACAGATAATTTGAAGAATGAATGATTATTGAGGTACCAGTGTCCCACCAATCATAACAGTGTCAACTGTGTTTAAGATTTTGAAGTATGCTAGTTTCATTCCTCTATTGTAAATTCCAGTATTTCAAAAGTACATACTAATACAATAAATTAAATAGCTGTTCTAGATAGAAATGTTTGCCATTGATACAAACTGCATGACAGTAATGGCTTGATTCACACGAACAGGGTTGCCTCGCAGGTCAGTCGCCAAAGAAGACAAGACAAAAATGGCTGGAGGAAACATGGCCACAACTTTATTCGAAAACACATAATAGAACACATAAACATATGTGTAAAACATGTATAGAGGGTTGGCCCAAAGCATAAGGTCTGGATCTGGACATCAGCCACACCACGGTTGGCTAATGTATGGTTGCTTGTTAACCAAGCATCGGGATGACGTAGGTGCCAAGCTCCGCCCTATTACGCAGTCACGCAACTGTGTTGCTACAATTCTATTTGCAAGGCACTCTAGTCACCAGGTGTTAAAAGACTGTGGCCCCCACACTGGCCACAGCAGCCCGCTCTTTACACCTGGGTCACGAGGACTCCCGATCCAGTGCCATAGAGCCCTGGAAACCCCTCACCCCAGATCCAGGCCTATGCTGCCGCCCCCAACAGTTGTGACAATCAACTCCCAACAGGGAGGGAGGGTGGGAGAGCCGAAATTCACAATGGCGCTGCCAAGCGCCCAGCAAGGCCTACAATAGGCCAAAAGACCAATGGGGGGCTGAGGAGGGACGGAGCCCCACCCCTCCATTCCCTCCAGCCAATCCCAGGAAGAAGCGGGCGGCCATCAACCAATCCGGCAGCCCACCTCACTCCTGAGGAACCCTGGGACATGAAGTCCCAAACCCCCGCTTTTTGGCGGGCAGGCTTCCCGCCGCTTTTTAGCGGCCAATAAGAGGAGCGCCCGCCCCTGCAAAGGACGCCGGGGAACCGCCGCGGGAGCGTGAAATGTGGCGCTTCCCGTGCGCGGCAACTGCGCCGGCCCGGGGTGACTTGGGCGGCTCCATTTCTCATTTTAGGTGATCCTTCAAACTATTTAGATCAGGGTTGGATAATCTCTTTGGGCCTGGGGCCAATTTTTTGGCCCCAAGACCTACTCCGGGCTTAAAACAATGAAACTAGAAGAAGCAGGAAGTCCATAATGCTAATGCTAATGCTAAACATAGTTAGGTACACAAATAGAGGCATATTTTTTTTCATCTAAGCAGATTCAGAACCATGATTTGAAGTAATTTCTGTTAATGCTTTGGAGGACTAATGCTAACAGTGAGAGCGAAATCATGAAGATGAAGGGAAGAGAGTGCAGCTTTTCCAATCATCCTAAATAATTTTGAAAGAAAACAACAAAAACAAATTAAGCCTTTGTTAGGGCCTGTCACTTTGTCACACTCTGGCATTTTCTTTTAGTTTTGCTAACCCAATTGGGGTATGAGGCAGGGATTATAGTAGATATAAAGAGACATTTAATCTTTCCCTCCTGAGCTGTAACTCCCCTCCTTGTAGCACTATGAATGATCTTAAAATAAAGAACTTCTTTATCACCTGTATTTGCATCGTGGACAACATTCTTTGAGATGGTCATGTTTGGGGACAGGAGGATGGACCCACCTTCCCCATACCCTGTAACCTCCTTCAGAAGCCCCCCACCATGCCTGTAGAGATCAAAATTAAAAAGCAAAACTAGTACATCCTACCTAGTAAGGATAACTTCTCATTAGTCCCTAAATTATTGAATAACTTGTGATTTTCATTGTCCAGTTGAATGGTTCAGCTAAAAAAAATTATCATGTGAAAACATGATGGAGCTTGAGACCTTACTCCAGTCTACCAATGCAGTCTTCAGTTTTCGCTTCTGTGTTCAGTTACCGGTAATGACCGTTTCTGTTGTCTAAACCCAGAAAATTGCATTTTAATACAAAAATTTAAATACTGTTAAATATCATTTCTTTCAAGCATACTAAGTTTAAGCCATAGTTTATCAACTTGGTTTGCTTCCACAAACCACAGTTAAGCTTTATCACAGTTTAGGGTTCAGGCTGGGGGCCTGGGAGTGGATTAATTTGTTTTTTGTTGTATTTTTTACTGTGCTTCCACTGTTGTTAGCCACCCGGATTCGTCACTGATTGGGCGGGATACAAATAAATTTATTATTATTATTATTATTATTATTATTATTATTATTATTTGTTTAATGAAATGAAAAGCATAAAGCTTCCAATTTCTTTGTGGCTGAACTGGGGAAGGAGAGGGGAGAAGGAGTATGGCAGCCTGAAGGGAATATTCCTGACATGGTAAAATGCAGTTTATTACAGCATCCCAGTACAACCAACTTGTTACATGATGTCCTTCAAAATCTTTGTAAGAAATGTGTCTCCATGTTCCACTTTGATTGTCATGTCGAAAATTAGAGGTTCTAGAAAACAATAATTCTGTGTGTATTCTTTAAAGAATTTAAACATTTCATTTTTTATACCTTTTGTACTCAGGCAGTTTGCACTTTCTGACTTTCTTAAGTAGTTTTAAACTGTTGATGGCATGTTGAGATGCATCCTTTGTGGGTAGGTGAATGGAGAGACCAGTATTGTTGCAAAAGTTTTAGACATGTTTTAGTCATAAAATCACTACACCTTGCCTTGTGTCATGGTTAAGTGCAGTCATGCATGTTTCAAGTAATTTAATGGCAGCCAGGCCCTTAAGTTCAAGTCAGAAGCTTTAATATATAAAAACACTAGATGGTGCTAGCCTTCTGTGTTTATATTTGCTACATTTTTTCTATTATCTGAAGTTGGTTCCACTTCTATTTAAAAAATCCTGCCAGCAGAATTTTGAAAGCAGCAGCACTTCCAGGAAGTGGTTATCTTTGTTGTATCAGCATAAAGTTGGCCCTCCTTATCCACAGATTTTTTTATCCACGGATTTGAGTATACATGGCTTGAAAATATTCCCAAAAAGTACAAATTCCAAATAGCAAACCTTGATTTTCCATTTTATGTATTGGACACCATTTTGTTGTTCCATTATATTTAATGGGACTTGAGCATCCACGGATTTTGTTATTCACAGAGTGTTCTGGAACCCAAACCCCAGGAGATAACAAGGGCTCACTGTATAGTGTGAACTGACCCAGCCACATATATTTCATGTGTATTGATAAGTTGTCCTAAAAGCTTTTTAAAATATGTGCTAATTAGACAGTACTTGCTAATTTTGCAACCATGTGTGTTTTTGTTGGTTGTTGTTGTTTTGCTTTTTGTTTGGTTGGTTGTTTTAGGGCAGTGGTACTCAAACATTTTAACATTGGGACCCCTTTTTACATCTACATGTGAATGTCATGCCCTCCCCCCCCCCCAACTTGGCATAGTGTGAATAAAAAATACTTTGTTTATTTAGTGTATCTATTTTCAGTTCATGTATTTTCATATTTTAACATTTTATAAGGAAATAACTTTGTTCAAATCTGAACAATTTTATTTTAGTACTGGTATTTTCAGTATTTAACTCAACACATGTGTAAATGTTGCACGTAAAAAAGTTCAGTAAGAGGGGAGGAGGAGGAGGGATCAAGGCTGCATCTGTGGCTGGTATCTTCAGAGAAATCTCTGAAATTCTCTGAAGATGCAGGCAAAACTTCAGGAATAAATTGTTCTAGAACACAAGCCATATAGCCTGAAAAACCGACAAAAACTATGTAATGCAGAGGCAATAGCTAATTTGAAAAGCTAACAAATAATAATGAAATTCTCAACTATTGCAAGCAAATACTTATAATATGTGAATAAAAATGTTTGTGGATGATATTCAAGAGGTAGGACAGCTCTCAGCAGTTTAAAAAAAACCCTTAAAAGCCACAGGGAAAGCCCAAAGAGTAACATGACTTATTTAGGTGTAATTAAATTAACATGTTTATAGTAACTAGAACATAGCCATTACCTACAGTGTAAGGGATATTCTAGCACCTATGATATTAAGAGAAAGAAGTTTGTAGGATAAGCTGTCATAGAATGAGTCTGCTTCATCAGATAAATAAAGTGAAGCAGCTGTGCTCATGAATGAGCAGGTGTGTGTGTGAACTGTAATAAAAATGCAAAATTTGTGGGTATGGTGATGAGGTGACAAGTTCAGTTTTAACTGTGATCATTGGGGGACAAAATTGAGAAGAAAGGTATTGCCTAAAGTCATGATGAATAGATACTGATATGAATGGCTGAGGGAGTTCTTGGAATGTTGTATGGTGCTGGCTGAGAACCAAAAGGAGTTGTGATCAAATTGCCAAGAGAGCCCTCATGAGGCTTAACCCTGTGCAACTGGCACT
The DNA here is from genome assembly GCA_034509955.1 of Urosaurus nigricauda. Lineage (NCBI taxonomy): Eukaryota > Metazoa > Chordata > Lepidosauria > Squamata > Phrynosomatidae > Urosaurus > Urosaurus nigricauda. Next base: position 172,259,013 of record JAOEGL010000003.1, read on the forward strand.
TTGTTCCATGCATCTGATAAAGTAGACTCTCATTTACAAAAGCTTATGCTACAGACTCCTGTCTCATACTGATCCAGGCTAACACGGATATATCTTCGAACTTCTCTTTGTGTGTGCCTTCAAGTCACTGGACATCTCATGAATTTCTTAGGGTTTTCTCAGGGAATCACTACTCAGAGATGGTTTGGCCAGTTCCTTCCTCTCTGCAGTGTACTGTAGTTAATCTACTGGATAGAAGGTGCTTGCTTTTAAAGGCTGTAAGTGTTATTAACCTTGACATATTCAAGGCTGGAGCTATACCCATTCCTGCCTTTTTCTAGCAGATAATACTTTAAAAATAAAGTGAGCCTTCGTCTTGAAGGCATTTTTGGCGGTATGACCATAATCACGTTGAGCGGTCACCCCAGCACTGTCACTCCTATTTCCTTTTATCTCAGGGCTGGCATAAAAGCTTTTATACTGATGAGCTCTAAGCAGGCTTGTGAAATGTACTCAAGAGAAACTAGGCAAGGAGGCATGTATACATTCTTAGAATCATAGAGTTTGAAGAGTCCACAAGGGCCATCCAGTCCAACCCCCTGCGATGCAGAACTCTCCATCAAAGCATCCCCGACAGATGGCCATCCATCTGTTTTAGATTCTTTGTGTGTGTGTTTTTCCTCCCTGATTCAGATGGCTAAGATTATACGTTGACTGGAAAGCTACTGGCCATTTTTGAGGACTGACAATGTCATCAGTTGTTTTTAAAACTAGCTTGAAGGGGTCCCCCCCCCCCTTTAGAAGAATATCTTCACATGACTGACTTTGCGTGATTTCTGTGATAATGCACTGAACCTGTTGTGCATGGCAGCAAGCAGTTTTACATTCCAAAAATGTTAATATATAACTTGGAAATTCTGTTTCCTTAAAGCAGCGTGTCACAATTGGCTTGCACATTCTGGAATAATTCAGTTTAAAATCCTATGAAATGTAATTGTTTAGAGAAGCAAATTTGTAAACAAGCTGCAGAAAGTTATGGGTGATTCTCTAGAAAAGACTATAGCTAGGATGTTCATGTGTTGTATACCTAATGTGATGTATGTTACTAGTGAGAGAAGTTACCTAAGCCAGGATATTTTATTGTATTAGGAAAAGGGGGTAATTTCTTGGTCTGTTTCTATAACCTAATGAACAAAATAATGGTTCTGTGTTTTTCTGTTTTTCTTTCAAGATCCCCACATTAAAGTCTCTGGAAAAAAAGAGAATGTTAAGGAAGCTAAAGAAAAGATCATGTCTGTCTTGGACACAAAAGTAAGATGAAAATCAGCTACACAGCTTTGGATTAGAATTTCAGGTTTCAAGCTTCTGTTTTTTGGAAACTCAGCAATGCTGAATTCATCAGCATATTAAGGTTAACCTTCTTGGGTTTCATTAAAAAGCAAACACTTTTCATTGAAATTTACATTTACATGGATAATACATCCAGTGGATATTTGCATGCTTAATTTGATCTACTTTCAAGTAATTTCAATTTACATGCTGTAAAATGAGTCACTGACAGCACCTAAAATTAACTATGGAAGAATTTGGGAGTTTTTGACAGAAAATTTCCCTTTAAAAATATCATGACCATCCTGATCCGATTAAGTGCTTCTTTTTAGCTACTTCAATGCAAGCTACTGTCTGTGCTGTAGCAGCTAAAGATTTCTCCATCATGTGAGTTTGGATTTACATGGAAAATCTCCCTAAGAGTGGTATGGTAAAAACAAAAACATCTACAGTAGTTTTCCTGGTTTGTTGTTGCTAACTGCCCTCAAGTCCACCCAACTCATGGTGGCTCATGGTTGAGATATCTCAAAGACCCCCGTCCCCCACGTCTCTGCCTAGATCTGGTATATTAATATCTGTGACCTTCCTAATTGAGTCCATCCATCTAGAGTGCAGTCTTCGATGCATTTTAAAGCAAGGATGGGGATTGCAGTTCAGTCCAAATGTTGCTGAACTGCAACACTCTTCAGTCCTAGCATACAGAATCAATGTTAAGGCTGGGCTTTGCAGCCAACAACATCTGAAGATGTTGAAGATGCTACAGCACAGACATACAACTCCCATGCTGTGCTTTCTAAGGAATTCTGGGAGTTTCAGTCTAGAGAAATAACTTTTCCAAGTACAAGAGTGAAAGTTTATTTATTTATTTACTGAAGTCATATTTGTTTCTTTCTTATGCTTCATTTCCACTCCTGGAAAACAGGGTAAGTATCAAGTATCTGTAAGGCTATCAGCTGGTTAGGAATGTGAAGCAGCATAATTTACATTCAACATTAATAGCTGCTTTACTTTCTTCTTTAGGTGTGATACACAAACCCACACACCCATCCCCCACAAAGGTTTCCAGTGTAACAGAATGCATATTGACTATAGATCAAATTCTGAAAGTAAAAGAAGTTGCTTTTAAGGTTGCATTATGTTGTTGTCAAAGAAGATCTTCAGAGTTGCTTCTGTTGCTAATTGCATTTGAAATATCTAAAACATTTGAAAGATTTAAATGGAAAGTGTTTTGAGCTGCATCCTCACCGCAGAAACAATGCTGTTTGACACCACTTTAACTGCCATGGCTCAGTCCTATGGAATTCAATGCTATGGCTCAATCCTATGGAGTTCTGAGATATATAGTTTGTTGCAATAGCAGAGCTTTCTGACAGGGAAGACTAAATATCTAACAAAACCGAAAATCCCAGAATTCTATAGCATTGAGCCATGGCAGTTAAAGCAATGTCAAACTGGATTATTGCTACAGTGCAGATGCAGACTAGGTAATAAAGATAGAAAAGCTCAGTGACGCCTCCCACAGCCACACACATGTAGCTGAAATGGTATGGCAGCACATATCATATACATACATATTTGACAGCCTGATGTCTGGAAATCTTTCTTTTCCTTCAGTAATTACACTACTGCTCCCATTTTAATCCCCCTCAATCTTGAGTCAGTTAAAACATTAAGACTCTTTCTTGGAGTAGGACAGTCATATATTGTATACCATACTTACATTCTTCTGCCCCATGCGGCAGCATGTGATTAAAATTAATTGCTTAAAATATAAAAGTATAGAGCTGGATACTTTGGATTTTTAGACACATAAACACAGCCAATGTAGGATTTGAGGAGGTAGAAATTCCTTTCAGGTACCACATGGGATCTGTGCAGCTGAATATTGAATGTAAAACAAGTGTAAAACAATATTTAACCTATACCAGCAGAATTCAGAATATACATGTGGAACTAGAAAGCAGAATATATAAATAGCATTTAAGCAAAGAGCGGCCAAAAGCTTTGCAAGTTTCAGAATATGAAACACAAGCTGATTACATTTGGAACAGCCTCTTTACCTTGAAAAATTGTCAGAATTTTTCCAGTGTGTTTTGGCTTGACTAAAATGCCATGGGTTTACCTTAGCTATTGGATCTACTAGAGACTAGTAGCTTTGTTTATTTGGAAAAGAGGAATGTTCTTGTTGAAGTTATTTTAGTTATTAAAAGTGGTTTCGATATAATTTACAACTCTAATATTTGCCTAGAACAAAACCCAGAAATTCGAGAACTGTGTGGTGGACAGGTTATTTTGGTTGAAGATGCTGCAGGAGAAATTTAGTGAGACCTTGAAATTAGTGTTTGTTGTAGGGAGAGAAGACATCAACTTGGGGAAAAAAATAGAATTTTCTCTCCTCAGATTCAGGGGTACATCTGGCGCAGGGAAGATCTTCTTGGAGGACAAGTGATAAGTTTGTTCAGTATGTTTCCAGAGAAGTTAGAAAAATCTCCTGAGATCTCCACATGACTTCCTAGCTTGCAGTAGAGAGGCAGAAGGGCTTTGGGCTCCTGCTGAGAGCCACAAACAAAAAAGAAAGATCCTGGCTTTAGAAAGAAGTGGTTGAGGAACTTAGAGTTACACATTTTTGCAATCTTCGGCTTGATGTCAAAGATATAGCAGGAGGTTGGATAGAGAACTGAAACAGCTGTAATGCGAACATTTGGGTGCATAAGACCTGCCAGAATATTTTGCCCAGAATATATTGTACCCTGTATATTAGCCCAGAATGGTACTAACCTGGAAAAGATTTGACTAGCCTGCTTTTCCTTCCATTATAACAACTGGTGGAGGGTGAAAAGAGTACTCTGTCCATCCCTTGCCAGCATTGTCATGAGGAAAAAAGCTGTCTAGTAAAAATGAAATGCAGAATGGAAACAGAGCAGGCTGATATTGGGCACAAAGAACACTCAAGAGTCTTTGTGTTCAGCCTGTGTTGTTTCTGTGCTGGCTGTGCAGAATGGGCATGAAGCATGAAATCACAGGTGTTTGGATGCAGAGGAATGAAGTAGTGTGTGACTCTCCAACCACTGGTCTCTATCCTTAGCAAGCAGGAGGTGAAACTCCATCCTTCACATCCAGTGTAGAACCCAAGTAGGCTGGCAACACAGTCATCAATTGCTCAGTCTCTTGCCACTGGCCCATCATGTTCCTGTGCACCTTAATGCAGAAGAAGAAGTTTACATCCTGCACATCCAGCATAGAAATATAGTATCAGGAGGTTATAGGGAAGGAGGGTATTACTCTGTCCCTCCTCTGGCAGTTTGTTTGATTCAATTACTGGCAGCAGCCTCTGCAGCCAACATGGAAATCCAAGCAATCTAGTGGAGAAAGGACAAGACAAGACTGGGCCATCCTTCCTGTGCCAATCTGTTGTGTTTCTGCCCTTATTGAGGGATGGAGAATTAGTTTCATTTCCTCATTTCCGCATGGAAATCTAGTGAGCTAGCAAAAATGGGATGAGCTATTCCCCAATCCTCTTCCAACTGCTTCATAGTCTGCATCAGTCCCTTGTTGTTTTGGGTGACCAGGATAGTACTGAAAAATAAGACTGATTGAGAGTTCAGGATGCTTAAAAACCTGAAAAAGTTAGGAGCATCTGCTGTTTATAACCAGCATTTTGTATTCTCTTAGGAGACTCAGTTCTTCCATTATTAATGGCTGTTGGTAGGCAAAATTGGAGTGAACAGGATTAACATTTCTTAAAATCTCTGTGGGATAGAAAAGGGTTTGTGTGAAGAAGATAAAAACAGGGTAATGGGAAGAATGGTAAGGAATGGTAATAAATCCTAATACAGTTTGAAAAGTTACTCAGGTTTACTGCTTAGAGAAGAGTAAGAGACTACTTATCTTTGTACAAAAAAGAAAAGAAGTGCACTATGTTTATAGATTCTACAGATATATTGATAAAGGATGCAAACTATTCATGGATTTTTTTACAATAAATTTTTTTTTCCAAATTCAGATATCAATGGATGGCAAGAACAATTCGTTAAACCGCAAATTATTTATAACAGCTCGTGCATTCTTTCTCAAAACAGTTTTCACTTGCTAGACTGAAAAGCAAAGATGTTTAAAAATGGATAATACAAAACATTTTGTTTCTTCCTCCTTCATCTTCTTCAGCAGATGAGGAAGGCAGAGGCCAAACAAGTTGTTCATTTTATATATTTTAAATATGTTTGTTAATCGTGTATGTATGTATGACTGCATATTCGAAAAACTGAATACAATGTACTTTGACCTTTTTTCAGAGTAATCGTGTCACTCTGAAGATGGATGTATCTCATACAGAGCATTCTCATGTGATTGGCAAAGGAGGAAATAATATTAAAAAGGTGATGGAAGAAACAGGCTGCCACATCCATTTTCCAGATTCTAATAGAAATAACCAAGCAGAAAAAAGCAATCAAGTAAGTATTGTCCAGTATTGTGTGTAGCCAATTCATACATATGAATCATGTTTTAATTGTATCCTGTTTAAATGCATATCTCAGAATTTAGCAGGGAAAGCACACAATATAGTCTCTTTGAGACTAGCACTTTGGAATGAGTATATGTGTATATTGGAAGAAGAAGTACATAGCATCTTGTGTATGTAAAATTCCTTTCCTGCAGATAGTGTTAAGATAGTGGGAGGAAGGCTAACTCTGAGAGTTTCTTATTGATATGCTGGTTTTTCATTGACAGAAATCTATGCATTAAAAATCATCCTGCTCCCCTCACCCACTTAACTACTTATCTGTTTTCAAGTTTCATATAATGTAAACCCACTTGATGTTACATCCAATTTTATTTGACCAATCTGCACTATTTTTAAAAAATTACAGAATATTTTGGTTTACTCTCTTCTGATGTGTAACTAATTTTATCCAAATGGTGAATTCATTTTGTCCTTACTTAACATTACAGTATGTACAGTTATGCACAGATAGTAGTTTTTTGCTGGCCTTGGGTCACCTAGTCTTCAGTGGTGTGTGTGTGTGTGTGTGTGTGCGCGCACACACATGGGGATCATATTCAATTTCCATTTTCTTTAGCAGCTTCCATCATGTTAAGGATACACATCTGCATGCAGAAATGGCATAGTTCTAAGAAAGTGTTACAGTGTACTTTCTTTCTTTAATGTGTGGATTAGTCAAGAGTACTATGGCAAATCAGCAAGACCAATTTGCAAGATGTGTTTACCAACCCTTCACCAGATCTTTGCTGCCTATGGAACACCATTTTTCCCCTCAGTTCCTTTAGCATTTACATTTGAGGAAGCAATGGAAGTAAAATTTTAGTGTTTTTATAGCTAAACAAATAAGTTGCCCGCATGATCAAAAAAGATCAAAAGATTGCAGAATCCATACATACACTATAAATTGTTGTGTGGTGGTGGTGGTAGTGGTGTGCCTTCCAAGTTCTTTTCAAGTTATGGTGACCCTAAAGTGAGGCTAGCACAGGGTTTTCTTGGCAGGATTTGTTCAGAAGGGATTTGTCTTTGCCTTCCTCTTGAGGCTAGGAGAGAATGTGACTTGCCCAAGGCCACCTAGTGGGTTTCCACGACTGAGTGGGAATTTGCATTCTGGCCTCCACAGTACTACTGCAGCAGTCAGACCACTACGCCACACTGAATACAGTGGCCATATTTGACAGCCAAAAAAATCAGCTTGTAAATATTACTAAAAATAATTCAAAATTTACTTGTGGTTCATTCGGTTCTAACATAAAATACACTCATCCCTCCACATTTGCAGGTTTGACTTTTGTGGTTTTGATTATTCACTGATTTTATTATTATGTTCTCTCTAGGGATATCTAGCTCCTCCAGTGCAGCTCTGTGGTCAACTTTAACAAAAAGCTGCAGCAAAAGACCTAGCGATTCTGAGAAAAAAACACTCCACTAGGCATTTGTAGCTCCTCCAGAGCAATTCTATGGTTAATGTTGACCTTAGAGTTGCATTGGAGGAGTTAGAGATTCCTAGAGAAGTATTCCATCAGGTAAAATCATTGTGTTTTTGTTATTTGTGGTTTTTCCACTTTCACCAGGATATTATGCCCCTAACCCTAGCGAATGTGGAGGAATTAGTGTAATTTAAACATTCAATTGTATGTGCAAGCAATATTTAAATTTATTTTTCTACTTTGTGGCTTAAGTTACTTTCTATAGGCATTTAATGTGTACCTTACATTTGATGCAAACCATCATAATTGTAATTTGATTCAAAGTAAGAAATCAATAATTCCATCGCAAGTGCCAACAAACTCTTTACTCTTAATCCGTTGTTATTATGGTTTGAAATTAGATTTTTGTTGCAATTTCCACAGGTGTCTATTGCTGGACAACCAGCTGGAGTTGAGTCTGCTCGTGCTAGAATACGGGTAATTACGAAATTAAAGCTCAATATAATGTTATGTTTTAAACAAGTAGAACAAACAGATTTTTCTCCACGTTTGTTAATTCTATGTACTTCAGAGTTTATGGCTCAATCAAATAAAGGTACTGTGTGCAATATTCCTCAGCTTGTTCCCAGTAGCATTTTCTATCTGTCTAGGTCTTCCCCCACCTTTCCCCCAGGCTGCTTATTCCAGTGAAATAATATGGATGAGAATGTGTGTTTTTTCATATTCTCTTGGACTGCAACTCCCATCAGTCATAATGAAAAGTGATGAAAGTTGTTGTCCAGACTACACATAATGCATTCCAGTTCCAGATAGTCATCTTGGTCAAAGACAGGTTACACTTCAAGCCATTGTAGGTGAGAAACATGGGAGGAAATAAATGGAAATAGTGGTTTATGCTCTGTACTGCTATCCAAAATGGGATAGCCTTTGGATCTCAACGATATGGCTCTTGTGGAACCATTTATGAAATTTTCTTAAATGTATTTAATTCCTTTAGATAGTTATTTTCACTGTACTGTGTTCTGTAGGATCACTAATCACCAAATTTCAATTTGCATTTTTTGAATTGTGTTCATATTCTAAGGATGACTTTATGATAGGACTGCTAGCTTGTAAACTCCATAAAATGTATCTTGACATCATTTATCTTAGTGTTTTAGATGTGTGGATTCATAATAGACTGGATGCCTTCTTAATTGTGCTGAATGTTTGCTGTGGTTTTGTTTTAATTTTTGTTCTAGGAACTGCTTCCTTTAGTACTGATGTTTGAATTACCTATAGCTGGAATCCTTCAACCAATCCCTGATCCCAATTCTCCCACAATTCAACACATATCACAGACATATAACATTTCAGTGTCCTTTAAACAACGTTCTCGGACCTATGGTGCTACAGTTATCATCAGAGGATCTCAGAATAATGCTAGTGCTGTGAAGGTAACATCTGGCTAAAACTATTGTGATTTTAAGCAAAGGCTAGGTGACTTAAATATTTGTTTGTTCTTATGGCTGTTGGTTAGTTCCCCCCAGCACCAAAAATTTCCTAAGAATTATAGATGTGTTTCACAGATGCTTCCAGATTATAGCTGTCTCTGAACAAAAAGACAGAGTAAGCTTTGTTTCAGCTTCTCTGCTGTGCATAGCGGAAACTGCCATTTGAGTTATTTTGCAGGTTGCAATTTTATGATATCCCAATAAGGATAGAAATTTCATGTGTTGCATACTTATATTTAGAATGAAACATGGACATTGGACACACCTGAGTAAATGGGCAAAACGAATGCACATTGGGCAACAAGATTGCACCCATCTCTTTTAACTTTAACAAAATCCTGTTTACAATCTAATGTGTTTAGGACTGACAGATGACAGTGTTAACCAAAGAAAGGTCAGGGACTTGACAGTCCCCACCAAGTATGTCAGTGTTACTTTAATGTTGGGGAAATTAGCTTTGCTATAACCTGGGTAACCTTTAAGATTGTTGGCACCTGTGTGTACTAGTAATAACTGAGGAGAACTCCACGTTTGGGTGAATTGAGAGGGTTTTATTTAGAAAAATGCAGAGTGCAGCCACACACACACACACACACACACAAAATAGCAAATAACACAGACATAACATTGAGAGCTAACCAGAATGGAAATAAGTAACCTGCATAATGGAATGTGAGGGGTTTTAAGAGGGCAATATTTACCTATCCAAAGATTAAACCATGACAAGCAGCAGTGGTTCAGACTGAGGTTTGAGGGCACCACAAAACATACACAGAGTGCAACTGCATGCATACTGTGTGCAGGGAGGCTAAATTTTCGAGACCAATACTTATACCTGAAAATTAGCCTCTGGGGTAACAAACACTTGATGTTCTTTCTCAGGAATCAAAAATGGCATTCCAGACTGGTTGATGGCTCTGATTTTAGTATTACAAAAAGAGTGATTGAAAGAGGACAACTCCAGGGTGAATTGACAGGGAGGTTGGCTGGAAGCATGGCTGTGGGTAGGCAGAAAGACCTAGTATACTACATCAATGCAATGAGATCTCCTTTGTCTCTCAGTCCAAGAGGAAATGCAGATGACTTGGGGGAAGGAAGGAGGAATTAATAAAGCCATTTAGCCTTAATTGTGTTATTACCTGGATTGTCCACATGCCTCAAGTCTTTGCTACTTTTCTCCTAGTGGCCTTACCTCATGTTTCTAAAGGTCATTGTGACATCTCAAGAACATTGTGGCTCCAGATATGAAATATGGGAATGCAAATCTAGTGCAGGGTATGAAGTATGTGCTACCAACAATCCTTTTTCCTGATCATGATAAGTTAAGATGGTGGCACTATGTAAAAAAAACAACGGATTTCTTCTCTCTATGTGTTTTTATGATGAAAAATGATGCAGGCATGTGGATCAAGTACTGGCCATGATCCCACTGTCATGTGTCATAGCATGTTTGTCTTTTTTTTTCTTCAGTGTAGAACACTGTGCAAAGTTAAGAAAAAGAGTACTGAGAGTACTTACTTGCTCACAAGCTTGCTTTGTCTTGAGGCTTCATGTAAATGTATCTTGTTCATGTTCAGTTTATTACATGAGAAAATATCCAAGAGAGTTTACAGAAGAAGAAGCTGATTTAATTTTGATTTTAAAAATCCAGTTCACTTAGGTTAGGTCTCTCCACCAAGGATTTGTAGTTCTTACAGTTATAACACACCCTTCAAACAGGTATTGGATAGCTCATCTTATCCTTACAAAAATCCCATGAGAGTGATCAGAGACGATGCGTGTGGCCCAAGATCATCCGGTATGGATTCAGACTTGGATCTCCCCAGTCCAGATAGCATACTCTGAATTGCTGTAATATAGATGTGCAAACATTTATATGTCACTTCACTATTACTTTAGAGATGTCTTAATTCTTTATTGGTGTGCAGAATATATGGTGAATAATTAAAACTTTTCTCTATCTTTTTTTTTTAAAAAAAATAGGAAGGAACAGCTATGCTTTTGGAGCACCTGGCTGGTAGCTTGGCTTCTGCGATCCCTGTGAGCACGCAACTAGATATAGCATCGCAACATCATCTCTTTATGATGGGTCGAAATGGCAGCAACATCAAGCATATAATGCAGAGAACTGGTGCTCAGATCCATTTTCCCGACCCTAGTAATCCACAGAAGAAATCCACAGTCTACCTCCAGGGCACTATTGAGTCAGTCTGTCTTGCCAGACAGTATCTCATGGTAAATTCATCCATATTAAAATGTGGAAGCAACAATAGAGATGCTAGGGTGGTTCTTCAGTATTACTCATGTAAATGGTAGCGATGTGAGTTGGCCAAGAAATTCAAATTCAGTAGGGAGAAGGGAGTGGTTGCCTTCCTGGTCTCCAAGATCAGAGGTGCTTAATTTTCTGAAAATTGGCAGGCAGTCGTGTGTGGTCTGTATCACTTCAGATACACTGTATTATTTCACATTGCTGAAAACTCTTCCATGCAAAAGAGAGAGAAAAATTGTATAGAACACTGGTAATTTGGGAACGTGAGCTTGGCTGAAGCCATTCTTTCCTTGCATCTAGTTTTCTAAGCAACATTTTTTTTTCAGAGCAGAGAAACCCAAATACAGGTTACTATGTCAGAACTATTTGTATGATGTGTCTGTTTCTAAATGCAAGTTTTACACCTTCAAATGATATGTACTTCAGTCTTCCTATAACACATAAGTGTACAGGTAAATGAAAATATCATGAGCATTTGTTGTTAACTGCATTCAAGTCGATCTTGATCCATGGTGACCTTGTGGATGAGACATCTGGAAGACTCCCTGTCCTCCACTGCTCTGCTTAGTTCCTGTAAATTCATACATGTGAATTCCTTGGTAGAATCCATCTATCTAGCATCTGGTCTTCCTCTCTTTCTACTTCCCTCCACCTTTCCCAGCATTATTGTTTTTTCTAATGAGCCCTATATTCTCATGATGTGTCCAAAATATGACAGGCTAAGGTTTGTCATTTTGGCTTCTTGGGAGATTTCTGCCTTGATCTGCTCTAAGGTCCATTTGTTTGTCTTTTTGGCTGTCCAAAAGGAGAATCTTCAGTACTCTACTCCTGCACCACATCTCAAATGAATTGATTTTCTTCTAATTTGTTGCTTAATTGTCCAGCTCTCACATTCATACATGGTAATAGGGAATGCAGTGACTTACATAATTCTAGCTTTTGTGCTCAGTAGTATATCTTTGCATTTTAGGATATTTTCTAGTTCTTTCATAGTAGCCTTCCCCATTCTTAATCTTCTTCTGCTTTCCTGGCTTCAGTCCCTGTTCCTATGAATGTTTGATCCCAGGTATGAGGATTCTTTTACTATTTCTGTTTCCTCATTGTTTAGGTTGAAATCGTGTAGCTTTTCTATGGTTATTATTTTTGTTTTCTTTATGTTCAACAGTAAGCCTGCCTTTCTTCCTTGATTTTTCTCAGTAGTTGTTCCAGGTATGTGAGGCTTTCTGCTACTACTATGGTGTCATCTGCGTATCTTAGATTGCTAATACTCCTTTCTCCTATTTTCACTCCTCCTCCTTTTATGTCTGCTTTTCATATAATATGTTCTGCATATAATTTGAACAGGTAGAGTGATAAGATTGTAGCCTTGTCTGACTCCTTTGCCAATTGGGAACCATTCTGTTTCTCCATGTTCTGTTCTGACAGTAGCCTCTTGTCCTGAGTACAGATTGCTCACCAAGACTATCAGATGTGTTGGCAGTCCCATGTCTTTAAGGGCATTCCATAGCCTTTCGTGATCTATGCAGTCAGAAGCTTTGCTATAGTCCATATAGATATAAGCACATGCTGATTTTCTTATGGAATTCCTTGGTGCACTCCATTAGCAATTGCATGTTTGCAATGTGGTCCCTAGTGCCTCTTCCTTTTCTGAATCCTGCTTGGACATCTGCAGTTTCTCTCTCCATGTATGGATAGAGCCTGTGTTGCAGAATTTTGAGCATAATTTTATATTAGTGCTGCGGTCCTATAGTTGCTGCAATCTTTTGTATCTCCTTTTTTGTGGATGAGAATGTATATTGATCGTTTCCAATCTGTTGGCCATCGTTTTGTTGTCCATATCTGTTGACATATGTTGGTTAGCCCTAGAGTTGACTCTGTCAATGTAGATTGTAGCAAGGGTATTATCTGTTCCTGGTGATTCCTCCCCCCCTCCCCCCACACACATCATTTCTCTTATTGCAGCTTCCATCTCACTTTTTAGAATTTAGGGTTCATCTTCATATGGCTGTTCATTTCATATGTCTTTCATTTTGTCATCTGTTTTATCATTTCTTTTATATAACTCTTCTGTGTATTTCATCCAACTTCTTTTTATTCCTTCCTGGTCTCGAATTAGTATGTTCCTATCTCCCTTTTGTTTTGTTTCTCTTCTTTCCTTTATTGCTTGTAACGTTTGATCTGTCATCATGGTTTCTTCTTTTTCTTTTTGTCTATTGAAAGTCTGTTTGCATTCTTCTCTTATCATGTCTTTGGTTTCAGACTATAGTTTATCTGGTTCTCTGTCTATTGTTTCTTAGGTTGTTTCTTATGTTGTCAATATATTCCATTGAGATATTGTTTAGATCACATTTTGGTATGATGACTTTGTTTTGTTCTTTTTTATATGAGTAATTCATGGTCTGTGCCACAGTCGGCACCTGGTCTTGTCTTGGCCACCAATATGGAGCTTCTCCATCTTTTACTTCTGATTATATAATCTATTTGGTTTTTGTGTTGGCCATCTGGTGATGTCCATGTGTGTAGCTTTCTTTCTGGTTGTATGAAAAATGTGTTTGCAAGAATAGGTTGTTGGCTACAAAAAAATCTGTCAGACACTCGCCTGTTCAGTTTCTTATGCCTAATCCAAATCTGCCTACTGTTTTTGATTCTTCTTTGCTTCCGACTTTTGTGTTCCAGTTACCTATGATCAGCTGTATGTCCTGTGTTTGTGTGCTGTCAATTTCCTCCTGTAGTCCTTCATATAATCTGTCAATGTCTTCCTGATCTGCCTCTGTGGCTGGTGTGTATACTTGAATTATAGTGATATTCATAATTTCCCATGGAGCCTTATTAAGATGGTTTGGTCTGATTTTGCATTGTATCCTCTGACTGCTTTTGTCACATCTTTTCTTAGTATGAAAGCCACCCCATTTTTTCATGTCTTTTCATTCCCTGAGTAGACCACTGTGTAGTTGTCTGATTCAAAGTGGCCCATTCCTGTCCATTTTAACTCACTCCCAGTACTTTAACTCCCAGTACTGCTATGTTCATGCATTCCATTTCCATTTTTACTATGTCTAGCTTCCCTTGGCTCATACATTTCACATTACACGTCCCTATTGTAGGTGTGGTACTGCTTCAGATAGCATTTGCCTTTCTGAGCTTATCTACTGTTTGTCTCACCATCTTTTTTATACCCTTGGCTATTCTCACAAATATGATTTCCCTTTATTTCTTCTTTCCTTTCTCTCAGTGCTCTGATCCTGCCTGTGTCTCACTTGGGATGTCTTATCATAGGGTTTTCTAGCTGAGAGGTTACACAAGGAGGGCCATCTCCCTGTGAGCAGTGATAAGAAATATTAGCTATGGTGTCACTGCCATTTTATCGCTTTAATGGCACCCATCACTGATGCTGCTGCCCAGTAACTGTTTGCCTCTCTATATCATTCTTCCCATTGTTTGTTTACTTCTCTACTCATCCCCTCATGCCTCCCTGGTTTTCCCTTTTCCACACATATCCTGCTTCCTTAGTTCCTAAGCTAAATACATCTAAGTTCAATAGATTTTAATTTACTTAATCTTTCCCATTAAAATCAATGAAATCTACACACGAATCCTTGGCTGCATCATACCCATGCTCATAGCTTACACACTATTTATCTAATGCTTTTATTAAACGGAAGCTGTTTTTAAATAGAATTATTAACCTGAAAATATCTGAGAAAAAATGGATTACAAAAACCTATTTGCTGAAAAGATCCATTGGCAGTAGGGGGTTAAATTAGTTAAACTGGAGACTCATAGAAGAATGGGTTGGATTCAGGCTTAGTCATGCTGCAAATAGCTATATAAAATGAAAGACATCTGATTTAATCATAACTAACTTGGTTCCTCTTGATTTCATTATTTTTACTCATAACTAAAACAGATTTTGGTTATTCTGGGGTTTTATGAAGAGCTAATAATTTTGAAATTTAGAATTGCATCAAAGTAGTTGAATAAAGAAACAGTGAGACCTTCAGTTTGTATCACAGAAGTGTGTAGCACATGCATCTCTTTGATAGCAATTAATATGTCCATTCTGCAGCAAGGGAGTACTTATATAACTGGATGGTTAAGTCTTATTCCATGTATCTTTAATATGTTGTAACTCCAACTGGTAACAATCATAAGAAATTTGTTTAGAACTATGGTCTTTAAGGTGTGAATGTGAATGCCATAAGGAAAACTGATTAGTTTCTACATAGAAACATTTAAAAAAGCAGTGGAGTGGGCTCTCCACATTCACTATGGTTAGGGATGCAAGACCCCCATGAAGGTGGAAAAACTGCAAATTAAAAAAAAAAAACCCACTTTTTTAACCTGAAAGAACACTTGTCTAGGAATCTCTAAGTTCTCCAACACAACTCTGTAGTCAATATACACTTTAAGTTGATAGAATTGTGCTGGAAGACCTACAAATGCCTAGAGAGGTGATCTTTCTATGAATGTTTAGATCCTCTAGCACAGCCTCTGGTGAAAGTCAAGCTGAAGGAACTAGAGATTCCTAAAGAGAACATACCACTCAAATCTACAAACGTCAAAGCCAGAAATGTGAAGGCCAGCTGTACTTAAAAAGTATTTTTAATGCTTAGAGCATTAGATTTTGATAATTTTACCTGCAGTGAATAGCTGGATCACAAGGAAAACTTCACAAGCTACACAAAGCCATTTTAGTCTACATTGTATCATGATAATAGTATTGTTTCTTTCAATTACTTGTTAGTCTTCAAATTTATATTTTAAAAATCAATAAAAATGCAGTAAACCATCAGAATGTTAAACCAACAAAGACCATTAAAAAAACCCAATTAAAATAGCATAAAACTAAAACATGCTAAAATGGCTAGAAGCACACTTAAAATTGCCTTTACCTGGCTCAGTGCTAGGTGAGTACTCCAAATCCTTAAAAGAGGTACTCACCTTATGTCTGATACTGGGAGGACCAGAAAGGGGACAACTGAGGATATATCCACACTGCAGAAATAATCCACTTTGATACCACTTTAACAGCCATGGCTCAATGCTTTGGGATTCTGAGAAATTCTGTAGAATTCTAGTTTGCTCTGGCACCAGAGCTCTCTGACAGAGAAGGCTATATGTCTCACAAAACTAAAGTTCCCAGAATTTCATAGTAATTAAAGTGGTGTCAAACTGGAATATTTCTGCAATGAAGATGCAGCCTGAGACAAATCTCCATTATTGGTAGTATCAATTAATCCAAGGGATGAGTGTGTGGGATGATTCCTGTGCAACTGGGAATGGATTCCTATCAATTGCAGCAGCTGTTTCCTGGTAAATAGACATTTGGGACTTTCACACTCCCCATATAGCCCCTAAAGTAGAATGTGTGGGTATTGTGAATAAAAAACAGCCACAAATACATATCTCTAGATTATACATTCATAAGTACCATAAAGGATTCCAGACAAGATTCCATTCCACCATATTCTTACAGGTTGAGTCTCCCTTATTTGAAATGCTTGGGACAAGAAGTATTTGGGATGTTGCAGTTTTTTGATTTTGGAATACTTGCATATAAATAGCGAGATATCTCAGAGATAGGACCCAATCTAAACATAAAATTTATTTCAGTTTCATATGCACCCTATACACATAGTCTGAGGATAATTTTATACACAATATTTTTTTAATAATTTATGTATTAAACAGTTTATGTATACTGAATCAGAAAACAAAGGTGTCACTGTATCAGCCGCCCATGTGACAGTTTTGGATTTTGGAATTCTGGATAAGGGAAACTCAACCTACATAAAGTTTTAGCAAGCAGTAATCCTATTTATTAAATAAGACTTAGCAAAAATTAGAAAACTGAAGAAAATATTCACAGCAATATACTTATTCCTATTTGACTTGTTTAATATTTTTGTTGCTGCAGCTGTATTTATATAAACTTCATGTTTTATTATTATTGAAGCATTCTGTGATCACAAACGTTGACTTAATGTAGAGCATCTGGAGTGTCAGTAGGGATATATGGGATAGTTCAAGTTGGTTTATCAGTCTAAAAACATGCAGTATCTTCCATGCAGTAGGGCTAGTTTCAGACTAGACAAGTGACCTAGTACTGCCTGAGAAAGGCATCTGGCCTGATTAGAAGGAGCAACACTTATCATAGAATCATAAAGTTGGAAGAGACCACAAGGGCCATCCAGTCCAAGCCCCTGCCATTCAGGAACTCTCCTATTTATATTTCTTTACATTTAAATTTCATTATTAAGTAAACTCCCTCCCATTCATCAAAAAGGAAGAATGCCTTCTCTCATACTTGATAAATTAGTATTTAAAAAGTTTGTTTTCTTTATTTACAATATCACACACATACAGTCATACTCAATAATAATTATAATTATATAAAAGCATATTTATACGCAGTTAAACTGATAAGGACATGATATTGATTATGATATTGGGTGTTAGGTATTATTTTCACCATTGATTGTAGTCTATTTAGTACTGTAGTGGTTTGTCACAAACCACCATGTTGAATTTTTTTTAAAAAAAAAATCTGTGGGGGACTAGCTCGTCTCCAAAAACAACTTGTAGTGAGGTATATTATCCTGTGGGCTACGTTTTACCCACCACATCTTAAATCTTGTCCTCCTTCCCAGAAAAATTGAATTAATCTAGCTTGTACAACAGAGTTTGTCCCATCTGTTTGTACATCACTGTATATTGTCTGTTTTCTTATTTCACCCTGTCAGCATTTACCAAGAAGATGTTTATTGGAAAATTTGTTTACTCTCCACTTTTAAAAATAATCATCTTTGAATCCAGTGACAAAGGAGATAACAGGCAATAGATTCCCTCTATCTGATTTGCAATCTTTATGTCTAGTAACATTCTTGTAATGGAAAATAATTAGGAGGATCTCTAGTGTGTGTGTGTGTGGCAGAGGGGGAATCATATATATATATATATATATATATATAATTAAACTTTCCCAGAATCTGGTAGTGCTATGAGAGTTGCAGGTCAGGAATATGTTAAAGGTATCTTGAATTCTTTATATACCTGGTGCAGAAATGTTGCTCATACTGATAGTTGAATGCTTAAGATTCTATACTGCTAGACTGCATACAAAGCACTAAATTCTTTCTGCACTTTATTAAAACTACAAGAGTGATGTCATGTTGGGATTTTTATTTAATGTTTCAGGGCTGCCTTCCTCTTGTGCTGATGTTTGATATGAAGGAAGAAATCGATGTAGAACCACACTATATAACTCAACTAATGGAACAACTAGATGTCTTCATTAGTATTAAACCAAAACCAAAACAGCCAAGCAAGGTTAGTAGAATACTTTTACTTTCTTGTGCAAGTGAACCCTTCATTATGTAGCCCTGAACTAAGCTAAATAACTTGTTGATCAGACGTAAATTGTTTGAAAATCCAACTGGCTTTTTAAAAGGCATCACAAACTGTTACTGTTCCATTTTCACAAAGGACCTATATAACTAAAATACAAACTGGCTTTTGCTCAAACCAAGGTGGACAAAACCCTCAAGGCTGTTTCAGTAGCACCAAAGACTTCTATTTTTTTTTCTTTCAAAAATTGTATAATTGTCTATCTGGGGCATTCTGTTCTACTCTAAAACAAGGTATGCCTCCTGACAACTCTTTTTTAATTATGAAAATCCAGTTATACTGGAAGTGGGTTTCTCCAAACTGCAGATCAGTCAGTCAGTTCAAGTGGCACATTGTGGGGCTGATCTACCCTGAGAGAGTCCTGAGGCAAATGGAAAAATTCTTCACAGATTGCCTACACCTGTAATAGGAGGACACTCAAGTCAACGGATGAGGAATCTTTGGCTCTTCAAATGTTTTGGATGACAGATCCCACAGTCCCTTTCTGTTGTCCATGCTAACTGGGGTTGAAAGGAATTGTAGGACTCATTATCTGACCATTACTCAGAAGTTTCTTTCAGTTACTCAGAAGTTCTGTAAAACCCACCATTTAATCTTTATCCTGAATACTCCTGTCCCATGGAGGGCTCTAGGCAGATTGTGCTCACTGCCCTACAAGTGTCTTTCATCACTTGAGTCCCCTATGTCATTGCTGCAGTCACCAGCTTTCTCCTCTTGTGTGCATAATGGGCTCCCGGACCATTATATAGCACTGCAAAGCAAGCCTTTTCTGAGTAAATGTTGTAGGTAGGGATTCTCGTTTCTGCAGCAGTACTACCACCAGAGGATCCATGTAATCTGTCCAGTGAAAGGACAGAATCAGTTTTGGTGTATTTCAATATGGGACATCAGAGAAGAGAGAGGAAGAATAAATGAATCATGATTCAATGTTTCCTGAAAAGGGAATTAGAAACATAATTTTTTTTTCCTCACAGGAATACACCTTTCTCTTTGTGCGAATGAGATGTGCATCTCCCCACACAGGATCTATCATCATTCTACATGATATACTACAATTGTGTCTTGTGCAGAGGCAGCTTAAATTGTCTGGATTTAAAACAGAATTTTTTACAAGTAGTAGGCCTATTAAATGTTATACTGTAATGCAATTTTATACAGTTCTGTAAATTAACAGGTAGGAAGAGGGGAAAAAATATTCAATATTTCTTGGGAAGCAAGTACTAAACATGAGAGCACTTTTATCTATTCAGTACTGGGTAATATCTATCCCGTTATCCTGATTTCAATTAACAATGATAACCTATATTAGTTAATAAATAGTAATTAATAGCTGGTTTTACTTAAACTGTATTTGTTGGACTGAGTTCAAAACAGTTGAACTACTCATAATTTTTTTTTAAGTTGAACAGGCAACTTTTCCAGAGAAGCAACTTGAATGAAAGCCACATTAAACATTTTGTGATTTATTTATTTATTTCTGTAGCAGAAGTACTTTTATAAATAATTAAATTTTTTAAACAAAAAATCAATTTCCACAAGACTTTATTTGTACAATAATTGAGAAATTTGAATACTTGAACAGCAGTACTGAAATCACTATATTATACTATATTATATTCAGTTAAAAGTGAATAATTGTGCCACAGGTCATTATAACGAAAATATCTGTACAGGTCATCACTCTATGTACAAGGTGCATGTCTTGAAAGTTACATGTGAAAAACTACCTGTGTAGAAATAAGTTACCAGTATACACATATATAGAATGTACCTGTGCTGCCTGTAGCATGAACATCGTTTTTGTGTCACGTGTAATAGAAAATTAAGTTTCTCATAATTCTTGTTTCAGTCTGGACCTTTTCATGTGTTAGCCACTGCAAATCACAGAGCACATGTAGCACAAAACCACTATTACCACAAGGAATGAATGGGATGCATATATTTATTAGGTCTTTAACATATAAGTCATAGGTTTTCTAGAGGACAGTGTTACATATATATCAGACAGGGGTATATGGTGGAGATAGGAGTATTAATGGGTGCAGAATACAGCAGAATCGGATAATAAGAATAAACAGTAGCATCCAAAGTTATCTTCATAAAATAGAAGCTTTCAGCTCACATATTTGGGAAAATAATGTTTGCTGGCAAATGTTGCTTCCTGAAATGAGGAACAGGTGGGAGGAGAAGTCATCTTGGAATATAAGGCCATTAGAGTATGCATCTTTTGTTGGAGATCTTACTTTCCTGTGTACATAAAAAGTAGGCAAGATATCCAGTTACCTAGTGTGATTCTAAACATTATTTACATGAATTGATTTCTGCCTAAATGCTAGTTTAGTTCCATCCTTTGAAGTATTACAAAACATAAACTTTATTTGCAGTAACTGTGTACTTTATCGCATAACTAAGAAAATAAACAAGATGCATTTACCACCCCTGGGTTCTGCAAGTTTTTGATTCTAGGAAAATGTTACATAAGGACAGCTAGTTCTGGAGCCTTGAGTGCTCGCTTTCTATTCATGCCAGAGAATAAGTTTGGCTTTGAGAGTCGGCTTGTAAACAATTCCTCTTATTGATGCCAGTTGTAGAAAATGGTTTAAATATTTTGTTATGCTCCTATAATTGTGTATTTCCTTTTTTTACAGTCTGTAATTGTAAAAAGTGTCGAGAGAAATGCCTTAAACATGTACGAGGCACGAAAATGTCTCCTGGGCCTTGAAAACAATGGAGTCGCCATAACAACAAGTCCGTCCACCATCTCCTGTCCCGTTGGCCTCTCCTGTCCTGGTTTGGATATCTTATCCTCAGCTGGACTAGGACTTACTGGACTTGGTACAGTTTATTATAGTTTATAGTATTTTGGAACTTTATTTAATGAGAAGTCAAAGGCTTTCACAGCCGGCATCCATAGCTTTTTGTGATTTTATTTTTAGGCTATGAGGCTGTATTCTAGAAGAGTTGATTCCCCACGTTTCACCAGCAGCTGTTCTAGAACATGGCCTCATAGCCTGAAAAACCCACAAAAATTAATTTAATGAGTTGAAAAAATAACCTCTGTATATTGACTCTGTATGTGTACATTGCACTTGAAGAGGAAGGCTGCATCCACGCATCAGAAATAATCCAGTTTAACACCATTTTAACTGCATTGGCTCAATGGCTCAAACTAAAGCTCCCAGAATTCTGTAGCATTGAGCCATGGCAGATAAAGTGTCAAACCGGAAATTGGGTATGTTGAGATAATGCAGACTTAATATGCGTGTAAAAATCTGTCAGCAAGGCGGGGGAAAGATGAAACTATAGATACAGGAAAAGGAAACCAGTTGGGTCCAGTGTTAATCAGAGTTCCAGTTAAGACACAGTGTATTTTTTGCTACTAGCTTCCAAATTAGGTTGTTGACCCCTTTAAATAGATCAGAATAGGGGAAGGAATTTGTGTAAACAGTATTTACTTAATGATAGCATCCTGGAAGAGAATTGGTTAGATTTGGAACTATAGGGTTGACTTCCCTGTGAAAATACAAACCTTTTCTAATGTGATATTGAAGCAAAAAATTGAAGAATTTTTACGTTGTGGTTTTTTGGGTTTTTGTTTGGTTTTTTTGTGAGATTATGTAATCTGATATTGTTGTATTTTAATTTTTTTACAGGTCTCTTGGGTCCAACTGCCTTATCTGTAAACACATCCAGTGCTCCAAATTCCCTATTAAATGCTCTAAATAGTTCTGTTAGTCCTTTGCAGAGTCCAAGTTCAGGCACACCAAGCCCAACTTTGTGGGCATCATCAATAGCCAATACAAATGCTACAGGTTAGTATAAAATACAGATTTTTGTAGTGTGTTTTTAAAGAGCAAAAGGGGAATTTAAGTTTGTTCTATTTAAATGTAGCATCTTAATTCTGAAGAACAATAATAAAGGTGTTAATGTAAAGCATTCAACATAACATGTCTTCATTTTGCTCTCTTGAATAATGTAACATCTCCTACCTACATCTGGATTATCTGTCTCTGATGAAGATCCTATTGCAGTTAGGCTGCATCTGTACTGCAGAAGCAATCCAAGTTGAAACCACTTTAACTGCCATGGCTCAATGCTATGGAATCATGAGATTTGTAGTTTTATGAGATATTTAGCCTTCTCTCTCTGAGAGCTGTGGTGCCACAACGACGTACAGACATTAGAATTCCATAGCATCAAGACATGGAAGTTACAGTAGTATCCACCTGGATTATTTCTACAGTGTGGATGCAGCCTTAGTGTCATAGCACAACCTTATTATTATCTGAGTCTTGCTCTGCATAGTGAAGAACCCAGACTAAATTGCAGGTATTCCCAGCATCAGTGATATGAAAGAACTGTGCCTCAGATCATAGAAGTTTGCTGCCATTTTAAGAAGGAAGTATTGGCTTAGACCAGTGGTTCTCCACCTTCCTAATGCCACGACCCTTTAACAGAGTTCCTCATGTTGTGGTGACCCCCAATCATAAAATTATTTTTGTTGCTACTTCAGTACTGTAATTTTACTATGTGTTTTCCGATGGTCTTAGGCAACTCCTCTGAAAGGGTTATTCGACCCCCAAAGTGGTTGCACCCCAAAGATTGAGACCCACTGGCAGAATAATCTGTATAATTTCTACTCTTATTTTAATTTGGCTATCCAACTCATCTGTTTCTTTAAATTCAGGGTATTTTATTCTGCCAGATACTTCATATACCAACACAATTTAAGAAATGTACTAACTTAGACTTCCTTAAATTTCATTACAGGTTTTTCTGCTATTCCTCACCTGATGATGCCATCCACTGCCCAAGCTACTTTAACCAGTATACTTCTATCAGGAGTCCCAAATTACAGTCAGAACACACCATCTCCCCCTCCAGGTTTAACCCCAGTTGATATTCACATGAATGGCATGCACACAGAAAACAAGAAAAGCCCAACTTCGTTAAATGGTCATGTAAAGGTAAAAAATTAGGCTGCAGTTCTGAACATGCCAAGGACTGTGCTATCTATTCTGTATATTATGTTATCCAGGCTAATGGAATTTGTATACAGGTTAAGTCTCCCTTATCTGGAATTCTGAAATCCAGAATACTCCATAATTCAAAATTGTCCACAAGAATGGCTGAAATAGTGACACTTTTGCTTTCTGATGGTCCGATGTACCAAACCTAAATGAATTTCATGTTCAGACTTGGTTCCCAACAAGATATCTCATTATGTATTTGCAAATGTTCCAAAATCAGAAAAACTCCAAACACTTCTGATCCCAAGCATTTCAGATAAGGGAGGCTCAAGATGTAAATGGAGTGGCATGGGTGGATTTTTAAAAAATGGACACAGCATAAATTGTGATGCCCTGATTAAGGTCATTTTTAAAGTATGTATTAAGTTTCATAAATTGTGACATGATGTTCAAAGATAGAAATTACAATAAAAATGTTTATGTTTGTATGGAATGGGACACAGATGGGATATATATTTTGTATTTTGCCTTGAAGTATTCCAACATAATGGTGCAGCTTGATTTAGCAGTGTGTATAATAGTAATTTGATTTTTCAGCTTTGCAGAGTAAGGCTTTGGTAGCTTTCTTCCCACTTGGCTTCTATCATTTCTGTATTCTGAAGGAAATACCAAATGCCCAGAACTGTATAGTGTGTGTTGGGGTTGGGGCCAGGGCAAGTACTTTTCCTCTTATTCAAGCTTTTTTTCCTCCTACAACTTGCCTAATTTTTTTTCTGTCAGAAAAAAATAGCCCACAGTGACCATATGAGCTCATTCAACAAAGTGTTCATAGATTCTATAATGTATATGATCAAAATCTATATTTATTAAAGTCATAAAGATTTCTTTTAGTTGCAACATCATGAATTGGATAGTAAATTGGCATAGATTTGTTGCTATGCAAAGCAGCAAATAGATGACTTATGAGACTTTCAGTGACTTGTCTACAGTAAGAATTGAAGTGCAGGATAGATATGCTTAAATCAACAAGAGTGTTGGTTAGGACAAATTCTGGGTCACCAGGGAGTAAATCCACGATGCTAGTTCAGAGCAAAATCTCTTTGTTTTTAACTGGTCTGATTTCTGTTTACTGAGTGGTCTGACCTCTGTTCACAGAGGCCCCATTGGGTGGAGTAGAAAATGCAGTCTGTTGTGGCCTCTTCCCTATATAGGCTTTCTCACACTTCTTTCACTATTCATAATAATGAGTAATATGCTAATCGGAAATGATTTCCGATTATACACTGCCAGGCAGAGGGTGGGAATGCAAGTTCATAGTATTTGTTTTCAATAACATTGTGTTAAAAGATTAAAATAATAATTAAATATACTTGTAATTATTGCAGACCTCAGCTATGAAGTATACTACACTTTCTGCTGCAGCACTTGGTGAAAATGTATTGAGCACAAATCACAGTGATCCATCCAGACAGACAAATAGCCATAACGCCTCTGAACAAGTGACCACCAAGGCAGATGCTGGTGAAGGTATAATCAAAATCAGAGTAAAATCAAAATAAAGATTATGTACTTTAGGGTGACAGTATTACCATTTCTGAGAGATTCAAGATAAGCTTATGGCTGAAATGACAGTGAATAATTCTAAACACCAGCTGAGATACGAGTGTACTAAAAAGCTAAGGAGATTTTGAGAATTTAATGGGAAGCTCCCTGCATAATCAGGACTTTCAAGTACATTT
This sequence comes from Urosaurus nigricauda, assembly GCA_034509955.1. NCBI lineage: Eukaryota > Metazoa > Chordata > Lepidosauria > Squamata > Phrynosomatidae > Urosaurus > Urosaurus nigricauda. The sequence continues at coordinate 172,284,127 of JAOEGL010000003.1, forward strand.
TGCTAAATATTAAAGATCAAATTGACCTTGGTTTGCTCAGAAATCAAATTGCTGGGTTATAGAGTCTTAATTTTTTTTTTCATGCTTCACATAATTGAGTTCCTTAGTGGGTTGTTTCAGAATAGCTTTAATTTGAATAATAGCTTTAAGAATCATGGTTTATTGTTACAGGCATAGTTCTTGGGTTTGTTGAGGTAAATGTTCAACATGAATTTTTATTGGAGCTTTTGAAGGCTAACAGATTTCTTACAAATTTTACACTTACATAGTTTTAAACTATTTTAAACTATTAAGTTTTTAAATATGTGTTTACTTCATCTAAATGATTTTTATTGTTTTAAATTGTTTTAAAATGTCTAAATTGATTTTTCTTGCACACTGTCCTGAGGTCCTATTGTATAGAATGGTGTAGAAATCTATAAATCTACAAATTAATAACTTTGCAATTTTCTTCCCTTAGTTGACAAAAGGAGGAGGTTTAAAGCTTCTTACTATTTTGTTCTAAACATAATTTCTCAGGTTTAGGCAAAATCAGAAACTGTGTTTTAAGGCAAGCCAGATATTTAAATCTCTTCCATGAACACACAGACACACACTTGTATGCATAAAAGAAAGGGTTGAATATGGGAGCTCTGGGGTTCATGGTAGTTTTTTATCTGTGACAATAAACCATGATTTTCTGTTATGTCTGAATTGGACCAATGAGTGCTAAAAACAGTTAGTTTTTTTAAAAAAACAAACTAGTCATATACCTAATCTCTGTTAGTTTCATAGATGTTATGGATTATGTAGGTATCTTATACACTAAGGGGCTTTCTAGATTGGCAGGAAAGGGCGACATGAAGTTGCCTTTTCCTTAATGCTTAGCAGCTGCACTGCAAGTCCCAGGTGTGTAATAAAAAGGCATAGGGCAGCTGCTCTGAGGAGGTGTGGGGACGACTTATCTGAAGTCTTTTCTGTTGCTCAGCAACTATATTGGAAGCTGTCAGGATTCTAGAAACACAGGCGGAGCAGCTGCACAGGTGGCAATGAATGGGGCTTTTGGCCGCACTGAACCTTTAATTTTTTAATTTTTTTATTTTTATTTTTGTTGCTGGCTGTGAACTGCACAGTTGCACCGGTACATCATACAGGCAATTGTATTGCCAGCTGCAAGTTTTTAAAAAGAAGCTGGGAAAAGCAGGTCCTTTTTAAAGCTGCTTTTTCCCCACTAAAATGCAAAAGAAGTGCGTTCATGCCAAACTTTCAGTATGGGTCATCTAAAAGCTACACTTTCATGCAGGCATGAACACACCCCTTTTTGCCAGTCTAGATCAGCCCTAAGAGTGTTATATTCTGTGCCCATATAACCTAAGTTCTGCCCCAAAGAAATGATAATTCTTGAGACTACATGGAAATGATATCAAACAAGCATATGTCTCTCTTATTATTATTTTATTGTTTTGCCTTTTACTGTAATAGTTACTGCAAATATTGTATTTAATTTGTCATTGTTTGGTAAGACATTTTACAAAGCTGCAAACATAAGGTGTGTTGTTGTTATTGCTGTTGTTTACAGAGCTATATGATGTTAAAGTCCTGCTTTCCTGATTTCTGAAGAGCTTCATCATCTCTCCACCTCTTTCACCACCATTAGCCTGCAAACTTTCAGGCTTTTCTCTTCAAAGTGCTCTTCTCTACAAAAATATTGTTTTTCTAAAAAAAAAATTCAAATGAAACTCAATTCATTTTCAGTGCTTCCAGAGTGTAGTTTCAGAGTACTTGCCATCTAGGTTGGACCTAGAATATTAATGAATCACTTTAAACTCTGCAGTTTAAAACATCATCTGTGATAGCATCACTATTGTTGAAGGATGTCACTGGTGATCTGGTGAACCCTTACAGCAGTAGCATTTTACTCAGCTCAAATTGACCCTCATGGATGCTCATGCTTTATATGCACTGTTTCACTAAACTCTGTTCTTTGTAGGTTGCAATGATGCCTTTGTGGAGGTGGGCATGCCACGAAGTCCTTCACATTCAGCAAATGCCAATGATCTCAAACAAATGATGAGTTCCTCCAAACAATCCTGTTCAAAGAGGCAAACAGTAGAATTGTTGCAAGGCACCAAAAACTCTCATTTACAGTATGTTGCATTTGTAAATATAATATTGCATAAAGTAGTCTTAACATTTTTAGATCTCCTTTGGTATGCTTTTGGAATTGTCATCAGTAAAAATCTTACCCAGTATTTTAGGCACATATCCTAAACTGCCTTGCTTCTCAGAATGATATTCCTTTACAGGGTGAAGTTACTGTCTTTATTTTCATAATGATGTGTAATTAGTTTATATGCTTTTTACTGTATAGAAATACTGTCTGTATACTAATAATACTTAGGACTTATGTAGCATTTCTGTGTTACCTTGCTACATTGTTTACATCAGGTAGATAAGTTAGTTCAATATCGATATCATCCTATAACAGACAAAGGGTTGGTTGAAGAAGCTGAAAAGAAAAATGGTTAGAAAAGTCTACCTAATTAATTTAATTAAGATTTAAACTAAGCATTTGCTTATTTACAGCTCAATCTTTTACCTTCCTGATTAGTTCTGGGTAAGAAATGTGTCACAGAGTATTCCCCAGATTCCTCAGTCAAGTGTTCTCTTTTCTATCTGTAATTATAAAGGCCTATTTTTCTTTTTCTCACTGGCCTTGTATATTAAGCAGTAGAGACACTATATGGGAAGGGTTTATGATGTAACTGATACTGAGGAAAAGGCGCAATAACATGACGAGTAAGCACATCATATTCCTCTTTGGCACAGTCTTTTCATTACCTGCTTAATCCAGTGTGTGTTGTAGGAAATGAGTACAACAAGATGGCAACTATTATATAAGATGCTTTGATAATGAAGGTCAAGGTGGTTTATCTGGTAGCCTTTCTCATCGTTATCTAGTACTGGGCAGGCAGACAGAAAGACTGGAATAACAGGAAACATCACACTTATTGGCCCTACAACATACATTTAAACTGAAGTGTGTTTAGGGGATGGGAGTGAAAATTGATCATACCTCCCTAAACAACCACTCTCATGTTAACCGAAAAAGAAGAGGAAAAGACTTCAGCATGATTTGTAAGCCAGGTGGCTTTACCTTTTGACTTGTAGCCCGATCCAGATACACATTGCGAGTGATAAGAGAGGGACTACTGCAGCCTCCTTAAAGAATCCTGAACTGCATACTAGTATGTATTCATTCCATCCTGTTTGTAGCCATGACAACAAAAAAATCTATGATACCCTTTTTGTCCCAAAATACCACTAAATCAATCAATGGTAGGGAACAGGATCAATCCCAGGGACTGGATTGACATCTAGGACACCTCCAGTAGAGTAGACCATTGCTACTCAAAATGACAGTCCAAGAATCGTTGCCAGTCCACTTGCTGTTGGCTGCCAGTCCACAGTAGGTTCCAGGAAATAAAGAAGCACTGATGGTCAGTGAGCATAATTATGTTATTTGTCCCTGGCACATTGGGGGGGGGGGGGAAACCTGCTGGTCCCACACATTAGTTTGCTTAAGAAGTACTGGGGTAGATAACATGAGGCTGATACATTCCCAAAACATCTCCTCTTCAAAGTTCTGTCCTGATGCCATCTTTTTCCCCTTTAACTGTAAAAACAGTGATACACCCTAGTTGCTCTGCGCTTCTTTCTGTTGGGGATAAGGACTCTACCAGCTTCATTCCTTTTTCCTATAGGGGGAATGAAAGGAAGGAGTGAAGCCTGCTGCATATCCATCTCAACAGCTAAGCATGCAGAAGACCTGACTCTTCCCTTTAGTTCCCTTTAGTTTCTCTGTCATGAGATGTTTGTCCATTTTTCCTGACAGGGAAACTATCTAAGGTAGATTCCTTATTGCTTTGGGAGAGACTGAATTATTCAAACAGTAAACTCCTTAAACAGCATTTTATAACCAGAAATCTCTGATGAAATCTTACTATGGGTGATATCACAAAATTTCCATATGTTTACTGTGATAGAAATGCTTAATACTAGATTAGTAGACAAACCTCTTTAGTCCATAAAATCATGTGTCATGTTTATTGGCAGTGTTCAGTGGTTCTATGCATATTTCTGTATCCAGAAGAGAAAATGCTGGTTTCTTAAAATTAGACAAATTCCATTAATACTTTGATCTGAGTTTTCTGTATTATGCCTTATCATGAAGCAAGCATTAGCTGAGTGTTTACTGTGTCATATGTGGGGGGAAAAACAAATTTAAATTCTGGAGAAATATGCACTAAGTTGTTATTTATTTCTAGCTATTGATAACAGGAGTTTCTAATATGTTTATAGTCTGTTCATAGCTTTATCAAAAACAGAAACTAAAGTAAAGGATGTTAGATCTCTGCCTACTGTATAGGCTCTGAAAACAAATCTCACTCTACCCCCATCAAGAAAAGAATCCTTCTCACACCCTCATCTTTTAACAGCACGACAGAGAGGTTGCTGTCAGATTCTGAGCTAAGCGCCTCAGAAAACCCAGTGGCTGATAAGAAAGCACCTGGAAGTGAACGAGCCGCTGAGAGAGCCGCAGCAGCCCAACAGAATTCAGAAAGAGCACGTCTTGTACCACAGTCATCATATGTGAATATGCAGGTACTGAACATGCAGTGAGTCAGGCTTATATGTGTCTATCATATCTCTTGTAAGTGAAAAGTAACTTGGTCTCAGAGAAGATTAAGATTTCTCTCCTAACATTAATTTCTTTTTGGGTTCTGCATGTAACAACCTGCATAATTCTGGTTTATAATGATAACGCTGCTAAAGTAAATGGCCCAGTTTGTTTAGAACAGCCTGGCTGCCTTTCTAGGGGAAGATTTGTTTGGTAGAATATGTTCTTGATCTGGGATCAGTGACAGGAGAACAGTACTTCATCAAGAATACAAATGTTAGCCTCTTCTATAATAATGAACATCTCTCTGGATACATCTATTAATGTTAGATAAACCCAAAATTATTCAGTGTGACTAGGTTAGTCTTGAAAGACTTGTCTCATTCATTCTCTTCCAATATGCCTAAAGCAAGACAAGTTTGATCTGAATCCAACACAATTACTCACTTGAAGGTCTTTAATTTTCAGCCCTTTCTTATGGCAATTAATATTTTTTGAAGTGTAATATAATGGAAAGTAAAAGTTGAATATCTGTCTGTGAACTCTCAGGGGTTAGAAGACATGGTCTCAAGAACTTTGAGAGGAACTCAGTGTTAATATATATTTTTGCACCCTTTTTGTTACCATTAACTAAAAGTGTCCCCAGTAGATCTTAGGTCTATTCACACTAGCTCTTTTATTCTACTTTACCTGCAGTGGTCCTGTCCTATGGAATCCATAGAATGGAATCATATCAGTAAAAGTGGAGTAATAATACTATAATTGTATAGTGTGAAAGAGACCCTGATCTAGAAGAAGGAAAAGAGCAAGATAGTGCTAGGAACTGAAGTGCCATCATGGAGAGCTTGCAACTCCACTGGCACCTGCTTGCATTCTTCTCACGATCTGAGAGCCATAGTCCACAGATCACAGGTGTTCCATTGTGTACTTCTGAGAGATGATAGACAATTTGACATTTCTTTTGTGGAGTCAATCCATTGGTCCATCTCACCTAGTAAATTGACTATTCTCAAGCAAAGATATTTCCTAGCTCTGCAGCTTTTAAGTAGAGATGCTGAGTCCTGAACCAAGGACTTCTTGAATGGAATGCCCATGCCCTGCTACTGAGTATGGCCTCACAGAAAACTGGGAGGGACTCTGTAAAGTTAATAGAGTTAGAATCAGGATGCAAGATGTGCTGAACCTCAAGCACCTGGCAAATGTATGCTAAGCCTGTTATCATTTATTTATTTATATCTGTGTGTATTTCACTTATAAATACTTCAGTGCAAGAAGGTATCACATTGTCTTTATGAACATGACAGAAAGACCAATAACTGCAACAGTGGAGGGTAGAACTTAAAAATCTACTTTTTATAAAGCAATTGCTTAGTTACCACTGTGGTGTCAAGCTCTCAGTCCTAAGGAGCTGAGTCTTGTTGTTGTTGCATTTTGTTCAGCTGCTGTTGTTTTTTTTAACAACTTTCAATCCCTGTTTCTCAAAAATAATTGCTTTTTAGTCAGTTTCGTTTTAAATAATGGTATGCTACAAGCTGCTGGATTGTGATACAAAGCACATTCTCTTCCTGTGCACCTCATTGTCATCCCAACATTACAGTGGAACACGAGGGTATTTTATAAGATTTTATGTACAGCACTGTGTAAATTTACAGCACTATATAAATAAAGGAGGAGGAGGAGGAGGAGAATAAGAATAATAGCACAAGGCTCAGCATGAGCCTGACTGAACCAAGGCATATTTCTTCTCCACCATTTAGTAAGGAGGCCACATGTAATGCATTACTGAGAGAGTAAAAAGTAACAATTACATAGGAGAAGGAGTTAAAGTTATTCATTGTTAAGTTACCACTGTAAAGTAATTTATTTTGGTTGGGGGAAAGAGATTAATTATAGCTGTCCAGTTATTTGTAATTTACCAGTTCTGCACTCTGGGAGAGAGCTGTCTCTTGGGTTGTTGAACTATGAGCCAGTGAACATGGAAAACTATGAAGTGGTATAGTCCAGGAAGAATCTTCACCTGAATTTTGTAGATTATATGAACTGCCACATAAACTGAATGAATGGAGTGAAAGAAAATAGGAAATAGGTTTCTAAATAGGTTTCTAAAACAACAATCCTTTTATCTATTTATGTGGAAGTTGTCCCTACTGATTTCACTGGGAATCAATATTTCAGTGATTGCACAGGGAGTCTTTATCCCAGTGTATCCTTTATCTCATACTGGTATTCAGCATAGTTGCATGAGAGTAGAGAAAGGGAAGTATTTGGAAGCATTTGAAGCAGCCTTTCACAACAGTAATTTATTTTAAAAATGTAGTGGTTCACAACGGAACAAACCAGAAGAATGGGAAACATAATAGTTGACAAAATAGAGTGACGTGGTTGTTCCCACATGACTCCAAGAATGTTTAAAAGTTTTTGTCCATGTGGTTTTGCTTAACTGCATGTTTACATAACACACAAGCAGCTTGCTTCCAAAGAGATGAGTGTTGAGCCTATATGTTATCTAGGTACATTGTAAAGCAAGATTAAAATAGGCAGTCTCAATGTAGTGTTACTGAAGTAGCCTGTGGAAGCAGGTTATATTATACTTGTACAAAGAGCAATGTTTTAAGCACAGTACTTTTAGTGGAGGCTACCTTGGAGAATAAATTGTTTTTGAAAAAAGTAGATTACTGATAATCCTAAATGTTTATCAAAGGTATTTATTAGCTATTTTTAAATGAAAGTTTTAAGTATATCAAATGTTCATAGGCATGCTGGTACTTTGCTGTTTATTGCTTTGTGTTCCTCCTAGACAAACTTATGGACCATGATCAAAATCTTTGTGGTTTGGAGAGAAAAGTACTGGCATGACATTTAGCTAAAGCAGTGATTAAACTGCTTTCTGTGTGTTTCATTTTTAGGCATTTGACTATGAACAGAAGAAGCTACTAGCAACCAAAGGTATGTGGGACAACTGTGACTTGTAGCATATATCTGTTTGTTAGTAGCACAATGAAGGAGTTGCTGCTTCCCTCTCCCCACCCCCCTGTTCTTTGCTGCCCTGAAATTCGGCTGTGTTGGTTGCTCAGTTTGAGAAACTGTATCTTAGACAACTTGCTTTGCAATCCAAGATTTTCTCTATATAAAAACTTTCAATCTCCTGTTACATTTTATGTGAGAGAACACTGTAATCCTGAAACATGATAAATGTTTCTTAGGGCAAATAGCTTGAAAAGATGTTCCATTTCTTATTATTGTTTTATATGGCACTTTACATTTTCAAAATATGTGGACCTTACATATTTTACATGTTTTCCTCCAGTATAAATGTGCTGGGTATATATCCCTTTTTATGACACTTGGGTAGGAGAAGTATTCACAAACTGAAAAGACAAATTATAAACATAAAAGTCCTTCGTGGAGTTCATACCTCCCATAAGAGATGACCACTGTTATGGGTGGTAGTAAATGCATATGCTTATATACACAAGTGATTGTGCCGTTATTAAATGTTATGGAAAGGCAAGTCATTATAGCCATTGTGTGTCCAAATTGACACCTTATCCTAGCTCTTGGACAACAACTGGAGACAAATAGGAAGGTACAATTTGATCAGTGACTAAGAACACAGATTGGAAACTATGCCAACTAATGGTAGGACATAATGGCTAAAGTCCTATATTGAAGAGACAAAATATAACTCATGGAGTTATGTGGCAGTTGCACATCAGCATGAGTTGTAGCATTGCACAACCTAATGGACAGTGCAGATCAACCAGATGCCCCAATGCTCAATCATACACAAATTACAGCGGTGTGCAGTAGCAACCATGCACAGTGCACTGCATGCATATCTTCATTTCTCAACTTTGAAATGAGTATAGCCAACCCATATCAGGCAAAAATAACCATTTCTGTAGGGGAACTTCCATATGCATAAGACACCAAAAGGATTATGGTCAATGTGTGTAAATATATTTGCAACTACATTTACTCCTTGGTTTATAAAATCAGGTTTTCTTCAGTGTGAAGGTCAGAACTGTATGTAGCAGAGAAGCTTCTGCTCATGGACCATTTTACTAAGAAAAGGGACACCCAGTAACAAATTCTTTAAGAATGCATTAAGGATCAAAGAAATCATAAGTAGATAAGTGGAAGTGGCAAGAAAAATTTGGAATGTCCAAGGTGCCAGGTATTCATCCTTTAGAAATATTTAATTACACATTCCCTCACGCACTCCTAATTACAAACTTCTCTTTTACATTTCATCCCAATTGATAGTCAGCATGCTCTGCTTATTCAACATGGCCATCACAATTTGGTTTTTTTCATTAGATTTTTTAAAATATCCTTTTAGCTCTTTGCATAACTTCCTGTAAGCGCTCTGTACTTAGTTACTTTTTTTTTCCTTTAAGCAATGTTAAAGAAGCCAGTTGTTACAGAGGTGAGAACACCCACAAACACTTGGAGTGGGCTTGGCTTCTCCAAATCCATGCCAGCCGAAACTATTAAGGAATTAAGGAGAGCAAACCACGTGTCATATAAACCATCTATGTCAACCACTTATGAGGTATGTCAAACTACAGCAGGGGTGGGGAAAGTGCAGCCTGTGTACAGACAGTGGTGTCTCTAGGTTTGGTGTCACCCAGCGTGGTAACTCCTGGTGTTACTCCCACACACACACACACACACACACATTGACCTCCTCCCATACTACACCATACAGAATCCTTAGTAATGTTTTTGTACTTTTGCTCATTAATCAAAACTCATTAATCATTAACTCATTAATTGATTACGTATTAATCAAGGGTTCAAAAACAATCTTTGCAAAAAGAACTAAAACATTGCCCCACAATGCTCCAAAATGTCCATTAGGGAATGGGTGGTGCCCACCACATATTTCACGGTTCCTGGGCCAAAACTGGTAAAAATGCCCCCACACCCCTTTGGTCGCCAAAAAAGAAAAAGAAACCTAGCCCTATAGCAGAGATGTTATGTGCTTTCAGTTTGTTGTCACACTGAGAAGTCCAGCTGAAGCATTCCACACCAGATGCAGTTTATGACAGCCTTAAAGATAAAATAAGTACCCAACATGTGGGGGGCAATTAGCTTATAGATTGTAAAGCTCTTATAGAGTGCTGAGTTCACTATTAAGCAGTAGAGAAATGTAAATGTTGCTCAGCTTGAATGGTTATTAGATACAGTTGCTGACTAAAATATAAGCCCAACTTCTCATATAGGACTTAGCAACAGTATAAAACCATCTTTCTGGCTATCAGCTACATAAAGTGCATTATATTAAATCAGTTTACTAAATGCCTCAAAATGTTTGAAGCAGTATGATTTGTAACATGGAGGGAAAGGTCGGGGGGCAGGGTCTTCCTCTTGGCATCTGACCCTGATGTGGCTGTGTTTCATGCAGTTAGGTTAAGTGTGTTACTAATGTTATACCCCACTGGATAGTGGATTTGCTATGGGGGACTGTTTTGCAGTGGTCCCATATGAAAAGAGAGGATTAATCTGCTAAAGAATTGTTGGGCGGAAAAGTGACACTGTTTATTTAGGCTCCTTGTTTGTCATTTCAGAATCTTATACGTTGAGTTTCTCTTTCAACATCTATCCTTTATCCCTAGCACTACAGTACTCTCTTTTTCAGAAGGAGCAGGTCCAGAGATGTATGTGCAGTGTCATGTTTTTCCTAAGCCCAAATGATCTGGTTTATGCTGCCATTTGATCTGGTTGCATAGACTGATAAGGACAATGCCTGGTCCATTGCCTAACTTATGCATGGAAAGCAGTTACGAATTTTAAAACCATGGCAAACCGTTGCATATCCTTACAAATTCCTTCTCTCTTGCCAAGTCACATTGTTGTATTAAATGGGATATCGGCTTTCTATAAATCCACTGACTATCTTTTTGATAGATGCAAATAATAAAATGGGTTTTCCTTAGGAACAAGTTTAGCTTTAAGCACATTATCCATCCTGTATATGTTAAGCAGATATGCTTTCCAGTGTGTTTCACATTATCTTCCAGCCATTTTGCTTTTGTCTCCTTTTTCTAAGGAGTTTATTAGGAGACTAAAATGTTTTCTGGGTCTGAGTCACTTGGCTCTAACCCAGAAACAAACCACAGCCTGGGTTCCTTGCTCTCAAAACTGTTTCTTCAGAGACTCCAGTGCTGATTGTTTTTGTTGTACTTGAGACATGTGGGAAAAATAAAAAAAACATGTATCCCTTTGCTTTCCTGCTTACTCCTGGCTGTTTTCAGAACTTCCATTGGTATTAGAAAACACTCTCATCACAGTATTTGACATCACTGGTTCCAAAATGATTAGCCAAGACTTACTATTGAGTTGAGAAAGCTTGTGGGTGTGGACACAAAGCTGGCAGGAAGAAGAGAGGACTTGGTTAAGATGAGGATATGGAGAATTCACTTCAAGGTCAGAGTCAGGAATATCCAAAAGTACTGTTAAACTGGTAGGGCACCATATACTTTTTAAAAACAGCTTTGCAAAACATTCCTCAACAGCTGAATTCTGCAGTGACTGTTGAGTGCCTTTCCTTGTAACTAACATTTCTGAAATATCTCCTATAGAAAATATTTTTAACTGTTTTTACAAGAGACAGTCTCTGGTACAGTCTCTTAGCTCCATATTTCATTTTCTAGTATGATATGCAGATAATCAGCTGCCATTCAGGACCTGATCCTGGAAGAACAAGCTGATCTGGCATGTATAACAGAGACCTGGTTGGAAGAAGCTGGAGGAGTTAATCTCTCTCAGCTTTGCCCGCCAGGTTTCTCTGTGCAGGAGCCGGCAAGACCTGGGGGACGGGGAGGTGGAGTTGCAGTGGTCTATCATGATTCCATCCCCTTGACAAGATACCCCCTCATACAGTCTACAGGTTTTGAGTGTGTTTATTTAAAGGTGGGTAGCCAGGACAGAATAGGGATTCTGTTGGTGTACCACCCACCCCGCTGCACAACAGCCTCCCTTCCTGAGCTAGCTGGGATGGTTTCGGGGTTGGTGTTGGAGTTGCTGCATCTATTAGTACTTGGGGACTTCAACATCCATGCTGGGACTGCCCTTTCAGGAGTGGCTCAGGACTTCATGGCCTCCATGACAACTATGGGTCTGTCCCAAGTGGTATCTGTCCCTACTCATGCTGCTGGGCACACTCTGGACCTTGTTTTCCATGCTGGGTAGGGTGATGATGATCTTGGTGTGGTGGAACTCTCCACAGTTCCATTGTCATGGACAGATCATTATCTGGTCAGGTTTAGATTCACTGGGACTCAGAATCTATGCAAGGGTGGGGGACTGATTAGGATGGTCTGCCCCAGGAGGCTGATGGATCCGGATGGATTCTTGAGGGTTCTTGGAGAGTTTCCTGTCACCTTGGCAGGCAATTCTGTTAAAGTCCTGGCCAGCCTTTGGAATGAGGAAATAGCCAGGGCAGTGGACACAATCACTCCTGAGCGTCCCCTTTCATGGAGTGGAGTCAAACCTCCCCCCTGGTTCTCTAGGGAGTTCATGATGATGAAGCAAATGAAACGGAGACTAGAACAACGTTGGCGGAAGACTTGGAGTGAATCTGATAGAACATGGGCTAGAGCCTATTTGAAAGCCTACTCTGTGGCAATGGGGGCAGCAAAGAAATCATTTTTTGCTGCCAGCATTGCATCTGCAAGGAGGCGGCCAGCAGAGCTGTTCTGGGTGGTCAGGGGTCTTTTTCACACTCACCTTCAAGTGGAGGATGCAGACCACTCGGAGGCTCGCTGTGAAGAATTTGCACATTTTGCAAATAAAGTCACTGAAATCTGCTCCAAATTGGATGCTACAGTTGATACAGTGCCAATGGATGTAACCTTGACTCCTGTCAGTCCAGTGTTAATGGATACTTTTCAGCGTGTGCAGCCTGATGATGTGGACAGGATCCTTGGAGAGGTAAAAGCCACCACATGTATCTTGGACCCTTGTCCTTCTTGGCTTAATAAACAGGCCAGAGGGGGACTGGCTGAGTGGGTAAAGGACATAATCAATATGTCCTTACAACAAGGCTCTTGTGAGGCCTCTGTTAAAAAAAGTTATCCTTGGATCCCACAATAATGAATAACTATCGGACAGTATCTAACCTACCATTTCTGGGCAAGGTTTTGGAACGTGTGATGGTTTCCCAACTCCAGGTGTTTCTGAATTGAAACGGATTATCTAGATCCATTTAAGTCTGGTTTCAGGCCTGGCTATGGAACAGAGACAGCCTTGATCACCTTGGTGGATGACCTACGGAGGGAACTGGACAGGGGGAGTGTGTTCCTGTTGGTTTTCCTGGACTTCTCAGCGGCTTTTGATACCATTGATCCCCTATCAGGGATGGGGATTGGAGGCACTGTTCTACAGTGGCTCTGTTCCTTCCTGGAGGGGCGAACCCAGAAGGTGATATTGGGGAATTCCTGTTCGACCCCCTGGCCATTGAATTGTGGGGTCCCTCAGGGTTTTGTGTTGTCCCCTATGCTGTTTATAATAATAATAATAAAATTTTATTTTTATACCGCCCTTCCAAGGATCAGGGCGGTGTACAAGTAAACAGTTAAAAACATACAAAAATTAAAACATTCACTTAATCAATAACAGTTTAAAATTATAATATCAGCCAGGGTACAATGGGAACAACAAGTCCAGTTATAATGAGGGGATGATGGGGTAGAGAGAAAAAAATCATTGATAGGCTTGCTTGAAGAGAAATGTTTTTAGCCCTTTTTTAAACACGTTCAGGGAGGCGGCTAAACGAAGTTCCGTGGGGAGCGAGTTCCAGAGGCTAGGGGCTGAAACGGAAAACGCCCTTTTTGCTGTTGACGATAGTCTAGCCTCTGGAACTCTTAAAAGTTGTTGGCCCGTAGATCGGAGTGTGCAGGGCGGATTGTGTGAGGAGAGACGGTCCTTCAGGTGTTCTGGGCCCAAGCCATATAGGGCTTTATAGGTGATAACCAGCATGTTATGTATACATGAAACCACTGGGGGATGTTGTCCAGAGTTTTGGGGTGCGGTGTCATCAATATGCAGATGACACTCAACTCTACTACTCCTTCCAACCTCAATCCAAGGAGGCTGTCCTGGTCCTAAACCAGTGTCTGTCTTCAGCTCCTGGATAGATAAATATTGGATTAGAAGAAGTGCAGATGAAAGGAGCATAACTGTTTCCTCTCTGCTTTTTTCTGACAAAAATCTGCCCTCTGAAGCTGCTATATGCATTGGGAAGAAAGGTATCTTTAGCATCTCCTTTCAGCAAATATTTAAAGAATCTCCTTTCAGCAAACATTTCATGATAGGGTTGATGTTTAAAAAAAACATGGTTGATTTTAAACAAAAAAAAACCAGATTGTTTTTAAAAGTATTTAAATCAGTTTTCATTTTTTTCTTAAAACGATTAGTAAAAAAAGGTGTCTGCATCAAAATTATCATTATGAATACTAATTTCATAACTTGTAGTTATAATCTATTAATATGTTAACAGGAGTATAGGCAGATGGGAGATAAACCTGATCAGTCTTGTTCTGCAGATGGTGCATATGAGGGCTTCTTAAGTTCATTTGGTGAACTGGCAGTTAGTTCCCTCCTCCCCATGTGCCAGGGAGCAGCAACATGTTCCTGGCCATTGGCGACAGCTGTTTCTTTCTATCCTGGAAACTTTTCATGGATCCAGTAACTCACAGACTGGCAGTAGCTCCAGGGACCACGACTTTTAACTATCACTCATGTGAGCATGAAGTGGATGTGCTGTCTTACACACACATCTTGGGTTGCTCTGCCTTGCCTCTCTAAGTGCAATGATAAGATGCAATGACAGCAGCATAGTGAATAGAGGAGAGGAAGTAGTTCTGAACATAGAGAAGGCTATCTATGCAAAGATTACTTTTTTGATGAATTGAAAAATGATCTGAAAATAATCCAGAATAATAACAGTGTGTATCTATCTGCTAATATCTTTGAATATGTATTAAGTTAATATTGAAGAATAATGTACCTGTACTAAAAAATGATGATTAAATAGAATTTTCCTCCCTGGTTATTTAGTCTAATTTAAATTTAAAGTCCTTTGGAGAAGAGATTTAAGTCATAATTTAATCACATTAAAGTAGCCCTGATTCATGAGCATATTTGTATTATTTGAATCCCTAAGTGTAGAAGATCACTGCCTGATGCCCTTGAAGTGTTTGGGGGGGGGGGGTCTTCTAACTGGAGCTTTGTACCATTTCCATCATGTAGTCCTGGTGGAATTTCACCACTTCATACTTGATTGGTCTTCTGTATCAAATACTGTCTGAGGAAGCTCTTTTTCTCTGATGTGTTTCTAAACATGGAATGTATTGAAACATGCAGCCCATCTCCTACAGGCTGAAGAGGAAAATACTATCCCATCTTCTTCCCACCAACATCCAGGAACACATATACACATACTACTTTCTCAGGTGAATCTGACTCATGTAGGGTGCTTCCCCCTAATGAAGGGAGTCCCAGAAGGATGGCTCATGTTGCCCTTTTCTTTTCTTTCCACACTTATTCCTTCTCATCTCATTTGCAGGGTTCATCAATGTCTCTCTCAAGGTCCAACAGCCGGGAACACCTAGGAAATGGTAGTGACTCTGATAACTGGAGAGATCACAATGGCATTGGCCCCACAGCTCCCAGTGACTTCGTCTCATCCATTGGTAGCCCTAAACGGAAACAAAAATCAAGTAATAAATAGCTAATGCTGTTCTTTTATTTCATTTTGAGCATATGTTTTCTAAATCAGTACTGTTGACTTGGGATAAAATTTTGTTCAAAGTCTATTTAAGTACTTCAAAATCAATTTAAGTACTTCAGACATTAGCTATAAGTGTTAGAATACCATATATACTCATGTACAAGTCGACCTCATGTATAAGTTGAGGGAAGGTTTTGGGGCCAAAATAATGGATTTAGATATGACCTGTGGATAAGTCGAGGGTAAAACCTAGGGCTATGTAACAAAGGATGTAAAAGGGAAAGCATCACTTTCTTCCCTCATTCTCCTCCTCTGGACCTCTCCCAACCACCTAACATCACTTCCCAGGTTCTGGGGGAAAAGTTTTAAACATTGGATTAGGAAGTTGAATTAAATGGGGACAGTGTGGTGTGGAGAAAATGTTTTAATGTTAGACTGAGGAGGTAAGGAAGTGGAGTTAAATGTGATGTTTGGTGAGGAGAGAGATTCCCAGCTGGAGGTGGGGGAGGGGAAGGTTTTAACATCAGAGTAGTAAGAGAATCACCTCTTATACACACACACAAACACAAACACACACTTTCCTGGGCAGCTCTTCTAGAAATCACTGTCAGACTCAAGGCACAAAGAGCAGTGCCTCTTTCAGGACCTTTCTAAGCAGTATTATTGTATTGCCCTGTATATAAGTCAACTCAGGATTTTAGGATCAATTTTTGGGCATAAAATTTTCAACTTAAAGTCAAATATATGTTGATAGAAATTTTGAGGTGGTGCTTCTGAAAATACTAGCCCTGACTGTGTTCCTCCTTTCTTACTATATGTGTAGTTGAGCTTCATACTATAATGTCACATGTGTTTCCATACACACATCATGTCATGATATATGAAGCACAATGAAGCACATAAAACATAAGTAGTAGAATTGGCCCCGGACTGTCATTTTGAACAGGAGCCCCCTACCTATTTTTCCTGATAGGTAGTTCTTTCTTAATATCCCATGTCTTTAATTTCTTCTACAGTACTTCCATGAAAATAGAAATGTTAAGGCTTGTTCATTTGATAGTGGGTGAATACTAAAATCTGCTAATTTTGTGTGTAGTTTAAATAGTTGAGAAGGGTCTCTCTTCAAAGTGATTGGAAACTCAAAGATACTTCCTCTCTGAACTTGCAGCGGAACATTATCTCAGTAGCAGCAATTACATGGACTGCATCTCCTCGCTGACAGGAAGCAATGGCTGTAACTTGAACAGTCTATTTAAGGGATCTGACCTGCCTGAGCTGTTCAGCAAACTGGGTTTGGGCAAATACACAGACATATTCCAGCAACAAGAGGTCAGTGTCTGGAAAAGGCATTTTGTTGTTGTTCCTGCTAGAGTGTTTTGATTACTTTCCAAACTAAATTGCTCAATTGCTACCATATGCTGTACTTCATTGACTATTCTATGAAGACCACATATTCATTCCTTGAATGCAGAATGTAGCCAGCTTTAGACCTCAGTGTTTTATAGGCCTATGCTGAGTGAAGCAACACTGCTTTCCCCAAACAGATTTCTATTGTTCATAATCATATTTGAATAGATGCTGATTCTAAAGCATGGGTGTCAGATCTGCAGCATGGATACCATTGGTGGAAGTATCGTGTGGCAACATAGGTAGAATGAAGTGGGCTTTATCATCCTGACAGAGAATGAGACCTCTGTCTCTTTCACATAACACTTTTGCCTGATTCCCAGCCATGACTGGCCGGCCCACACATTAGGGAGAATGAGGCAACAATCACAGGCAACAGATTTTTGGTTTCACTAAATAGTAGCAATTTAACATGTGTTTATTCCCAGGGAAGTGGTGGAAATACTTAGGAGCTTTTCTATCACATATACCAAAATAACATAGTAGGTCTTGGGTACCTTAATCTGGGAGTGGGAATTACACTGTTTAAATACCTGCTTTCATATGTGTCAAATGGATGCCATGTCTGTCCCTGTAACAACAATGCCAGGAATTAAGCTTTGATATGAGTTCTTTAGGCAAAGATATTTCTTTGCTATACAGCATCCCAGATGAGGCCCACTTCTCAGTTTTGTTCCTTCTTTGATACCAATTGTAAACTGGAAGGAAAAAGAAAACACTTTTTTCAGTAATGTTATCCATATCTTCATTGATAGATGTGTGTGTGTGTGTGTTGTACACATTTTGAATCTTAGGACCCTATCACACGGGGTTAAAAGAGAAGCTTACCTTTCCCGAATTCAGTAATAATTTGGGAGGCAGCTGGTTCCTATCACACATAAATCACCACCAATTTGCCATCCAGATCCATCCCTGATTTAGCCCGGATGTCTAAGCTGCTTCAGCAACCATTTTTAGAAGTTGGAAAGCTTCCATTTTTGAAAAGGGGCCATGGAAGCAGCTTAGACAACTCAGGCTGCATCTGGGATGGACCTGGGCAACGATTTATATGTGATAGGAACCGGCTGCCTCCCGAATTAGTACTGAATTCAGGAAAGGTAAGCCGTCCTTTTAACCCCATGTGATAGGGTCCTTAGTGTGAGACTCCTACATTTTGCATTACTTAGTTGTTTGTACATGTTCATTTTTTAGATTGATCTGCAGACCTTCCTCACTCTCACAGATCAGGATCTGAAAGAGCTTGGAATCACTACTTTTGGTGCACGAAGGAAAATGCTGCTTGCAATCTCAGGTAAAATAGGTATCTTGTACATATTCTGTTAGTGTCTTAGATTTTTGCTTTTAGTTGATTGTTCAATAACAGTTGTTTGGGATTTATATAATTTTGAAGGGGGGGTTCAAATTAGTCCACATACATTGTTGGTAAACACAAGAGCCACCTATGGCATAATCCTATGCTCAAAAACCTGGGGGGGGGGCAGGAAACAGGTAAAATAGATAACACATATTTATTGAGTACTTTTCTGAGATCCCAGGGGTCACACTTTGTCTTATTTTAAACTGTAAAAGTTCTGTGAGAAAATGTCACCAGTTAATCATTCACCTACAATAATTAATGTCACATTTCTTTTCACCTTGTACATGTTAATTGATTTTGCATTTTTAAATTATTTTTCTGTCAATTCCTGTTTAGTTTACTTTTTAAATGAAAGCTTTTCCTTCCCTCCCCTTACAGAACTGAATAAAAACCGAAGAAAACTGTTTGACCCCTCTAATATCCGTGCCTCGTTTTTAGAAGGCGGCGCTAGTGGAAGGTTGCCACGTCAGTATCATTCAGACATTGCTAGTGTGAGTGGCCGCTGGTAGCAGTAAATGGAGGCTCTCACTGTTGACTGCACAAAGGGGCATGGCAATCCTGTGGACGGCCATCACTGCACATCACCCTCTGCACTTTGGGAGTTTAGGTAACAAGGACCAAAGCCTTCTTTTCTGCACAAAAACTTGTGCCAAAAAAGAGAGAAAGAGAGAAAACACTTGTCTTTCCAAACACCAAATGTGGATTATGTTTTACTCATATAGATTGGACAGAATTTGCAATAATAATATAGGGTTCTTTATTTAGTATTTTATTACTTATAATAACTATATTGTATGCACTGAATTATTTTTTTACTTCTTTAAATGGAGAATGAAGGGCTGGGATGCCAGAGGGGCATAGTACGTGGTTTTATCAAGAAGGTATTTCTGGTACTGCTTAATAATTAATTGAGGTCTTTCTGCACTTTACATCTTCTGATTGCTTGTCCTGTGGAAGTTATATTGTTTTCCTCTGATTTCCACAGGGAAAAAATGTTATATTGGCACTAATCAACATTTGCCAGGTGTGTTCCCACATAAGATGAAAAAAAGTTCTATAAATGGTACTAGCAAATCAAATTTTGATTATTATTTGTCTTTACCTTTGGAGAAACCTTTCACCATCAAGTCTCTTAATGTTGGATTCAAAACTCTTTTCACTTTTGGGAGACAGTGTAAGATATTCTTGAAATTAAGATTGTGCACTGTAAAAGATGCAATGAAAGACCAGATGGACCTTATTGCCACCAGTTAATCCTATTTAGCTGCTGCCTGTAATGCTAAAACTGATTTTAATGGTTGTCTGAAAGCAAAAGACTATTTTAGTATAAACTGCCACTAAAGGACACTTTATTTATAGCAAACATCTTACTTTTTAGAATCTGTACACTTACAGTGCATAAGAGTAAACTGATCTACTAAAAAGTTTATGATATAGAATGGAAGGCAATTCATCTTACCAGAGCTCTGGGCCATTGCTTTGTTTAAAACAGAGCATAAATATCATTTGACAAGACAGCACTGTTGCATTTATTTCAAAAAGGACATATCCATCCATATAGAACAGCATAATTTAAATAGCTGCAATTACATCCCTTTCCTTAGTTGATATAAGTTTGTAATTGCCAGCTGTAGACATTCTGAGATGAGCTATTTCCAAAAATCTGTATCGACTATCACCAGAAAGAATCCATGTTGTGCATGGATAGAGTTAACAGTTGTGTTCTTATACTGTGAAAGGTCAAGAAATCTGGTTATACTATTTCTGTCTTTTTGCAAATGACTAGATATAAATTTATGAAGTGAGGGATAGCATGAAGTGCCCCTCTGTGATGCAATATGATGTTTCCAAACATGAATTTGTCAGAAGAAAAACATTCCCATAGCAAATATTGTGAATTACCTGTACTGTAATTTCTTATTTATGTACAATGTACAAACCCTTTAAGGTGGATGTAAACCACTGTTAACGAAGGCATTAGATTTAACCAATTACCATAGCTGTTTTTTATATATGCAAAATTGGGGTGAGAAATAGGTTTTGACACTTTCTGTGGATAATTCTTTTCTGTGGTGAAGCAAAATACACACAAAGGGATTTTTTTTTTTTAAGGTGAAAGCGTAGACAATGCAATAGTGATGAGTTACACATCTACATTAGTTTCAACCATACTAGTGATGGCTTTTATAGTTAAACAACCTCTTACTGCTACTGAAATAGCCACTGATCTGTCTCTAGTGTTTGAAAAACCATGGGACATATCGGTACTTGTAGGACTGCATTACCTTCTTCTGTGCTGCCAAGTCATGCATTATACTGGAAACCAAATATCCTTGTATTTGAAAAATAGCAGGTGCATACTTCTGTGCATACAATATGGAGGTCCTGATCTTTAAAACACTAACCTTTATCACGAATACTCCCTTTGGTACGAGTCTCTTCATTTGTGTACAATTAAGCACTTGTGTTAGCAGATCAGGACCTCAATTTGCCCATGTAATTTATATTACCAAAATTTGAAACTAACTGGGTTTATCTGTGCCATAGTTACTCAGCTGAAGATAATAAGCACTTGCAGTCTTTCAGTTTACATTGGGCCCCCCCACCCCACCCCAATAGTATTCTCCTTCCATGGAACTATGCATGTTGTCATTTTTTGGTTTGTACTTAAATGACATGTGTTATGACAGTATTATGCCTGGTAGATGCAGTTAAGCTACTGTCGTCTATGCTGAAGTGAACAATTTCCCATATAGAAAAATAAAGATAGGGCTGCACATACATAAACACAAACTCCACACTGGAAAAACAACTTTCTCACTCCTTTTGATTCCACAAAAGGGAATATGACAATGCAGTTTCAGTATTGTCAGTATTGTATTATGCACAAATAATATTGAAACATTTGTTTTAAAATTTTGTGCCTTTATAGCGACCAGTTATCTGTAAATATAGAGCAGATACAGATTGTATTTTTGGGAGGGACGGGGTCCATTTTAGTGATTTTTTAATAAATAAATAAATGAATGAATGAAAGATTGAATAAAACATTTAAAAATGGGAATTCTCCAAACTAATCAAATGTTACATGAAAAGAATAAATTTATATAACCTGTTTGTTACACTGACTATTAAACGTGGCCTGTTGTCTTTTGCATAAGCCTTTTTCAGAGGCAATATGATAGTTTTAATGGGTGTGATTGTCCCAAAGACAGAGTGAATACATGCTAATGATCACTATAATGTATGGATAGGTTTTGAAAGAACTATTCCAAACTGTGGTGACAACTAAGAATATTATTATTTGCAAATGGACCAAATGTTTTGTGAATAAGTCATCTTTTCCATTGAGTTGATGAGGATCTTGATTGCACCTATAATAGTGAAGGTTTATGGGAAGTCTGAGAGCCAGCATGGCATAGTGGTTTGAGTATTACCCTATGACTCTGGAGACTAGGGTTCAGTTTTCAGCCTGGCCACCAAACCCACTGAATGACCTAGGGCAAGGCATATGCTCTCAGCCTCAATGGAAGGCAATGGCATATCATCTCTGAACAAATTTTGCTAAGAAAATCCCATGATAGCTTCAACTTAAGGTTGCCAAAAGTCAGAAACAACAACTACAGTGGGAAATCTGTATGATCAAAAAGAGCAAGTGTTACATCCCTTCCTAGATGGTGGTACTTCACAGAATGCAGGCAAAAGGAACTCATTGTTGAATGCACATTGATCCACTTTCTGTAACTCCCTCCTTAAGGAAAGCTAATTAACTGTGAAAAGAGTTAAAGCTAATATTGGTCTCACGTTGCTAATTATCAGTGGGCAGTTTGGAAAAAAAGAGCAAATTTTCAGATATGTCATTCACTAAGTAGGCCCACAACCATTCCCCATCCCATCCAAATTTTGTATTTTTCAATTTTATGTTTCTACATAATGCAGGGCCTAAGTGCACTTTGGTTTCAGTAGGAAATGAGTGGAGAAGGGGAAAAAAAACACAAAAAGTGAAATTGAAAAATAAAAGGAGAAGAGAGAAAAGTAAAATAATCATTCATTGACTTATAGTGTGGTATGCTCCAACTGCCATGAACATAGACCTTTATTTCACATATAATTCAACAAAGCCATGCCAAATTATTTGAAATGTGGCCTCTTTGTAATTTAACATAGAATATCTTTTCATGAGCTGCCAGTATTGGAAGATCTTGGATCAAAGGGCTGATACCAGGGTGGTCTTAGGTTTCCAGTTTTGCCAAGATGATAAATTGTCAGTCTGTGTGGCTCCAAACCATTCTCCCAGCCATCCTTCCAGTCCCCACTATTGCGTACATAACCCACCAAAACATGCATATCTTTATTAATGATTTGTTAAGGACCGCAGTAATTCCTACCTTAACATCTGTCCCAGAGGGAGATGTTATTTGAGATACCCTGAAAAGATATACAAAATTAGTTTGCAGTTGCCTACATGATTACCATTCTTCCAATGTCCAGTTGTTGGAAGCACACTGGTAACCAGTATGTTCTTCTTTACATTGCTTTTTGTGGTTCCAGGAAGTTTTTATTAAGAGAATCACATTCTCCACTTTATAGCTTCTCCAAATACTGAGAAATGAAATCCATATACAGCTCTTTTCCTGTTGTCTGTATTTTCCCCCTCCTAGCTATAATGAGCTTTTTCTTGTGTGTCTGACTTTTCCCACTGTTGTGGAATGTGAAGAGGATCAGTAGTTTTACCAACTTCATCCCAAAATTGCTTTCAGGCATAATAAAAGCACTATCAAGAAGCTCCGTTATGGTCTTGCAAATGAGTCTTCCTTTAAGAGCCAGTTAACATTTGACCATAAAAGTATGGGAACTGTTTCTTTCTGGCATACTTCGCTAACCTTTAATATGGAAACCACATGCCACGGTCTAGATTGATTATAGTGTTTTGTCCCTTTCTGTATTCCTTCCCAGCCACACCATGGACCTTGTCAACACAATTGCTTTATATATTCCTAGAGTAGTCTAAGGCTGCACCAAGCAACAGTGTCTCCCACAGTAATGCAAGTAAGTTTGCCTTAAGAAAAGCAGATACCAAGTCCAGTGAAGTGAATCAGTTATATAATTGACCCTCCCTATCCACATTTTTTTATCCATGGATTCAAGCATCCACAGCTTGAAAATCTTTTTAAAAATAAAAATTACAAAAGACAAACCTTGATTTTGCCATTTTATTATAAGGGACATCATTTTGCTATCCATTATATATAATGGGACTTGAACATCCACAGATTTTGGTATCCACAGAGGGTCCTAGAACCAAACCCCAGCAGATACCAAGGGCCCACTGTATAATGTAAGTGTAGCTCAGGTGAGAACTAACACTTCTGTGTGGAGTCGAAGGCTTTCATGGCCAGCATCCATAGTTTTTTGTGGAGCTTTCGGGCTATGTGGCCATGTTCTAGAAGAGTTCCTTTCTGACGTTTTGCCAGCATCTGTGGCTGGCATCTTCAGAGAAAGATTCTCTGAAGATGCCAGCCACAGATGCTGGTGAAATGTCAGAAAAGAACTCTTCTAGAACATGGCCACATAGCCCGAAAGCTTCACAAAAAACTAACACTTCTGTGTTTCCTAATCTCAACTATAGACAGAGCAGTCTTAATGTGAACTATTTCACATGTCCACAGATGTACAAGGCAAGTGGCCTATTGCCTAATCTGTTGAAGGCAATTAATCTAGAAAACTGTATTAGGAAACAGGAATTTCCTAACAATGATGCTGCCTTCTCAAGGGCTCTTGGTGGCAGGCCTCTACTCACCTGCATACAGTCTCCAAACCTCAAACGGTTACTTACCTACAGAAGGGCACACAACACAATTGTAGACATGGCTACAAAGCCTTCCCACAAAGTCAGATGCCAACTCTGCCCACACATCTATTAAGGAAATGTCATCATCACAGGACCTAATGGCATCACCTGCCATGTTACAGGTACTAGCTCATCCTCCTTTATGCTATACTGTCAGCAATGCCCTTCAGCCATCTACATTGGACAGGCTAATCCCTGTGCCAGAAGATAAATGCTCATAAACCAGACATTAGAAATGGGAATACAAAAAAAACCAGTTGCAGAACACTTCAGTCTTCCTGGGCAGTCCATCTCAGACCTCAGAACAGCAATCCTTGAGCAAAAAGCTACAAAAGAAGAATGGAAAGACAAACAGCAGAACTGGAATATACCCATAAACTGTAGTCCATCAACAATAGGTTAAACAGAGACAATGGTTTCACCTCTATGGGGGCTTTCTTGGCCAGTCTTCTTTTCATTTAGGTTCCTACACTACAACTTAATATTCATATGGTTATCTACTCACCTTGGCCTTGGACAACATCTATCCTCCTGCCTTATCTCCCAATGACCATCTTTAAAACTGAACTTGTTTTGCATTCCTATGGACATTCTCACACACAGACTGCTTAGATAGGTCTGTCCCTGGACTTTCTACTCCATCTCATGCATCTGAGGAAGCAGACTTATGTCTATGAAAGCTCATGCTATCAACTTCTCTTTTTCAGTTAGACTGAAGGTGCTAGAAGATCCCTTTACATAAGGAATATCCTAATTGTCTCTTTTTAAAAGGATACATTTAAATTAAACAGTACAGTTTTTTTAAAGTAACAACCTGAATTCAAATGCTTTCACTTATCTTGTTAAATAAATTCATTTTCTTGTGGAAAAAAGTTCTTGCTTAAGCTAAATTGCTGAGGCTTTGAAGCTTTTTCTGTATTATATCTCAAGGCTTTCAGAATCCTAACAAACCCAAGCCTGTTAAAATATTGCATGAATAAATATACTTTAAAGCTGAGCAAGAGGTCCATTGCAGTAAACCACATTAATGTTCCTTATTCTGGAAATAACTTGGCATTATACTGGTAGAAATGTGGGATATAAATAAAATTGATTTAAAAAGTGAATTAATGATTTTTTTTCTTAAACAGAGTTATCTTATAAAACAAAGTGCTGTGAAGTAAACTCTCTGAATAAGCTGAAAAGGGTGATCTCTACATCCTGCTTGGTAAACCTCAAAAATAACAATCTACCATTCATACAGATCATATTGCAAATCATAGCTACTAGCCAGAATCATTTTAGGAAGAAAATTCAAATTCTTAAAAGGTCTGCCAAAACATTAGTATTAAAAAACAAGTCTAAACCTGCAAAGTGAATAAGCAATCAGATATTTATGAGTTGACCTTATCTACATAAACATAGAAAGACATCACAAATTGCTTTTTGTAGCAGTTTTAGAAATAGATAAAATTGTGAATGGAGATGATGTGGAAATTCTGAAAAGGAAAGCAGAGAGAGCACAAGATCAAATAAGCAGACTTGAAAAGGAATGGCTTCAGCAGTTTAACAGATAATGTTCTATGGAAATCAGAATACATAAGGGAAAGGAACTGTTCAGGTGTAATGGAGCTTCCTAAAAAGATATTACAGCAATCACAGTTTTCAATTGTCAGCACAAAAGAGAGAGAATGAAAGGTACAAATGGCTGCCCCAAAACTACTACAAAGAGTATGAAAATTAAAATTACATATATACCAAGGAACAGGAAAACAATGCAGAGGTGATGCAAGTACATCAGGCACTTCTGAAGTGAAATAGGAGTTGTGGTGTCACTGATCATTGCCTGAGATTCCTGTCTTCAATATGGTGTGATAATAAATACATATTTTGCTGGGCTGACATACGGAAAGAGGAAATAATAGGTTGAATTGAAAAATCTCTTTCCCTGATTCAATGTATTAGAAAGCAAGTGTAATTAACAATGTAAATGATGTCTACTAGAAATTCCACATAAAAATTAGTGTGTATGTGCTTTTTTGGGGGAAGCATATGAATGTGTTAGGGAAACTTCTGACATCTCTGGAGTTTATCACACGGGAGGAATTTCTCCCAATTTCAAAAGGAGACGATTTGAATTCACGTAAATTTGCTAGTTTAGCAATTTTACATGAATTCTAATTGCGTTCGGAATCGTTTACCCATTGCCCGAAATTGCATGAGATACTCTAATACACAATTACGTGAAACTCGATGATTGCGTTCGGAATGACTTCCCATTGCCCGAAATTGCATTAAGTACGCTCATACGCAATAACATGAAACTCCATGATTGCGTTCAGATTGCCATTGCATTATACCCACAAATTCCGTCGTATGATAAACTCCTCTGACTTACAGGACATCAGCTTTGAATAAGATCTTTCCTACAGACCTTAATGGAAAAGATAAAAGATGCTAGAATGTAACTGTTTCATGTTAGTAATGCAAAGTTCTCAAGAAGACTCATTGACCTGTGACGTTCTTGACAATGGCTGCAAGAGTCAAGCTAAGGTTTCCATCTTTAATTTTGTACATTGTCCAAAACATGCACAGTTGTAATACCACACTGCACTGTGATTTAGACATTTTCCATTTCCATTGCAAACAGGAACTCTGGTTCATCCTTGAAGTGTGTCTTGTCATGAATGTGGGTTCCAGCTCTCATTCCCATGTCGTGATCCTCAAAAGATTGAGTATTTTCTCTTCCTCACTATCTGTTACAGAGGGTGATTCAAAAAGAATTGAGCAAAACTGATTAAGAATACCTTACTTTTGCATCACACTTTTTGAATCACCTTCATATTTTACTATACATTATACCCACTGTGTGATAAATCCTTTAGAAAACCAGCATGTGGTTTTGGTGTAAGACCAGGGAGTTATTACACAGAGCACTTACCGCTGCCCAAACGTTGCCCAAGTGTTTCCCAAACGTTTCAGAAGCCCTGGAAGTGGGATCATCTGTTGTGCTTCTGGAATGCCATAGAGGCTTCCCACTTTCCTTCCGTCACGGAAGCATTCATGGGGAAGCCTCGGAAAAGCAATTTTTATTAGATCCTATTAATAAAAATGGCTTTTCCGAGGCTTCCCCATGAACACATCCACAACAGAAGGAAAGCGGGAAGCCTCTATGACGTTTCAGAAGCACAATGGATGATCCCACCTCCGGTGCTTCTGAAACATTTGGGTAACACTTCAGGAACGTTTGGGCAGCAGTATGTGGCCCTGTGTGATAAACTCTTAGGACCAAAAAAAGGCCATCATTCAAATCTATCATGAGCTATGAAGTTGGAGAGGCATAAATTCTCAGTCATCTGCCTTGGGTGAAAGTAGTGTGGATATAGTAGGAGGAACCAAAAATAACTTCTTTGAGCACCTTGGAAAAAGAATGGGATTAAAACTGGCAAGGAAGTAAACAAATAATATAGGATTTTCCAATTTGTTTGTGGAGACAGTAAGATAGTTTGTCCCTGCAGCTTTTCTTGAGAGGGTAAGAAGATGCTAAATTACCTGGGTGACCAAAAGGGTCAAGCGACTCTAGGACAGATTAATAACTGAGTGCTGAGAACTTCAGTGCATCTGTTATGCATAAAAGCCAGGGTCCTAGATGCAATGGTTGACTCATGGTCCTCTTTTATGGAAATTGGCTACAGATTATTCAGTTCTTGTTTAGTCATTTCTCCATCATATCCTGTCTCCGACATTTGAACGTTAAAGGCCCAGAACATCTTTTGGAACCACACACAGCTTTGTGCACTTTATACTTACACAAACAATGTGGTCTTTGTTTTAAGTGATGAATGTGGAAGATGTCCAGGCATGCAAACAATACAAAAGAAACACTCCAAAGATAGTGGTTTTTTTTGTGTGTGAACAACTCAAGGCAAGTACTTGACATGATGCAAAGTCTCATTTGTATTGCGGGGGGGGGGGGGTGCTGTCAGACCTATTTGCATAACTTTCAAACTTTGACTCATTTATCTGTTGTTTTCACTTCGATTTCATTCCCTTTTCTCCAAGAGGTGAAAAGTTCAGAGTAGCTTTTACAGGATCAACTTTCCTCTAGGGAGAAAGAGCACCAGAGAGCTTATGGAGTTGTTCTTACATCTTCAGGCAGAGAACGCATAAAGGAAAATAAAAGTATGGTTCCCAAGTTATAATTTCATCAGGTTTCAGATTCTATAATTTTTGCAGGCCTTATGCCAGCAAATTCAGACCCTATTCGATTGTTTCTGGCAAGCTTCTGTTGCTTCTGTGAACCAGTTCAAAAAATCAGGCTCACACTTCCTCTTTCAGAATCTACACTGGATTTTAGGAAACTTGAATTTCCTGGTCAATAATTCTTTTTATAGCAGAGCTGTCCTGGTGAGAGGACTTGAAGTCAATCAGCTCCTCATCCTCTGCTCCCAGTTCTATAGTAACAGTTCTAGTCTGGTTGCATCAGGATTCTTCAACAAGATACGGTTTGTAGCTGCAAAGGTAACACAGCATCTTGACTGGTCATAATAAGGACTAGTGCTATGTCATGCCTTTTTAGGAAGCAAGTTCGGAAGGCCTCAGTGTTAACAGACCTAATGGGGCGAATAGAAGGAATGTTTTCATGTGTGGCAGAAGCCACAGTGATTCCCAAACTCTGGCATTCAAGGTGTTTTGAACTTTGGCTCCCAGAATCCCTGACCAAGTTGTCTGAGGCTTATGGGAGTGGAAGTACAAACACCTGGAGAATCAGAGTTTGGGAATCACTAAGCAATTGACAGCTACAGCATTCAGTTAAGGCTTTTTTTTAAAAAGTCAGATACTGCTCTGTGTTATGAGAGTCAGTGTTTGCTTAAGACATACTGTATATACTCATATATAAGTCTAGAAATTTAGGTCAAAAAATTGACCCAAAAAATCTGAGTCACCTCATGGGTCAATGTAAGTACTTTATCTTAACTCTTATTTAAAAGAAGAAACCATCCCCTGGTGAAAAGCAAGAATATAATCTTTTCAGAAGCACTGACCCCCTCTATTTTCTCATCCATCCAGCCTTAAGAGTAAGCACAAAGATTTATATCTGCTGGAATTTTGTAAGTTCTTTGACATTGTTTTGCTTTGTTTCATCCTTTAGATCCTTTGCTACATGCCCCTAAGTTTTACCCTCAACTTATCCACAGGTCATAGCAAAATCCATAATTTTGTCCCCAAAACATGCCCTCAACTTGTACATGAGGTCAGCTTATACTCAAGTATCTACAGTATATGTGATTCTGTTTCTCTGATAAGAAAGCTAGATATAGTTAAACACACATATATCCACAATGCCATCATCATGTAACAAACCATTTAACAAATTAAGACTGTAAAACCAGTTCAAACAGTTCAAAGACCATTTAAAACCATGCACATGTGCAGATTTGGATGAAAGGCCCCATAAAGTGGCATATCTTTACTCGGTGCCAGTGTGAATCTGGCTTTGGCATCAGGTGGACTTCTAAGAAAGAGGGTATTTCACAACTGGCTGCTGTGGTTGGTGTCCCATAATGTCTCATGGTCTGTAGTCCTCACTGATGAGAGACAGAGTAGGGTCCTTCCAGCAGTGCTCAGTCGTCAGGCAAGCATACACAGAGAGAGGCACTCTTTCAAGTATTAAAAGTCTCAAGCCATTTCACTACCATCTTGAATTAAGTCACTTCAGAGTCATCTTCAAGTACACCCCCAATGTGCAGTTTATTGCAGTAATTTAATTTGAAAGTTAACAGTGCATGAACTACTGTGGCTAAGTTATTTGCCCAGGAAAGGTCATAACTGACAGGCCAGTAGAAGGTGGTCGCAAGCATTCCTAGCCACAGAGAGGGCCTCCAATGATGCAGGGAAATGTAGGAGTACTCCCAAGCTATCTGCCTTCACCCTTAGAGGAACAGCAACCCCATTCAGGTAAGGAAGCCTTTCTAATACCCAGATTCATTAACCACCAGTTCACAGAATTGCTTTCATCAGGATCCAGCTTCACTTTATTGACTTCATCCAGCCCATTCCAGCATCCATTCCCTCCGTCACGTCAAAGATTAAAACCAGGATGCATGTGGCCAAGCAATACCAATGTATGCTCAAGGTGGTAAAGATTATAAAATGAGGAAGCGTGCATAAGCTAGGAGGAGCTGCAGTAGTTTTGCTTTTGCCTGAATCAGGGAAGGTGAGATTCCAGCCACTTCCTCAATTCTCTCCTCTACTTCCAGTTGAGTTAACTGAGTGCAAACTACTTTTTCACTTTGAAATCAGTTTGCACCAACTGAAAAAAAAGCCAGGGAAGAAAGCGGGAGGAGGAGAGAAAAATAGCTGAACAAAACAGACACCAGGGGTTTAATCAGGACTGTACCTGCCAGACTGGGATGGAGAGCATGAGCATCCAGCTGCTGATCCATTCCCTGGACCACTCCAGGTGATTCTGATGGCAAAGTGGAAATGGGTGTCTTCAACATACTCAAAATTTGTAATGACCCCACCCAGATGCATCATATTGAATAGCATGAGGGAAAGAAATAGGATAGATGGAACTGGTCGCACACCACAGCTTAGAAGCCATGGGACTCAACAGGAATATCCCATTTTCTGAAATGTGCTCTGTAGAGTTGCCACGCCACGCCACCTAGGATACTGGAAAGCCTAAGTGACTGCACCTGTAAGAAGAAAAGCCCTTAATCTTTGAGACACTCTGAAATAAATTTGCTCAGTCATGGAACTGACTGAAGTCTCGGAGAATTCTTCTTTTGGGTCTTCAGACAGGGAGACTCATCTCAAGGTGAGTGGCATTGGAGAATGAAGTGTAATGTTTGTATGTGAGGTACCTTGAAAGACATAGCAATGATATCTACCTATTTCCAGTGGATGCCTGAGCTCACTGGCTCCTACCGAAGATGTAGGTTTGTTGCATTTGTACAATCTGGGCGCACCAAACAGTCACATGCATAGGGAAGAGACCAGGGAGAGAGATGGTGTGTGCATGCAGAATATCTAGGCCCATCATGGCATTTGGAGCAAGCAAGGACATGAAGTGCCAACATTGCAACTCAACTGTTTTGTTCTACAAACCTTGACATCAGCAGTGCAGGATCTGGGGGAAAAAATTCCTAGAAGATTGGCAGTGACCCTTCCATAAGCAAAAGCAGCAGTGTAGACCCTGGTAAAACATCTCGTGCATCTTGCAGTTCTTGAGACAAAAATGACTAGTGCTGCAGCTATGTGTGTTGTGTGCCTTGAAGTCGTTTCCAACTTAACGGCAACCCTAAAGTGACCCTATCATGGAGTTTTCTTGGCAAAATCTCCTCAGAGGACGTCATTGCCTTCCTCTGAGACTGAGAGCATGAGACTTCCCAAAGTCACTCAGTGGATTTCATGGCTCCAAAGTTACAGTGTCAAACCTCTACACCACATTCCCTACCAGACTGTACAAATACAACATACCTACATCTCCAGCAGGAGCCAGAGAAGTCTAGCATTTTGATGCCTGCTCTACATCCAGAAATGCTTTCTGGGTTGCTGTAGTACCAGGGACCTATTCACACTACCGAATTATAGCACTATGATTCCACTTTAACTGCTATGGTTCTGCCCTGTGGAATTCTGGGATTGACAGTTTAGAGGGGGGTATTTAGAATTAATTCTCAGCCAAAGTGCCACATTCAATTACAGACCCCAGGATTTCATAGACAAAGTGAATAAAATGGTGAATGAAAAATACAGGTTTGCATTTGGAATCTGAAATTGCAATTTGAAATCTGAATGTTTCAGATGTGTGTTTCTTTTTATATGAAGTATACAGATAAGAACTCTAGTAGAAACATAGGAATTTAAGCACCAGACTTTAAGCCTGAGACTGCTTTTTCCCATTCTTCACTCCCTGATCCCTTTTCTTTTCTTTTCTTTTTTTCATTCTGTGTCAAGTTTTTTAGGTATGAGGACAGGAACAGTCTTATTACTTTATAGATGCCCCAGAAACTTTTTAAAATATGACTATTCTAAAGGTATTTATAAACTAAATCCATTCAGAAGAACCAAAAGGAATTAACATGTCCTTAAAGAAGAGTGGCAAGTGAGAACTAAATTTAGTATTTTTCAGCCATCAAATAGGGCATTTCATAAACTATCAACATCCAAATATGGTGAAATGTAAGATGCTATTGTATACTATTTATCAAGTGCTTTCAGATACTCTTACACATCAAATACTTACAAATACTAAATTCTGGAAGAGAAAAGCCTGATGTCATAGAATCATAGAATTCTATGATTCAGAGTATGCAAGAACTCAGAGAAACTATATTTCCTAGGATTCCTGGTGCTTGGAATGCCTTCCAGATGCCAGGGAGAAATGATAGCCTCACAGAAAGGCCTCTTTTGAGACTTTCTTGTCAGTCCTCCCCAGGACAGTTTTTTTTTTGGGGGGGGGGGAACAATACAAGAGGCATAATTCCCGGAACTATGAATAAATGAAGGTTTTCAGACCCATTGTGCTCCTGAAGAATTTGTAAAGAATGCAATAAGGCTCAAACTTTTGGTAAGGCCCAGGGGTGGGTTTACCTTGGGAGGTAAAATGAGGTCATGCCCCTCCTCCAAAAAATAAGTATTCTCTCATCACCCATATCCTGTCTGAACTTGGAAGCTAAGCAGGTTCAGCCCTGGTTAGTACTTGGATGGGAAACAAATACTAGGGGCTATAAAGTTAAATTTCATAGGAAGGAACAGCAAAACCATCTCCAAGTATTCTTTTCCAAAGAAAGCACAGTGAAATTAATGAGGTCACCATAAGTCAAGAGGCAACGTGAAGGCATATATATATATATATATATACGCACATGCACACCCAATGAAATTTTCCATCAGTCCCCAAATTTCTAACAATGCAGTAACTTAAAACTTCAGGTGACCATTCAAAGAAAAAGGGCCAGCAAAGTTACCAAGGGAATGTGAACACAGCAAAAGAAAGGGTTCTAGATGTTAATAATTTCCAATGTCTCACTCTCTGCAGTGCTGGAAATTTCAGGACTGCAGGAAAATTTGGGAGGGAGGGGAGGATTCTTATGAGGGCATTGCTTTCATTTTGCTCCCTCATGACAGCATCCCTAAAATGGCCCTGAGAAGAGGAGGAGGTTTCTTAAAAATAACCTGCACAGCCCGTGCCATTTTGAAGAGAGCCAAAGCACTGAGCTCTCAAAAACGAAAGCATATCAAAGATGAAGATAACAAAGCTGACATTAAACTTAACTGGATGTCAACCACACAAAACCAATATTCAGTTGATATTTCAGATTATAGAATTTTGTGGGTTTTTCGGACTATGTGGCCATGTTCTAGAAGAGTTTATTCCTGATGTTTCACCAGCATCTGTGGCTGGCATCTTTCTCTGAATGAAACGTCATTCAGATGCTGGTGAAACGTCAGGAATAAACTCTTCTAGAATATGGCCACATAGCCCGAACCCCCCCCCCCCAAAAAAAAACTATGGGTGTCAGCCATAAAAGCCTTCGATTTCACATTTCAGATTATGTCTGGAAAGGAAATTCATTTTATGTCTCTAAGTGAGCATACTAAATTTTTACTCAAGTTTCTCCAACCCATTATATGTATCTGCAAGCACATGTAACAGCGAATACTTTGTAGCTTTAGAAACAAATGCAGATGTCCAGTGCAGAAATCACTGATGTGGTTTGCCGGCAACAGCAGATGGCAGAGTGTTTCCACACACAAGGTGATTTGAGAGCTAAGCTAGGATTCTTCTGCTCCCCTGCTGGGGAAGCAGATGGGAGTACTGGCTGGAAAGGAGGACACGACACTGCTATGGTATGTGGTGCCTAGTGCTGCCTTTGATGACTGGCCAGTTAGCATTAGAGAGTTAAATAAGGTTGAACAAGGTCTAGAGAAATCTAAGAACATATTAAAAACATATCAAGGACTGGCAAGGGGGAAATAAATGGTCATCCAAATCCTATGCCTGTTTTCTTAGAATCCAGTCCTATTTCAGATGTGAGTTGTTTTCAAATCATTGTGCACAGGATGGCAACTGCCAGGCAATGTTGGTGTACACTGGCAGAGTTCCATGTGTGGCTGATGCATGCTGAAATCATTAGCATGCGCAGAGTCTGAAGACAGAGGATGCCTTCATTCACATCTGTCCCCCCATTCAGTGCAGTTAGAGAGGCATGCTTGTTGTCATGCCTAGTCTCTCAAGAATGTGTAGCTTTTTAGCATTTTTGCTATTTTCGTCCAACCTCTGTGGTTCTTTTAATATTAATCAGAACCACAAGATCCTATGAATCCAGCACAAACTGCACCTAGCTTTTAATAGCCTGTTTGTTAGAAATTCAGCAGGTACAGATTCCTTTAGATAAGGGATGCAATGTGTTTGAAAGCTCCCTCATGAATAAAATATAGAGGAAGAGTGGTTTTAGCCTTTTTGTTGCATGCCTTTAAATCATTTCTGATTTACGGCAACTGTAAGGCAAACCTATCCTGGGGTTTTCTTGGCAAGATTTGTTCAGAAATTGCTTTCACTTTGTCCAGAGGAAGGCAAAATTCCTTTGCCTTCCTCTGAGGCTGACAGAATGTGACTTTCCTAAGGTCACCTACTGGGTCTTCAAGGATGAGTTGGGACTCAGATCTTGGTCTCCAAAGCAGTAATGCAATCCTAAAACTACTACATTATGCTAGTTCCTGAGGTGGGTTGGTGCTGCAGTCCCAAATGGACTGCTGGATGAAGCGGATTAAATCCACTGCTTTTGCCGGTGGCTTCAGGCTGCCTTAGGCGGCCTCGGCCTGGCTTCCAGCTGCTTCGAGGGTGTGCATTGTCTAAATGCCATACCCTCAAAGTCGCGGAAGCCATTCTATTTGGTCTATCTATTTTGAGTCTATGGAGTTTATCATATGACAGAATTTGGGGGTATAATGCAATGGCAATCCGAACGCAATCCTGGGGTTTCACGTTATTGCCTATGAGTGTATCTCACACAATTTTGAGCAATGGGAAGTCATTCCGAATGCAATCATGGGGTTTCACGTAATTGCGTATTAGAGTATCTCACGCAGTTTCGGGCAATGGGGGGGTCATTTTCGGGAAATGGGAAGTCATTCTGAACACATTCCAAACGCAATTAGAATTCATGTAAATTCACTAAACTAGCGAATTTACGTGAATTCGAATTGGCTCCATTCGAAATTGAGAGAAATTCCTCCCGTGTGATAAACTCCTATGTTTACCACTACCAGATCCTACCCTTCAGCTTTTTGGTGTACTTATTGCCTCCAAATTCTCTTGAGACAGAACCATTGCCTCTTGGCAATATGAGAAATGTCCTGTCCTTTGAGTAACTATAAAGTTGTGTAAAGAATGGTGTTCAGTTATCCTATTTTTTGCTTTCCAATCTGCATCAGCCACAATTCAGCTGAGCTGATAAAAATATGAGATATCTTTGGTCTCATCTGTGTTCTCCCTTAGGAATCATTCAGCTTTTTAAAAAAAATAATTCTCTCTCCAGCAGTTTTATCTATGAAAACATATATGGTGAGATGTTAACCTCACTTGTTGGTTAAATAAACATGCCTCTTTGAAGAATGATCTATAGCTCAGTGGCTGAACATGTTTGCATAGTGAAAGCCCAGTTTCAACCCTGGCATCTCCAACTAAAAACAAAAATGTAGCAGATAACAGTTGATTTCAGACCTGAGATCCCAAAGAGCTGTTTCCAATCAAGAGAGATAGACCAGTGCCCTAAGCTTCCTATGTTCCAACTTCCAGTGTTCCAACTTCCCAAAATCCCCCAGCCAGCATTCTGGGAGATCTCATTTATTTTTATTCTCAAGGTCAGCTTATTAAACATAATTGTACATTTTATTTTATTGATATATAATACAATTAAATTTAACTTTGCATGTGTTTAATAACAACTAAAATCCACAAAATGGTGATTTAGGCAACCAAAATGCACAAAATACATGATGGAAGCTTTCCAAGCTCCACTGGCTTCATTGTCAAGGAAGGCCACTTCTCCTTCTGACCATATGGCCCTAGAAACAAAGCATTCTAGAAACCAGGAAATAAAATTTGGATTCAATTTGCAATACAAAAAGGTAGTTCTTCTGAGTTCCAAGGTGCTACACATGTTTGTTTACCTGTGTTCATGTTTTGGAAATTCCTTTCACCTATTAGAAACTGTTAACCAGCAAATTTTTGCTTCTCTAACGAAAACGTTGAGCATAACTTGTATCTTTGGCTGGTAAATGGAAAACATGGGGATTTACTCCCCATTTGCCAGTGTTTCGAGAGCAGTGCTGCTAAGACTAAGGGGGCAGGAAGGATTGGATGAGAGGACACATGGTGTCATGGTGACCCTGTCATTATTTGCAAATATATAAATGCAGTGGAAGCAAACAGGTTTATATAACTAGATAACAGATCTTCAGAGAAATACAGTAAGTCTCTAGCCCATTTCCTCCCACACATATGCCAGTGTTGCACCCATATTTCACCTAACTCTAAGATGAGACTCAACCCAGATAAAACAGCTGCTTTTTGTCAGTATGAAAGTTAATCTGGGAATTAGACATAGTTTGTTTAACACAAAAATAATTCTCAAAGGATTAGATTCATTCACTTGCTGCTTTGGAGTAGTCCTGAATCCAGGCTTGCTCCTAAATGTGCTTTAGTAACCTTGTGCTGGTCTGCCATTTGTACTTTTTAAAAATATAAATTTGGCTACTGCCACGCATTAGATTATTGCAACAAACACTGCAAGGACTGGTTGCCTTGAGACTGCAGTGGGTACAATATTCTTGACAGGCTGTTTCCAGGAACATGACACTCCAATATTTACAGTTGTTGTGCGTCTTTAAGTTGTTTCTGACTAATCATCACCATCATCATCATCATCATCATCATCATCATCATCATCATCCCACAGGATCAGGGTGGGTTACAATAATGGATAAAATGTAATATAAATACATCATATATTAAAATACATTCCATCAATACCCCCCCCCATTACACTATAATAAAATAACATGAACAATTAAAACAGACAAACCCTATCATGGAGTTTCCTTGACAAGTTTCTTCAGAGGGCGTTTGTACTGCCAAACTGTTCAAAAATTTCAGAGGATCCAAAACACCACAGCTAGAACGCTGACGCTTAGGTCCAGACTATTTGAGAGACCATATCTCCCCATACGAACCACCTAGAGTCCTAAGATGCTCAGGAGAAGGCTTTGGACCTTATTGTATGGGCCCTGGGGAACGGGCCTGGAGTGGAATGGAAGGGGTGATAAAGAAAGAACAGGGAAATCTCACACATTACCACATGGGAGAATGTTACCAATGCCACCGGAAGTCCCCAATCTGTCCTCCATCTGTCCCACAGCAGCCGATTTTCAAGATCTGTTCAGAATTGTTCTTCAAAACTGGCTGCTGTGGGACGGATGGGGAATGGAACAGGGACCTTCCGCTGGCATCAGCAGCATTCTCCCATGTGGTAATATGTGTGATTTCCCCATTCCATTCCATTCCTGCCCCTTTCCGTTCCGCTCTGGGCCCATTCCCCAGGGCCCATGCAATAAAGTCCTTTCTCTCGGTACCACCAACATCCCAGGCTCCTTTGGTGAGGATACGAGAGAGAGCCTTTTCAGTGGTTGCTCCCATCCTGTGGCACTCCCTTCCATGGGAGTCTAGGCTGGCTCCCTCCCTGCTGGCCTTTCATTGGCAAGCAAACCCATTTTTATTCCAGCAAACTTTTTAAAAGCATGTAGGCCTGGTTGTATTTGAGAGGGGGGGGTGATTTAGATTATTTCTTAACCTTTGTATGTTTTAAATTTTGTATGTTTAAAAGTTTAACTTTTTACTGTTTTAATTAGGCTATTTTAATTGTCTTTAAAAGTGTTTTGATGTATATTGTGAGCTGCTTTTTGCTCTCCTTTTTGAGAGAAAGGCAAGATGAAAATAAAATAAATACTCTGAGGCTGAAAATTTGTGACTTGCCCAAGGTCACCCATTGGGTTTACATGATGTAGTAGTAGTGATGATGATGATTTATTTATAATCCGCTCCTCTGTAAGAACGCTCGGAGCAGAATACAGCATATTAAAAGATATGAATTAAAACAAAGTTAAAATTAAAACAATTCCATAACCCATATTCCAACCTCCCACCCATTAAAAATAAATTAAATCAGCAATAAATTAAAAACTCAATTAAAAACAATAAATTAAAAACAAGTAGCCAGGATTTGAACTTTGATCTCCAGAGTTCTACTCCAACATGCAAACCACTATGCCATTCTCATTTCCAAATGGTTTCTGCACCCAGTGATGATGATATTCATTTATATTATTTGAATATATATACACACACCAGTACAGATTAAAAACAATATAAAAATGGAATTTATACATTGGTACTGATTTGTACCTCCCAGACTTAATATAAAGGTAGATAAGCACTGGATTTGCATTTCCTGTCTGATCAAGCACAGTTCATAGCTCCTCAAAAGAAACCTGATGCTGTAGGTCTAAAATGGGTTTTCAGAAGGAAATGTTCAACAATGCATATTTTGAGAGGCAATACATTTTAAAGAGATATGCTTATACTTTGAAAAGTGTATACTTAAAAAAAATAGTTTGAATGCACATATCCATGCAATTTTTTTTAATATTGTAGATTACTGTAGGAACAGAAGAGAATAAACTTGTGGGTGAACACATGAGATTAGACATGGACCAGAATTAGACTGATTCACCCAGGCCTAATGCAAAATATTGATCATCACCTTTAACCTGCCCAAGCAGTTTGAGACCAGAGTGTAGAAAGGAACTAGTCTGTTCCAGTCATTGAGAGTTGGATGAGTAGGGAGGTCCTGTACTGTGTTTCCTATCACTATCAGAAGTACACTTTTTATTAAGATCATGTGGACCACCTGAAAGCATATTGTAACTCTCTGATGGTCCTTTACACCAATTTACAAATTGCTACTACAGGATGCATTTTGTGGAGGGAAACCACCATCTTTCTGTAGATGCTGATTTCTATAAACATAAAATTGAACTAAGACTGTTACGTTTCCATACCCTCCAACGTTTCAGAAATGAAAACTGGTACATGTTTTGCCCAGTAACATCAGAGTGTAGTCAAGATATCACAACTTATAATGAGGAAGAACACAGAGGTTAGCGGATGCTACAGCAGTTTGCTTTGCCTGAGTCTACTGAGAAGGAAGAGTTTCCACCACTCCTTTCCTCTCCCCCTCCTGAGTTTATTGAGTATGAACTGTTTTTGCACTTTGAACTCAGGTTGCAAGAAATGAAATAAACTAGAACAAAGAGGGAATGTGGGGGAGGAGAATATAGAAACTGGGACATTTTAAAAGCAGCTGCAATGGTGGGATGGCTGGGGATTATTTAACACCGTCCCTGGCAAATCAGGACAGTGAGAGAATATTTAGTTCTTGGCAGGTTAAAGAGAAAAGAGGGAGGAGAGGCAAGAATTCAGTAAAGGAGCAACTATGTTAAGCTTGGCTTGGTCCTAAGTAACAATGCAGGCCTAAGATGCACCCACATTATCTGGAAATGGACACCTCTCACATTTTCATTTGGCAAAATATCTTTCAAAGAGGTCTCTTTTGCTTTCATTTGTTTTAAAAGAGAATAGCTGAAGCCAAACAGAACATTAATTAAATTCAAACACATTTGTTCTTTAACTTTGCTAAAACAGTATTTTAAAAGAACAAATATGTTTTAATTTTATTGATGAAAACTTCTGTTTTCTTGACCTGCTTCCTTCATTTTTGTTACGAAATGTCCAAATACTAAATATGTATATCACACATACACACGTGTGTGCGTGCACATACACACCATTGTTTGTCCTCTTTCTCTTTCCTTTTTTTCTTTTTCCATGTTTCAGTTGCAGAGACACACAAAACCTGTGCTCAGCATTTTCCTGTGGAATTTAATATCCTCCCAAACATTTTTGAAAAGTGTTTTGCAATTGCATGCTGGCACATCGGCATTGTAATCTTTGCCAGTTCCCTTCCCACGCAAGTTTAGTTTCAAAGGTATCTTGGCTTGTTGGATGCTGGGCAGTTAGTGCACTGTAGGAAAATGAAAAACACCTGAGACAATTGTTCTCTGCTGTAAAGTACCTGTAGATTGTCACTATTCAATACTTAAGTGATGAATAATGCATTGTATTTGCCTCTACTTGAAAGTCCTTATTGACTAGTTTTTAAATGTGTTTTCATTTTAAACTGCAAAGCACAACAATGACTTATACTCTCTCTCTCTCTCTGTGTGTGTGTTGTTTTGCTAAAATAATAAACAAGTAAACTAAACCACAAAGAGTTTAAACACATATGGGCAGATACTTATACAACTGTGTTGTCCCAGTGTGTAATAAGCACATTATACCTATGACTACTGTCTTTAATATGAGAATGGCAAAGTCATGTGTTTTATTTTCTTATTGGCATCTTTTGCCACTCTCCAGTAATTGGCAATGTAAGATCCTTGGCCCTGTTACACAAGACAGTAGTTTGGGATAATTCCTGTGTATGGTTTTCATAAAAGAAATCTCGAAGACTCCAAATTTCCAAGTATTCTAGTCATTCGGCGAATTGCACTACTTGCGTCAAACCAGTATTTATTTGCAATTGGCCAAGTCAACCATGATTTTTTAAATAAATAAATAAATAAAACTTTGCTCTTTCTTACTATGATTTCCAGCATAAAAAAATGGAACTATCAACTATTTTTCTTAGCCATTACCACTGTATGATCTTCTGTCCCTGATACTCACAATAGATGGTTACCATTTGCTTGTCGTTTTGAAACAGACAAGAGTCCCACTGAGGTGAAGAAGGTAACTAACTCATTTTCTTATAATGAAAGGACTGAGAAACAGTCCTCTTAAAAAATCCAACCCCCCCCCCCCCATTATTGTTTAACAAAAGTCCATTTTTATGGAAGTTGCTCAACTCAAGTCTTGCTTTCCTGAAGATCTGACCCTGCCATTAGGCAAAGTGAAATGGTACTTTCAAGTAGGAGACGGTGGAGCAGACAGCAAGCTAGGTCTTGGAGGAAAGAGAGTATGAGTGGCACATGGCTTCTCCTGCACCACCTTTGCTAGCTTACTACTTTACATGTGGTAGAGGATCTTCCTTTGCCTGTGCTAACAAAAATACTAGTTGGCTTCTCCCTAGCTTCATAGAAAAATGTAGTGCTAGTGTGTGCCTCACTTCAGGCAGCAATGACTTGGGCTGGGCATGTTTCAGTAGTAATGCTGGAAGGAGTATGCTTCTAAAGAACTCTGAATAAGTCCCCATCTGCACTGCAGAAATAATGCACTTTGCCAGTGCTCTAACTGCCATAGATAAATGCGATGGGTTTTAGGGATTTGTAGTTTTGTGAGATATTTAGCTTTCTTTGTCAGAGAATGCTGGTGCCACAACAAATCCCAGAATTCCATGGCATTGAGCCATGGCAGTTAAAGCATTGTCAAAGCACATTATTTCTGCAGTGCGGAAGCAGCCTTGGGAAATGTACCCTACCACTCATTTTAATATCACTATATTACATGTGTATGTGTGTCTAGATGTACTTCTTGGATTTATGCAAGTCGTATTTCTATACAACTAAGCATATCTTTATTTTATTTTAAGCTTTCTAGGAGGAAGAAAAAAAATTAATGACAAGAACAGTAACAACAAAGAAACAAATCACATTTGGTACAATGAGTCATCAAATATCAAGAGCAAAGCTTAGAAGATCATTTGGGTAATTCACTCGGATAGAACTCTTCCAGATGAGTTTCTGAAAATCCTAGGTTTTTAAAAAATATTGTACAAAGCTATTTGATTTTGGTGAGCCACATGATTTTTTTTTTATCCCAAGTATTTCCCAGGAACTCATGGCATAACCAGTGACTTTTAATTCCTATTTTCCAGGCCAATTTAAATTATCCCAGTATTTTCCAAAATGAAAATTATTTCTATTTGCCTGTTTTTATTATTCCAGAACCAGTCAAGGTGACCACCACCAGTAAAAACAGCTATTGCTTCTAGAACACATTTTCAACAGAGACCAAGTGATGAAAAGAGGAGTGTTGGTGCCAAAACATAATGATCCTAACTAGTACAATATTGCTAGAGCATTTTAGCACTTTAATTATAACTCCTGAATAGTAACAAGAAGTCTCAGTGGAAATGAGTGGAAATCCATTTCTGAAATGTTGCATGAGTCCAGATGTGAACTGTGATCAGTGGAAGGAGAGGAGGAAGAACACCAGAGATAGAGGAGGGAGGTAAATTAGGGTATTTTAAGAGTTTAGATGCAGCCTTGGAATATGCAGGTAAAAGAAAAAGAAAACTGATATCTTGTCAATACTTCCAGAGATTCCTTTTCCAACTTCTGGATGAGCCCACAGTTATCCTGTTCAATGGTCCAGGTATATTGTTCAGAAAACAAAAACAAAAATTACATCAGGCATGAGCATAAAACTGAGAATGAATTGCTGATGACAGCCTACTAACTAAACAGTTAGTTAGTTAACTAAACAGTGGCTGAATTAATATCTAAGTGTGGCCAGTTTCTGGAAAGAAAGTGTAGATGAATGAGCAGCTGTGCTTCAGGGATCCTAGCTTCCATCCTAAGAAGGGATTTCCATAGTTGGGGAGCAACTTAAGTCTCCTTCTGCTAGCAAGTGAAAACTTACCTATTGCATTAATCTTTTAGAAACTGACTTTGACAAGCTTTTAACCATGTACATGTTTTTAAGCTGTCTTGAATGCCAGTATTGGGGGAAAGGTACGGGAGAGGGCCTTTTTGGCTGTGGCACCCAATTGTGGAATGCTCTCCCCTTGGAAGCCCTACTACCACTAACACTAGCTTCTTTCCAATGCAAAGTACAAACATGGCTTTTTATTAAAAAAATTTTAGGGCATTATTAATTTATTCCAAAATGCACATGCATGTGATTTTAAATTATTTTAACCCTTTTCATATGCTTTAACCTGTTAAATTTTATTCTGCTTAAATTTCTTTTATGGTTTTAAACTCCAAATTGTTTTAAACTGTTCAGTTGAGTTTATGTGTAGGTCCTCTTGAAATCCTAGGATCTGGGGCACTTAATGAGGGACAACTTCATGCTTGCGTCCTGTCTCACTTTTTAGTTACTCTTATATTTACAGTGGTATGGTCTCACTAAACAGTGGAGGCAGAATGCTAGCTTGTGCTGAGGTCTCAAGCTTTGCTATAGATTAGAAAGAAGACAAGCTGGATTGAGGGAGAGTGTGCTTTGTAGTACAGCCTGGTGGTCTGTAGCATTCACATATTTTTTTATAAAGTAACTGTGGAGAGGGTGTATTCCATTACTTTTAAGAAACAGAAAAATCACGACTTAAACATTTTAGAATTCTAAATATTACGGTAACTCCCTTTCTTTTTGTTCCCCCAGAGCCATAACAACCCATTACTTTTCATAGTAACTTTCCAAGTTTTGTGCACATCTTATTAGGCACCTTGTGATGTCCATACTCTTGCTAAAGCTGTTCCGTGATTGTTCTGTTTCTATATGTGCAAAATTCCTATATGTGCAAAATCACCACTTACTGTTCTGTGGTACTCTAGGGAAATTACTGGTGAGCTACAAGGCAATAAATGTTGTGATTTAATAATGTTGTTAGTAGTATTTTATTATTTTTTAAGAAATAGGAACCATGTGAACTCTCTGGAGAGGACCACAGAATATTTGTTGGAGGGAAAGCAAAAGGAAGGGAGCTTGTAGCAAAAGCCAGCATTGAAGAAGAAGGCATTGGTGTGAGGTCTCAGTACCAAGAAATGGGCCAACAAAGTGCTTTGGAAGACTTTGGCCTCAGGTCCTGACGTTCCCATAGTAAGCAAAACAAGAAAACAAACAGATGAGGAACATGGAGGAGGGATTCTGTTCTTCAGCTGGGCCTTTCTTGCCATACTTTCAAAATAAATTTCATTTGAGAAATGAAAATAAACCTCTGTGTTTCAGTTTAATAGAAAGGTGATTCGGGGAACTGTCTGACCAAGCAACTTATAAATATTTTCCTTGCTATTGCTAATAATCTGTGTGATTGCTGTTGTAAATATCACAGTGGAAAAGAGTGAATGGGTAGACTGATTTTGTTCATCCATCCACTGTGTACTACAGTTAAAAAAAAAAAAGTATGATCTGCTGTTGGAGCTTTTCAAAGTGAGCACCACATCTGTTACACAAATCCTTTCTTTCATACTTCTACATTTCTCTCTCTCCCTGTTGTTATCACATTTACATTCTGCTCTTGATAAAAATCTCCATTCAACTAACACATTGACATGTGCCCAGATCTGTAATAAGTTATGCTCGATAAATATGAATATTAGATGCAAAAGGCAGGAATTTATCCATTGCCAGAGCCTGCACAAATTGTTAGAAAGGCATAGTGGGCAGGTAAGGCTGATAACCTGGACCCCTATCCGTCTTGGGAAAAAAGCCAAGTCTCATTTCAGAAGTACAAACTGGAAGTTGTGCAACCGACAAGAAAATGGTTTCATTGATGACAGCAATCAGTGCTTAACTTTT
The DNA here is from genome assembly GCA_034509955.1 of Urosaurus nigricauda. Taxonomy (NCBI): domain Eukaryota; kingdom Metazoa; phylum Chordata; class Lepidosauria; order Squamata; family Phrynosomatidae; genus Urosaurus; species Urosaurus nigricauda. The sequence continues at coordinate 172,328,769 of JAOEGL010000003.1, forward strand.
TTGTCTACTTCTACTGAATGGAGACTAAACACTAAAATGGATTTAAACAATAATATAGATTTAAAGAAGTTATTTTAAAAATCAAAAGGAGTGGAACCATGCCTTCCATTATATATTAGGAGGCTTGAATCCCCTTGCAATTTCACCCACAGTGCAGAGCAAAAGTGGAAACATGGACAGTCTAATCTGTACATGGACCAAATTTGTCTAAATCATCCATCAGCTTGTGCCTCTGATTTTACCACCAGTCATCACATTGCCAGCTGCTCCCCAACCTCTGCCCTTCCCGTCAACATCACCACTATGTTTTTGTTTCTCTTGTGCCCGATAGGCAGTCAAAAGTTGAAAACAGTCATTTTGATCATCCCTCTTCAGATGCTGTTTCTTCTAACCACACTGCCAGCTGCCTTCATCATTATTTACCTTCACTTCTACTTGTGATCTCCTTTGCCTTGCTTTGCTATCACGAGGCTTCAGAGAATACCAGTTTTCTGAAGCAGTGGAGAATAATCTCTTGGGACTCATGTATCTCATCAATTTAGTTCTTGCTTATAGAAGTGTATTTTGAGCTGCAAAATTTCTTCAGATGAGGACCTGAGTTTTGAAAGGCAAAGTGACCTTCAAGTGCATTTTTCACACCTTGGGTAAATTATGTTTTGAACTAAAATTCCAAAATCTCACTAGCTATATTAGATGGGGGTGGGGGTTGGTCGCTGTAGTCCAGAAGAGAAATTCATCCAAGTGTTGTCATTTTAAAGTAGGTCTAAAGGGAAAACTGGCTGGAGCAATCAGTTGATAGAGTAAATGCATAATTTAGCAATCTGCCAAATCAAGAAAAATAAACTGGACATGGGAAGCACATTTTCTGATACAAACCTAATCTCAGTTAAGAAGTTATAAGAATCACTATCTTTGGTAATGGTTCATTATAGCATGTTGTTTTTTAGAGGGCTTACACAAAATATTTGGCTAACCAGCTGTTTATTTTTAATGCAAACAAGCACTAGCTTCCACGGGTGCACGTTCTGCTAATCTTTTCCTAGTTGACATTCCCTCCTTAATTCTTCATATATGTTCACATATCTGATATACAATCAGCCTTTGTATCAGTGGAGCTTTGGTTCCAGGACCAAAATGGCATGGTTGTGTGCATGCACCACAATTGATAATATTGGAGTGGGGCAATGCACATATGCGCCAATCCACAGGTGGCTAGCCTGCTGGCCAATGGTGTTTATATCCTCTTTTCCCCAATAAGTTCAAGGTTGCATACTTGTGTTACAAATTATGCTCTAATTACATACATGTAACTGCATCATGCAAATACAGGTTAACCACATGTGTGCCAGAATTTTTGAGGTCAGTGCCATGTAGCCGTATGGATCTTGAATATGTAACCGTGATGAGTGCATAAATGCAAGTTACCTGTTGGTAACTGCCACACAAGAGTTCCAAACTTCATGTTTTTCTAGAACTATTGCATGTTAATTTTGCACAAAATCCTAAACTGAAAAAGTCTTCCTGAAGTGAGGTGACTATTACCATTTTAGAAAAAAGTCTATTTGTACCTATGCTAAACTCATAGGACAGCCTTTCAAATAGAATGATTTCTAAATTCAACATGTGCCTTAACCTTATCATACCAAAGCTAATCATGCCAACCAAATTTTAAATTACGGCCTTCACGGTCCAAGAGTCTTACATCTCTAAGCAATATCCATTCCTTCAACCATACAAAACAATAGGCCTCATAATACCATTTGACATTAGAGACTTCAAGCCTTCCCTTTTCTCAGCATTGCACAGTGTTTAAAATTTTATTTTGGATTTCTTTGCCTGCTAGACAGATCTGGAAATCTCTGCCATTGGACAGAAGCTATTCCCTTTCTTTAGTAGGGATCATCTGCAAAACAAATAAAAGCCTTGACAAAACATTCGCTTTTGTTACTGCAAATCTATCCAAAAGGGATAAATTTAACTTTCTATTTTTCTAAGTCTTTTTAAGTTTCTTTCCAGATTTTTCATAGTTTTTAATTTCATAAAAACTATGAAAAATCTTGAAAGAAATTAAAAGAGACTTGGAAAAAACAGAAAGTTAAATTTAAAGAATAAACTGTTATTCTTTGTGGTTGTAACACCCAAATATTTAATCTCTTTTTTTCAATTAACATTTGAAATAATAATTAGTTCATTATCCTCATTTGAAGTCATATTTTTAGTCAGCAATATTGTTTTATCACAATTCATTTTAAGCCTGGGACAGATCTCATATTCCTTAATTATCCCCTGAAGGACCTTTATTGAGTTTAATCAGTTTTGTGTATTTATTATCTGCATAAGCTCCCAATGTCTACTCTTCTTTTTTTTACTCTCACCTCATAAATTCCATTTTTTGAATATTTTAAAATATTCATTCCAACCCTAGTAGCTTCCTTTCCCAAATTCTGCATATTTGTAGGCAAGAAAAATAGTCCCTCCGACCAGGTATTCATTCAACGCAGCACTTCGCTCCCTCCCGGTCTGGAAAAAACTGTTAAGAGTACTAACCAGACCATTGTGAATTGAATAGAAAGCTCTGTTCCTTGAGAAGTCAGATCTTTGTGACTATGGTGACACATGCCTTAATTACATCCCATTTGGACTGCTGTAATGTGCTCTATGTGAGACCCAGTACAGTTGTGGTCCCCCTTCTCTGTTGGAACAGACACATTGAATACTGGTCTGTTTCTGGGCCGTATTCAAAGGGCTGATTTTGATCTTTAAAGCCCTACATGGCTTGGGTCCAGAGTATCTGGAAGACCGTATCTCTTTATATAAACCAGGGTGGGTTCTCAAATCTGCAGTGGAGGGCTTTCTCCTAGTCCGACCACCTTTGTAGGCACAAGTGGTGAGGACTTGGGGCAGAGCCTTCTCTGTGGCTGCCTTTCAGGGTGTGGAACTCCCTCACATGGCTCCTTTTCTCCTGTCTTTCTCCTGACAGGTGAAGATATTTTTATTTAGCCCAGGTTTTGAATTTTAATTAAGAAGTTCCAATGTGTAAAGTGTTACGCTATCCATCTACTTGTCTGTTTTATTGAAACTCTGTTTAAATATGCTTTATGCATATTTTTAGTATTTTTTAGTATTTTAGCTGCTTGATTCCTGGTTTTGATAATGTTGCCGTTTAATTCCCTTTTAACTTTTTTTGTAAATTAGTATTTTAGTTGGACCTTTTTAAATTTTTGTGAGCTGCTTTGGATCCCATTGTGGAAGAAACATGGGATATAAGTGCAATAGACAGACAGACAGACTAGAGGATTTTAGCAGTTTTTAAAAACCAATCAAAAAACTTTTTTTTGGTTAAAATACCAATAATTGTCGGGGGGGGGGAGATCTATTTAGATGTTTGAAGTATAGTGAAAGTGAAAATAGGAGAAAATATAAATCCCAGCCCTCTCTATTGTCACTTTCCTCACAAAGAGAGGTTATTTTTTCCTAGAGAAAAAAAAAAAAAACTAAGAAGGTTTCTCACTCTATCCAGAATCCTGGCTTCCAGACGGCATGGAATGCCTTCATGTGCAAAGGAGGCTCCGTTCTTCATACTGTCACTCTTTACTTGAAGAAGTCGTAACAGAGAAGATGGGGATCATAACCTCCTAGTCTGTTGATTTTTATTACGTTTTGAATAGGGCTGTATTACCTTGACCCGAAGTGTTTCTTGTTTTGTCTGAAACGCAGGAAGTGAAGACATCTTTATTTTTTGCATCTTTACCCATTTATTAAATGGTACTGTTTCCAGGTGGAAAAAGAGAATATCCTTAGAGATTTAAAAAAAAAATTCCCATGCTCCTTAAAGGGGATTATCTTTGAGCAGACAAACAGAAAGGCCTCCGAGCTCTATTTGGCATTGCTCCAGAGGCCAACAAAGATTTGTTCAAATTCTCATTCACTGCTGTGGTCTTTGATGAGTTGTGACTTCTGGCCTCCAGCCAGCTCTTAGCTTGAGCTCACTGTCTTCTTTCCTTCTCACCCTTTCTGTTTGCTTCCAGCCTAGAAGGGCAGTTGTTTAGTTCCTTGTGCTGGAATTCGTTTTACCCTTGCTCCTTGACTGGAATTCCTATCAGCTAGCATATTCAATAGTGAAAACGAAAATAATACAAAAAGAAGACTCACAATGACTTTCTCAGCTTTGTTACAATCACCGTTTCCTTCTGGTTCCCCAATGAAAGGGCAGATGGGTGATAAGTGTCTGAGAAAACTGATCTTCAGCTGCCAGCCTTGCTCTTCCCTGCTTGTTCACTCATTCGCACCTGTGGCCTTCTTCTCTCAGCTGGGGAAACTTAATAAAGTACCGCACAGCTGGGTGCCTGAATCTCATGGAGGCCCAGCCTTCATTTGCAACTCTCCATGGAAAACATCATGCATCTCTTCCTCTGGAATAAAGAGATATGTGTGTGACAGAAAGGAAGGAAGGAAAGTTGTGGGGGAGAGAGAGAGAGAGAGAGACGAGAGAACTGGGTTTTGCCCCCTGACATTTGTTACTTGTCTCAGGCAAAAACATGTTCTGAGCTGGTCCTAGCAGCAAAGATAACAAATGTGTAGAATTTGTTAAAGGTGGCAACCTTAGCATCCCTACACTCGCCACTTACCAGTTTACATGCCCCTCTTAAGAGTTTTGGTATAGATCAGAGATTCCCAAACTCTGATCTTCCAGGTGTTTTGTACTTCAGCTCCCAGAATATTGGCTGAGGCTTCTCGGAGCTGAAGTCCAGAACACCTGGAGAGTTTGGGAATCACTAGTATAGATGCATACATGCCATTTCCAGTCTTGTTGGTCTTAATCACACGCACCCCACTTCTTTCATCAGTCAATTTGCAGTTAGTCCAAGCTTGGTCATTTTTAATTTTGTGGTCTATAATTCTCTTCTCTCCTCCCTCCATATTTGAACTCATCTTATAGAGCCCCTCACCTTAAGATGTTAATGAAACCCTTAGTATTGGTAAGTAAACCTACTGTGCATGTTTTTACAAAGAAGACTAAGCCTGATTTAGTCTTCTGCTAGACCTGTGGGAGTGGGATGGTGGTATGGGACTGGTTGTTGATCAACTTCTGCCTGTGGATACTAATTACACTGCTTGTGAGATACACAACAATATGTGATATTTCCCAATAGAATAATAGCCTGAAGTAAGAGAAAGTAATATCTGGCTATCAGCAATTTGCCCCTTAAGCTCACCAAAACCACACACAGTTATCCTGGAACAATTTCTTTTTCCAAGCAGGGTGGGTACAAGATGAAATAAAATTTGGAGGAGGAAGCTTCCTCTATCAGATCCTGGACCATTCCCCTTTCCCTCAGGGCTGAGCCAGAGGACTTGGATGATTTTTTAACAACTACATCCTCATTTATAACAACTTGGAGGAATCCCCAATCACTTCATTAACAGTAGGCCACCTATGATGCCTCATTTGTCAGTGCTCTTCCTCAAAGTCAGAGCAAAGGCTTGGTGAAAATTATTTGTAAAGGGTGAGTACAAAATAAATCTGAAATAATAACAAGGGAACACTATTGAGCAACATCTTAAACATAGTAACACCTTAAGATGTCTTTTTCAGTTGCTACGCTTATCTTGGGTATATGATATACTAATGTGTTTAACTGTTTGATTTTAACATTTATTTTCTGGTCCTTTCCTAACTTCTGTTTACTCACATCATTGTGTGAGTTCCTAACCTTGGCGGTAATTCCAACATTAGAATGCCAACATTTTAAATATGGAATCAGATACATATGCAATTTCATTTATTCCTTAAGGCATAAAGCTTTGTGATAGGCAGCCAAATGTTTAACTGTGCAATGGTTTACCCTTCAGGTTCTCCCATTTTTTACATGTCCATTTGATATAAAATAGTACTTTGAAACCACTTTCTGCATTTTCAAAAAGCTGAAAGTTTTCTGTTCAGCTGTAACCATTTCAAAGACTTTGGGAGGAGAAAATATATTGTGTTATCCTTGGCCTCACAGACTCCTGCCGAGGTTGTGTGTATAGGCAGTTGGGTCAACCCAACTTGGTGAATCGTATATGTGCAATGTAAAATACTAGAATTGTCAGGAATATTTAGACAAACTTGGAATTAGAGTTGCTAAGTTTTCAAAATAGTAATAAGGGAAATGTGAACCAGTACTATATAAATCATGTCTCAAGTCTTGAAAAAGGAGGGCCTCTCATGAGAGTTCTTGGCTGTTGTTAAGGTCTCAAATCTATGGAAATGTCCAAACCCCTGGAAATCTTGGCAGTGGCAGGCCTGCAGCTATTGCAAGGGGAGAATTTTTACCACTACAAGGCCAACCTCTGCTCTGCCTACAACAGGAAGGGCAGGCGCCAGTCATGCACACAACACACACACACACACCCAGCACTAACCATACATCTGTGGGGTGTTCAGTGTGTAATTTGTGGGCTATATATTTAACTGATACCCCAAAGTGCATACAAAACAAACCTTCTGGCCCTTAAATACAGGACACCTGGCAACCCTGGTTGGAAAACTAGGGATGAAAATACTATTCAAAAATACTCCCCCCCCCCCATGGCTGAAAAAAACATACACCTTGAGTCTTAGTAAACCTCGACAAGGATGGGATGGAAAGAATCTTTGTTTGCTGCTTATTCTGCTCGAAATTCACACACAGATACACAGATGGGGGGGGGGGGATTGCACAGAAAACAGCATTTTCTGCACAAATAAGTTATATTTAGGTGCATAATATATTATTTTCTGAACAGACAGTGCTGCCTCCTGTTCAGAAAATGCTAGTTTTCACCCCCAACTTTTGTGCAGAGTAAATCCCAACTTTACATAGTATATATATATATACACATATAGTTGTGAAAGATTTTCTTGCAACAGGAAAAAAAATGCTGAAATTACTTGTTGCTTCCTTCAAAAAGAAAATGAGAGAACAATTACATCCCTAGAGAACACTCACAACAGACCAAAACAGTTGGCATGGAAGGACTTCTACACATCAGTTATAGAGGACCTGCAGATCACAATAGGGCTCATAGTGAGGGGAAAGGTGTTGCTTCAGATCAGATCAGAATTGGAAGCAGTTCTGTACAAGTGTAGTATCATGTTTATTTATATTTATTTCTATCCCACTTTCTGCCCAAAATTGGGACTTAAATTGGCTCACAATTTAAAAGAACAATGCAAATTAAAACATACTGAAAAGCAAGCATTAAAATAAACTATTACAGTTTTAAAACAAATCACACAGTAAAATAATAAAATGGAATTTAAAAATAAATAAAAACAAATGTGCTTCAAAACAGTCAATACAGCAACGGCCCATTCCTTTAAAATGTTCTGTTTTAAAAGCCTACTAAATAAAAAGGTTTTAGCCTGTTGCTAGAAGGCCAAAAAAAGAAAAAAAAGAAAGGGCCCTCCTCTCTCAATCCTTTTTCATTTCCCCTCCACTTTTTCTGTCTTTTTTCTTACTGGGGAAAACCTGTTACAGAGAATAAAGATGGGATATCTACACAGTGCCGTCTGATTGTCAGCATGTCAATCCCTCCATCTGAAAATGCATTACATCCTTTGAAAAGAAGCATGGGTCAGTTTGCCAAAAAAAGTAGGGTTGGAAGCATGTGAAACACTGTGTTATTACAATACAGCTAGACCTCAGTTAATTTAATGAAGTAGATGTGTTCCTGAACTTTTTCAGTAATTTTGGTACCAAAGGGAGAAATAACATGAAAAGAGTAGAGATAGGTTCCTACACCATAGAAAACGAAGACCAGTTTAATATGTTCTAGCAAATGTTTTCATTCAAACAGCAGGTACATATGAAATAATAATAATTAAAAAAAACTAGACCAGTTAAGCCATGCATAAGTAAACACAAACATTTTCAATTTTCCAGAAAAAGTCCAGAAAAACTTCTAAAAGCTTTTAACTTCATTTTAGAGTGATTTTTAACTATGAAGCACTCTGGAAGAAGCTTTCAAGTGTATATTTTTAATTGTATTGTTCATTTAAATTGTGAACCATTTTGAGTCCCAATTTTGGGCAGAAAGCAGGATATAAATAAGTATTACAACAACAGCAGCAACAACAACAACAACAACAACATGATGCTAGTAGCCTTGTCTGGAATTGCTCCCAATTCTGGTCTGATCTGAACCTTCCTCTTCACTCTGAGCTCTGAAGGATGCATCAAGTAATTTCAGCAATTTTATTCCAATTTTATTCAGAGTTTAGAGTGACTACACATAGGATTTGGTCTGTTAAAAGTTATAGAACAAACCTTCTGGTTGTCAGCATAAAAGGAAAAGAGATGGATTCTTTTCTCAGGAAATGTACAATCTAGTTTTCAGCCTCATACATCTAGCAATGTTTTTGCATGTTATGCTGTTTCTTTGGAAAGTACCATTTACATTGAGGAGGAGGATTAGAAGAAGCCTACCTGGCTATTTGGATCTCTCTTTTTCTAGTTATTATATATAAGAACTGAATTCCTTACCAATTCCTTTCTGTAGGCTACCTCTTCTATCATTCTATTTATTTTACTACAAGACGAGACCAAAAATGCAATTTTCCTGGCGCCACCCTTGCTGGTTTGATCATATTGTGTGTGTTTTAATACATTTTTCTAAGTTTTGAGTAAGCTAAACCAATTGTGAGAGTTTTGATTTATTTATTATTGCTGTTGGCAGGGTAGGGAACTATTTAAAATGGAGCCACATTCTCTCTCCCCTCTCTCTCTTTCACAGAGTGGAGAAAGGGAGTACACTTTGCCAAATGGAAAAGGATAAAACTAGAATAATGATATGTTGCAGTACACTGTCAAAGCATTCCCTCTCCAGAAAATAACCACTCAGAGTGCATCCTTTCAATTGAACTGGTTCCAGTATAGATTTACTTTTGCTCTTCTTTCTTTTAAGAGCAATACTTGACTTTAAGTTTCTTAGAAGAGAAGCAAAAAAATAAATGGTGAATAAATGTACCCAAGGCTGCTCTTGGAGTTTGTGAATCAATGTGCCTCAACTTTAGTATAATCAGGACTGTTTCATTACTGTGATCATTTCATCACAGAGCTCTATATGAAAATTGTTTGTGTCCCCAGATGTTGGTTTCCTGTTAATTTCATGTCTCTTGGTTTACATAAAGGAGGAGGTCTAGTTTCACAGTTGTGCTGATGTTTGAAAACATTCAGGGAGTGCCTGTGAGAAGGCTCTTGTGTTTGGCATCAGATGTGACTGCTGGAAACCCTCTTTGACTCTTAGTGCCAGAAATATTTTTTTAAAAAAAGTCAGCAATGAATTGTTACTAAATCTGTGCAAAGACAGAAATACAGCCAAAATGCTTAGTAGTCATCACTTAATGTATCAAACATCTGAAAGGACACATACTGTAGTAAAATTTGCCTGTGGTAATTATATATGCAGCATGGTATAGTGATTTAAGAGTTGGATTACAATTCCGGAGACCAGGGTTCAAATCTCTGCTTGGCTATGGAAACCCACCTTGGGAAAGTCGCACTCTCTCAGCTTCACAGGAAGGCAAAGGCAAACCCTTGCTGTATAAATGTTGCCAAGAAAGCCCTGTGATAGGTTTGGCTTAGGGCTGCCATATGTTGGAAATGACTTGTAGGCACACAACAAGAAATGAAATGCACATACAGTTTTAGAAATAATTATTGTTTGTTGTCTGTCTTGAAGTTTTCTCTGACTTAATGGCAACCCTATGGGTCATTGCATTTGTGAAAGACAACTTTGTTTCCTTGCCTACTAGTGTACAGCAGAGAAGTGTCTTTCATCTGATTCCCCTTTCCTTGCCAACAGAGCCATCTTTTCTGCCTGTCAGGTCCAATTTTACGGTGGCCAAAAGAGCTAATATAGTGTAGTGGTTTGTGCAAAGGACTAGGATTCCAGGAGACCAGGGTTTGAATCTCCATTTTGGCCATGGTGACCTTGGGCAAGTCACACACACACACTCAGGCTTAGAGAAAGGGAATGACAACCTCACTGTGAAAAAGTCAGTTTGGTTGGCAAGATTTGTTCAGCGGGGTTTATCATCCCCTTCTTCTGAGGCTGAGAATGACTTGCCTAAGGTCACCTATTGGGTTTCCATGGTGGAGTGGGGATTCAGACCTTGGTCTCCTGGAGTCCTAGTTCCAGACTCAACCATTGGACCACAATGACTCTAGAAATAATCACTATAATGTAAATAGAAATACAACACACCTCACCATAGTGTGAAAAGACTGTGACCACGGAACCTGTATGTCCATTTAGTCTTCTGTCCAGTAGCTAATTCAAGAGCCTTTCTGGATTCCTTATCTGTAAACCGACTTGGGCTGACAGAGGATGCCTTTCCTTCAGACAAATGGATTTCGAAACAAAGGTTGTCCTTCGTAAGACATTATTGTGTTGTTGTGTGCCTTCACATTCTTTTTTGATTTATGGTGGCCCTAAGGTGTGCACACACACACACCTACAGTCGAAACCCTGCAAATTCAATGGTTCTATAGAGGTTGATGGCACAACAGTCCTGTATTCATTGCTGTGCTTGAGATCTGTGCTTGCATAATCCCAGGCAGAATACTAAACTTGTCTCCTACTGCAAGGTTTGTACTTCAGATGGATGCCTTGATAGGTTTTAGCAAGAAAAGTTTGTTTTTGTATTGAAAATGTTTATGTGTCCGCCCTTGCTACCAACCCTTGAAGCTTGATTTGTTTTTTCTTCAACTGGACTAAACATTACCATTTAATAAAAGCACAAAGATGAGTTTTCAGCCACAGTTTATGAAACCAGTTCTAAATCCAGGAAATGTGTTATTGAATTCTTCTTGGTTTTGTGTATCTTAATTGAGTTAGCCCATGTTGATTCCAGAAAAGCAGAACTGTGCAAGTTAACGCTTAGTGACTTTTTGGTAAAGGCACTGAATGGATAGCAACATGTTACTCAGTAGACCCTATCATGAGGTTTTCTTGGCAAGATACATTCAGAAGCCTTTCCTTTCCTCTGAGAGTGACAGAGTGTGAGTTGCCCAAGGTTACCTATGCTGAGCGGGGATTTGAATCTTGGTCTCCTGAGTTGTAGCTTAATGCTCAAACCACTACACCACAGAGGCAAGCACTTTCTGAACACGCTTTGCTTCTAATTGGTTTGTTCATGCATATTTCTATTTCCTTTTTTTTTAAAAAAAAAAAAAAAAGGTGCATTCTGAAAACAACAATAAAATTAATTTGGCAGAATCTCATATGACCATTACGTACCACATTGCACTGTAACTACAGTGAATAATCTCTGGCAGAACAGGGAGAAAAAGTACCCCGCTTGCAAATCCCACTTGCACCAGAGATTGCATGAATGCGGTGGGAACATCAGACAGTTGCTTCTCAATAGTAAGGGAAATTGATATCCTATCAATACCAGTGTCTGCTTACTGGTAAATGGGATTTGTAGGATTTTTCATAGTCCCTACCTAGCTCCTAAACTACATAGGGATTGTAAATACATAGCTGTTATGAGAGTGTAGCTTTAGGTTATATGTTTGTAACTTTCCAACAGGATTCCATCCAGCAGATGTAAAACACAGTTAAAAAACAAAACACTGAGCAGTAGTGTTTTAGCACATGGCTAAAAGGAGAGGAGGAAACACCAGAAAAAAAGTTAGGAAAGGAACAATCAAATAAATAAACTGTCTTTAATGACTGTGAAAGGGTCTATACTGTGAGAATGAAAGTATCCAAGGAGATGGAGTTTGCCCAGCTGGGCTACTGTAAAAGTTCAGATGATTATGATGATTATGATGATGATAATGATAATTTTTATTTCTAACCCGCTCCTCTGTCCAGGCAATTGGGGCAGGGTACAGCAAAGTTTAAAACAGTCACAATTAAAAACAATTCCTTCAACCCCATCCCTGACCTCCCACCCCTTAAAATTGAACTAAACTAGCACTTATAGCTTTTGCCCCTGTCTCTGTTCTTGGTGGGATATGAAGCAAGGACAGACTTGTTCATACATTGAAGATATGAGCTACAAGGATGGTGTGAGATGAGAGTCAACACAGACTACCTAAGTACTGCTGACTATTTTCCCTTTAATTATTTTAAATGGGATTTTCAAGATAAAGGATTAATTCAATTAATTTTTAATTAAAGTTTCCGACTTAAGAGATCAGAGAGCTCTTATTGCTAGGGTTAGAGGAGGGGTGAGGAAAGTGTGGCCCTCCAGATGTTGCTGGACTTCATCTCCCATCAGCTTTAGCCGGCACAGCCTATGGTGAAGGATTATGGGAGTTGGTCTAATAAAATCTGGAGGGACTGATAAGTTCCCCATCCCTGGGTTTTTGTGTTGTCTTGAAATAAAAAAAAATGCAGTGACTTGGAAGTATTTCCAAGAGAGTTGATATGGTATGTGTACGAAGCACCTTGGAATTTCCTTCTTGTTGTGAGGGAGACAGAGAGAGATGCCTTCTAACAAGCACTGGTTCTCTTGACTGTGTAAACAAACTCGCAAAGGCCTCTGTTTTCAAGCACATCCTCAAAGCTTTCCTGAACCGGATCTTATGTCAGCAGCCTTGGGATTTTCCATTGCTGCAGCCTGCTCTGTTATTTCTCTTGGATGCAAATGCTGTTCCTTTGTTATGCTCATGTTATTCCATATTTATACAATTAAAATGTGACTTTTCAGTACATCGCTTGCTTCCTGTTTGAAGTTCACCACCACATCCTTGCACTCCCCAAGCCCCCACGCTCAGCTCCATCCAAAGATAACAATAAAACCTGAAAAGGTCTATTATGTCTCCTATAACAAAATGGTTGTCAAATGTGGCTGTGCTTTTTCTTCTCCAGTGCCTGGCAGCATGCCTTTCTTCCATCTCCTTGTTTACCCTAAGAAACCTGAGCATGGGCCACTGTGTAGACAAAGCCACATTCCCAAAAATCTTCAGCATTCAGTAGAATGGGTTCCCCTTTCTTTGATCAGTGCTTTCTGTTTCTGCTGTAGCAGACTCATTTCATTTTCACTAAAACCTAAAATGCCCATTCTGCTGGATTTCTTTCTTTCTATCTTTTCTTCCTTCAAGATAAAAAGTGTATCCACACTGTAAAAATAATGAAGTCTGGCACCACTTTAACTGCCATGGCTCCATCCTACAGAATCATCGGATTTGTTGCTTTGTGAGGTACTAGCACACTTTGGCTGAGAAGGCTAAAGACCTTGTAAGTTACAGAGAAATTTTGACACCTTTTGGTGATTCAGGGAACAAAAAAAATGGCTCAGAAATTTTTAAAATGGGAGGGGGGGAGGGGACTTGCTGGGGATTCTTGGGGGCATGAAACACCATACCCAAAAACAGAATTTGGAGCTTTTCTCTTTCCACTGCATAGCAAGGTTTTAAGTGTATTGCTAGCATATCCTATACACCTGTTGCTGAAACATGGGGTTTTATATTTTGATATCTAGAGTCTAGAATGTTTTTAGGTCACAATGGCCCATTCTAGATGGGCAGCTTGCGGCGCGTTTAGGGCTAAAAAGCCTGCCTTTAGGGTTAGGGAGGGCGTAGCTTCTACACCCTCCCTTGGCCTAAAGCGTATGGACGCAGCCATTTTAAAATGGCATCATCCATACGGACGCGTTACCATAGCGTCATCCCGTGTGCAGCGTTTAGACACGCTGTGCACATGATGATGCTTTTGCGCCGTGGGAGAGTGCCAATCGCGCCCTTTCCACGGTGCAAAAAAGGAGCTCTGAACGGAGCTCCTTTTTGGCGGCAGGTCTTTGCAGCAGCTTTTAAACAGCCGCGGCAAAGATCCTGGGAGAAAGGGGCCACAGCGGCGGCCCCTTCCTCCCTTCAGCCCCCCCTCCACAAGCTGGGTGCAGTGGGCACCCAGGGCGCCTGCTGAACCCCGCTTGGAGGCCACGGGGAAGTGGCTGTTTGCCTCTTCCCAGCGACCTCCAGAAGCGGCAAGATGGGGGGGGGGTGGAGGCTGCCAGTGAGGCAGACTTGGCCCCATCTCGCCGCTTAAAGGGGCAGTCTAGATCACCCCATTGTCCTTCAAAACAAATTTCACATGGGAAAGGCACACTGGCCCAAAGACATATGGAAGACTGAGGCTGCAGAAATAATCCAAGTTGACACCATTTCAACTGCCATGGCTCAATGCTGTAGAATTCTGGGCATTGTAGTTTGTTGTGGTACCAGAGCTCTTTGATTGAGAATGCTAAATGTCTAACAAGACTACAGTTCCCAGAATTGTTTAGCATTGAACCATGACAGCTAAAGTGGTGTCAACCTAGATTATTTCTGCAGTACAGATGCAGACCTTGATAGCCCTAAATAAAGGTTAAATGGGATTGCTGACCATGTCATCCTCCCTCAGGCTTTCCACATACTACCTCACAATTTCCCCTCTTGCAGTGGATTTCCTCAGGGATACATATATCAGCAGTCAGTGTTGTAAATAAGCACTCACAAAACAATGTTTTTCTATTGCTGCATTTTTCATGTCCTCACTTGTAGGATCCTTTTTGAAGGCAGGTCAATAGGGCTATATAGGCCAAGAAATAACTATCCCTTCAAATCATGAATCTTCAGCTGGGAGAATACACTGAAAGATGTAGGAAAATAGTTTATTTGGGTTACCTCCAGCAGAGAGCATAGATTACTTGGGTTACCTCCAGCCTATTATTATTATTATTATTATTATTATTATTATTATTTCTAGCCCGCCTCTCTGAGCAAGCAATCGGGACAGGTTACAACAAGAGGTTAAAACACAACAGTTAAAATAAAGCAATCCCATCCCCACCTCCCACCCCTAAGAAAGGATTTAATCAACTGTAGTTAAAACACTGTAAAATACAAACAATATCGTATATCAGCAACAGGCCTAAGAGTTCTTGAGCTGTGTGGAGAAAAAATGGAAAAACTCTAAGGTTTGGACTTGGAGCCGGAAAATGACTAAACATTATCTGGGAAGGCCTGCCAGAAGAGATGCATCTTTAAGACTTTTTTGAAGACAGCAATGGATGAAAGAGACGCATCTCATCCGGCAGGTCGTTCCACAGCCTAGAGGCGGTAGCTGAGAAAGCCCTCTGAGAGGTCTGCGACAGCCTTGTCTTCATAGGCTGTAGCAGGTTCCTCCCAGAGGACCGAAGTATGTGTGTGTGGGGGGGGGGGCGGTTTCATACGGGAAGAGGCGGTCCCTAAGATAGGATGGACCTGAGCCATGTAGGGCTTTAAAGGTTAAAACCAACACTTTGTACTGCGTCCGGAAACTGATTGGCAGCCAGTGAAGATATTTGAGCATAGGTGTTATGTGCTCTCTCCTTGATGTTCCTGTAACATGTCTGGCTGCCATATTCTGAACCAGTTGTAGTTTCCGGGTTAGGCACAAAGGTAGCCCCATGTACAGCGCATTACAGTAGTTCAGACGTGAGGTTACCAGAATGTGTACCACAGTTTCCAGATCCCTCAGCCGAAGCTGATAACAAGTACACCTGACCGTCGCATTCACCTGACTAGTCTTGTGAAGCAACGAGTCAAGAAGCACCCCCAAGCTGCGAACATAGTCCTTCGAGGAGAGTGTGACTCCATTGAGAACTGGAGATTGTATTCCTAAACTGGGTTTTGGGCCAGTGACTGTGAGTACCTCCGTTTTGTCTGGATTAAGCTTCAATTTGTTTTCTCTCATCCAATCCATTACCACCGCAAGGCAGTGATTGAGAGAAGATACGCCATCTGAGATCTGAGCAGACGATCTTGTCATGGAGAGGTATATCTGAGTGTCATCAGCATACTGAAGACACTGAGCTGCATGCCTCTGAATGATCTCACCAAGCGGCTTCATATAGATATTAAACAGCATCGGGGACAGGATGGCGCCCTGAGGGACGCCACAATTAAGCTCGATCTTTGAAGAACAACTGTCCCCGAGCCTCACCGTTTGGGATCTGCCGGAGAGAAAGGACCGGAACCACCGAAGCGCGGTGCCACCAATCCCCAACTCTCTCAGCCGATCCAAAAGGATGGAATTGTCTATGGTGTCAAAGGCCACTGATAGATCCAAGGGCACGAGCAGGGTCACACTACCCCTGTCGATGCGCAAGCGGAGGTTGTCTGTCAGAGCAACCATGGCAGTCTCAACTCCATATCCTGCCCTGAAGCCAGTTTGAAATTGATCGAGATAATCAGTTTCATCCAAGAAGGCTTGGAGTTGGGAGGTGACAGCTCTCTCGATCACCTTGCTGAGAAAAGGCAGCAGGGACACTGGTCTATAGTTGTTTCTGTCTGGGGGATCAAGGGAAGGTTTCTTCAGGAGAGGCTTCACCGCCACTTCCTTCAGACAAGATGGAACGATGCCTTCCCTGAGAGACGCACTGATCACATCCTGAAGGATGTGCTTTCATCCTGTGTCACTCTTTTGGAAAAGGTCTGAGGCACAGAATAAAAGCACAAACAAGGCTGGAGGTATTCCAAATAAACACCCATATATAAAAGCAGATTCCTTGGGGGTAGGAGACTTCTATGTGTAGGTGATCTCCTCAACAGTAGTACCCTCCTTCTGGAAAGGCCTCATGTTGAAATGAATACAGCTGAACCCTGGCTGATGGCCAGGCAGATTATCTATAAAAATCTAATTCCAGGCTGCAAGAACTCTGTTTTTAAGCTTCATCTGTTGTTTGTAGACACTTTGGCAGTTTCTCTAACTGTGATCTCCTTGGTGGCTGAATTTGGACAGTATTTTACTCTGTGTTTTGGACCACCCTCACCAGACTGTCTGGCTGAACTTTAGTGGTTTGAACTTTGAACTTTGCTTCTTGATTGCCTCTATTTATCTACTGTCTGGAAGAGAGCTACTACCATACTTGGACCCAGGTGCTGCTTTTTGATCTTTCTTCTGGAAATGCTCTTGTATTGCTGTCCCAGTATGGATATGGCAAGTTAATGTTGGGACTGTTGATACTTTGCTAGCAGAGCTCGCTTGCCCCAAAGCAGGATGGATATTCTCATTCTTGTGTATCAGATTTTGTTGAAGCTGAGCCAGAAGAACCCTTTTCTGGCAAAGCCTCCAGGAAATGCAGTGGAAAAGGAACAGTATTACCTGGAGAGTTTCATTGCTTGAAACAAGTAGATGTCATGAGGTGCTTGCTGAAGACACCTGCTCTCCTGCAAGCTTTCCCAAAATAGTTTATTTGCTGAAGGTTTTTTAGATCTTCTGGGTAGTGCAGTAGTTCTATTAGATTTTATATATTGCTTTATACCATCTGTTTTATTGTTTTACATACACCACTTTGAAACTTTTACATGTAGGTGGCTTATCAATATAAATATCTAGGTAGACAGGACTGGTTTGATTAAAAGGGAAAAGTCTAAACAAGAACAGTTTCCATGATGGAAAAGAGAGGAATAATATTCAATATGAGTCAAAGTTGTATGAAGTGGCAAAGGTATGCTCTTAAGCGGTGGCACTTGAATGGCCATGTTTTGCTCTATCAAAAGCTAAAGCTGTTATATTTTTGTCTTTTAAAAAGACTGTAATATCTTGACTATTTTGTCCAGCTGAGCAAAACTCACAGCACATCCTTTTATCATTTATGCACAATTTGCATTTATGAGTCCCTCTTTTGCTATTACACTCTCATTACCCCCCAAATGTTCTCATTTTAAGCTTTCCCTTTCAGTGCAGAAAATTGGCAAAGTAAACAATTAGGATTATCTATAATTTCTAGGCAGGTTTACATCTGGAATAATTGGGAGGTCAAGTACATATATGTCTATTTTTTCTCTTTCCAAAAAGAAAATTTTAAAACAGTGTTTGGCTGCAAAACAGCTTTAAAACCCTGTAAAATCACACATGACATTTAATACTCTCAGCTGCTCCTCTCTTTACTGCAGAAATTCTTGAGAGAGCCATTTCAAAATCTCCAAGGGCAACAACAAGTGAAAATGAACAAACAAACCAGATGCATTGTTACTTAGGTACGATAGAACTGATGTAATCCATAATACAAGATCAATCGAATGGATGAAATACATGAATAAGAAATGCTGAATAAAAGTAAGAAAATGACTGGGTGTAAATTCATATCATGTGTGTGTGTGTATCTCTTATGAAATGCACCCTCTCTCAAATATACCATGCAGCATTATCCTTCTTACACCAACCATCACTTTAGACACCATATTCATGAATATTTCATCTAATTTATATACACTTTATCCCAGTCTTAGGAATGAAGGTGTTGTTTGTTGTTGTTGTTTTTTGCCTCCAAGTCATTTCCAATTTATGGCAATCCTAATGCTTTCTTGGCAATATTTGTTCACAGCGGGTTTGCCTTTCCCCTCCTCTGAGGCTGAGAGAGTGTAACTTGCCAAGGTCACCCAGTGGGTTTCCACAACCAAATGGGGATTCAAATCCTGCTTCCCAGAGTCGTAGTTCAATGTTCAAACCACTGTGTCACAATGGTTCTATCCAAGACTCAAGGTAGCTTACTAAAAATTGAAATAAATACAATTTAAACCTGTCATCAATAAGCCATATCAAAAGTTAGAATATAATTGCATTATTAGTACAAGTAAAAGTTTAAAACAGATTCATTAACAAAAACAAAGAACCCAGTACAGTACAAATTATCACGATCATTTGTTTATGTGGAGAGCAATCTTTGTACTATAACACAAAAGTGCTACTACAAACACTCTTGACTATGGTCAGGAATGTTCAAAACATTTATTGCCTGAGGCAAAGGACAGAATAGAATCATAGAATCATAGAGTTAGAAGAGACCACAAGGGCCATCCAGTCCAACCCCCTGCCATGCAGGAACTCCAAATCAAAGCATCCCCGACAGATGGCCATCCAGCCCCTGCTTAAAGACCTCCAAGGAAGGAGACTCCACCACACTCTGAGGGAGTGTGTTCCACTGTCGAACAGCCCTTACTGTCAGGAAGTTCCTCCTAATGTTGAGGTGGAATCTTTTTTCCTGCAGTTTGCATCCATTGTTCCGCGTTCTAGTCTCTGCAGCAGCAGAAAAATATAGCCAAATTGAGGAATATAGTACCCTAAGACAGGCAAGTTATTTTGGAACTTGTAGAAAACTCCACAAGCTGTCTCCACCATTGCTAATCTCCTAGCAAAGGAGGAGAGAGGGTGAAAGCAAAGCAAAACTAATAATTTGGTGGCTTTTTGTGACACTTAAAATCTGATGCCTGGGGTGGTCACTTTACCTCGCAAAATGGTAGACTGTTGTTCTTTGGACCTATCATAAGGCAATGATGGAAGACCAATGGGAAAATATGATGATGTTTGATAAACTGGAAGGCATTGAGAAAAGAGAGAGACTAGTTCTATTAGTGGATTGCTTCAACCAAGGAATTTATTACCTATTTCCAAGATTTATATCCCGCCTTTCTCCCACAGTGGGATTCAAGGAAGCCACAGCACTAGGTTTGCAAGACCTGACCAAGACAGTTGATAACTAGGCCTCTTGGAGGTCTTTCATTCATGGGGTCACCATAAGTTGCATCTGTCTTGACAGCAAATAAGAACAGCAAACACCCCTGTGGTCCACTGCAGTCTTAGCCATCACCACTTAAGTATAGTAGATAGTTTGACTTGCAGAGAACTGCAAGTAACAATTAGTTCCCAGAGAGCAAAAAGAACACAGGAAACTTTTTGTGCAATCTGTGGTTCCTTCAGACTCCTAATGTGGCAGAAATGTCTAACTCAAGGTATGTTAGTAAGGCAAACTAGATTTTCTTTTGTAATGCAGGCTGATAAATTTTGGCAACTTTGTTCCAAAGACGCATGAAAAAGTAGCAATGTATGCTTCCTTGTCACCATTTAGTGCAACCCTGTAACAAAGAAAATGATGAAAATACATCACTATCCCTTATTATCATAATAAGCATATAGCATAGTTATACACATTCCCTATTGGAGAGAGAACTAATTACAGTTAGATTATTATTTGTAATGTGTGCCTTCAAATTCTGGCCATCGTCTTCTGTGAATGGTTGTGAGAGGACACTGGGTCAAGACATGTTCTGAAGCATGCATCCTGGAGCATTTCTTTACACCTCCTTCAACCACAGTTGCGTAGGGTTATGTGTATGTCATTACATCTGTAATTTTTCACTAATTTTCTTCCAGAAGGAAGGAAGGAGTAATTTCAGCAATTTTCTTCCCTCTATAAGAAAGTCTTCAAAAACAAAGCAGTTTTTAAAAGTCTATTCACAATTCAGGACTTACTCTGTCATGGCAACTAATGTGGAATATTGCACTACGATTGTGTCATGTGTGAAATGACCTGTGTACTGTGGAAAGGTCAATGAGTTTTGGTTCTAATAATAATAATAATTATAATAATAATTATTATTACTATCCAACCTCTCCCTAAAGATTGAGGTGGGTTACAGTAAAAAGAAATAAAAATGCATAGCACAACATAATAATCCGTTACATAATCCCCAACCCTCCATCAACATCAAAATAAAACAATACAAATTTTATCATTAAAAATAGTTATAAAACAATTTTTAAAATGGAGTAGAACAACTAGGGGCAGATGGGGCTATCTTTTAATGGGAGGTCAGTCTGGGAAGGCCTTTTAAAAGTTTGTGGACCATCAACAGCACATGGGACGTCGTTTCCTTTATCTCTTCCACTGTGGATATGTGTTTTCCAGTTTTTTGTTCTGTTCTTTTAAAAGTGGTACAGCCTGTGGGAAAGACTATATTTATTCCTCTGTTCTGAAATCACGGTATCTGTTTAATATCTAAGGTAAAAGCACCCGGATGGACAAAAATCGGCATGCTATTTATTGAGGGCTAGAGGGCAATCATAGCCCCCTTTCTGCATGATATGTCAGCTGGGTATGAATATGACTCAGAACATGTTATCACTTCTTTGTGTTTGTTTGTTTTGTTTTCTATGGAGTTTATCAGACAACGGAAATTGGAAGTATAATCCAATGGCAATCCGAACGCAATCATGGGGTTTCACATTATTGCATATGAGTGCATCTCACACAATTTCAGGCAAAAGGGAAGTCATTCCGAATGCAATCATGGGTTTTACATTATTGTGTATTAGAGTATCTCACGCAATTTCAGGCAATGGGGAGTCATTCTGAATGCATTCCGAACGCAATTAAAATTCACGTAAATTTGCTAAACTAGCGAATTTACCTGAATTTGAATTGGCGCCTTTCGAAATAGAGAGCAATTCCTCCCATCTGATAAACTCCTATGTAATAGTGATAAGAAATCTGATAGTGTGTAACAGTCCCAAGCGCTTGTGAATTTTAGCACAGTAATCTGATTTTTCAAAGTGCTGTGCTACCTCTATGAGCCACTAGGTGGCAACCTTGCATTACACACCTAACACATCTCTAGCTCTGCTCAGTCTGGAAATTTTGATCATCAAGGAAGCCTTTTAAATCAGCCAGCCACAAAAAGTCCTTTAGGTGGGGCTGACTGGCTTCTATGGTAGATCTGAGAGCAGGGTTGAGTGTGCAACAGTCCCAAGTGCTTGTGAATTTTGGCATTGTAACCTGATATTTACACCCTGCATCATGATAGCTGTGTCTCCCCATGCAAGGATTTATTTATTGCATTTATTGTCTTTTATATAGACAATTCACAAGTTCAAATTGTAATGTAACATCAGGTGGAAATAAAGTATTGGGGAGTTCTTCAGCTATGACTCTTAACTGGAATAGGAACTATGAGCTGAGGAGTACAGTGAGCCCTTTCTACTGAGGTTTGGTTCCATGGACCTCCCAAAATCCATGGTTGTTCAAGTACAACTGTATGAAATGGCATAGTAAAATGGTGCCCCTGATATAAAATGGCAAAATCAAGGTTTGCTTTTTGGAATTTATGCTTTTTATGGATATTTTCAAGCCCTGGATGGTTGAATCCATGGCAAAAGCATCTGTGGATACAGAGGGCCAACTGTATATCAGGAGAATTGGACTCTCTATTTCTTTTTCTTCTGCATTCACAGCCATGCACTCTGTAGTCCATGGAACCTCAGTGGCTAAAGTGACAAGTGTGTAAGGTTCCCAAAGTAAGTCCAGTTCACCTTTGGGACTCTTACTTTCCAAAGAAGACTGTGGCATTTGGGTGTGAAAGTGCAATGGTGGTGCAGGTGGTAAACTCCAAGACGTCAGAGTCCGCCTACATGATGAAATCTGTCAGATGCTTTGGCTTGTGGGAGACACAAGAATCTTGTTTGAGATGGGAGATGGATGTGCCTTCTATCCAACCAAGGTTGTGGGTAATATCACAATTAGCCCGGCATTGGGCTGCTTTGATTACTGAGTCACTGCAAGTGCCCTGCCACACCTGTCTAGTCAGCATCTTAGTCCATAGGTTATGAATATTTGAGAATAGGCACCGGATGGAATGGAGATCTGCCATCACCATGACCACCAATTGAAGGCTGGATGCCTTGGCTAGATCATTCTCACCCAGATGAAGAACAAAGATGTGAGAAGGTGTTTTGGTTGCAGTCAAGTCAATGACATGGGGAAGCAGAGCACCCTATTGCATCCTCTTTGGCCTCAGCACATGACATCAACCAGGTGTGCCATCCCCGGATCAAAGCCCTTGCCTGAGTAAACTGTATGCCACTCTTCCCAGACAACCAGGGTGTGTTCCATTATCCAGACTGTAATGGATACAGAAACAGAGGGTTAAGAAGTAGAGGGTGCTGGTGGCCTGCTCCCAAGTGTGCAGCTTTCTGCTTGCCAACCTGAATCCTCATGTAAGACCTGAACATCTTAGAGCACCACTGTCTCACCCTCTGAATACAGCACACTCTTTCTATCCGTGGGGGTTCAATTCTGCTTTTCCTCACACCTTGGATAAGAAAAAATGCACATTCTCAAGTCCCATTAAAGTCAATGGGTGATTGATGTGCATGTGGTCATTTGCATGCACCACTATTGAAAATAACAGGGTGGGTGATCTGATGATGCTTTCTAAGTCCAAACTCTGAGATGGCTCACTTCAGGACAAGTCCAAACTGGTATTGGGTGAGAGGGAGGCCAGAAATATGTAAAAATAAAGTCCTTGGTCCCCCTGGGTATAATGACAAATAGTGTAACATAGTCTGGACTGGACAAATTTGTCCTGCTGGAGCCTTCCTGAAAGCAATAACTTGCCTTTTGCCCAATTTATCTGTCTTCTACACTCTAAATGAATTTTCAGGCCATCTTGATGAGAACATAGGTTACACATCAAGAAGAATCACCTAGAAGTGTCCCACCTAGATCTAGAAAGGAGTTCACTAGTCCATGTGGCTTCAAGGAATTCAAGGATGAAATGGCCTTGAGTAGCGAGACCTTGTCAGATGGCAAGCAGACAGTTGGGAGAGCCCTAAGAAGGTATGGGAGGACAACCTCAGAGATGGAGAGACAAGCACTGAGAGGCTGAGGGGTCTCCTTTCTCCAATCCTCCAAGGAACAATGGAGTTGGATCTTGGAAGCATGTTGCTTTAAAAATAAAGACCAGAGTTGCTAGGAGACCTCTGACAGTTGCAGCAGACAGGCCAAACTCCCACAGGTATTTAGCATACCCCAACACAGCAGTATTGTGGGCTCCCATATGACCTCCTGGAAGCTCTAGAATATATTAAGACTCTCTTGGTAAGATATGCAAGTTGAAAAGGCTAAGGAAAGGAGGATGGCATGACCATTCTCTATCCGTCAAGGTTCCATATGTGTGCAGGACCTTCAGAGGGCTCAGGGAAGGTTCAAGGGCCAGCTCCTGAAACCTGTAGAACTGAAAACAAGAGGGAATATTTTGGATGCCTGGGATATGGTGGACCTGGAAAAGTTGTTATGTGTTGACTTGGCATACCTGTTCATAGACGATGGTGTTGTGACCTCTTTTTGGACTTAATTCTTTTTGGACTTAACTCAATACAGAATCATGGAGGGAGGGTTGACATGTTAGACTAGCCCCTTCCAGTGGAGAGTATGAAAGGAAAAAGAGGACACTGTGCATGATTAAAATTAAGTGGAAAGAAGCCTAGGGGATGCTGGATGGTTGGTGGAAGGGGGGCTAACCTACAGTTTGGGCATCTGCAGTCTGCCTCTCCTTGGATGAGCCATTTTACTTGCCCCACAGTTTGGAAACTGGAGCAAGCTTTGCCAGGTTCCAACCAGACACTTATAGCTTAATACCCTGCTTGACCATGTGTTGGTCTGGAAGCCATGGAGCCCAGTATCCCCTCCCAACTTTTCCTATACACTGGACCCTGAGGGGATATGTATGTCAGTGGGGATTATTGCACGAGCTTTTATTCCATTGTTTTCACGTGTATTTAATGTTAAAGATGTGTGTTTAATTTTAAAGATGAGTCTTTCCGCATTCACCCATCTGCAGCCCATCTGCAACCTGGGCTTGAAAAGCCAAAGGAAAGCACAGGTTACATATGGGTTGCAGACGGTGCAGGTGGGTGAATGTGGTATGACCTGTCTTTAAAGTTAAACACACATTTATTGCATTGCAAAAACAATGGCATAAAGCCTGTGTGATAATTTCCAAAGTATCTGATATGTATTTCTAGTACGAAAGTTGTGACCATTCTACCTAACCCATAACATGGTGTCTGGACTATTTCTCAGCACAAATAGAAGACCTGTGATAAAAGAGTTTGAATGTTAAGGTGCTGAAGAAGGTTAACAAGACAAGAGTTATGGGAAAATCTGATATAGTCTGAGAAAATGGGGATCTCCATAATTTTTTAATATTGCATTCATTCCAAATAACAATTTGAATTTTCTCGTACCAGTTTCTAGAAGGAATGTATTAAGGTGATTTCCAACAAGAGAAATAAAGACTAACCATTAGCCTCTTTCTGTTGCTAACTTTTCCTTTCCTATGCTGAAAGATCTCTTGCTAATGCATTGCCAGCTATTATGATGAAATCTCACTGATATTCACAATCAATAGCAGCTCAGCAAGGGGAAACAAGAAGTCATTCTACAATGTTCCTCCTTACAGGGCTTGCATAGGTGCATGTCTTCAGAAGTAGATATATCAACAAGCTTTGTACTTGTGTTTAATGTAGTGTGTGGGTACCTCTTTGATCTGTACCCTGAAATATCTGGCTTCTAGTATTCTGATACAAACTGTGTTTCCCCAAAAAATAAGACAATGTCTTATTTTTTGCTCTCAAAGATGCACTAGGTCTTATTTTCAGGGGATGTCTTATTTTTCCATGAAGAAGAATTCACATTTATTGTTGAACAATTTTTTAACATGTATTCTATATTGTATATATATTTATATAGAAAAACTTTGCTAGGTCTTACTTTCGGGGAGGCTTTATATTTAGCAATTCAGCAAAACCTCTACTAGGTCTTATTTTCTGAGGATGCCTTATTTTGGGGGAAACAGGGAACTAGGTTTGTTGTTGTCATTGTTGTTAACTGCCCTCAAGTCAACCCCGACTCATAGTGACCCTTTGGATAGGACATCTCCAAGATTCTCTATCCTCCACTGGTCTGCTTAGTTCCTGCAAATTCATGCCTGCCACTTTCCTGATTGAATCCATCTATCTACATCCTGTAACATTCCTAGCATTATTGTATTTTCTAATGATCCGTGCCTTCTCATTATCTCAAAATACAACAGTCACAGTTTGATCTTTTTGGCTTCCAATGAGATTTCAGGCTTGATTGTTCAAGGATCCATCTATTTCTCTTTTTGGCTGCCCATGGTATCTTAAGCACTTTTCTCCAGCACCACATCTCAAATGAGTTGGTTTTCTTTTTGTCTGCCTTTTTTTACTGTCTACCTCTTGCATCTATATGTGGTGATGGGAATAAAATGGCTTGGACGATTTTCTATTGTTTAGATGTATATCTTTACTAGAATCTTTTCTAGTTCTTTCATAGCTGTCGTTTGCTTTTCTAGTTGTTGTCTTCTTTCTTGACTGCAGTCAACATTCTGATCTATGTTTGATCCTAGAAATGGGAACTCTTTAACTGTTTTGATTTCCTCATTGTCTAGGTTGAATTTATATATTTTTTCCCTGCCATCATTATTTTTGTTTTCTTTATGTTCAACAGTCTAGGGACGAATGACAGAAGCCTTGCTTAGAACAGGGCTAAACTGATTGTGTGAAGAAAGAGAATGAGCTGGCTTGGCTCCCCTCTACCACTGGCCACCTTATGTGGAGTATTTCAGATTTCAATATTCTGGATAAGGTAGACTCAACATGGAAAATAAAGGACATCACTGACAGAGAGGGTCTTGAGCCTAAAGGGTGTTGTAGAGTCAAAGCAGATGTGACTTTATGCTCCAGCTGGCCACTTCATTGCTTACAAAAAGGAGCCATGGAACTGGACTGTGACTTGTTCTAGTAGGAGGTTTCCATCCTTTTCCCTGTGCAACATTCAGACTGAAAATTCCTCAAACTGCCATTTGCTCTTGTTTTACTTTCAAAAGGTATAATCCTTTTTTTTTTTAAATTAAAATCAGTGCAAGTTGTTCACTGAAATTCTAGTTTCCTCCTTGCCACAAATGACTGCATCAGACAATGGAAAAGGAACATGGAAAGCATGAGGCTGGGGTAAAACAGTGAAAGTGCATGGCTGGGTCTCACATGCTCCTTGCAGCTTTCATCAAGGCTCTCGCTACGTGTTGCTAGGCAATTGCCTCACATGTTGACAGTCCCACCCCACAGACACACACCAGAAGAGAACAAAGACTGTCGACAGAGGTGTGGTAGCTATGGTGACAAGCTTTTCTTAGGAGACTTCTTCCGGGAGGGAAAGAAATGACGCCTCCTCCCCCTCAAATCGATCATTGCACAATTTTGCTGACCAGTCTATAGAAAATACATTATATTCTTTACGCCGAATCCCAGAGAAGTCGCTGTGTTTCTCTGCTCTAACAACGAACAAATCGGTCATTATTTTTTAAAGATTCATGTATTTATAGGGTGTGTGCATTCTCCCCCCTCCATATCTGCATGCCAACTAGCAATAATACTTTATGCATCCAATAATCTAAGAAAACATATATATGCGCTACAGTGTACCTGTTAGTCCGCTCCTCTTTCAATCCTCTGACTTTTAAGATGCCTCAAGCATTTTTGTTGTAGGATCCTCAGTACCTAAAATAAACTATATTTCACAACTCCAAATACTCTAGAGACCAAAACACACTGCATAAATAATCCAATTTGAGACCGCTTTAACTGCCAGGCCCAATGCAAGAGAATTCTGGGAACTGTAGTTTTGTGAAACATTTAGCCACTGCTGTCAAGAGACCTCTGATGCCACAAGAAACTACAATTCCCAGGATTCTCTAGTACTGAGCCAGGGCAGTTTAAGCAGTCTCAAACTGGATTATATCTGTAATGTGATTTGGACCTAGATCTACCTGACAGGTCCTTTTATAACCACTAAATTTAGCCCAAGTTAGGCCTTAATCACAAGTAAGAAAACAAGATAGCTGCAGAAGTGAGCTTTAGGCACAGACAATCCTTTGACCCTTGCTACAAATAGAACATGATTTTTGCCCAGGCTTGGGGGTTCAGGATTTGTAGTCGAAAATATAACTTCAGGTATAACTGTTTGGAAAATAGGTGGGAGGTTTTAACAAAATCAATCTGATTTTGCAATTTAGTTCTTCTCTTGTCCTGTCGAAACCCAGAGTTCTGTTCTGCTAATACAATACATGCTCAGTCCAAAGTGATGGAAGTTAATTTTTGCAATAATAACAACAACAACAACAACAACAACAATTGTTATATTTAGTATCTTGGGAACCTGTATATCTTTGGAAAGGTTATTTTAAAATAATTTTTTTTGTAAAGTCTCAGCTCACTAAGGAGCTTATTGCTCACCTTTTGAAATCGTTTTCAGCCTCTAAAAAGTGCTGGCAGAGCATGGCTGGAACCTGGCTTGGACCCGGGCTGATGGTGGCCAGTGGTTCAGTGGCGATTTAGTGAGTAATTCCACCTGCATCCCGGCTCCAGCCCAGGAGGCTGGAGCTGGTTTAAAAAGGTGAGTGATAAGCTCCTAAGAGAGTACAACCAAGAAACAAGCTCAGCTTAGCATCCCCTTCACCTTAGTGCTTATCTTGTAGCCTGGCCTTGCTACTTAGGCCCTGTCTATTTGGGCAAGATACTGCAGGTGCAGCACAGAATATCCTAGCCCCACAGTGCTCCATTTGCCCCCATTACCTGGCTCTCCTTTTCCATGCTGCAGCAGCTGTTTGTAGAAGCATCTTGCTGAGCTGCTTGGTCCATCACCTTTAAAGCCCTAAATGGCTTGGGTTCAAGCTATCTCAGGGACCACCTTCTCCCCTATAATCCTCCCCGTACTCTCCAGTCCTCTGGGAGAAATTTACTACAGCCTCAAATATCTAGGCTTTCGGCTACCTCCCAGAGGGCTTTTTCTGTTGTTGCCCCCAAATTGTGGAATGACTTGCCAGGTGAGATCCATCAATTGACATCTTTGGACAGCTTTAAAAAGGCTGTCAAGATGGATCTTTTCCAGCAAGCCTTCCCAGGATAATTAATCCCGGCCTCAGGAACCCTTTGTTGAGGATTCCCTGTTGCTTCCCAGGAACATGCTGCACTATTCCCTTCAACCACCATCTTGAGGGGAGAGAGATGCAGGCCACCTCCTGCTGCAAGCAAGAAGAGCCCTCCCTTCAACCACCATCTTGAGGGGAGAGAGATGCAGGCCACCTCTTACTGGAAGCAAGTAGAGCCCTCCCTTCAACCACCATCTTGAGGGGAGAGAGATGCAGGCCACCTCTTACTGGAAGCAAGTAGAGCCCTCCCTTCAACCACCATCTTGAGGGGAGAGAAAGGCAAGCCAGCTGCCACAGGCCTTGCCTGAAGGGAATAAGAGCCCTCCCTCCAGTCCATCTGCCTTGGTCCAGGCCTCTGAGGGAGAGAAGAGCTGCTGGACTTTGCCCCTTCCCCACCACCATTCCCTTCTCCTTTTGTGTCTTGTCTTTTAGATTGTAAGCCTGAGGGCAGGGAAATGTCTAATTAACAAATTGTAAGCCGCTCTGATAGCTTTGGCTGAAGAGCGGGGTATAAATAAAATTTATTATTATTATTATTATTATTATTATTCTGTGTTGTCTATTGTTATTGTATTGTATTGATGTTTTAGGTTTTAGGTTTTAAATTGTAACTGATTTAATATCTTTTTAAGGGGGAGGGAAGAGGGATGCAATCTGTTTTATTGATGTAATGCCATTTTATTGTGTAAGCCGCCTCGACTGATCTCAAAGGGGCGGGGTATAAATTATTATTATTATTATTATTATTATTATCCATCTGCTGCTGCCATGGATTGCTAATGTCTGAGATCAGAATGAGATGCACAATGACAATCACATAGCTGGGTGCCTCGTTCTGGGTGCAGAGCGAGTGACTTGTGGGGATGGACTATGACTATGATCAGGGTTCAAATCTCCGTTGGCCATGGAAACTCACTAGGTGACTGTGGGCAAGTCACACACTCTCAGCCTCAGAAACCTACACATGATTCGCATCAGGGTTGCCATAAATCAGATTGCTTGAAGTATACAGCAACAAGAACAACATAGCTGCCTTTTGGCAAGTATAGCTAAGCCACCACCACATGGAAACCATTCAAATAGTATGTTCTGTGGGGATGCTGAAAAAGAAGAGCATTCCTTCTGGTAAATCAGAGCTAGCCAGTGGATAAACTAACACACAGTTCTCCTGGAATTGCACCACTTAAGAATCTCAGCTGGAAAACATCCATTTGAATGCTTCCTGACCAGAGATGTGAAACCCTCTGAGAAAGTTTGAACTTTAGTTTTCCATCCATGCCATGGGGTTCTCTGGAAGGCTTCCCACATTGACAAAAGTGATGGGGAGGGAGATCCAGTGTATGAAAACAGTTCCATTTTAGGTCAGCCCCAAACCTAGATTATCTGGCAAAGGCTTCCATTTCAGACATCACTGAATAATTGTTCAGGACCTTGGATAACTCCATTAAGCTAAAGACCAAAATGCAAAGTGGTTTCACTGCCCTGCTGATATAGAGCCACAAGCTGCCACTGCTGTCCGATGGAATCTTAATCCTTGTCCTTTCATGATGTTAATCATAAATTTAGCATACTTACTGAGTGATCTTGAGCAAGCCACACTTTCTCAGCCTCAGAGGATGGCAATGGCAAACCTGTCAAGAAAACCCTATGATAGGTTCATGTTAGGGTCACCATAAGTCAAAAATGACTTGGAGGGACACAGCAGCAGCAGCAGCAACAACAAGTATGAATTAGTAAATAAAGCCATCCTTTGCCTGCCTTTCTCTATAGGATGCATTTGATGAGACACATGTGATTAGATGTACATGATGAGAGCTAGGATGTCAATAATGCCTTTAGGAGCTATACATGTATTTTGATAACCAAATTTGGATAGGTCATAAAGATTTAGTATATTTGTTACATTGGTAGGGGATTTTTTTTAAAAAACAAAAACAAAAACAAGTATCTGTCTGTAATAACATGTTCCCAAATGTCATAAACCCAAACGGGGAGGGATGGGGGAGCACACACATTCACTTTCTTTCTTTCTTTTTGTTTGTTTGGCCTGGCTTTCAGTTACATCAGTAAATACAGCTGCAGGCTGAATAGGGACATTCAAAAATTTTGTTTGTATGTGAGTGGTATTAGATGGTACAGACATCATTCATCTAGACATGTTAACTTTTCAGTGAATTGTATTCAGAATAGTTTTTTTTAAGGAAAAAAAATGTATTCTGCTAAGTCTCAACCTCCTGAATTAGAAATATTGGTAATCAAACCAGGAGAGAAGTTCTCACTCTGTTACCTCTGAATATTGTAAAGAGGTTCAAAGTAGAAGACTTGTTAATGGAACTTGTTCCTAATTCTCAAATGCTAATCCCTTTAAGATTATTTCGGTGAAATGAATCTGTGAAAACTGTGACCCAACATGTAGTTTGGTGTGTGTATGTGTATTGTGTTCCTTCAAGATGTTTCTGACTTACAGTGATCCTAACATGAATCTATCATAGGGTTTTCTTGGCAAGATTCATTCAGAGGAGATTTACTGTTGCCTTTCCCTGAGGCTGAGAGCATGTGACTTGCCCAAGATCACCCAGTGGGCTTGATGGCTGAACAGAAATTGAATCCTAGTCTCCAGAGTCATACTCTCTCAATACTCAAACTTCTATGCCACTCTGGCTTTGTAGTCAGGTACATGGTACTACAAATACTTCATTTGACATGTTAATGTTGCAAACTCAGGCCTTCTGTTTTTTGCTGCCTGCCTGGGACTGCACAAATAGTTTGGACATGGAATGGCCAGGCAAATCTACACTCTATATCTGATGATCTGCAATATGAGTAGCAAATTGTTCAAGTCTGCTATAAAACAACAACAGTGTCTGAAACAATTTGATATATCGGCACTTGAGCATACAAACCCGTGGTACAATCCTGACCCAGTCTTCTGTTGCTTCAGGCATGCTCAGTGGCTTCAAAAATAGCAGCAAAAAGCATAACAACACTACAAACATGCTGCTTTGTTAACATTTTAATTGCCTTTTTTCCTGAAGAACTC
Source organism: Urosaurus nigricauda (assembly GCA_034509955.1). Taxonomy (NCBI): domain Eukaryota; kingdom Metazoa; phylum Chordata; class Lepidosauria; order Squamata; family Phrynosomatidae; genus Urosaurus; species Urosaurus nigricauda. The sequence goes on from JAOEGL010000003.1 coordinate 172,360,377, forward strand.
TCAGAACTGGAGTTTGAGGTTTTGTTAATTCTCTGTTCCAATCCATTGATTCTCTCACCCCACAGGCCTAAAATTCCTAGTCCTCTCAGAAGAGGTATAGTTACAGTTTTGTTCACAGTGTAAATCTTAGCTGATGCATTTAATTTCAGTTATAATTTGACTTTTTTTTAAAAAAAAAAAACTCACAAAATGTGTATGTTTTGGACTGTGCCACCCATACCAGATATTTCATCTAGCTCTGATTTTTTTCCCCAAACCAGGTTTCATTGCTTACAAATGAATCAGCAAAACATCTTTTACAACTCTCCTGGCACTTCCACAAGTGGATGTTTCATGGGATTAGATTTCATCTCAAAGGAGAAATACAAACTCACACCAGTTCCTTCTCATTTTTCTTCTTGAGGACAAGGGCAGCAGCTGTTTCTCTGCTTGTGGAACTAGAAGCGAAACATATCCCCTCTCCTTGCTATTTTAGAAGTGCCTAAATCTTTTTTAATTACTTGAAAATGAGTCGAAACTATAGCCTGCCAATAATAATCCCTGACTGACAGCAGCTCTTCAAAAGACACAGGCTAAAGGATAACAACAGAGGGTTTTTTCAACCCTGCAATTCTAAAACAGATAATATGATAGGTTTATTGCTCCCTAAAACATGTATTTCCATATTATTGCCATCTTTGGTCAAACAGGTGATGCAGGTTTGTGTGGTGTTCAAATAAACCCAGCAAAAACCGTTTGATCAGACAAGATGGTAGAATGCCAAAAAGAAAGGAATGCTTCTTGTCTCTCTCCTTAAGTTCAAATTAAAACAAAAGAGCTTCCAGCTAAATCTCAGGAAGAATTTCTTTACTGTCTGAGCTGTTCAGGAATGGAACAGAAGGTCAGTCGCTCTTTCTTTGGAGGACTTTAAGTAGAGGCTGGATGGACATTTTTCAAGAGTGTCATAGGAGTTTATCACATGAAGGAGATCAGGAGTTTTTCCCATGAATATCCCAGAAAAATCATGTAATTATGCAAAACCATATAATGAGGCATCTCTCAAAACCTGCTGTTAAAATGGTCACAACGAAGCATTAACGCACATCTTTTTACTTTTGGGATTTCAGCTACAATGCATTTCTGATGTCCCTTTATTTGCACAATTACATGTGATAATAATTCATTCAATTACTCACCATTTTTGCTTTATTTGTGGGATGCTTTAAATGCTTTTTAATCTCTCTTTAAGGCCAAAATTAGCCCCAGTGTGATAAACCCCTTAGTTGTGTATTCCTGCATGAGAAGGAGTTTGACTAGATGGTCCTTACACTACTTTCTAATGTTCAGATTTTATGATTCTATTGTTCTTAGTGCATAGTAGTATAAAGCAATGAAGAAGCCTGTTGGTTGTTATTGTGTGCCTTCATGTCATTTCCAACTGACTTGCCTAAGGTGAAAACCTATCATGGGGTTTTCTTGGCAAGATTTTTTCAGAGGAGGTTTGATATTGTCTTCCCCAGAGGTTGAGAGCATGTCCCTTGCCCAAGGTCACCCAGTGGGTTTCATGGCCAAGCCATGAAAGCAGGAAGTGAACTGTGGTTTCCACAATTGTCATCCAGCACTCAAGCCTCTATGCTACACTGGCTTATAGCCGCATAAAGACTAATGCATCTGTCCACATCTGTTTGAGATTTGACAGCAGAAGATACAAACTGGTAGGAGAAAATAATGGTGAAAACACTCTTAGGAGTGGGTGGAAATAACACCTGTAGTTATAATCATGCTTCTGAAAGCACTCACCATAACAATATGTCAGTCTATAGGGTGTTAAGGGACTCTGAAATTTCCATGCCATTTCTTATTAGGAACTAAATTAAAGGTACGTCAAAGAAACTCCTTCACTCAGCATTTTTGTTTTAAAAAGAAAATCCCATGGATTCCCAAGTATTTGCTTATTAATAAGTTTTGGGGACATAGCTCTCTGCAGGCCTGTTGTGCTGCAGTGTCTGTTCTGCGAGAGTCACACAAGGCACTGCTTCATTGCAGCACTGCAGAAGTGGGAGCTGGCTCTTGCAGGTTCATCTATGCTCTGTATTATTACCATGTCAGTACATTTTATTCACAGTTTCAGATCTGCTAGCCTGGCACCCCTATTATTTTGGACGAATAGTGTATTTTTTAAAGCAAAGCACAATAATGATGATGCCAGATGCCTTAGTACCTTGAAAGTGCATATGCTCAGCCACCCACCCTCTTTAAAAAAAACACCCAACAACAACATTAGCTCTTCTTAACAGGAAAGACCAAGGTCACGTTGCAGGTCTGTGGCCTCAGGTATCCTCACAGTGAGTTCTGGGAATCCAGATGGCCACATTTTGGAGCTGGAATCAAGAGTCTGAGGAAAGTTTCTCTTTGGAACCAAGGTACAGCTCAGTCCTGGTGGTTAAGTCTTAACTTAAAAATACTGGCAAGCCTTTCAGGTTTGTTTTGGCACAGCCAAGCCTAAAACAGTGAGTCATTCCCTTTGTAATATATACTCTTCATTAGAATGATTAAGGTCATGGGAGAAGGGTATGGTGTTCAGGATGCAGTAAACAGCTTATCGGGATGAGTAAATTTCAGAGCTCAGAGGGGACCCCTAATGACCACAAAAGCTGCTTATTGGGAACATAAGAAACCAAGCAATGACCTGTGCATGTGTATGTGTGTGTCTTTTACGGGCAGGCAGGCTTTTGAGGATTTGGAAGTGCTCTCTTACTGCCTTCTTTGAATGCAGTGGATTTCATTTTTCATGAGGAAAGGCAGCTTGCAAGTAACGATTGCCAATGAACGAGGGTTCGCCCTTATGTTGCTTTCACAGCCTCAAGTATATTGGAAAGAATGTGTCTGAACATATGTGTAGCCCATATCTCCCATCACCAAGTGGGAAAAATATTTAAAATAAATGCTTAAAAACTTCCCCATGGCACATGAAAAAGCTATGCAGGGAGATGAAGGTTTGCCACCCCTTTGGCATCTCAGCAAGCATTGTCAACACATGTGGAAAATATTTCCATAGCCTTCATATCATTATTGTAGCACTGGGGAATTTGGAGCCCATGGGTTTGGTGTGCCCCCCTCCCGCCGCACAGTGCTCATTGGAAAATTTGGCTGGCATTCAGTACTGCATTTACAGATTCATAAACTGGAGATATGGACCAGTAATTGTTCTGAGCCAGTGTGGTGTAGTGGTTTGAGCATTGGACTCTGGAGACCAGGGTTCAAATCGCTGCTTAGCCATGGAAACCTACTGGATAACCTTCGACAAGTCATACTCTCTCAGCCTCAGAGGAAGGCAAAGCCAAACCCCCTCTGGACAAATCTTTCAAGAAAGCCCTGTGATAGGGTCACCTTAGTGTCGCCATGAGTCCAAAACAATTTGAAGGCACAAAACAACAACATAACTCTGTGTGGGATTTTATTTGTTAAAATGACTGGAAGAAATTTTGATGAGGTGAGTAATTTGAATGAGTTAATTTCATTTATTTTCAAACAAATTTTAAGCTCCTTTACATACATGTAGCTATTTCTCATACACTTTAAACTAAAAAGAAAGCTCAGACAATGATGTGGCCTCCAGCAATTGATCAGCGAGAAAAGTGCTTCTTGCCTTGTTAAGTGCTGCAAACCTAAAAGGAAGGAATGAAGGAAAAGGAAAAGAAAGAAGGAAAACTAAGGCTCTCAGGAAAGTAGATTCTGTTCCCAATAACATATTCTACATGGTTTTTTTTGGGGGGGGGTCTTCCACACCATGAACAATTCTTGACTGTTCTATGCATTATTTCCCAACTCTTCCTCATGTAAGTTACAGAATGTGGCTCCCAGGAAGATGCAAGTCTCTGCTCTAGGTGTTTTTTTCTTTTTGAATGACCTGCTGGCTGTGAGTAAATTCAAAAGGTGACTGTGACATATTTCATGGATGGTTTTTCATGTATGGGGAAATAATGCAAACAGCTAAGAGATGGTTGTGGCAAGGAGGACACATGCAGTTATATTCAATAAAGAAAGGACTATTTATTCTTTTTATTGCTCAATTTCCAGCTTGTCAGACACATAAAGATTCAGTGCCTGTGCAATGTGGTTCTTTAACAGTTACAAAAATAAATTGCCAAGCTTAATGGTTTCCATGGTGAAAGCCTTGCAGGCTGTGTAGAAAGAGATTTTATAGGAAGCTACCATGTTATAAAAATAAACACAGATGCATGTCTTCAACATTTTCTCCATGGATCGGTCAAAAGTGGCTGCTGTCACCATTCAAAAGATTTCCAATGACAACAAATAGATCATAGGGCAGAGCAGCAGTCTATCAGTCATCCAGTTGATCTTAAGAGAATTCCTTCTTTTAAACTTGGAAATGAGTCAAAAGGGTAACCTGTCAATAACAACCTCTGACTGGCAGCAGCTCTTGATAAACTCAGCATGAAAGCTGACAATTATCTTTCTCCCCTCTGCCTTTCCTAGTATTATTGTTTTTTCTAGTGATCATGTCTTCTCATTATGTGGCCAAAGTACAACAACCTCAGTTTGATCATCTTGGCTTCCAAGAAGAGTTCTGGCTTCATCTGTTCCACGACCCATTTGTTTGACTTTTTGGCTGTCCATGATATCCTAAACACTCTTCTCCGGCACCACATCTTGAATATGTTGATTTTCTTTCTCTCTGCTTCCTTCACTGTCCAGCTCTCACATCTGTACATGGCAATATTATTGCCTGCATGCTTCTAACTTTAGTGCTCTGTTATATATCTTTGCTCCTCAGGATCTTTTCTAATTCTTTCATATGATTTTTTTCACATGATTTTTTTTTAACCTTTACTCTTGTTTTTCCTCAAAATGCTCTTCTTTCAGCTGGTGGGGGGAGATTTCTGGGCAGTTCTAGATCTGAGAGACATCTTTTTATAAACACTATGGGATGGGCAAAAAACAAAACAAACACACACACAATGAAATACCCCCTACACTTACTAGTGGGTTCAGAGGAGCACTCGGAGTGAAAAATATAAAAAATTAAAATGTTTAGGAATGGGGGCTCTTGCAGTCTCAGAAACAACCTTCAGGGTCACGTCCTGATCTGGGGATGTACTTTCCTGTCTCCTGGTCTGCTAGTTTCCCATTGAATGAACAAAGAGAGATGCTTTGGGGGACCAGGGGAAATAAACTTTATTATAGGATCTCCACTCGATAGGATAGGATAGGATAGGATAGGATACTACACTTATCTTTACGGTTATAGATTTTAAATGATTTTATAGTATTTTAAATTAAAGGTGCTTTTACATGATACTGAACCATTTGGAATACAGGGTTTTATATGTTAAGGCAAGGAGCATGGGAATTATAGTCATAGAAATGCAAAGCTGTATGTGAGAACCAAAGTCTGAAAAATTTCCAGCACAAGGTGAGATAGTGTAGTCAGACACGTACACAACAACAACAGATGTGGGTATAGCCATAACACACACGGAATAGCAACACAAATTCCGGAAAGGAAGGTCATGGAAAAGGTAAACAACGACATCATTGAAAACATCACATGAGTGTTTAGGTCATAGTAAGAGGTTGGACTATTAGTATGGGAAAGTGTGAAAATAACCAGTAGTATTGATTGTACACACCCAGTACACACCCAGTGGGTGGTAACAAAAGTTGAACTATTTCAGTATTGTTCCGGTGAGCCATTGCAGCCCTTCCCTGCACCATCCTCCACACCACACCATCAACAACAATGTGAACTAGAAGGTGAACCTGAACTTGTAACTAAGCTTTTGTGCAGGAGGAGATGAGTATGTATATAGCTTGACTAATATAGCCAGAGTGTGTTTAGCAAGAGCAAGAAATGTGTTGCAAAGATGTTTATTGTTTTACTATAGAGTTTGTATTATTCAAGTAGTCAATAAAGATAGTTTAGTGCACAGCTCGCGTGGTTTGTTGACTGCAAGAAGGGGGAAGCAGCAACAGTGATTCCAGAAGTTCCAGAGCTGATGTTTTGTTCCTGAGCCGCTTCATGGGCAACTCTGCTACCTGCAACACATCACACCATTGATCAGTTCTGATCAGCCCAGTTTGAACAGATGGTGAGGACCTGAGCCTGGGTAATGTGCATCACCTCCCATCATCCCTAACATTATATTCTCTGCTTTGGGCCCTGTATTGGGAGACAGGCAGGATTATATATGTGATTAAAAAGCAAACTAATGCACTTCTCCCAGGTTTGTTCTGGATCCCAGAAGGAAGCATTTAATTCTGAGAGAGAGAGAGAGAAGCAATTAATGCCATCATCCACTGACGAATGCTGGAAACTGTGTTCTAAACTGCCATTTTGTGAATATTTCAGTTTCATCTTTAGTAACTGAAGAAGGCAAAATTTAAAATGTTTTGCATATTTTTTTAAAATTTTCTAGATCTGTTAATTAATTGCTCCCCCTCCCCCACCACCACTCTGTATTTATTTGCTTCTTGATTTAAATTTGGTGTAAACTATCTTGGATCCCATGTTAGGTGGAAAAGGTGGAGGAAATACAACAAATAATCTAGGCTGCATGTTAAATTGCTGGAAAAGGAGTTGCAGAGTGAATGGGAATGAAATCCTCCCTGAGAATATTCATTTGCATTACAGAGGGAAGAGGACAGATAAACCATACATGAAGCTCACCGTATCTGATTCTGTAGCTATTGTTGCTAATTCACTGTTAAAAAAACTATTGCCATGTTATATAATGTAATGAAAGCAATGTGTTCAGACTTTGACATGGCATTGTTTTTTCCCTATGAAGGGTGCATATGTTAATATATCTACAGCTATACTTATGATTGTATATAATAAATAGCCTAAAAGTTTACCAGGGAACCTGCTCGTTCTCCTGTATAAATGTCCTGAGAGTCCAATATTTAAGAATGCTTAAGCAGAGTCTTTATGTTAATACCGCCAGCCTGGTCTTTACCGCCATCAAAAGTTGGATCCTTAGGCAGCTAGAATGTGATAAGGGGAGCGCAGACAGAATCTACCCTTGTAGGGGTAGGAAACCATACCTGGTTTACTAAAGGCTTTCTTGGGGTTTTTAAATGCAAAATGTGGTTGTACAGTCAAGCATCCGTATTTGTGGGAGATCCATTCCAGACCCCCCTCCCCTGGGAATATTGAAATCCCTGCATGCTCAAGTCTCAACAAAATTAATGGTGGTGTGGTCATGTGCATGCACCACCATTAACTAACAGGGGCTTGCCATCTGCAGATGGTTAAATTTGCAGATGGCAAGTCCCCTCATCAGGAGGGCAGACTGTTCTCCACTTTCATAGATTCCATGTTGACACTCAGAGCATTCCTGGCAGGCAATCAATTGATGTATTTGCTGGCTGGTAGAGTGGACTTCAATGAAATGCTCACAGAGTTGACATGCCAGGGCTTTTTTTTATTATTTTATTAATAGTAAGGACAGCGATATCATTTGCTACCCCTGTCTGACTTCTTGCATTTTTCCGAGCTTAGCTGAGAAATGGGATGGGCTTTCATAGGAGTTTATCACACTAGGGGCCAATTTCGATGTTAAAATGACACTGAAGTGATGTTAAAGCAAACTTGAGCCTTTGCAAATTTAAAGCAAATTTAAAGCGAATTTAAAGTGGAAATATTGTTATTTTGCAATTAATGTTCATGCGTGATTTCGCAATTAAAGCAATTTTGAATTTACACTTCCTGTAGATATCTGAACTTGAAAAGATGTGGATTAATCCTCCTTTGAATCTAGTTTAACTGCGGGTTTTTTGAAACGACATTTGAAACAGTGTCGTGTAATTTCGCGATTTCTCCCGGATATCTTTGGATTAACCCCTTGATCTCCCTTGTGTGATAAGCTCCCTAGCAACAATATATTTTCACCAGTTATCTCAGTTACAGCGTCAAGTAGTTTGAGGTAGCTGATTCTGAACAGACAATTGAAACCATTTAATTATAGAAAAGCTTTACTTCTGGAGGAAACGAAATTGCTAGAAGTGGTTTGTTTATATGGATATACACAACTGCTTTTATTTTTTGACTCTGCTCGGGTTGGAGCTCGGAACTGTTACAACAAATGCTTTGCTTTTCAGTATTTACCACTACCCCGCTGGAACACCTGTTGCATGAAAAACCTCCAATTTCTGCTGCGTATCTTTGTGATAACAAAGCCCTATATTCATTTGGAAATTGGACTGTCGGGCCTTGCAAAATAATTTCACAACAAAGCGTTCCCTCTTTGCGTTTTTTTTCCCCCCTGAGTGCCGACCTTGGATACACACACAAAATATGGTGGCATATATCTTTTTATTAAAAAGTGTGTTTCAAAAAGAGGATGCAAGGCTAAAGCATTCCAAAAGGCTGCTAGTAGCAGAAGGAATAGTTTTTGCTTGGATGGAAAACTCATAACAGTTGGTTGCATCACCTAGAGGCTAAATGTTATATGACTGTTAATTTTGGTCAATAGAGTGTCATCATTGCTGAGACATGCTGATGGAATGAAAACTGTGAGGCTATGTTCTTGTGTACTTTTTCTTGAGAATAAGTCCCACTGAGACTAAAGGTGGGAGGGAAAAACCTTTAAGATGAACCAATTTATTTCAGTACTGTATTAATGTTTATCAGCTTTTAGCTTATGCGGAAATAAATTGGCTAGCCTTAAAGCCTACTTTTTCCTGCCTTTTTAAAACTGAAACAGACTAATACAGCTATTTATTTGAAAGATACCCATGTGTTGTTGTTGTTGTTGTTGTTGTTGTTGTTGTGTGCCTTCAAGTCATTTCTGACTTACAGCTGCCCTAAGGCAAACCTATTTCGGGGATTTCTTGGCAAGATTTATTCAGAGGAGGTTTGCCATTGCCTTCCCCTGAGGCTGAGAGCATGTGACTTGCCCAAGGTCACCCAGTGGGTTTCATGGCTGAGTGTGAAATCAAACCCTGGTCTCCAGAGTTGTAGTCTGACACTCAAACCACTACACCACGAGTGTATTATAAAGGAGTTGAGAATGCTTGTAGACAAATATTGGGCTCATTTTGTAGATTTCAGTAGCTTTTGGTTTCTGTAAACAAGCCACTGTCTCTTTCTGTTAGGAAAGCGCAAATGGCTTGCCTTACATTACAGTGTATTTGTCATTACAGAACGTATACAGAAGTAAACCATTACTGTATAATGTCTAAGGCTCCATCTACACGGCAGAATGTAATACAGTTTGACACTGCTTCAACTGCCATGGCTCAATGCTGTGGAATTCTGGGATTGGTAGTTTTGTGGGATACTTAGCCTTCATAATCACAAAACTCTGGTGCCTCAATAAACTACAAATCCCAAGATTCTATAGAATGGAGCCATGACAGTTAGTGTCAAATTGCATGGATTTTGCAGGTGTAGACAGAGGTGTGCAGCTGTGATCCTTCAGATGTGCTTAGACTCCAGTTCTTTGGAAGTAGGCATGATCTTTAGATATTCTGGGTAAATTGGTATGTTTTAAAAATAGGTATATGTATGGAAAAACTTAGATGTAAGGATTTAGGCAGCCTTCTGCATATTAGGCTGGACTATCACTAGAATGGTGGTGAGCAACTTGTGGCCTTCCAGATGTTGAACTACAACTCCCAACAGCTTTTGGCAGCACGGCGAGTTATGAGGCTCATGGGAACTGTAATCCAAAAGGATCTGAAAGGACACAATTCCCCATTCTTGATGTTTTAGGACATTGTTACTTAGTAATAAACAGCCTCACCAAATCTGAGCCACTTACCACTGTTTTCTTTCTCTAAACAAATAGTAGCCTGGGACATGAAACCTACACAGAAATCTATCAGTTTTCACTATCATGTTGTTGCTTGTCAATATGAAATGAAAGGGTCTTTAGTTAGTCTTGAACAGGCTACACTCTTCTTTGTTACTTTCAGACAAAAAGTGCTGCATAGAATTTCTCATCCAAAAATCTAAGGTAAACTTAATCACCCCTTTTCTGACTCTACACATGTTTTGAGGCATCACATTAGTAGTAAACCTCCCTAAAAATAGTTTATGTACTTTTCTGTTGAATTTGGATGGAGTTCTTCAATTGAACTGAAGTGCCTAATGTGGGTATCAGATCAAAATTACAACAAATATGAAAAAGACAGCACCACTTCTTAAGGATCAACAGCAATTTGTGGGCATAGGTTGCCAGACCTGGATAGTTTTATTATCTTTTGCTTGTTTAAATCTTGACATAAACACTAAATAAGCCTTTTAATAAAATTTCCCCTTGCCAACAAGCACAGATTGAAATTCCCTGTGTTCAGCAAATATCCATGTAGATCTGGATGTGAATATGCATTGTAATTATTATTACCTGTGCCAACAGAACTAGATGTAAAGGAGTTCAAACTGCTTTTACACTTTAAATTCAATTGAAAGAACCGAAGTATGCTTAGGGCAAAGAGAAAAGTGGGAAGAAAAGAGAGAAACTGGGACATTTGAAACACAGTTGAAAACAAAATAGGATTACAAAATATTGACTGAGATTGTCACTGACAAATTGAGATAATTGGAGAGTATGTGATGTGATTAGTCACTTTTTGTGGAATGAGATGAGGATACATTCTCATACCCCTGAGGCAGCAAAATGTCTTGGGATGGCTCTCTCCAAAACATCAACAGAAGCTTTCCTTAACACTTCCAGGAGCTACTCTAATAGTCAAGGAACTGTAATATTCCCCAATTCTGCAAGCAAAAAGTATAATTTGTTGTGACTGGTAAATCTGTTTGAAACATTTAATGGAGATTTATTCCATCATCCAGGCCAGGTTTGTCAGAATGTCCTAAGTAGACAAAGTCCACTCCATGTTTTCGACTGTGAATCTGCTAAGGTTAGAACAGTTGCAATAGATCAATAAAGAGATCAATAAAGCCAGAATCGTTTTAAGTATTTGGGAAGTCTACATTCTTTCTTCCAAAAACTCCAGGCTTGTAAAGACTACACTGCTTCAAGTGATACACTACTTCAAGTGGTTTGAATGGTGGACTAGGACTCCATGGGACCCAGGGTCACTTCCCCCCATAGCTACTTAAAGGCAGATAAGAGCAGATTTCAAGAAGGCAAAATGCTTGTAGGTTTCCAAATGGCAACAGCAGCCACTGTGGGAAGAAGATGGGGAAATGAACAGACCATAGGCAACATTAGAGTGCATCTGTGCTGTAGAAATAAAGCAGGTTGACACCACTCTGAGGCTATATCCACTCTGCAGAAAGGATTGTTTGATATTACTGTAGTTTAATTATCACGGCTTAATGCTATGGAATTCTGGGAATTGTAATTTGTTGTTGCACTAGACAATTCTCTGACAGAGGGCTTTATTACACCAACCCCGTTCGCACTGCAATCACACTAAAAAAATTAAAACGGCAACCTAATGCTTTGATTGCAGCTGTCATTGCACTTTGTCTTTCACGTGACTGGGGCCTACTGCCCCCATCGCACTCCCTTCCAATCCTGTCCCTTAACTCTATCCTCCCTTCCCAGCATGCCTTTCTCTAGTCCTTTTTTTTTTTAAAAAAATCAACTTTTATCGCACAGTTTCAGAGCTCTTCAGATTCAATTTAAAATTTTAATTAAAAAAAACAAACACCTTGAGGCTGCAGAGCTCCAAAACTGCACAAAACCTCATAGAATTTATATATATATATATATATATATATATATATATATATCAAGGGGGAGGAGGGGACAATGACACTGTGGACTCTTTCACACTGGAGGAATTTCTCCCAACTTCGAATGCAGCCAATGCGAATTCACGTGAATTCACTTTTTTAGCAAATTTACGTGAATCCCCATTGCATTCGGAAGGTGTTTGGAATGACTTCCCATTACCCGAAAATGACCCCTCCTTGCCTGAAATTGCGTGAGAAGCTTTAATTTGCAATAACGTGAAACCTATGATTGCATTCGGAGTGACTTCCCTTTTGCCCGAAATTGCGTGAGAAGCTCTAATTCGCAATAACGTGAAACCCCATGATTGTGTTTGGATTGCCCTTGGATTATACTTCCAATTTCCCATGTCTGAAAGAGTCCCCAGCGACTGGCAATGTCACAAGTGCCCCAAGATGACTTTTCACACACGGGCATTGTGCGATTGGCAGCTCATTCACGGATTTCGCCCATGAATGAGAAGGGACAGCTGGGGGACTGGACAGGGACAGGAGGGAAGTGGTGTTGTGCGATCACTTCCCTCCCAGTGAAATTGCGACTTGAAAGCCATGTGTGATAAAGCCCAGAGTAGGCTAAATGTCTCACAAAATAATAATATTAGTCTACAGTGTAGATGCATCCATAAAGGGAATGCTAACAAGCTTTGCAAAGCACCCAGGCCATACAGCCCACAAGAGCTCTGGAAACATCTGTTGTTGGTGTTTACTTCTTTACTGTCACTAATATGACAGTTTTAATTTTGATGCCATACACAGTTTGAGAGAGAAATTGGCAGGGCCTGGCTAAGATGTATTAATCTTTCCCCCCAAAATCCATATTAATGTAGTATTGCAATTATGCCGACTCAAAATGGAACCAAAATATGGTAAACCTTTGAGTTCTCCAGATCTTTGTTAGACAAAATGCAAGGAAGGTGAGGTAGTCTGGGAAAGAAAAGTTGTACAAATTCTGGCAGGGTCTGATAAAAGCATAGCAATTTTGACAGCACCAAGGTGAATCCTAGCAATGTCATTTTTTGTTATCTTACAGCATTGTGTCTTCTTAGAAAGCAAGAAATATTCATAGTAGCAGTGCTGCAAAGGGGAACAAGAAGAAAGCAGAGACACAGACAGGCTGTTAAATTGCCAAAAGTCACACATTTCTTGTCAAGAAAAGTAAAAAGAGTTGGCTGAGAACTCTGAAACTGTCATTATTGATGGAGACAGGTGCATATTCAGCCTGAGTTAGAAAAGTTAGTGGATAAGGGCTCATAAAGGTAATGAATTATTAATCAGCTAAAAAAAAAATCCCAATTCAATTCTACTTACATTAGAAAGTGGAAATCCAGGGCATTCATTTTAAATTGTGATTTAAAATGCATGCACTTATCAGAATTATGATGAAAAATACCATTCTTGATTTTGCTCCCATAGATAGCCTAGCCCCTGGCTTGTGCTTTGGAGAGATGTAAACAGCAGTATAAATTTTTGAAAATCGCATTTCTCATCCACCTCATCAAAAGCCCTCACCCAAATATCCCTTTCTTCTTTCTTTATAATCTAATTTCTGTAGCCTTGCCCAGCTTTCTTTAGTTTACTGACTTACACTTGGATCCAACCAAAAGTATCAGGATTAAAAATGTTAAACTTAAATTTTTAATTTCCTGAGACAGATGAGGAACCTCTATACAATGCATGACAGCAAACATAGGAAGGGCCATCTGGATGCAAAGGGTGATCATCCTCTTCCAAGCTGCTCCTACAACTACTTTTTAATGTAGCTATTGTGGGAGCTTGGAACTAGAACTAAAGCTAACTCATTTTAAAAATACTTCCCAAACTCTGCTTTTGCTTAAGTCCTGAAACCAAGAGAACTGCGTTGCCAGCCTAAATAAATGTGCAGGTCCACTTCGAAATCCCACTTTGTTCAGTGAAGCTTACTCCATAGGATGTGTGTCTGAATCTGTGCTTGTGTACTTGATCCTACTGGGCCTCCCTTGCAGACATGTTCTAGGACGGGATCTCTCTGGCATCTTACCCATTCCTATGAAAGAGACCCAGATCACCTAGGGCTTAAAAACTCATGGGGCAATAAATGATCAGTCCCCTTCCAGTGTTTGCATTGTAATTTAAGCCCAGGGCAATATTAGGCAACTAGCAGTGGCTAGACGGTAGGAGGTAGAAGTGGCAGCCCTCCATCTGTTCTTTCTTGGATCCCTGGTCCCTCAGTTTGCTCCTCCTAAACTAGCCAGCTACCCTGAAGTGTCATGGAAGATCCTGTTTCCTTGACAGCAATGAACTGCTAGTCCACTCAGCTTCTGTATATGGATTGTACATTGTAAATCAATTTGAACCCCAAACTGGAAAAAAGCGAGGTAACAACAAGAGAGGGCACCATGTTGTCTTTTGCTGCAAAATGTTTAGGGCTGGCCATGCTTAAACCCACAGTGGCTCTTGAATCTGAAGACACAGTCTGTGTGCCATGAATGAGCAAAGAACACTAAAGAACAACAGGTGCAGTCAATCTCTCTTTGCCTTATTGCTGAAATGTGGGAACATCTAAACATCTAATACTGTTGCCATAGTATTTAATCTGTCCTGATTTTTTTGCTGCATGTTCAGAGATGCTATTTTTTTTCCTTTTTATTGATTCCCAATGTCTATTAAGTAGCAGCAAAGGAAGCCTCGTAGTTTGTGAAGGAGGGAAATGTGCTGCCATGTACTCAGCACTTACTGTGCCAAGGTGGGCCTCTTCTCTGCCTCAGTTACCTCTTAGGGCTCCACATCACCACCCCAACCCACTCTCATTAAGTTTGCATGATGAGTTGTGAGGAGAAGCCTTTGGTTTAGAACTGGTTTTCACATCAAACCATCAGGGTGGTTTTTGTGTGTGTGTTTGAAAGGATAAGGAGTCTGCTGTAGAATTAACCATCGGTATGTACCACATTTTTCTATAATAAACCCTTGCTGAAAGCATTCAGAGACATTATCAGAGTTCTGCATGTGAAATTGCTCCACAGTGCACGAGTAGCATAATTGAGGAGTGGAGAGAAGGAAGAGAAAGAAGAGGAGCAGCAGTTACTGCTACAGATATAAGCTCAATATGCTGAAAGGACAGAAACCAAATGTATTGGTTAATACATCATGCTAAATCTCGGATGGGAACACTCTGGACCATGGGCCAGAGGTAGCCTGCAGACCTTGCCAACTAGGCTGCAAGCTCCTTCTGCTGTTCTCGCTAATCAGTGGGCACAGATAATATATAAAATGAGCTTTTAAAAACAACAACAACAACTGAAACTGTTGGTTCATTTATCATTGCAAAAATGACCTTGCATGAGCTTCAGGTTCTCATGTCCCATCTGCCTCTCTCCCCTCCAGAGAGAAAATCAGTAGCATCTGCTTCTGCACCTGAAATAGCCAGAATTTCCAGTAGGGAAAGTCTCAATAAGCACATCAGATGTGAGCCAGGTTTGTTAGGAGTGGCTGGTGGCTTTCATTCTAGGTGGTGGTGAATCCACTTTGGCTTTTAGTATGAACTTTAAAAATGTGGAAGCCCCAGCCCCAAAATAGTTTTCACACCTTGGATAGAGTCTTCAAGTTTGGACCAAAATAATGATGATGATGATGATAATGATGATGATCCATTCTGTGACATTGAAGCCATCAGCCATTGCTGGAGTTGTCTAAATAAACTAACAGTGCTATGGTTGGGAATTTTGACCCTACAGCTGTTTTATGGTTGCAACTCATAACAGCCCAAAACAGCAGAGTTGGTGGTGAGGGATTATGTCAGTTGCAGTCTGAAGTGCATATTTATACTAATCGGATTTCCCTGAAAAAATTAAAAGTCAATGGGGAGGGGGGATGACTATCTATTCAAAGAAGTACCAGTGTGTTTGATGCTATACTTTTAATCAGGAAGAGTTTAATTCCAAAAATATATGTTTAAATATATGCTACATCTCAGCTAATTCTCTGTTTATAGACCTCTGTTTTAAATAAAATATATGAGCATTTTGAATCACTTTTCCATGATAGATTATAACTTGTACCACTTTGTGTTTCCTGTTCTTAAACTCATTTTTGTGCCCATCTTCTGTTTCTGGTTGTCAGTAACTGTCAGGCAGATTTTTTTTAAATAATTCATAGAACAGCATCAGAATGCTATTGACTTCAAGGCTGCCCGTGACTTGGAAATATGAATAACTAGGCAAGAGCTTTGTCCCAGGGTTGCAGCAATATTAACACAAGTGCTTGTTGACACAAATGACCTCATATGAGCCAATGATGTGGAGACAAGGCACCTTTAAGGAGACATACAGAAAGGAAAAACCTACAGCCATATACATCCAAAAGGAAAACATGTGGCTATGTGAAAGAAAAAAAGAAAGCAACCATAACTACAAGGTGCAGTCTCCCAAACTAGCTCAAAAACTTGCCGGGGTAACTGTGTTGGTCATTTAACAAATACAAACAAAAATCCATCAGTTATATCATTATTGGACAACCAAAATGTACAATATATTTGTCGCAAGCTTTGGAATCTTCATGGGCTTCGTCAAGTTCAAAAACTGTTGTTTTCTGTTTTAAAAATGAATGAAGAAAGTTTTTAACACCTTGAGTGAGATAATAGAGAACAGGAGCATATATTTCAAGATGGCATTCAGTCACAAAGCTCGCTAGATAACCTCAGGCAAGTTTCCATTTCTTTAGTAGTGGTCTCAGAAAATAATTGGGAGATGGAGCAGAAGAGAAGGTGCATTTCACTGGGAAAGGAACATGCAAGGAATAGATACTCAGTTCTCACAGCATATGTTTGTGTGCACTAGGGATAGAAAAAATATCCAAAGATATTCAAAGAATGGTTTAAAAATGTGTTTCCTGAGTGCAAACACACAAAACCTTAACAAAAAGAAACCTGGACTGATAAGAATCTCTGCAGTTTAGGACTCATTCCATGCAAAATTTGCACATGGCTTCTTTGGACAGAAAATACTATTTCTGCACATAACTGTTATTTTATGCAAATAAAATGCTGTTTTCTGCACAACAATGCCATGTGCAAATTTTGAACAGAAAAAAGTTGCAAACTGTCAGTAGTCTTTGAAAACTACAGTTTTCAAAGACTTTCTCACAGGGAGAAGAAAAATGCTAAAATTAGGTGTCATTTCCTTCAAGAAGAAAAATTATAGAAGAATCACATCACATGACCTACTTGTCAGGGGCAGTTTTGCCCAACCTCCTCCTCTCTGGGGTCTCTCACATATCTTTCTTTTTTCTTAAGTGCTGGATAAATATCATCACGCTCCATGTTATCCTTGCCATTCTATTGTATAGCCAGGAAGTCTAGTTCTATGGATATAGAATTATATTAAACATTGTTGTGAATATCATTCACCATGACTGATCTATTTAGCCTTTGAAAATATATGATATAGGTAGACAGACAGATACAGAAATCCCATTTATTTATTTATTTTACAAAAATTGGTAGTTCCTTGGAGATATGCTCTAGGTCTTTGCAAGTTCTTTCTCCTAATTTCTCTAAAGCAGCTGAATTTGTAGCGTAGATGCTGAACTATATAGCACATTTGGGGATATGTTTGTAGTTGTTCAGGGAAGTGGTGAAATGTTGCAGAAGTTCTCTGCCTTCATTAACACTGTGCATTATATTTTTACTGGCCTTGGGATTGAATTGATCACGCTTTTCCTTCTCTACCCTTGCAGCTGTACAGTCTTCTAAAGTTATCTTGTTTTCTCATTTATCAGTGTTGTTAAAGGAAGCTCCCTGGAGATGATGTGCTGTACTGAACATGAAAGCTTTTACTGAACTGAATTTGCTGGGAATTGCTCAGCAACTTGGCTTCTTAAAGAAGCAGCACTGGGCAAAACTGTGAAGGTGAGCCAGGAGAATTCATCAGAATGAATTCTCTTTTCCTTATGGCTAAATCAAGAATGGGCCACTGAAGTGATTCCAGGGACAGTATTGTCCCAGGACAGTGCAGGGATGGGGATGAAACCTCTTCAAAAGGTGACCTGCTTCTCATTGAGATGCTAGGCCAGAAAAAGGGCAATCTGAGGAGTTGTGAAGGACTGCAAAAACAAGCTGGGGGAAGGACTGCACATGGCTTTATAGCTGCGCTTTTATAGCTGCATAATATAAATTAAAATAGAAAGAATGGTTGCATCCTGTGCTACTTCCTCTTGGCCTCTCTGTTCTCTCTGAGTGTACGAGCAATTCTCATTCAACAGTGTGCGAATTGGGGTTTGCATTTTCCTAGGAACAATAATATATTTTTTGAGCTATCACAGTTGTAGTGCAATGGTCTTAGACAGAGAAGTAAGACCCTTTAGCTTTACAAAAAATCTGCTTTTGTTTTATGCACAAAGCCTCCCTTAGTGGCTACTTCACGATGGCACTATTTTATCTAAATGGATGCCTGTTCAAGAATAATCAGTTCACTGCATAGCATGGTGTCCTTTCAGAGAACTTTCAATGATATGAAAGGAGAATAACCAAAGTGGAGAAAGAGTCCAGCTCAGCCTTCTTTTAGGGCATGTCTGCATGGGCTAAGTAAACTGTTTCCACTTCGACCTTACCATGACCTGTTTTCACAGTGCAGCGCCAAAGCCCCGATTTGACTCAGACTGTCCTCACAATGTGGGGGCAATTCCACATTGAACCTGGCCCATCACTGCCTTAAAACATCTGTTGCTCTGGATTTTCCAGGAAAATCCTCCAGAGCAACTTCAGGAGACTGTGTACCCAGTGTTCCACTGTGTTGCCTGGCACCACTGCTACTGGCATGAGTTACTCCCACAACAAAGTGCCCAGCCTTGATAGATAGATGCCTGGGTGCTTTGTTTTCAACCTCAAGAGGAGCTCTGTATCCCAGTGGTGGCAGTGCCAGATGGCACGGTGGGACCTGTGTGTAGAGAGCCACCTGCAATAATTTCATATACAGGGGTAATGGGGAAATCTGGAACAGCTCTGGGGCCAGAATACTCCAGGAGTAGCCTTGAATATTCTGGCCAGTGTAGACCCACCATTAGAATGTCTAAAGATTGACTTTATCCATAAGCAGTAGAAGCTGAAGGACTCAGCAAGGAGGATTCCTCACCCTGAAACAATAGGGAAGGCACCTCATAGCTTAGTCCATGAGCCTGGCACGACTACAGATTTGAGCCTACTACCCTGCCTCACCCCTATTTGTTTTGGCATCAAGGCTAGCTGAGTAAGGTAATGAGAGGAGAACATCAGGAAGTTATTGAAGAATACCAGGAAGGTGCTGAAGGACAATAGCATAGGATGTCATCTCATTGCAGGTGTAGAAATAACATTCACCTCACAATCAGTTAGGGTTTGCATGTACTACAGAATGGTGGGATGGAGGAGAGAAGAGAGCCAAGGTAACCAAAACATCTTATGCTAGTCCTGTTCTGCACCAAGGAACAGCTGGTATTTCGATGCCCCTCCTGCTGGTGGGAATGCTTATATAGTTGTAACAGCTACTAAAATCATAGCCGTTGAGTGCTATCCCATAAAGCAAACTGAATGATTAAAATTTCCCACTTGAAGAGAAGGAAACTGTAATGTGGGCCTACTGGAATCAGTAATAAAAGGGGTCAGATAATGGTGGGACCATAAAACAGCACACTGCTGTCAGTGAGCAAAGCATTTTTTATACAGCAGCAGCAACAGCGCTGTACCATGTGATTTCTAGCATCAGAAACAAATATCAAACCCTACCCTTTCAGACTGTTCCCTGTGGAGTGAGGCCTGAGTGTTCTCTAAGCCTCCAGTTCTGGCAGTTATCCCTGAAGTGTCTCTACTCATAAGGGTGATATTTTCCTTTGGAGCAGCAGACACGACGGTCAAGACGAAATGAGTCAACCTTTCTTTCTCTCCCCCACCCCGACCCCACAGTCACTTTCCTCTCCCATTGCTATTCAGTCACCTTTTAAACATGTCAGAGGACACAGTATCTATTTTTTCCTGTGTGCTAGTGAGTTCTAGTAGGTTTGTGCTAGTGTTTTGTTTTTTTTAACCATACTTCTCCAGATTTTAGTTCACAGAATATTTTCCAGAATTTCAAAACTCTGGCAAGTTTATAAATATATTAAGTTCTGAAATCCTGACAATTACAGTAATCGGGAACAGGGTTTTCTGTGATGATGATGCATTCAGAGTTAATACACAGATTTGGACATCGTGAAATGTCAAAAGTAAATATATGCTTTCTACATGGTTTGCGTTACAGAGTCATGCAGTGTTAAAAGTTAAGGCATGTGAAATTCTTTTCAGAGACACATCAGCTGCCAGGTTTTGCTTACTACTATTGTTTGTTCTCTATTATACTGTGAGGAACTGCTCTAAACAAGTGTGCAATTTTCATATGACAGCTGTGCTTAAAATTACATAATACTTGAAATGTTAATATTTCATCTATATTGGCCAAGGCATGGTTTTGCCATGCTGGTATATATTATTCTTTTCTCCTATTTCATCCTAAGCTAAATTAAAGAAGAGTGATTGACCCAAGGCTACCAAGCATGCTTTGTAAATATGCAAGCGTGTGGGCTCAAATATTTCTGGTCCAAGATGGATGTGCATTGAATACTGCTGTGTACATTCCAGAGCCTTCATTTTCTGTAAGACTTTACATTGTTTTGTGGTCCTTTCCTTTTTTGCCATAGACCTTTGTTATCACTGCAAGTGGCCCACATTTTACCAGAGAAAGAAGCTGCATGGCACGGGGTTGGACTGGATGGCCCTTGTGGTCTCTTCCAACTCTATGATTCTATGATTCTATGATTCTATGATTCTAAGCTGAAAGGCAAGTGTCATGTAGGCATCTATGCGGAATTGGTAACACTCCAGATTTTGTTTGAGTGCAACTTTCATAATCCCTTTCTTGGCTATGATGGCTAGAGTTGCTGGGAAAGGCACAGGGTGACTATTTTTGATACAGGAGAACTCTAAAATGGGAAACAAATGGTTCAGTTTTTCCCCTACTAGTAAAGGAGTTTGCTTGCTTGCTTGCTTGCTTGCTTGCTTGCTTGCTTCAGTTTGTATTTTGAGAACATAATGAAAGCTCTGCTAGATCAAATCAAAGGTTCATCAATGTTGCCACTTTGCTTCCGTGGTGGACAATGAGATGTCTTTGGGAAGTCAACATCCATGATTAGATTGCAATAGTACCAGGGGTATAGCTATGGGATATTGGGACAAATGCAAGTTCTAGAATTGCAGAGAATGAGGAATTGAAAAATATTCATGCAGAAAATTCTCATATTTGTGATGTTTGCTTTCATTTGGTAACTTTTCCTGCCCCATTTCTTTGGATGCTAAACTACTTTTAAATACTCACCTGAAGTTTTAAGTTGCTACAGTGCTAGAAATCTAGAGACTGACATTGGATGTGTGTTATAAAGGAGTTTCTCTATAGCCTTGACACAGAGCTTGGAATGGTTACATTTTTTTAACTGCAACTCCCATAAATCCAAACTAGTGTTGTTTTTGTAGTACAACATAACATCAACTAACTTTTTACCTGTATAGTAGAGTGGATCTCAATATCTGCTGGGATTTGGTTCCAGGAATCCCGTGGATACCAAAATCGGAGATAGCAAAATCAATGTTTGCTTTGTTGAATGCTTGTGTGTGTGAATATTTTTGAACAGTGGTTGGTTGAATCTGTGGACACAGAATCCATAGATATGGAAGGCCAACTATATACTCCCAAGTGTCATCCATGTATGGACTTTCCCTTCTCTCTTGAAGGCTATGAAGTATGGAGAAGATAGGAGGTGTGGGAGTAAACAAGAGCTAGGAGAGAAAGAAATAGACTACTATTTCTGAATCAGGAGGACTAAGGGCAAAGCTGACCCTCTACTTAGATAGAGGGAGGTAGCTGCCTGGGGCAGCAGATTTGAAATGTCATTGAAATGGCAGATTTTGTTATTATTATTTCATTGCTTGTCTTATCACAAGGGATGGGAGAGGTGCTTGAAGGATGCCTCATATGTACTTGGACTTGGGTGAGTGGAGTTCATCATTTGCTGTTCCATTCCAGACAGCAAAATGTTTAGGGTCAGGCAGTGGTTGATGTAGCATCCAGGTTTTAGGTGGCATATGCACTGCAGAATTAATGTAGTTTGACACCACTTTAACTGCCATGGCTCAGTGTTATGGAATCCTGAGATTTGTAGTTTGTTTGTCACCAGAGATCTGATAGAGAATGCTAAATATTTCACAAAATTACAAATCCCAGATTTCTGTAGTATTGAGCCATGGCAGTTTCAGCAGTGTTAAACAGCATTAATTCTTCAGTGCAGATGGACTCTACATAAGCTATCTAAGGTGCTGAACCTAATATGGGGGAGTAAGGTATAGCACCTTGGATAGGCCTTTTAAAATTCAGACCAAAAGCTAGGCAGGAGTCGCTGCCTCATTGACATGGAAGCCATCTATTGCTACTGGGGTCAATTCTGGCAAAAAAAATTTCCTTGAAGAAAGTATTGAATTTGTTGAGCCCAACAATAGGGGTAGGGTGTTGCTGCATTAATGATTGACCCAAGAGGCAGAGAACTTTAAGACAGATTGTGGTATTTAAGAAGAAAGCAAAACCCAGTCCCTCTGTCTGTCTTCTCTTCAATCCATCCTTTTTGCTCCATGCTTCCAGTGTCTCCTCCTTCCTTTGCTTCTGCTCAACCTCAGCCACTCTTTTGTGCCCCTTTGCTAGCTTACATTACAATTTTCTGGCTCTTGCATCCTGAGCAAGGCCAGGCTAGGCCAGCCTATGACATTTGTGCTGAGTGAAAAACAAAATGTCCCCTCCCAATCATTACCAAATGTGACTAGGCTGGCAGTTGCATCTTTGTTCAACACAAATCATGGCACAACATCTTCCAACATGCATGAGGCCATTAAGCTCACTTGGGGAGTTCAGGTCAGTCCATCTGCCACATAGGTCTCAACTCCACTAACTTGCCATGGGTTCCTTGCGTTTGCCACTGAAGGAAATTGCCTCACTTTGGTCATAGTTGGGTCAGACATGTTCTTTGGTTTTATATTGATATCTAGCGACTTCAGATTATTTCCTGTCTGGGAGCCTTTTTGCATTTGTCTCCTTGACATTCCTCTTTGCCATTGTTTTGGTTTTACAGATCTTGGCTAATCCAGAGGTTAGTGAAGTCCCTCATTGATATGTCAGAGATGGGTAAAAGTGCCCCTCCTTTTGGAGTGCAACTCCCATCAGTTCTGGTCACCATTCTAATTTCACTTTGAGGGTCACTGTTGCCCAGTTTTACAATATGGAATCTATTACTTCTTCCCATCTTTTTGCCTTAAACCCAAAGAATCATTTCAACCATTCTTAAGGAAAGACTTTATTAAAGAGAATGAACGAGAATTTTAAAAATGTGAAGGGGATTTGGAGAATAAAGAAAATGTGATATCTAAAACCCAATCACCCATTTCTCAAATTATATATAAATTCATAATTGGGAAGTTAATTTGGAGGCTACTGCTCCCAGTATCCTCATGGGCTAAACATGGCTAAGGGATTCTGAGGGTTATTGTCCCCAAAGCTAAGTGGTTAAATCACCTCATGGCTCTTTTTGGAGTCTCAATGCTATCAAAGATAAGCAAAGCACTTTCTGTAATTTTCAGGTCTAGTTTATCAACTCTCTGGTCCACTGCAAGCTGGTTCCTACAAATGGTGGTTTCAGTACAGTGTATTCTGGAGTTTCATGGGGCTGGTGGAGGGCTTGTAACCATCCTGACTGTGACAATACAGCCATCCCAAGTGAATAAACAGCCACTGCCATGCACATTGTGTGCATGTGGCTATGGCAGTCATGTGTCAACCCATCAAGGATCTTGTTGTTTCTTGTGATCCTGTCTGAGTTGTTCTGCACACTCTCAGAGTACATCTCTCTAGAACAAGGTTGGAATGCAGTCCATGGCCTGTACTGTGACCTCAACCCTTTATTGACCCCCCTCCCAAGTCCCTCAGATGTCATCAAAATCCACTCGCTTCCAATTGTGTTTAATTTGAGAGGGTGAAATGCCTCAGTCACCCAAATGCCTCAAATCCTGCCTCAAAATGCAGTGGTTTAACTTTGTCCAAACCCAACAACCTCCATAAAGTAAATAAAAACTACCCAAATTTAAGACATTAAAATGATATGTGACTTTCAGTAATTTGGGGGTCCTGTCCATTCTTGATGTAGATTAATAGAATTGAGTTGAAAAGGGCCCCCAAGTCTGCCCTACCTCCTGGAGAGGCAGGAAATCCATGGTTAAAATATGCCCAACAGATGACCATGCAACCCGTGATTTTAAAAAAAATCTCCAGCAAAGAAGGGCCCACCATCCTCTGAAGCAGTCTGCTCCATTGCTGAACAGGCCTTGCCACTAAAAAGTTCCCTCTCATGTTTTCTTGAAATGTCCTTGCTTAGGATGCTGCAGGTTTGGTTTTTTAAACATTCTGGTACAGCCAAGGAGGCCTAAGTTTTATGTCTTGTCAACTTCTTTGCACAGCAATGGGGCTATGTAAGGGCATGCACCTTACATAATAAAACAGGTCTTGCCCCCTCCACCCTTCCTTTCACACTTAATTCTTTACAAAAATATATTGTTATGGAACACAGGTGAGTGGCACACAATTGCTCTTGTTCTGTGCACAGGAAAGCACTCAGGACTTCAAGGCAGGCACTTATAGAGTGAAAAATATTACTCTTTTTAAAACGCAATACTCATGAGGCAGCAAAGACTGCAGCAACCAAAATGTGGAGCATGACAAAAAATATGCATGTTTTCCCTCCTGTGCCAACTTTCTTACAAGTTCCATCGCCTGCCCTGCTTTACTGCTTCGTCATAGATTGAACAGGCTTTTTGCTGCAAACCCTAATTAATTTATGGATGAACCTTCCTGCCTTGGGCAATTACATAACTTCCCTTAGCCTTATGCATCTCTTTCAGCAGCACACTTTAGTCCTGGGTATGTGCACAAATAATTTTTTTAAAAATGGAACAAGAAGCATTCCTAATGCACCAATTCCATTCTGGAAATAAGACTAGGCAGTTTGGAAACCTACAAGTTTTTGGAGAATGTCAGTAGGGAATTTAAGAAGCATTCTTGCCTCTCCATCTTTGAAGGGCAGTGTGAAAGGTGAGGTGGAATGCTGCAAAATGAATACAACTTCATTTTCCCTCGAAGTGATGGGAAACATCCTGCCATCTTCTTTGTCAAGGATTTACGATTGAGATTTAATATTTAGTCTGCTTTAAACCAGTCTAAGGACTTTATCACACCAGGCTCAAACGGCATCACAATCATGTTAGGCTAGAAAATTCAAACATACCAAATTGGAGATACTCATTATCACACAGCAATTCCAAATTGCCATGGTGCTGCTTCTGTCTCAGCCTCTGCCTTCTTCATGCCAGTCTCCATAGCCCTGCCTCCCTGGCCTATGTCCTTCCCAGCATGCCTTTTGGTTTGTATTTCTTTTTATATTTAGTACAATTGCACAATCATGGCAATCAATTGCACAATCATGGCAAGAAAAAGAAAATTAAAGGAAAGAAAAGAAATTGAAAAAAGAAAAGGAAAACAGCTTGCTTGGGAATAGCAAGGTATGGGGAGAAAAGAGCATAATCATGCCAACTTACAACACAAGACTGCCTGCATACTGGAACTGCTTTGGAAGAAATGTATCACACCTTGAATCAACAGTGTGATGTATATTCACTGAAAATGGCATTTGGCACGGATACCCATGAAGCAGCACTGGTCCCCCTTTCTTTGGGGGAATTTCCAACCTTTTTTAGGGTGTGTCACCCCTTTGATAAACCATGACGGCCAAGTCATGTGACTCCTGATTTGAGCCACACAAACTCAATGTGATGCCATGCAACTGAAAGTCCCTTTTGACTTATTTTGTAAACCAATACTATTGTTTTGTTTTTAATTATATGTGTTTGACAGGTAAAGGGGAGGTGTATGGGAGATGTTATGAGGGTATGGGAAAGTGTAAGAAGGCATGTAGAAGTTAAAAGAAGATGGAAGAGGATGAAGCAAAACAATTGGGAGCCATTGACAGGTTTTGCCTGTCAATGAAAAGGAGTGCTCCAGTAATGGATGGACTACAGACTAGCTACCGGACAGATGCAGCATCATGTGATAAGATATGGCCACAGATGCTACTATCTTGCTCTAATTCCACTTTTCAAACCTCAAGTGATAAAGTCCCAAGGCTCTCCAGCCCCTGCAGTGACAGCTTTAACCTAATGCTTCATTCTGAGACTGTCTCAATTTCCACTTGGCCTTGGACTACTGAACTGCTTCTAACTAACAGTAAATTGTTCTCAGAGCAGGAAATGCAATTACAGAGAGAAGATCCCAGGAGGTCCATCACTCTCCCAGTTCCAATACATTGTTGTTGCTGCTGCTGTTTATACTGGATTTTTTTAGGGCATGGAAGCAGAATTCCCAAATTCAAAACAACAACAACAACAACAACAACAACATCACACAAAAGATGTGAAAAGCATTCAAGTAGCATCTTCCCTCTTTGCTGGGAGGATGTCCTTTGTGTCCCTGTCTTTCAGCTTTGGCTTCCGATTCAGCCATGCCAATGTTGCTTTCTATTGAGGAGTGATGTATGTTTCAGAGCTTTGTACTTCCTTGAAACTACTACCTTGGCTGAAAAAGTCACTGAAGTCCAGTGAATAATAGTTTTGGATCGAGGCATGGGAAAAAAAACTATAGGTTTACCCCACCCTACTCCCTTTCTGCTCTTGTACTTTTAGCACAGTCTGAAAGTGTGCAGGTCCAGTTTCTTTTGAACTGGAGAACAGGGTGATGGGGAAAGCTGCGTGGCAGCAGGCCTACTGTTAAAGCTAATGAAACAGAGCTAGTGCAAACACATTTGGCAAGCCAAAGATAAAATGCAGGCTCGGTGTGAATGCACTGCACACACCCTGAAAAAACTGAGGTTAGTGCCAAACTGCAGAATTAATGCAGTTTGACATCACATTAACCATCATGGCTCCATCCTTGCTTTCATTCAGTGTGACTTGCTTTATTGTAAGGTTGCACTGGGTTGCCATCTTAGCCACCATGCTTCACTTGTAGACAAAACATTTTGGGGGTTAGAGCCCGCTTTTGCAGATCCATGAAGTGAATTAGTATGTTGGTAGGTATAAATAGAAACCTAAGCAAACTGGCTGTGGTGCAGTTGGAGTAAGGAAGGAAAATAAATCCAGTAGGCAACAGTGGGTGGCACAATTAAATGAAAAGCACAAATGAATTTTGAATCTAATCAGTGGAGTTGTGTGTGACCCAATCCCACTACAACCAAATTAAGGTGGTAGTGGGAGAAACAAGTGCTGGTGAAGCTGCAGAATGACAGCAATTAAATTGGAGCAAGCACCATGTAATATCTTGAAGAAAAGCTACTTTTCTAAACGTCTGGCTACAGCAACAAATTCATTCAAACTCACTACATCTGATGTCACCATAGACATCTTTGTCTTACTTGACAGAAAAGAATTCAGCCATTTATTAATAGATTTTTAGACTGTTCCTTAACAATGCATTCAAATTGCAGGTCCCTAGAGTCCAGAAAGGCACTGAGAGAAATGTGTGCCAGATGGTTCTTCTCTATATCTGAAATTGAAGTATATTGTTTCCTAGACTAATTTAACTACATCATCTGCCACCTACAGTATGAAATGTCTCTTCTTCCACCACCTCCACAAGAGCATTCATTCCTAGACATACCTCAAGAAATGTATCTTTCTCACTGGGCTCTTTCCGTTAAACTGAATGGATTTAGATAGTGTTATTTCACTTCTCCATTTTTTTTCCTTTCATTCTTTTTTACATTAATAAATTCAGCCTGCATTCATAGAATCATAGAATCATAGAGTTGGAAGAGACCACAAGAGCCATCCAGTCCAACCCCTGCCATGCAGGAACTCCCAATCAAAGCATCCCCGACAGATGGCCATCAAGCCTCTGCTTAAAGACCTCTAAGGAAGGAGACTCCACCACTCTACGAGGGAGTGTGTTCCACTGTCGAACAGCCCTTACTGTCAGGAAGTTCCTCCTAATGTTCAGGTGGAATCTCTTTTCCTGCAGTTTGCATCCACTGTTTCATGTTCTAGTCTCTGCAGCAACAGAAAACAAGCTTGCTCCATCCTCGATATGACATCCCTTCAAATATTTAAACAGGGCTATCACATCACCTCTTAACCTTCTCTTCTTGAGGCTAAACATCCCCAGTTCCCTAAGGCGTTCCTCATAGGGCATGGCTTCCAGACCTTTCACCATCTTAGTTGACCTCCTTTGGACATGCTCCAGTTTCTCCACATCCTTTTTGAATTGTGGTGCCCAGAACTGGACACAGTATTCCAGGTGGGGCCTGACCAAAGCAGAATAGAGTGGCATTATTACTTCCCTTGATCTAGACACTATACTTCTATTGATGCAGCTTAAAATTTCATTGGGCTTTTTAGCTGCCGCATCACACTGTTGACTCGTGTTCAGCTTATGGTCTACTTGGACTCCTAGATCCCTTTTCATATGTAGTTCCATTCAGCCAGGTGTCCCCCATTTCATATCTGTGCATTTCATTTTTCCACCCTAAGTGCAGTACCTTACATTTCTCTGCATTGAATTTCATTTTGTTAGCATTGGCCCAGCTTTCTAGTCTATTCAGGTCATCTTGAATTCTGATCCTGTCCTCTGGGGTATTAGCTACTCCTCCTAGTTTAGTGTCATCTGCAAATTTGATAAGTATGCCCCCAATTCTGTCATCCAAATCATTAATAAAGATATTGAATAGCACTGGGCCTAGGACAGAGCCCTGTGCTACCCCACTGGTCACTTCTTTCCAGGTTGAAAAGGAGCCATTGTTGAGCACCCTTTGGGTTCAGCTGGTCAACCAGTTACAAATCCATGTAACGGTTACCTTGTCTATCCCACATTTTACAAGCTTGTTTGCAAGAATGTCATGGGGAACCTTGTCAAAGGCCTTACTGAAATCGAGATATACTACATCCACAGCATTCCCTTCATCTACCAAGCTGATAATTTTATCAAAAAAAGAGATCAGATTCTGGCAGGTATAGCTTCATGGTTGTGGCTGCTAGTGAAAATCCCCTTCAAGGCTGGTTCAAATGCTTGAAGTGGCAATTTAAAACTCCTACCCTTCAACTGTCCAACCAATTGGTTAGATTTCTGTAATGTACTCTACCTAGGGCTACCTTTGAATAAGACTCAGAAGATGCATTTAGTGCAAAATGCAAAAAGCTGGACTGCTGACTGGAACGCTGTATAGAGAGCATTAGAATGCCAGTCTTAAAATAACAACAATGGTTGGCAATACATTTCTATTCTAAATTCAAGGCAATTGTGGCTGTGATGGAATTTAAAACCCTAAACAGTTTGAGACATTTAAGCAAGCACCTCTCCTCATATGTGGCTGCCAAAGATTTAAGATCTGCTGGGGGACCCCAGTGTGGTGCAGACATGGGAGAAGGACTTCTCAGTCATGGCATCTCAACTGTGGAATGCTCACCCCTTGGGGCCTGATTGGCACAAACTTCATGTCATTTAGATGCCAAGTTACAATGTATCTGTTAATCAAAGTCTTTGAGCCCATTTATTCATCCTGTATATTGCCATATATAGTTTTAAAAACTTTTAAATGTTTTAAATCTGTTAACTTGTTATGATCATTTATATGTTTTTGCTTATTTAGATTATTTTATTGTTATAGGGGCTCAACAGCCCACCCGAAAAGGGCAATTTTTAGGTTTAATTTAATTTAATTAAGTTAATAAAAGGTTTACTTTAATTTTAAGTGGGGCGGTCGGGAAGGGGTATGATTGTTATTTTACTCTGTACTTTTTAACTTTGCTGTACCCCACTCCGATTACTTTGCTAGACAAACGGGTTATAAATAAACATTGTTGTTGTTGTTGTTGTTGTTGTTAACCAAATTGTGCAGCAGTGCTGCGCAGCAAGAAAGAAGTGCTCAGAAGCAGCTCCTTCTTTTCTGCACTGGATTGGGGCCAGGGCAGCCTCACCGGCAGCCCCTGTAGCCCCAATCCGGCTTTTTTTCTAGCCCAAAGAAAAGTGGCAAAATGCCACTTCTCTTTGGGCTGGAAAAGGGGTGTCCATGGGGCTTCATGCCCCCGGACACCCCGGGAGCCATGAGCAGAAAGGGGTGGCCTCTTTCTCCTCAGGAGCTCCCCGAAGGAGAGCTCCCCAAAGGACCTC
Source organism: Urosaurus nigricauda (assembly GCA_034509955.1). Classification (NCBI taxonomy): domain Eukaryota; kingdom Metazoa; phylum Chordata; class Lepidosauria; order Squamata; family Phrynosomatidae; genus Urosaurus; species Urosaurus nigricauda. Next base: position 172,390,368 of record JAOEGL010000003.1, read on the forward strand.
TGAAACAGGGCTCCCAAGGGAGATCTCCCCAGAAGGAGCTCCAAAATGGGGCTCCCAAGGAAGGTCTCCCTAGAAAGAGCTCCAAAAAGGAGCTCCAAGATGGAGCTCCTTTTCATGCTGCAGCCAGGCCGCCATAAGCAGCCGGGGCAATGCGGAGACGTCATGTATGTGCTGCTCTGTTGGGAAGCAGTGAACGTGTGACATCATCGCTACATGCACCATGTGGAGGGTGCCACGTAATGATGGCACCCTCCACACAAATTAGGGTTAGGGATCGTGCGGTTGGTGCACAGTCCCTAACCCTAAAATCGTCACCTCCACACCTCATTTTGCCCATCTGTATTGGGCCATAAACTGTTTAACTTGTTTTAATACTATTTGTAAGCAGCCCTGAGATCTTTTGATATAGAATGGGATATAAATATTTTCATTACCATAACCATCATTTTAACATAATGTATCTAGTAAAGATTAAGTAAATATTTGAGACTGTAACCAAGAAATCAGAAGAAGCCTAAGGCTTCAGCAGGTATGTAGAGTAGCTATGAAGGAACAACGGAATCCTGAAGTGTCAAGATAGATCACTGAATACTAATGTTAGGATTGTCTATGCCATCATATTTTCAATTTCTATATGTTGCAATGAAAGCTGAACAGTGAAGAAAGCTGACTGGCAGAATATCAACTCATTTGAAATGTGATGCTGGAGAAGAGTTATGCTGGACTGCCAAAGAAAAAAATAAAAAAATGGGCCCTAGCGCAAATCAAGCTAGAACTCTCCCTAGAAACCAAGATGACTAGACTGAGATTGTCATATCGTCGACATATCATGAGAAGACATGACTCACTAGAAAAGACAATAATGCCTGGTAAGATAGAAGGAAACAGGAAAATAGCAATACCACATTCCATATGGATAGACTCAAACAAAGAAGCCAACAGCCCTGAGTCTGCAAGACCTGAGTAGGATAGTTGATAATAGGGAGATTTGGAGATCTCTCACTTATGAGTCAAAGTCAACTTGATGGCAGTTAACAAGAAGAAGAGGTGACAAGCAACATTTGTCCCTAATTTCGCCTGGCAATTAGGTGAAATTACACAGTTTTACTTGATAATTACTTCAAAATGTAGTTAACAAATCCAACTCAACCTCAAACTAAATTCATGCCCTGAGGATATCTGGCTTTAGTATTCTCACACAATATCATCCTTCAAATAAGTAGGGGCTTGGGGCTCATTCACAGTAGCGTTTTGCACCGGGTAGATCTAGGAAGGTTCAGATAAATGCAATACTGAATCTTACTGAATCTCACCTGAATTGAAGTTCCCACTAGGTTTAATGCTATCAAATCTCTGGTGCAATTTAACCCTCACTGCTTTGGATCCGCTGTCACCATTTCTGATGTCTACTCCACGTGGTCTTCCAACCCAGTCATGGAACCTTTGTTTCAGGTTCCTTTCCATACCATCTGGACACACTTTAAAAATGTCCTCTGCATATATAGTGTATTTATCTATATGCCCCCAAAACACCAGCTCTTCCCTGCTTTTGTGCATCTGGCAACACATTGGTTGTGGAACACAATCTGAAAAGGGAAGTAGCTGAGCTATATGTTATTGGGGAGGTATAAAGAGTATTTAACAGAATATTCAGCCAAGCAAATGCAAAGGTTCACAAATTATGTTGGGGAAAATACCCTTAAAAAACCCCAGGCAGTAGTTTAAAGGTCCCAGTCGTGGGAAATTTGAAATCTTTCTCCCAGCAACTAGTGCAAGGGGGGGGGGAAACTCATGCTTGCCACTCACTCTGCACCCAGTGATGGAATGGGCATGTTTCACCCCTTTGACCACCCTATGCCCATTAATTCCCCTCCCTTCAAGACACCCCGAATGGGAATTGTGAACAAGTTCCCATTGGCCACTCCCTAATAAAACCCCGTTTTTTCTTTTCTTTTCTTTCTTTTAAAGAGATTGAGAAGGGGAAAAACCCAGTATTGGATAACCCAGGCTAAGGCGGATTTGACATGGGCCCTACCCTAATTGGGTTAAAAAATGGATTCAAGTATGAACAATCCACGTTTAAACCAGTTTGCAAACCGATGTGACCCTCCTTTAAAGTGTGAATGACCCTCATTTGAACTGGTTTGCAACCTGGGTTATAACATACTGTGACCAACCCCTTCATTGCCTTTTGTCATACGGCATGTCTTGCAAATGGCACAGGAGCTTGCTACTTATATAAGTAATTACAACAAAAGGGAGCTAGGAAAGAGGAGCTAAAGAAAATCCTCTTCTCCTCTCATGACTTTTAATGCATCTCTCCCCACCCCCCACACCTCAAAGCCTTGATTGAAAATCTTATTTTCAAAGTGGTGTTTCATTCCCAGCCAGCCACAGTGCTGGAGCCAAGAAGAGCATGCTTCCATTAATTCATAGCGTAATATGAATATGCATTCAGGTCAAGATGTTGCTTGATCATTTTCTGCTTCTTTGACTTTGTCCTGTGCTTGTCATCGTGGCTTTAGAAAAAGAAGAGCTTGTGCAGAGCCCTCAAAGATATGCTCTTCACCGTGAATGTCTGGAGCGTCAAATGGGGAGTTCATTTCTCCCCACCTTTTCCATTTTCAGTCTTCCTACACTGAAGGATCAAAAAGGAAAGGAAAAAAATAGAACCACTGGTTATTCTGCTTCTATACAAAAAGCCATTCAGTGTGGAAGTAGTAACTGAAAAGAGTCTGTTGATATATTATGGGAAGCTACTGCAGGAATACTGAGAATTACTGCTACTGTCGAGTTGAATTTAACATCCCTATTTGCGTGCCTCCAGGACTATTACAAAACACCAAGGAGCAAGGAAGAAAGTAGAAGAGCTCCAGTGCTGAAATCCATAGCTCAAAATGTGTAGCAGATGGCTGATTATCTAATAGGGTCAATTGTGATATAGGCTGAAAAAATGCATTTACAAATTATATCGCATTCATATAAAGGTGAACACTGATCTGGCTTAGAGCAACTAAACCCTTATATTAGACCAGGGGTGGGCAAAATGTGCCCCCAAATCCCTTTTTTTGTGCCTCCCAAGCCAAACAGATGATTGCTGATTCCCATATTTAAAAAATGATGAATGAAAAATTGCATCAAAACATGTGGCCTAATTTACACCCACAAATCCCCCAAAGTGTATGGAGGGGGGTGGAACTGGCTTTAACTAGCATCTCCAGTTCTTATCTTTGGCTGTGCTCTTATTAGAAGAGGGACCCACAACAAAATCTTCAAGTGCTTGGGTTTTAGCCAATTCTGCCCTCCTCTAGAATATTTCTCCGTTTCTCCTCATTTCCAACTGAGTTTTTTTTTTAATTATCTCAGCAAGAGCCACTCATCCTGGAAAAGACAATAATGCTTGCTTAAGTGGAAGGTATTATTAGGAGACAAGATATTAACAGTGGATTGTCCCACTCAAGGAGTTTGCAAGACCTGAACATGGCTGCTGATGACCAGGACTCATTGAGGTTTATCTTTCGTAGGGTTAACATAACTCAAAGCTGACCTGGCATTAAATAGTAAGAAATATATCCAGTGTTCTGTGTCCAAGTATTATGAATACTTCTCCTTTCACTGATTTTGAATCATCCTATTTGTCTTTCCCAATCTCTGAAAATATTTTTGTATAGTGCAATGTAGAATTCCCCCAAACCTGCTAATTCTGCCAGTGTATGTCCCTCTAGGACAATTACATTTTCACAACCTAAAAATCAACACTTGGGAAGTGATTTCTCTGTGGATAAACAGAGAGCATTATGTAGAAACTATACCTGATAGGATGAGAGAGGACTATGTTGGCATGATACACAACACAGCATTCCTCTTCCCCCTTAAAACATATGTGGGCATTTCAGACCAGGTCTTACTCATTTCTGTTCTGCATTTGATCTTCTCCGTTTCATCTTTGTGGCCACAAAATAAAAAATTCCCCCAAAAATTTCGAGTAAGATCAAAAGCCCCACTACATATATCCAATGTTTTTAAAATGCCAAATTATAAGTGGTAAGATATTAGAATTTTTAAAGATTTGTTTTAATAATATAAATTTTACTACTATAAAACAACATATGTAGGAGAAACTACTTTACACACTATGCATTACATATACAAATGCTAACACTAACATGCGACACTACACATAATGACAATACAAAAGGGAGAAATAAGGAAAAGGTGATACATAGGATTTCCAGTGTACTAAATGATAGCTCTAGTTGTTCAGTTCTTTAACTTCCTCTAAACAAATGTGTAGAACATATACAATTATTTTGTAGGTATTAGAAATTAATGGTTAAATTTATTCCATATTTTACCTCTTAGTTTAAAATCAGTGCACAAGTCTTTAGCACCTTCATTAAAAAATCCCCCCAAAAGGCCTGCTTCCCAGTATAACTGCAGATGAAGAATATATACTGAGGATTACCAATTTAAAAATATGTTGGTGTTTTAAAAAATGAATTTAATACTACATTCTACTTGCAGTGTATACAAGTGCAAAGGCAGTTAACATTTTTTAAAATATGTTTTTGGAAATGAACTTGTTATTATTCCTTCTGGGAGAGGCACATTAAAACACATCCATGTCCTTTTATGAATTCCAAAGAAAGCACAAGTTTCACAGCTGCAGTCCCCAATGTCATAGCACTGTCATTATGAAGGGAATGAAATATTATTCAGAGATCTCAAAAATTAGTTGTGATGGAATATGAGGAATTTTGAGCAGAATTAGTGGCACTAGGTGAGAATTACTGGAATGAGTTATACATCTGAGACTTCATACACCTGAGATATTTGACTATTTAAGTCAGGGCCAGTGAACTTATTGGTGTCCAGATGTTGCTGGTCTGAAGCTCCTTCATATCAGCCCTCAGAACCAATGGTAAGAGCTGACGGTAGCCGAATTCCCAACATCTGGAGGGCCACATGTTCAGTCTGCCTGCCCTAAGTAGTGTCAGGATTGGATTTGGAGATATCAGGACCCTGGATAGCTCCACTGCAGCTGATCTTCTCTGGATGCTGAATCACCAGGGACACAGAAAGGAGTTTATCACACAAGGGAATTTGGGGGTATACTCCAAAGGCAATCCGAATGCAGTCATGGGGTTTCACATAATTGTGTGATAACTTATCTCACACAATTTTGGGCAATGAGAAGTCATTCTGAACGCAATCATGGGGTTTCACTTAATTGCGTAATAACTTATCTCACACAATTTGGGGCAATGGGAGGTCATTTTCGGGGAATGGGAAGTCACTCTGAACACTTTCCGAACGCAACTGAACTCACTAAAATAGCGAATTTACGTGAATTCTAATTGGTTCCATTTGAAATTGGGAGAAGTTCCTCCCATGTGATAAACTCCGAAGAGTAAATATACTTAGGACTGGGATGTAAGGGAAATGTCTTGCCTTAGAAAAAATGTCACAGGAGAATCTAAAAAGATAAAAGAAGAAAGAGAAAGGAGAAAGACAATAAAAAGCAGCTTTCTTTGATGCCGTGATTAACGGTATGAATCGGAGTGGTTTTCAAAATGGAACCATTATAGAAAGTGTACTTTCTATTTCAGGGAAAATTAAATGTTTTCTCAAGATGACCTCCATTTTATGGCACTTAACAGACAGCATTTTTAGAGCACATTTATCTCTGTTATCTTTGCAAAAATGTGGATAATTACCAGTATTAGCACCATACTACAAACCGTCCTGAATAAAAATTAAAAAATAAGTCCAATTCCCATATTTTAATACTATGTCCGTTGATTCTGCCAATGCTCATTTACTTCTTGTTATTTATAGACTTATTTTTATTTTTATGCTTGTAGCAAGTCTTATTAGATTTTCTGTTGTTGTTAGAAAACAGAGAATATATTTTTCCCCATTATATGAGACTGGAGAATACATAAAAGCAGAGGTAACAAATGGGATATAATTTTTTCAATATATGCATAAATAAACATAGCAGCAGGAGCAACAGCGATAAAACAATAATATATTGAATCAAAATATCTGATTACAACTTGTGTCCAAATCCCTGATCTGGATCTTAACAAGGTATCCATGAAAGGAAGGGATGTTTACAGACTAGACTGAGATTTAATGAAGGATCACGCCAGTGGAAATTTTCATTTCCTACTCTATCTCCATGCAGTCTTGACTTCTCTCTCAGCCTCTTCATCTTCTCACCCCATTTTAGTAGGTTTCCCAGCCCTTTGAAACAGATGGGAGGATGCTGCAAGGTCCTGTAAGGAAAAGGAAAGTTGCTGAAAACCTCTTTTGCTAGTGGGAACACCTTCTGCATAGAAAACTCTTTAGAGGACTCTTTCATGCTGGGAGAAAATTAAGGATCTGTGTCATTGTTCTGAACTGTCATCATAACAGATCTTACACTTCTTATGAGATTATCACACTTGGGTCAATTCCACAACTATCCTACAATTATCCCATTATTGGCAATCAATATCCCATTATTGGCAATTGAATAATTGTGGGAATAATAAGAATAAGAATAAGAATTTTTATTTCTAGCCCCCCCCCCCCCCGAGCAAGCAATCGGGGCGGGTTATAACAGAGGGGATTATACACACAATAACAATATACATGAATTAAAAAACAAATAGCAATGTATTAAGCAATAACAATAAAATCAGAAAGCAATTAACAATAACAATAACTAGCAAAATACATAACAATTATAGCAACAAAAATACATAGTAATTTAAGTAACAGTAAAATTAGCAAAGCAAAATACATAACAATTAACAAAGCAAAAATACATTGCAGTTATAGCAGCAGCAACAAAATACACAGTAATTATAACAAAAAATAACCAAAAATAAAATAAAATCAACAACGCAAAATACATAACAATTAACATACCAAAACAAGTAAAACAAAATATGGTAATGGGATAATTGTGGGATGGTTCTGGAATTGACCCTAGTGTGATAATCTCATTTAGTAGCTTTAGTTGCTCATGTTAGCAGAGTGTGAATACTTAACAGTTGGTTAAGTGGCCTTGGCCCTCTGAAACATGAGGATGCCTGGAGGAGCACACTTTACCTTGGAAAGCATTACCACTCAGAGACTTTCTTTATCGAAACAAGAAAGCTAAAATAAGGAATCAATAGTTCTTTCTGACTAAGGTGGAGATGCAGAGAGCCATGCTTGCTGGTAGCCTCTGTGGGAGGAAGCAATGATGGCTTCTCTCCAAGAAGAGAATTGATTCTCAAGCAGTAGTGTCTGGTGACTCACATGTCAGTAGGGCAGTGAGTCCACCCCGGATTTTACATAGTTTTATAGGTGCTACCCAAATGCAAAAACTGTTTTTGGGACAGGGATCAGAACCCTGGGTACCCTGAAGCAGATATTTAAAGCTTGATTAAAAACTTGGGTGGATTCACCAACCTACTGAGACGGAGTCTCCAACAGCCCCTGGTCTCAAGGGAAAGGGGGAAGTTGACACCAGCACCCCCAAGTCTAGGATTAGAAGGAAGGTCAGCAGAGGCCACAGCAAGTAAAGGACAGTATCCATTGATACTTCTTCCCCGTGCATCTGGTGTGACTTCAATGTAAACTGTGTTATACCCTGTCACTTCCAACAGGTCAGAGAGACATTCTGGGAAAATGAAGATGGCAAGAAAGACAGGAAAGACTGGAATAAATAAGACATTGTGTAATCAATAAAATACTGTGTTGGGGAGCCTTTTATATGGGGTGTATGCTCTAGTTATGGTTTTTAACTTTAGTATCTTTTATATAATTGGACACTGTTTTTAGCTAGATTATTTTAAATGTTTTAATTTTGTTATTGTAAAGTTTTAAATGATTTTATCTGTGAGTCACCTCGGGTTCTGTTCTGGGAGAATAGTGACACAGAAATGAAATGAAATGAATGAGGCTCTGGAGGGAATCTGACGTGCTCTGGAAATAAGGTTTGTTGATGTTGTTACTACCTGGTTGGGGTAAAGCAGCGGTTCTGTAACGGAGGTCACAATCTGTAAAATGGTTGTGACCCCCTTTACAGCTATATCATACCTCCCCCATTCAACACAGTGTACAAACAAAAATATTTTGGTTTTTTTTAGCATGTGTGTTTTTGTTCTCCCATCCATGTATATTCATGAATACACATGAATATATTCATACACTAGTGTCTCATTCCAAGAACAGGGACATTGATGGGACAAGGGGGGAAAGGATGGGCCCTGCCAAAGGCCATGTTCCAATGAGTTTTCTCACTCTCCTCCTCCCTATCCCTCAGGCAGAGGCAGCTACTTCATGCACCCTCCTTACCTTTCTCTTCCTCTCCAGGACACAAAAAAGTTTGGGAAGAAGAGGGAGGGGGGAGGATCAGCGTCTCCAAGCCTTTTGCTCCTCTTGAGCAATTCCCATGCCCCCCTCTATGGTCCCACACCAAAGATTGGAAACCACTGGAGTAGAGGGAATGATGAATACGAAGCGAAATCAACCAGAAATGAGGGTACTATTTTTTCCCTTAATTTTGAACAAACTTTAAAAATAGTTCAGAAAGTTCCATGCACTCTACATGGGGCTATCCTTGTGCAAATTCAGAAGCTTCAACTGGTTCAGAACACGGCAGCCAGACTGGTCACTAGTAAATCCAGGTTCGACCATATAACACCTGTGTTAAAATGTCTTCACTGGCTACCAATTAGCTTCTAGGTGCAGTACAAGGTGTTGGTTATTATGTTTAAAGCCCTACATGGCTTGGTTACTTGCGGGACTGCCTCTTCATATAGTCCTCCCCACACTCTCAAATCATCTGGGAAGAATTTACTACAGTCTCAGAAAACCAGACTGGTCACAACTTCCCAGAGGACTTTCTTATCTGCCGTTCCAAAACTGTGGAATGACCTGCCATTTAAAAGGCTGTCAAGACAGATCTCTTCTGGTGGGCCTTCCCAGATTTACCTCCCAAAGAAAGAAAGAAAAAACTTTGTACACTTCTGATTGTCCACTTCACCTCGCTTACTTTCAACTTGTTGTTTTATTTAATAATTTGTATCTGTAATTATTTTAGCTGATTTGAATTTTATCACTTGTCATGGTGGGAGGGTATAGGAATTTGTAATGATATTTGTATTATTTTTTTTGTATTCTATTTTGTGTTGTAATCCCACCTTGATCTGCTGGGAGACGCAGGAATTTTATTATTATTATTATTATTATTATTATTATTATTATTTCTGTTGGGCTGTTGGACCAAAGAGAAAAAAGACTAACCTGTTTCCTTCCCACAACTTGCTAAGGATAGGATGTTGCAGTTAAAAAGTAGCTTTTCTAAGCATTGAGCAAAATACAGTTTGACTATAAATATTTCCAGCCACCTCAGGATAGCTGGAAACATGAAAAACAAATATGGCAGGAGGAAAATTCCACTAATTTTAGCATTGCTTGTGGTGGAAGATTTGCAGAAAGCAAAAGGGTCAGGGTGAGAATCAGCATAGGAGCAATTTAAAACTGTTATTGAAAAGCTGTATCGTATTTAAAATATCTTGCACAAATAAGGGATTGAATGGAGGTGCCTTATCATCTGCAATCTTTCGCAATCCATGACACTTTAGAGCTGTGAACTAGAGTCTTCCCAGCTACATTGTAAACAGCATTTATTTCTCCGATCTTATTATGAGGACTGACAGGCAATATAAATGCATGACTTCCTGAGCCCTCAGAAAAGTGACATTGCCTGTGTCAGAGCCATGGAGTGAGCAGAGGTTACTTAGACTGTGGCTCGAGTCTGGGCTGAACCATTTTCAAAGAGCATCTTTTTCTGTCCTCTTTGCTGTTTATAAATGATCCTTGCACAGATGGATCTTGTTCAAACAAGTCTAAATGAGGAACACTTCCAGAATGTTTTTATTCAAACAATTTATAACATGTTTAAGCACTGCTTTCATTTTATCATATCTGAGATGATGATGTAACTCAGTTTTTATGAGGGTGGCCACATGGCCTGCTTTATTGTTCTCTGTTTAAGGGATCTCTGTTTAGTCCTCTCTTTCAAGGCCTGTCCTGACTGTATCTGGTTAAAGAAAAAGGAGCCAAAAAAGGGAAAGCAAAGACCTTGAATATGCCTGTTAAAAGACAGCAGATTAAGAGGCAGCAGACTAGGCAAGCACAGAGTTCACCCTCACATCCTCCTCCATTGTGGTAAGATGCTTCATTGTATTTCATGCCATAAGAGTAAGTGTCTAAGGTGTCACACCTTGACAGTTCAAGTGGTGTCAAACTGGATTCTTTCTGCAGTGTGAATGCAGCCTATGTGTATATTTAGCCTTTGAGCCGCTGTTGTTGGGGTGTTGTGTGTGCATGTTGTTGTTGTTGTTGTTGTTTTGGTGGATTCCAACTGGAAGACCTTGTTGCTCTACCAGAAATATGAAGAATATCTTGTCAGCCTGAAGAAGCTCACAAGTATAGTTCCATATTCCCAAAAGGTCTTTCCAGGTAAAGTCAAGCTCTTCCAAAGTGAGTGCTTGAGAGCAGCAGCTTTGCTTTGAAGTTGAAAAATGAGGCTTTGCCTCCAGCTATCTTAGATCATGGAGTAAGCAAACAAATTGAAGGGCCCTTCCAGAAGCTCTACAGTCCTTTGAATGGAGTGGTCTTGCCTCCAAGGGCCATTTCACTTCAGCTGTATATGTTCATCATTCATGTGTTCAGAGTCTGGGTATAACAATATACCATTTTATCCTTCATTTTATAGTTAGGTTGAGATGATTATTTCTTCACTCATGGTATTTATCATGACTGGAATTATTATTGCTGGCAATGCAAAGTATGCTTTCTTTTTAGTATTTGTGCATATATGTGTGATTATTCATATCCCTTTTGTAGCTGTTTGCTATTGCTGCCCATACAGTGGGTGAAGACTGAAGAATTAACTTATATAGATTGAATGTATTTAGAGTTGAGGTCCATTTGTAATCAATTTGTAATCATTCAGGAAGGAATCATCCCACACTTTCTACAGGCGCGTTGATGACCAAAAAGGCCGATCTGAGATAAACAAGTCCGGTTACAGAAACCACAGCAGAAAATCTCCTTGGGTGATGTTTCCAAGTTGTGGTTCTTTCTGTGTTGTCATTTCTCTTCGAGACCCATTCGACGTGAGTTCTCAAAAGAGGCTGCGGCATTGTGGACTGCGTGTCTCCATGCCTCCTGATGTGAGGCCAGGGCAGACCATTGTTGGTGATCAATTTCGCCGAGCTTGAGGTGTTTTTTTTTCCGGGAGTCCTTGTATCTCTTCTTTGGGGGTGCCCCTCTTTCACTGGCCCATGACATGTTCATCATAGAGTACTATTTTTGGGAGGCAGTGGTCCTCCATCCTAGAAACGTGACCTGCCCAGCGCAGCTGCATTTTCAATAGAATGGCCTCAATGCTGGTGATCCCTGCTTGTTCCAGGACAGCAACATTCGTCACATAGTCAGTCCAGTGTATGTTTAGGATTGTGCATAGACAGTGGTGATGAAAGCGTTTGAGGAATCGTAGATGTTGACGATAGGTGATCCATGTTTCAGGCACATACAGGAGAATGGACAGTACAATGGTTTTGTACACACTGATTTTTGTGCTTCGCCTCAGTTGTTTGTTACCCTAGACTCTTTTGTGAAGCCTTCCAAATGCACTATATGCCTTTGCTAATCTGTGATCGATCTCTTTATCAATCTTGGCATCTGAGGAGATGATACTTCCCAGGTAGGTGAACTGCTGGATGGACTTAAGCACAGATTTGCCTATGGTGACGTGGGGATGATAGTGCTCTTCCTGTGGTGCAGGCTGGTAGAGGACTTCCATTTTCTCTGCAGCCATTGCAAAGCAGGATGTTAGGCGCTGCAGAGCTGCTTCTGTATGGGCAACAACAGCAGCATCGTCAGTGAAAAGCAGCTCATGGACTAGATAGTTTAGAGTCTTTGTGCAAGCCTTCAGACTGCTTAAATTAAACAAGCCACCATCAGTATGGTAATGTATATAGATGCCATCTTCTTCTTTGAGATTTGCTGTAGCCCTTTGGAGCATCATGCTGAAAAAGATTGTAAATAAGAGTTGGAGCGAGAACACAACCTTGTTTCACACCATCAGTTATTAGAAAGGGCTCTGAGAGAGCATCGGCATATCTGACTTGACCATGCTGGCCCTCATGTAGCAAGACTATCATTTAGAGGAATTTGGGGGGACATCCTAGTTGTTCCAGGATCTGCCACAGACCTTTTCTACTCACAGTGTCAAAGGCTTTGGTAAGGTCGACAAATGTTACATAGAGTCCTTTGTTCTGCTCTCTGATTTCTCTTGCAGTTGTCTAAGAGCAAATACCATATCTGTAGTGCTCCTATTAGCTCTGAAGCCACATTGACTTTCAGGGAGAAGTTCTTCTGCAATAGCAGGAACTAATCTGTTCAGGAGTATCCTTGCAAGGATTTTTCCAGCAATGGAAAGCAGTGTTATACCTCAATAGTTTGAGAAATCAGATTTTGCTCCTTTTTTCTTATACAAGGTGATCATAACTGCATCTCGGAGATCTGATGGCAGTTCACCTTTTCCCCAGCAACTCACAAGGAGCTCGTGGAATTTAGCATGGAGTACATGACCTCCGTGTTTCCAAGATTCAGGTGGGATTCCATCAATCCCACATGCCTTGCCATTTTTCATCTGCTGTATGGCCTTAATGGTTTCTTCCAAAGTGGGAGCCACGTCCAGTTCATTTTCATCTGTTGTTGTATCATATGTTCGATAGCTGAGCTTTGGACTACTCGGTTGGCACTGAAGAGACTTTGGAAATGTTCAGCCCATCGATTCAGGATGGAGGCTTTGTCTGTGATTAGTGTTTGACCATCCATACTATATAAGGAGCTTTGGACCTGATAAGTAGGCCCAAACACTGCTTGGGTCGTAGGTTTGATTTTGAATGGTTTACCTTACAAGGTTAGATGAGCACCATCTGCCCTGGTTTGGGATTGGAGTTTTCCTTCTCCTAGGATGGTTGCCATAAGGCTAAAGAGCCCATCCTGCCCTTTGACGCTCTTGATCAGACCCTTCGGTTGTGACCTGTCTGGCATGGGAGGCCCTATTGGTGGCTGTTTATGCCACCGCCAGCATAGCTCACAGCTTCATTAGGGTACGCAAGCCTCTTCCCCACAACAAGGGGGCATCAATGCCTAATACCATACCAAGTATTATTGTCTTTTCTAATGTGTCACATGTGCAAACTAAAACACTCTCAGTTTATCATCTTGGCTTCTAGAGAGTGTTCAGGCTTGATTTGCTCTTATTTGTCTTTTTGGCATCCCATAGTATCTATAGACATCTTGTCCAGCACAGATTTTGAAAGAATAGGGAGCATATAGGTCTCCAGAGGTTGTTCAAGTGCAACTCTCATCATCCCTTCACCACTGATTGTGGTAGCTTGGGTTTAAAGGAGTTGCAGTCAACACCAGGGAGGCCAAACATTTGGTGGTTGATTTTTATAGCTACGAGTTGGATTATATCACTTGAGACTGTATGTATGCATGTGTGTGTGTTGGGGGTGTATGTCATTTGTGGATATCACATGTTCAAGAGGAAACTAGCACCAAGGGAGGTAATGTTCAAGCCCAGACTATTGGCATCTCCTGCAAAAGTCTTCAGGGCCTGTCAGAATAATTTAAAGACCAGGCTGTTAAGCTAAGCAAATAACCCAGGGAGTTTCTGTATTTCATGTCTGCAAAGCTGTACTACTTTTTCAGTGGCATTTGTTGGCAAGGTCTAATTGCACCATTTCCCTCCTGAGTTATGGAACATTAACTTTGCAAATTTTCTCAGAAATCAGGTAGAATTATCCAAATCTCTATAAGTAATGAGCTTACATTAAAAGTGCCTTGCAGCAATGAAACGAGCCAAATAAAGCAGTTTCTTAATGCACAAATCTGGAATCAATTTGAGAAGAGTAGAAAGTACTAAATATATTACACTGCCCATTTTGCGAAATGGGGATGGGGTTCACTAGAGTGAGATGTGAGAAAGGAGGGGGGAGAACACTGTGGGATTTATGCCTGTTTGGTGGAGTTAGGAGTCTCCAAGTGTCCTGAATTTTAAAAAGATATTTATGGGAGGTGTTGCTGTGACCCTACTGGGAATTATGGAGGTGTAGGGGAACAAGATTTGGGAAGATATGACAATGGAGGTCCGGTGCAAGATGGAAAGAAGTAGGAGTGTGTGGGAGAAGACAGAAATGAGTCAGAAAGGAGAAAAAAATGTTTGCAGTGGAGGAAATGGAATAAGGGATTATATATTGCCCTGCTTTAAGTTAACAATCTGGGCTTGCCTTCCTGCTGGGAGAAAGTGTCCGCTGATACAGGCAGCAGAACTGAAGTATGCAATCAAAGGGCATTTATTTCAATCAATAATCAAATAAAAAACATTTGTTGTACAATGTTATATAATGTAACATGGTGGTGATTTTACTGCCTGGGAATGGAGGTGGGGTGGTTGTGAGCATCTCCCCTTGTGGACCAAAATAACATGGTTGCCAAGGCTACTCACACTGTATTTTGGGGAGCGTAGTAAGGGACACCATTGGTGGCTCTACTTAAGGCACAAAAAACAATTTTTGAATGAGAAACTTGTTTTCTGGCCCCAAGCCTATTTTATGCACAAAACATACTTAAAAGTAAAAATTTGTGCAAGGCACATGTATCATGGTGGAGAGATACTATTCAAATTGCCTGGTAGAACAAATAAGTGAAAATTCACATTCCTACATAACAATTTCAGCTCCTGGGGAATTTTATTTTTTATGAATCCTCCAAACAATATTGCACTTTTAATGTCCTTATATGTCCTTTAAAAACTTTAAAACTATTTTTTAAAAAATCTTTTAATGTCCTTAAGAGGTACCGTTAATGATCCATATCATAAGAAAATGGCTGTAAAACTATAAGTATCCAGGTTAAGAAAAGGAGGGATTGTTTCAGTCATGGTGAAAGCCATTTTATTTTTTATTTTTTATTTTTGGACAGAATGATTGATGAAAAGTAACACATGAAAGGTTGAGAACAACTGCTATATACTGTACAGGCTCAGTTGGTTTGCTGACGATTGCAGCTTGAATTCCATCCTGAAAGGAGAAGGTTCTGTTTCATTAAGTTCTCTTGTTTGGTTGCGATGTGGATAATGCAAGCAGTTATAAGGTCCAGTTATTTTCTGTGAGAGGACTGAGCAGGTGCTTATAGCACAAGCAATACATGTCTTCTAAAAACTAAGTTCCACTCAGTTCAATCAGTCAGGCTTACTCTGAAGAAAATGGGTATAGCATTGCAGTAAAAAACTTTGCTAGAACTCTGAGATAAAAGTAATGTCAAACTCACTCATTTTTTAATTTAGTAAAAAGGATCAGCATCATTTTAAGCATTATAAATACAGCCATCTTAATGGTAAGGCTTGAGATGTTGCTTTTTGCATAACAAGTAGCAATAACTCATTATTACTAAAATAAAGCCATTTTATGTTTTTTTTAAAAAAAATTAAAGAAGTTCACATTCAGGTTAGAGTGTTAGTGGTTAGAATCCTGTAAGTGACCTAGCCTCAATATAGAGGTATGTACTTTCAGAGACATCGTAGAAGGAGGCATGCAGTACCTCCTTGCAGTCCTTGTCTGACGTGTACAATATCTGCCCCCTTAGTCGTAGATCAGTTGTGGGGCACATTCTGCCCACCCAGAGAAGAAGGAGATACTTCATGAGCTGTGTAGAGGCTTATCCTCATCTGAACATGCAAACACACCTGAAACATGCCCAGACCAGCGTGACCAGATGTCATAGCCACAAAGGAGGACAAGGCATCACAAAATGCAGGACATTCAAGAAAAATGTAGGGCATTGTCAAATAAAAGCTAAAACTACTCATATAAAGATAAATTCATTTCATATATGGTTTATTTACAGCTGTATTACACATGCTGTATTTTATGTACTCAGTCGTATTTTTCTGTTGAACTCATCTTCGTTAAAATGCCTTATTAGCTTGCAAGTTACTTATAGAACTCTGAGCAAGACAAATGCTTAAAATGGTACTTTTCTAGCCACAAACCCTTGAATTAATCTACATTTAAACTATTCCTTTCATTTGTCCACTGTGTTAAACTAGGGAGGGAACCCTTTCAGCATTTGCACTGTGTCCACAAGCAGTCCATTGCCAAATACATTTGCTGTCCTTTTCCTGTCCAAGAAAGAAATGCTCCCTGAGCTCTGGAGGCAAGTCTTTGCTGCTGCTCCTAGGAAAAAAAAGAAGTCTAGAAGGATCCATCCTGACCCCCTATTTGCAGTGAGTACAGGTGCCGAGTAGATGCATTTCTCTAAAGGGAATAGGAAATGTAGTGTCACTCAATGGGCTTCTTAGCCATGCTCAAAATGGAAGACATTTTGAAACTCTTCCTAGACAGAAGGTTGAAATGAAGGACATGTCTTAGAAAAAGAGGACATTTGGTCACTCTGGCCCAGGCTGAAACATGCCCCCTACAGCTAAGAGGACAGAGCTGTACCAAGGGGAGCCCCCCAGCTGCAGGTACTTATCTGGGGAGTAAGCTCATCCTCTAATGACTGGCATAAGTATGTTGGTGGTGACGTACACTTTGTAGCACACTATTGGATTTTAGACTATGTATTGTGCTCACTAGTAAGAGGAAACATATTGGAAAACATTGTCTAATGATTAATGTGTTACTTCTCAAAGAAACATCTCCTAGCTTAGCCCTTGAAGCCAATGGCATATATAAGCTTTTCAAGAATGGCTAATGCATGCCCTGGATGTCACCTGGATTAATAATGCAGTTGTGGCAATCTTCTCCCATGCTCAGGAAATGATTTATTCATTCTTGTGTGATACAGGAACATGGTTAGATTTCCTGTTCGACATGTAACGCACATATGCTACAGGGTAGTGCCATCTCCTGTTTGTGTCCTCTGTGCAAAGTGTGTGGTAAATTATTTAATATTCATGTGAAACAGAGCAATACAGCTGAAGGCTCTGCAATGGAAAGTGATATTGCCTATAGTCCTCATTGTCTTATTGATTTAGTGATGTCCTGAGGCAATAATAGGATGTAGATTCACATACTACCAAGTGCAGGTGTAATTTTGCCAGACTTAACCATCTTCTCCAGGAGACCATGGGCTGCATCATCCTTCCCTTCTTCTCGTTCCTTCAGCCTCAAAATGCATTCTCTTAACTCTTCACTCTGTAGAATTGGTGGTTGTTATTGTTAAATAATTGGAAGTGAGAAACTCTTTCTGATCTACTGCTCATCATCCAGTGTTCTACTGGTAGATCCCCCCCCCCTGCCAAATTACATCTAAACAACTGAAATGGAAAAGGGAAAGGATGGGCTAAAGAAAAGGCTGTATCTTTATAGAGCATGGAAAAGGGTGAGGTTGTAGTTCAACTTCAAAAAAATTTAAAGCCCTATATGGCCTGGGTCCAGCTTACTTGAAGGAACGCCTCTTCCCATATAATACTTCCGGCACCCTCCGTTCCTCTGGGAAGAATCTCTTACAACCAAAAAGATCTAGATTGGTGTCAACTTCTCAGAGGACTTTTTCTGTAGTGGCTCCAAAAATTTGGAATGACCTGCCGGAAGAGAGTCGCCAAATCTCTGCTCTCGAGGCCTTTAAGAAGGTGATAAAGACAACTCTCTTCCAGCATGCCTTCCCTGATTGATGACACAAGAATGGAAGAATCTATCCATCTTATTTCCGTCCCCCAACCAAGTTTGTCATCTGATAATTGCCAATGTTCTGAAGGTATTGCCATGTGTTTATGGTTTCTTTTATTTAATTTTATAATTGGGAAGGGAGGGTTATGGTTGGGGTTTGGAGGCATTTGCTGTTTTATCATTTTTTGTATTGTTTATATTTTGTTGTTACCCACCTCGATCCCTGAAACAAAAGAGGCATGATATAAATTATTGTTGTTGTTGTTGACCTCAAGATAGTTTGTGAGCCCCACCAGGCCTAGGAAAACTAAATAAAAATTGTAACAAAACTTGAGTGGCCACACTCCCTCTCTTGGTTTTGATTTTGATTTTGATTTTCAGGGCTCTTTTCTACGAGTGGAGAAATTCATATTTTTGTTGAAAAAATGTCCAGAGTGGGAGAACATTGGACTTGGGCAAGATCTCTCTCAACCTGGGGTATAAATTCAATTTCAGAGAGGTTTGTAATGTTTGTGTGTGTGTGTGTGGGGGGTCATTCCAGTGAGACCAAAGGGGGGGGGTGCAAAAGTACCTGCATATTCAGCCTAAAAACTTTTACTATTTGCAACTAAATGTTAGGAGCCTATGTGTTAGTGTTAGGAAGTGTTAGTGCAAGAAAAATCATTACCAATAGAATAGAATTACCAACTGACTCTTCTGACTCTTTAAAAATCACTTTCCCATAATGTGGTAAAGGTAGGTGTGTGTGTGTATTGCTACCACTATAAATCAGACTGAAACAGAATGTAACCTCAACTTGCATGTGAACTCTAGCTAAACAGGTAGCCCTGTGGGCATCATATGTTCAGTGTACAACCCATCTGATGATCAAAAACAGGGGTAGCAAAGCTTGGAGCTTGCCCAGGACCTAAGTGATTATGATAGCAACTCACTATCTACCTGTAGAGAGAACTACAGTACCTAAAAAGTTCAGACTACAGTTTTCAGAAGCCTCCAACCATCACAGAGACTACTAGTTGGTTAACATTGGCTGGGCAGTTCTGGGAGTTATAAACCCCTATCTCCATATCAACTTCAGATTCCAATCCATAAAGCCCAATATTTTCTACTCAGACCAGCAGCAGCTCCAGGATCACTCCCATCCCTTCCGATCCCATTCCTGCTGCATGATCCTCACATTTGGAAATGCTGGAGACTGAAGCTGGGGTTGTCTGCATGCAAAGCATGTGTCCCTCTATATGACTGTCCACCCCTTTCTCTTCTTAACCCTTCATGTGCAGATACATATATTTTAAAATGCTTTTTATGGAAGAGTAACTCTAGTAGTGTTGATTTGTTCTGTAAATAATTGAGAAGGAGAACACTTTTGCATGGCAAATGGACCCCTCAGTTCTTGCCTTAATCTTATCTTTTAAATTAATGCTTAACACATCCCTCTAGATTCAGTATACCTTCATTTTCATGGGCAGCATTTCCTTTTCCCCAGTTTTGCTCTGTTTCGAGAAAGAGGGACTCTCTTTCTCTGCTTTTTGTCAGTATCCAAAGGCAACAGACTGCTTCCAGGGCCTCATTATTCAAAGCGCTGTTGCTGATAGATTGCCATTCCTCCACCACTTTTGGACTAATTTCATTTTCACATTGTTTCATTCTGATTTTCTGCATCCTAGGGGAAATGCTTTCACAGATGATTCATCCATAGCGAGAGATAAGCTTCCCAAATGGGGTTAACCCCTTATGAGTACAGGTGCAGCAGTCCATCTGTTTTCAAAAAAAAAAAAAAAAAAACCACCTAGGCTCAGATAGTTCAAATATATGAGCTTGACACAGCAGGCTGCTTTGTGCAACTGTGGGATATCCAGACATCTCGCTCAGTTGTCCTTCCCCAGCTCAGCACAATCCAGCTGTTTTAGACAACAAACTACATCATCCCTAACCCCATGATGATTGGGAGATGACAACTGTTGTCTATCACCAAGAGCTAGCTGGGGCTTTCAGTTTTGATGGCAGGTGCTGCCTTTATCTGCTGAGCTGGAAAAGTAAGAAATCCTACATCCCAACTCCCACTGCATACTAAGATATGATTTTTTTTTTTTTTTTTAAAAGGGGGGGTCTGGATTTAGTCCCATTTTCCTTAGTATATGTTCAACTATGTTGAGAGAACATCAACCATCTCTTTGGCATAGAACTTTCTCTAATGGGGCAGCACTGTTTGGGGAGGTAAGTCAGTTTGCCAGACTGGCTTTATGAGTCCTCATATTTCAGAGCTTGGCCCTGAGTCAGGCTTTTCTTTTCTGGTCCTCAAAGCAAGGTGGATAAATCTCAGGTTAATAGCACCACCTTATTAGGAGTGTGTGTGTATGTTATGTGTGTGTTCTCATTTGTTACACTTGGCGTTTTTCATTTCAAATGACAGTCTGTGGAATTGTGTAGTTGATGCTTAATGTATCATGTTTAATGACATATCCAGGGCATACCCAATGGCATCATAAAAGGCTATTCCTAGGTTTGGCTTTGACATTTCAGACCTTGGGATGGTACTAACCTGTCAACCCTAACACATGTAAACAAAATTCTCATTGAAACAAGACCTGAGTTTCTAAGCCCAGAGATCCATACTAGATAAGTGGGGTAGAAATCATCTGCTGAAGCTTGGATGTGGAAACCAATTTATCCCAATGTTTCAGATTGTTGCAAAAACTGAAAGGCTGTGGCCCAGGAATGGGGCAGTTTTGATCCTATATTCCTATCAGTCCTAACTCCCATAGCCAAGAATGAAGGATGATGGGAGTAGAGATGTAAACAAGTATTCACAGATTTCTTGTCCTTTATGTGCAAATGTAACTTTATCATCAAAATGCTTCATTTAGGAGATGGTCAACTGCTACTCAATATTTTGCGGATAGTTTGCACAAAACATTTTTTCTGTGCCAAAACCAGGTTTTGTGAACGAAAATCCAACATTTATGTGCATGAAACTGCAGTGCAAAATATACTGCTTTTTATGCAAAATGTTCTTTGTGCACAAAAATTTTCTTTGTTAGGCAAAACCCATATTTTCTGCAAAAATGAATGTTTTGCACACAAAAAATGTGGACAAACCATTGAAAATGCACTAAACTCTTTTAATTTCACCTATGGGGGTTAACTGTTGAAGTTACTCATCTTTGCTTGCAGGAATGGCATAGAGTGAATCTACACTGTAGAAATAAGGCTGTTTGACATCACTTTAAGTGATGTAGCTCCTTCCTATGGAATCCTTGGATTTGTACTTTTACAAGCTCTTAAGCCTTCTCTAGCAAAGTGTTCTTATGCCTCACAAAACTACTCATCCCAGTATTCTGTAGGATGGAGCCATGGCAGTTAAAGTGATGTCAACCTGTATTATTCCTACAGTGTAGATGCACCCAGTAGCACATATGGACAGGTGATGCAGTGGTTAATGCCTGTGCTGCAGCCACTCACTCACATGCCACAAGGTTGTGAGTTCAATACAGAGCATCCGTGCCATACGTGGGTTCGCCATGTGCGGACTTGAGGTTACACGGGTGGTGAGCCCTAATATGGTGCATGGGGTGTGCGCTTACGGTACGCGCTGAGCATCACGGGGGTGCTCCACTTAAATGAATGGGGCTTGATCATAGGCAGACTTTGCCTTACGCAGGGGGGTCTGGAACCGATCCCCCACATAAGGTGAGGGTGCACTGTACCAGCCAGGGGCTTTGGGTCAACTCAGCCTGGCATCCTTCTGTAGGTGTGTACCCAGCTAGTTGGGGGCAATTAGCTTACACTTCGTAAACCACTTAGTACATTGATAAGCATTATAGAAATGTTCTTTCTATTGCTATTGCTAAATTCTCCATCCCTGTTCTAGTCCTTTGAATCCTGCCCTAGGAAGGCAGTACT
This sequence comes from Urosaurus nigricauda, assembly GCA_034509955.1. Classification (NCBI taxonomy): domain Eukaryota; kingdom Metazoa; phylum Chordata; class Lepidosauria; order Squamata; family Phrynosomatidae; genus Urosaurus; species Urosaurus nigricauda. Next base: position 172,412,012 of record JAOEGL010000003.1, read on the forward strand.
TCAGCCCTGCCAAGTGTCTCTTTGGGCCTTCATTCCCATGTGAGCCTGTGTGTATGCTGGTATTTGGAACTATCAAAAGACAGTGAAAACATTTTAATAAGAGAACTATTTGTTTCAGAGAGTGAAAAGATGGATGCTAGTACCACTAACTACATGACAAAGAAAAGAATGAGGAAGATATGATAGCAAGTAAGTGATAGTATAGTATAGTATGAATTGTGTGTATCTTTGTACATTATATTCGTGTGGTGAATAGTTCCAAGGATGAATGGGTGCACTGTGATTGACAGGAGTGCAGTGTGTGGGAGACTTTGCATATTGTTAAAGACTGACTGAGAGAATGAGAGAGGGAGGTGCTATCTGGAATGGTGTGATATAATATAATGTGCCACTGTTGAAGGAGAATGAGGGGTAAAGAGCTGAAACTGCATTAGTGAAAGGAAAGGATCTTTCAGAGTTTTGTACATACCTCTCTAGTTCAGTATGGCTAACATATGATATAGGTAACTATAACCAAAGGGTGAGGGTGCTGAGGAGGCAAATATACCAATTGAGCTGTGTATTATAGCCATGTCTACTGTAAATCCATTTACTAAAGCACAGGAGCTAAAGGGATACATAATGGACCTGATATAATGGTAATATAGAAATCTGGTGGCCATATAATACAAAATGCAAAGCCTAGAGGCATTTGGGTTAGCCTAGGGTGGTGAGATGCGGTGAAATTGCCACTGAAGAACAAGAGAAGAGGTCCATGGGAATAAAATTAAATCAAGCTTGAGAGTTTTGGTCTAAATGTGAGGAAACAGCAAAGCAGAGAAGGCAAAGAGGAAAACACCAGTAATTTCCATGTCTCTCCCTCCATGTGTTGCCCCTTACTGACATATATTACTCCAAGAATGGTTATGCATTTCTCTGCTTCCAGCATCGCTGTTCCACAGGGATTATCTCCTTTCATCTACTCTAGGAGATGAGAAGATATGAATAGTGATCTCCTTTTCTAACCGCCAATGGTCTTGGGGGTTTGTTTTGTTTTTTACTTGTTTGTCACCAGACCACTTCTGGTGCTTTATTCATTCTTGCTGTCAATCAAGTCTGTCATGCATCAAAGCTGCTCCAACTCAGTACTTGATATGGCATCTGACGTTCATCATTTATTTTCACTCATGACAGCTTGAGATAAGTCATACAGCTTTCATGGTGATTAAACAGCCAATTCTCCTCAGCTGAAGCACAGAGGCAAAAGAAAGGGAAGACTGAAGTGAAATGATGGCACAAGTCCACAGCACAACTGACTTGCTGGGAGTAAATATGGCTGCGGAGGAAATGATGTGGCAGTGACCTCTTGCGCAGCAAGAAAATAGGTCATATGGTCAAGCCTGGTGTTATTGCTGTTCCTGATTCTCACCATGGACCTGCCTCTGCTTCTTCTGCATCTCTCCTTTTTGCTAGCCATGCCCTACTTCACCACCGCCTCACTTTCCTCTGATACCGCTTTGATAGGCTTCACCTCACCCTTGCCCTTCCTATCCCAGTATAGAAAGTAGCTAGGCTAAGATTCCCAGATAAGCCAGCATAGCCTTCAACACTGGACAGATGAAAACTGGGACATGTATGACTAAGCAACATCACAGTGTGGTCAAAATGTCAAAAATTATTAATAAGGAATAACATATAAGCTAAGAGAGGCTGCAGAAATATGCTTTTGCCTGAGTCTACTGGGGAGAGCATGATTCTCCTCCCTTCTCTCTGCTCCCTGTGAGACTTCTGCCCCTTTATCCCACTTCTTTTCCTCCAGGTGTGAGGTTCTGCCTAAACCTTCTGCCATCAAATGCAAGAAGTACCACAAACCTCACGGCAATCACCAAGAACAAGGGCTTTCTCTTATCTCCACCTCAACCACCAGTGAGGACTTTCTCCAGTATATGCAAGGCTGGAGAGATGCAAGGATATGTGCAATGGCAGGAGGCACAGATTCATGCCAAGCACTAAGCTTGGATTACCACTAGTTCACAGATCCTCAGTCTCTCTGCAGCCGCATCTCTCTGCAGCTACTTGTCGTTTGTGTCTCTTTCTAGCCTTGCAAACACAGTATATAGTATACTATTTGTGTTGCGCATTGTGTATGCAAATATTCCAAAAAACAAAAACCACCTCCAAATACAAACCACTTCTGGTCCCAAGCATTTTGGGTAAGGGGTAATAAATCTGTACCATTGCTGTGGACCTATGCCATCATTTCATTTCAGTCTTCTCTTTCTTTTGCCTCTGTGCTGCAGCTGAGGAGAATTGGCTGTTTAATCACTATGAAAGCAGCATGACTTATCTCAAGCTGTCATGAGTAAAAATAAATGATGAACGTCAGATACCATATCAAGTACTGAGCTGGAGCATAATATCTAATACATAAAACATTCCCCATGATGAATCCATGATATCACACTCCACCCACTGAGCTGAGTGCAAATCACTTTTGCTCCAAGAACTCAGTTTGCAGCAACTGAGACAAGCTGAGGATAAAGGGGGGAAGTGGGAGGAGGAGAGTGAAACTGGGACATTTTGAAAGCTGTTGAAAAAGTGGGAATACAGAGGATTAATTGGGATTGTTTCTGCCAGTTTTGAACAGTAGGAGGACATGTGCTAGGTTATTTTATTTCACTATATGAAGTTTATCACACAGGGAAAACTGGAAGTTTTAAAAGGTCCAGCATATTAAGGACAATTGCAGGAATGGTTTTCACATGACATTGCATGCAAACCACTTAGAATCCAACAAGAATGTGACATGAACCAGGAAATAAGCATTTTGGGGAAAATATCAGAAATACAATCCATTTCATTCACAAATTTGATTATTTTGCGCAATTGCTGCAGTGTGAAAGCTACTTGCGGTTTATTCATGGGATTCTCCCTGTTTTTCTGTTTGTTGCCAGATTTCCCATGGTTCTTTGGGGCACATTTACTTCCAGTGGGAATTTGTTGTACCATCAGAGCTCTCTGACAGAGAAGGCAAAACATCTCACAAAACTACAATTCCTAGAATTCCATAGCACCAGGGCAGTTAAAGTTGTGTCAACCTCAATTATTTCTGCAGTGCAGATGCAGCCTGAAAGAAAGAACAGTCTCTTGTGCTTTTTATACTTTTCATTATTACACTTTCATACTCTGGTTAAGTGTAGAGTAAGGCATTGCTTTGAAACTCATGAGCACAAAGCTTAATTGATGTCACAAGGAATGCATGCTTGAATGCCTATTCATCTTCCTTACAAAGTTAAAAGTCTGCAACGTGTTTTCCAACTGAATCCAATTCATATACACGACTAGTTTATTTTTGTATATACAAAATTCATGATAGCTTGTATTTGAATGATTGCATTTACATATGTGTGCTTTTTATTTTTTAACAAACAATGCAAATTGCATCTGGTGCTTTGCTTTAAACTCTTTCTTGTATGCATCCTTATAAATGTTGCATAAGGTGTCAATATCTTCCTTATTGGTATTTTTAATGAGTTCAGCAAGGCGCGCCATCACACAGCAAGTCAATTTATTTTATCATGCCAAATTTTCTGCCTCAGAAAATTCACTGCTGTTTGCACTAAAATGTCTTTGCATAGCTGAGCTATTAGAGTGGTTTACAGGCTGAGATTCATTCTGCCTCTGAAATTTCATAATCCATGGAAGTTCTCTAGTCTAAAAGACTCTTCTATTAGGTACTAATAAAATTTCTCCTCACCTCAAATCTCCAGTTTTGTTTTGTGGAATCTTTTCCAGTCAGTTGCTTCTTTAAAAGATTGTACACAATAGAATAGACACCAGGTAGAGTCAGCCAACTGCCTCCTGCAGGAGAAGATTTGAGTTGAAAAATTAAAGTTATCAACTTGGGGAAAAAAATACTTATGGAATTTGTTGCCTCACATACCCAAACTAGCATGGCTGGCTTGGGAGACTATGCACTTTGTCTTGAATGGGTGAGATGGATGCCTTTTACTGTTATGTCTTAGGCAATAAAATGGCTTGACTCCGCAAGTGGTTGGAAGAGGGTTTTGAGGCTTTCCTTTTCACCTATTTTATGACTGTTCTTTGAAGTTGTGTCATTCTTTTCTTGGTATAGCACTCTGCTGCACAGAATTTTTTCCCCCTTGGGATAGAGAAATAGTGACAAACTGTTAACAAGCAAGCAAACAAACAAAAAAAGCTGACATTCAATATTTCAGTTATGAATTCGTAAACTACAGATATGGATCTATAATGACTCTGCATTCAGTAAGAATGTGTAGTCTTAAGGTTCTATCACATGAGGTCTGATAAGTGGAATTAGAGCAGGATAGTCATGTCTGTGACTGTACATTATTATGTGATGCTATATCTGTCCAATAGATAGTCTGTAATCCATTTGTTGGTGGAGCCCTCCTTCTCATTGACAGGCAAACACCATCGATGCCTTTTAATTGTGTTGCATTTTCACTGTTGATTCCCCTATGATAATTTCCTCCTGAAGCAGTTCCAATATGCAGGCAGTCATTTGATTATAATTTTGCTCCTCTCCCCTGTCCCCCTTGCTTTTCCCTAGCAGGTTGTTTATCCTTTCTTTTTTCTTTTTTTTTCAATTTCTTTTCTTTTTTCTTTTCTTTTTATACTGAATAGATTGCTATGATTATGCAATTGTGCTAAAAATACAAATAAATACAAATCAAAAGACATGCTAGGGAGATGTTAGGGCAGGGAGGCCTGTGCGAAGAAGGTAGAGGCCGGGACCGAAGCATCACCATAGCAATTTGGAAGAACTGACATTAATGAGTGTCCCCAATCTGCTATGTTCACATTTCATAGAATTATACAACTGTGGCACCTTACAAGCTTGGTGTGATGAAATCCTTTCTGTAAGACTATGTTAATGCCACTCCAGCCCACCTTAAGGGCCAGGAGCTAGGCCTGTTCAGTTCCAGACTGGGGCACAAGGAGCATGTTTCTACCTCCCTCCCACCAGCGAGTAAGCCTGCAACAATCAAAAGCAGGAACCCTGTCATAAGTCCTTATCACAGCCTTACTTGCTGTGGGAGGAGGGTGGTAATGTTATGTTGCTTGCACCCAAATTGGAAGCTGAATTATCCCGTTTGCCCAATCCAATGGTTAGCTCTAAAGTTAGGTGGGAGGGCTCTGGACCAGGAGAGGTTATTTAGTTATGCATACATAACTAAGTAGCCAAAGTATAATATTGGTGCCATGAGATTTGGCCCCCTGTCTTAGTTTTGTCTACTCTAACTGGTAGTACCTCTCCAAGGCCTGTGGATGAAGCAGGTTCTTGTCACCTGCTACCTGCTTCTTTTAACTTGACATGTCAGGACCTTTTGCATTCAAAGCATGTTTTCTGCATGCTGAGCTACAGTCCCTTTTGAAGTCCTGAAAATAATTTGTGGTTTTGTCATGATATCTTTGTTCTCTTGGTTAACTGTCTTGGTCGGTTTAAATCAGTACAATAAAGGCTATTGCAAAATAAATTGTGAAATACATCAAATGGAGCAAAACTTTCAACATGGCCCAATAGTTATGGAAAATTTTACAGCGCCTGGAAAACTTACTTTATTTATTTATTTATCTATTTTTAGTACAGCCTCCAGAGTTTGCTAGGCAGTATTTCCAACCTTTCTACAGTGTTCTGAAAAAATCCGGGTTCTGAAAAATCATCCCATCGGGCCTCCAGTTAATGCTAACAGTGGTGCCATTCTGGCACCCAAGTCAAAACCTAGCTTTTTGTTAAATCCTTTGAGGACTAACTGATTTTATCCAATTTGCATATGTGCTATGATTGGCATGGTTTTTCAATTGTGCTAACTGTTTTTTTAATTGTTTAGTTTTAAGTGATAAATGATTTGATATATTTTTAGCTTTTTAATTTATTGTTTTTGTTACTTACTGTCTTACATTGTATGTATTGTATGCAGCCCTGAGATCTTCAGATATAGGGTGGGATGAAAATATTTTGATAAATAAACAGAAAAGTAAAAACTTTTGCAGCCTCTTGAAGGAAAGCCGCTTCAAAGTTTTGCAATATAAGCCTCTCTGTTACATCCACTGCGTTCCTGAGAACATGAATGTGAGGATCCAGTCTGTCAAGCCTTGAATTCTCTGAATAGGCAAGGGACTTGCTCCTATGAGCATCTAACAGATTATTTCCCCTATTCCCATCCTCTCTAAAATCAACTCCTTGCCTGAAGATCACGTAGTGGATTGAATTCCCATGGAGCTTAGCTTGAGAACACAAAATGCATTTTTCTCTTGCTGAGAGGCAGATATCAAAATGCTTTTAGGAAATGGCTGGTGCACAAAGCCAAGTCCAGTGAGTTATATAAGTTTGCATTAGGTTTGACAGGTCTCAGATTGTTGGCTGAAGTCTCAGAGAATTGCTACACCTCCTCAGGTCTTCCAGTGGGCAGATTAGCCTCAGGATGAGCAGTGCAGGATAAAAGGGAAGTTGTATTATATGGTGCGGTCTTCAAGTACGTGCCCAACTTTCCTACTAGATGCTCTGAGTGCGCTTTCGTGGATTTCTGGGAGAAAGCTGTTCACTAGCAGATATCCTACACAGTAGGTGGGAGGCAGTGATAGGTGACCACCAGCCAGCCCAATGGATGACAATGAGATGGTGACTTTGGGAAGACGGAAAGGAACTCTTGGTTGTGTATGAAGGAGAGGGATCTAGGAAGCAATTCATCTCCTGCTCCCCTCTATTCCTGACTTCCTATGAACTGAGAAGAGACTAGTGGGCACACTCACAGTGTTTTTGGTGGCAAGTCAGGCAGGCCAATAGGCACACAGGGCAGGGGAAAAGTGAGAGAGCCGTTTGGCATGGCAGGGAGGGGAATGAGGAGGTGGGAGAGAATGAACACTGCCTGAAGTAGCCAAGATCGTGGCTAAGCTGGAGAAGGGAAGACTTTGCTCCCAAGATCAGGCCACTCTGCTTGGCAGCTGAGTGAGGCCAGCTTTATTTTCTAGCCTGCTCCATGGCTGTTCTGAGCCTCTGAAAGACCAGTTAAAAATCTTTCCATAGGATTTCAAATTTGACACATCATTATTACTTGCTCTGAAATGCACCAGCTTTGACACTGATGTCAAAAACAATTGACATGTAATGATACTGCCAAGAAAAACAAAAACATTTGCAACATAGTTATGCCCCAGGCCCCCTTTTGGACCATTGAGTCCTGGGAGTTCATATTGGGTACCCCCAATGCCACCATACCCTTGCTCTCCACTCCCAACTGGTACCAGGATTCATTCTTTTCCTTGGGAACCTTAGACTTGTACATAGAAAGCGAAACATGCTTTTCTCTGTGTCAGTCTTAATTTTTAACTTTAAAAAGAACTGAATCGATCAATCAAAGCACAGAATGATTATCTATTCTTCCTCCCACGTGTGTGTGTGTGTGTGTGTGTGTGTGTATACACATATGCAGCCTAGCAGCTTTGGCAATATTTCAGTTGCTGGGGAACACAAGTAAAAAAGATGCTGGGGTTTTTGTGTGTGTGTGTGTGTTGTTTTCCTTTTGATGCATTTTTAGATTGTGAACCCTCTGGGGGCAGGGGTGTGCCATCTTATATCTATCTTATAGATAAGATATATATAAGATATCTTATATCTTATACCATCTACCCAACATCAATAGTGCTATATAATCAATAATACTAGGTTGCAAATATGAGCTCTTGATTTGTAAATGAGACCGATTGCTAGACCATAATGATTCTTTTAAAAAGAACAGGAGGCTGAGTAAAAGCAGTGCAAAATTGACCTTAGTTGCCCTGATGTATTAAATACACAACTCTAATTCCACAGACTCCTATGATAGGCATGCATCTTGCCTCCTCCCCGTTAGCATACCCTACACCCCTCTCATTGGAAATGGGGTTTTGTAATTAATATCTAGCTTTGGCATGTTCTGAGGCCATGATGATCTGTGGAAACTAGGAAATTACCTGTGTAAGGAGTCACACTGATCTGAGAATATGTGCGAGATCTACATATAAGGTTTGCTGAGCACCTTGCATGTACACACACAAACATAAGCTTTTTGCATTTCTTTTTCAATGGAAACAAAGTGAATCCCACTGCAAAGCAATCAAAGACCATGGTCATCACCTCACTTCATGACATGTTCCTGTTCAGCCTTCCTGCCCGACCATTGAGGGATTGTCTCAAATCTAACTAATTTTTTGTCATTCTGGAGCTAAAGCCATCAATCATTCTGGACCCTTTTTGTCAATTCCCAGGGAAAGTCGTCAAGATCTTTGTCACACCAAACATCACCCCAAACATCAAGCATATGAAATGGGATATAAATATCCCTCAGCCCTAGCCATGTTATTCCACTATCTGTTTGTAACCCTCAGATGCTGTCTGATCCACCCTCTATTTTCCATGGACCTCTCTTCAAGACTGGTAATCATTGCCCTCTTTAACTTCTGATTTTTCTCTACCCAACCTTCCACACTTTTCACTGTGTTTGGTGTTTATAGTTGCTTTTGTTTGTATGTCTGTGTGCACCTTTGCACATTTCTAAATATAACCCTTCTATATTCACTGAAATTTGAATTCTATCTGCAGTACTGGTATAAATAGCTGAAAAGATCCCCAAAATTACCCCATTCTCACAGGCATACTTTTGAGATATAATTTCTGCACAATTTCAAAGAAATGCTTGCATTACTGGGGAGGGGGGGGTAAGATCACCTCCACCTTTTAGGGTAACGCCACTAGTTTTTAAATCCTATCTCTCATGTTAGTATTTTGATTGGTTTCAGTAAATATTGGGAAGATATGTGGGGAGAATTAGTGAGAGCAAGAAAAATTTTCAGAGGTTGATAGTTTGTTCCCTCTGTCCTTGCTTTCTCCTCCACAATTGTTCTGTTAGAGATATTATTTTACAGTGGACTTCTCACTGGGCAAGTAGAAAATTCCATTAAAAATGGAAGTGGAAACAAGGAGAAAAGTTCATTAAAAATGAAAAATGAAATGAAATTGGCAACAGAAATCTTACAGTAGACTCTAGAGTCAACATGGTAACAAGAGTTGTACCTGCTGAACCCCAGGAAGAATTTGTAGGGTGAATGGACATACGTGGGATAAATTTATTAGGGTGGAGATCATCTCTTGCTCCCATAGTTTCTCAATGGGTCACAGTAGTTAAGTTCAAAATGAATAACATGGTCTTACATCACTTCTGGTTTCCTTTCTCCCTCAAATAGTCGTGTGTGTGTGTGTGTGTGTGTGTGTGTATAAGTGTGGGGATAGTGAGAGGTACTGGAAGCCATCTTCACGCAAATTTATTTATTTATTTATTTATTTATTGAATTGCTTCAGTTTCTATCAAATTTGGGGTATTTGTGAGCATTTTATCTCATTTTTGGAAATATTTAAGGTCCTGAGATATCTTGGAAATCACAGTAAAGGAAATGGGGCCTCATAAAACTCATGGGATGCATTTCCCTCTCGTGACATAAGGAAGGGAATAGGTCCACTATTCATCTGTGTGCTGGGAGAAGAACATTTTGCAAGATGGTGTAGTAGCAGAGTAAAATAGCAAAGAGGTGAATTGCACTTCTGGAAAAAGGTGCATGCTACCACTAGAGAGTGTTGCTAATGTGCGACAGATATTTAGCCTTTTTTGTCAGAAAGTTCTGGTGCCACAACAAACTACAAATCCCAGGATTCTAAAAGATGGCACCATGCCAGTTAAACTATGTCAGTCTACATTGATTCTGCAGTGTGACAGCAGCCCTAGAGAGACTTTAAAGTATGCCAGAGATATTTATTTCCATTTCAGAGCATGAAGAAGTTACTTCTGGGACTAAAGTTCTCCAAATCCCCTAGCTGGCATAGTCACTACTCTGATTATGGACTCCTTTTTCTGAGAAGCTGCCTGGAAATTTCAAGGAAGGCATCAAAATAGAAAGCAGATGGTAAAAACTTTTAATGACTCCAACACTGGCTGGGTGAGATTCAACAATGTACAGTTCAAAAACCCATCATTATCCACACATAGCCATCTTGTTCCCTGTGGAGCACCCACTCAGTGAAACAAATATTTAGTTTGGTATTGGGTATTGCTGGCAGTCACCTCTTCCATTCTGCTCCATGAAAAAGGGGGTTTGTTTTCTTTCAGGAAGAAAAATAAATATGAGCTCTTTTTCACACAAAGACAGATTAGGATGGATTTGCCAACCATTCATCCAATCTGAAACATGGTGCCAAATGCTGCCATTGAACTAGTCTCTCAGGCCCTGTGACATCAATAGGAATTGTATCCAAAAGACAGAAGTTGGTCTTTAAAAAGGAGATAACTTTCCAGTTTCAGGTGACTTCTTAGGACAAGGGTAAACAAAATACAACCCTCTGGAAGTTGCTGAACTGCAACTTCCATCAGCTTTACCAGCATAGGCAACGGTGAGTAATGTTGGGAGCTACCATTCAGCAACATCTGGATGACTGCATTTGGCTCACCACTGTTCTGTGGGTAGTAGGGTTCCTTGGTCTCCAGGTCTTTAGGCAGGGAGACAAATCCCAGGTGGAATCCCAGGTGGGGATCCCAGGCTGTAATGAAGGAGGCTAAAGTTTGATTTTTATTCTGTGAGATGGCTTTAAAGGCTAGATGCCCACGTCTCAGTTTTCACACCCACCTAGTGGGAGGGTTCTGTCTGGTTCAGTGCATTGATATGTGTGTTGTCCAATGTCAATGGAACCAAAAAGTAGGAATTAAGGGGAGAAAAATTGGGAAAGGGGGACAAAGATGTTGCAATGGTTCGATTGTTAGAACAGGACTCCAGGAAGCCAGGCTCTGAATCCCTGGATATTATCGCACACCCATTTTCGCCCGATCAGGGTATGGGCTGGGCATGGGCTTAAACAGGTGAAAATGGATCTTATCGCACACTTCCTTGCCCAACAGAGCCACATCACGTACCCAATCTAGACACCTGGTGTACTTTTTGAAGAGCAGGGCAGTATCATTCATTTGAAAAGGACACCAGGAGTCTGGATCGGGTAGGCAATGTGGCTGAGTTGGACAAGGAAGTGTGTGATAAGATCCATTTTCACTTATTTAAGACCATGCCCAGCCTGTACCTGGATCGGGTGAAAAAAGGCATGTGATAATCTCCCCATAGAAACCCAAAGAGTCACCCTGGACCCAAGGTCTTTCTGCCTCAAAGGAATGCAATGGCAAGCCTCCTCTGAAGAAATCTTATCAAGAAAATCCAAGGTAGCATTGCTATAAAATCCACTTGAAAGCACCTAAAAGAAAACCAGTGGGTACATACACTTGGGATTATCATACCATTTGGAACAAGGCTAGGAGTGGAGCACCAGCATCATGACAGGTGAGCCTTCTTGTTGGATAAACCCCTGGAAGCAGTGGCTAGGAACTAGAAACACAAATCCATGAAGACTGGCAGTGAGTTTTCTATAAGTTCCAGCAGAAGAACACCCTATGTGTTATGTGTGCTTTATGTTAGGGCACATAGGATGAAAGCTTTAGAATGAATAACAGCAACTGCTGAACCTACTGGAAACTTGTTGCCAACTCTTAGGGCCCCCATATGTTTTTCCTCCCTGCTTCTGAATTACCCTATTTTTGATTAACTGGGTTTTATCCAAATCCTGGGCCATTTACCAAGTTTGCCCTCATACCTGTTTTCATAGCCAGCTGACCCAGATATTGTTCTGGCCAACCACCCAACCCTTGCCAGCCCTACTGCTGTGACATGACAAGAACCAACCCCTGGTCTTACACTTGGCCATGAAATCTCAGAGAATGGGATGCTGCTGACCTAACAGCTTAAGGCAAAATGAACCCAAAACTTGTACCTGTACAGACTAGGTTTCTAGCCATTAATGACTATTGTATTCTTACAATGTAGGTTAGCTGCTAGATTATGTAAAATCATAATCAAAATCCACTTGCAAAAAAGAAGACATCCAAATTTGCAACAATATTTATGGGGTTTTTACATTGATTTTGTCACTTCACTATACCCTGAATTTTGCTGCTTATCTGTTAAAGTACTCAACCTCTTGTAGGTTTTTTGTCTTTACTCCTCCCTTTAGAATGCAATCAAAGACTATTCACAGTAAGATTAGGAAAGATTGTCCACCAAAAGAACAAGAATAGTTACAAATCCACCAGTAAAGTTCCCTCCAGAAGCCTAGTTTAAGTGAATTAGGCAGCGGTCTTATGCACATTTGCCTGTGCATAAGCCCTATTACTTCTCAGTAAACATTTTGGACAAGCATACTATTGTAGATCTTTTATATCCTCCAGTTCTGCTTGCATAAAAATATAGGTTAACACCTATTTCCTCTACTACTATTTGAGCCAGAGTTTAGTATGTAAAATGTGAATCAACTATAGTTGGGTTTGCTGATATTGGCCCAGCGGGATTATAGGATCAGGCCATCCAATGTCATTACATTTTGGATTTTTATTCTTTTAGCCTGAGTGCTATAAAATATTTGATTCAATGATTCAGCTATTATATAAATAGTTGCCCTGATAGCATATAGCATATTACAGATTCTTTTATTGGAATCGCTCTCAGAGTGTTCATTGGCATTATATAAAGCAACCTACAGTTGCTATTTAAAAATAGATATATGATGCTGATTGCAGCGTTCTTAGCTCTGTACTTTATTGACTAGGACGTTTATGTAAATTATTTATTCATTTTATCTGTTGGGCTATTTCCCCCAGCCTTGCATTAATTTATTTTAGAGTCATATGTTTCCTTCTAACATGTACCTCAATTTTCTAATAAAGATCAGTTTTCATTATTACTCTCTCCCTATTCTTTCTGTTACAATAATTAATGTGCATGATAAATTCCTCTTAAATTCATCATTCCTATTACCAATCTTTATGTAGTCAAACCTAAACCAAAGAAAGCTCTAGCTCACTCAGAAGGTTTCCAACACATCCCCCAGCAACTGTTTTAAGCATCTTAAAATTCTAATAATCCCTGCTTTCATTAGTACCATATGTTTCCTGCAGGTCCATATGGGTAAGGGGAAGAGCTCAGTGGTCACCAGCAGATTCCCCCAAAATCCTCTGTATGTCTGTAAGTATGAAATGTGCCTTTGACTGCCAACTTTTGAATTCAAAAATTTTATCCCATAAGGAGCTTGCCTTGTACCAGGACACAGCCCTTACCCAATAAAGGCCAGTATGGCCTACTCTGACTGGCAGCACTAATCCGGGGGCTCAGGCAGAGGTTCATAACACTATGTAGTTTTTCCAAAAGGAGATGCTTGGACTGGGATCTTCTGTGTACAAGTCACTAAGCTGCATTCCTTCCTCCAAAGTGAGCCAAAGCCTAGAAAAAGGCAAAGGCTGGAATCTGGCAGTTAAGCATGAAAACAAAAAGTATCTCACAATTCAGGCCAGATCTTGGAGCAGATAACATTCTGGATGATGCTTCTCAGAAAGTCACCATGATGGTTAGGACATTCTAGATATTGTAGTTCACAGGCTCTAGGAAGAGGAGCTTAAGTAGAATTTGATCATTCTGGAGTGGAGTTGGGATGCTTTAGGCCAGAACCTATCGGACTATAGATTACCTGCAGTTTAGTCTCTTATGCTGATTATTTGACAAAACATGATTTTATTCATTAGACATAATGCTGGCAATCGAAAGTGTGCTCAAATTTAATCGGATAAGATTTTAGTGTGAGGGCTGGTCTACACTGACCAGAATACTCAGAGCTGCTCCCAATGTATTCGGACCCTGGTGCTGCTCTAAATTCCCCCCATTACCTCCACATTCCAAAGTGACACTGGGGAGCTCTTTACACAGTGTCCCACTGCCACTATCCCTGGCATGAATCACTCCCTGTGATGTAAAAAAAAATGGGGTGCTCAGTATTAATCATATGTCTGGGCATTTTGTTGTGACCTCAGTGGGCATGGCTAACATCAGTGGTGATGGAGCCAGAAACACAATGAGACACTGTAAATAGCTGCCTTGCATCACTCTGGAGTGCTATGGATATTCCTGGAAAACTCAGATTGTTGGCTGAAACATACAGCCCTGAATGTGCGGATTGACACTGCCCCTTTGAACACCAGGTTGGGGCTAGGGCAACCTGGCTTTTTGGCAGCACAAAAAGAAGCAGAAAAATGCCACTTCTTTTTGAGCCAGCAAAAAGCCAGCTTTTCAGCCACCTCCACAGCTTTGCAGCATTCCTGTCATGTGCAGCGTATAAAAGCTGCACTGCTGGAGTGCCACAAAGCTGCCCACCATGTGGTCAGGCGGGCAGCGAGACACTGGCTTGGGGATGCCATCAGAGCATGCAGCATTTAAATGCCGTGGTCTGATGCTGTGCCCAAGCCGGTGCAAGGGGCCATCTCTTTTTGCCCCTAAGTCTTGTTAATGTGGTTTAAGGCAGGGATGACCCAAATTCTATGGAGAGCTGGTCTTACTTTGTGAAAACAGACTGCAGTCAAATCAGGATTTGGCCCTGTGTCATGAAGACAGTTCATGGTGGGGGTGGGGGAAAACTGGTTCATTCAATTCATGTAGATGTGCCCTGAGTGAGACTTCCCTTGTCCCACAAAATTTGTCCCACAAATTTTAATGGCCTCTGATTGCTATTTCAATATCATTCTTGCTGTTAAACTCCCCCACCACTGTTCTTACATAGCCTATCCAGGGCAAGTAACAATATATGTATAATTAATAATTTTGTTTTTACTGCTGGATACTAAAATCCAGTTTGATTTTTTTAAAAAAATAAATCTCAAAATCTGTGGTCTGAATTGAGTGAAGAGATTCTATCTGCACAAATGGCCAAACCTATTGGGTGGTGGCCAGACATGCACTTCATCGACAGATCTTTCCCTTCCTGCCTAAAAGGCATTCCCCACATTGAGTCAAGAGTTTATGGTGGTGACCCCCACATCTTGCTTAGTGTATACAACAGCAGCACCGGTGGCAATTTCTTTAATAAGAAATATGTTAGTTATCTTTTTTCATTCTTCCTATTTTACAGTTTAAATCCATTGCTTTTAAACAGTCATAAACATTCATAGTGATCTCATCATCTAAAAATAAAAAATAAAAATAAAGGTTCCTTTATCCCTCTCCACTTACTAAAACACCTGAAGTTGACATTAATAATTTCAACCCAGTCATATGCACAGTTTTTTCTACAGTATTTGAAAATAGTGAGTGGGCTGTGTTTAAATAATTGATTCCACCCACCTTGAAAACCTGTTTAACTGGATAAAAGCAACAATAGCTTCTTTAAAAATAGTAAATGTTTTTCTAGTCTTAGAATAAATAAATAAATTTAAAATTTCCGAGCTGGGCATCCAGTTTCAACTATAAAAAACATTCTAATATGCTATTCTCTTTCTAGCTCAAAATATACTTACTTAAACCCCCTCCCCCCCCCCCCTTTTCTTTCTCCCTAGCTGCTCATTTCTTTCAAAGTCCTCTCTCTTCCATATTTTGGCAATACCTGTGTAATCTCATTGCTATTTGTAACTGAGCTCCTATTTCTTCCACCCACCTCCTCTGGCTGCACTTTTAAGTAGTTTTGCAACCGCGTATCTTTTTCATGAATACCTGTCCGTCCTGTAGAACTTTTGTCTTTCTATCTCCTTTTTTCCGTTTCTCTCTCTTTCTCTTTTCTTAACCTCTCCTGTTTATCTCCCTTTCCTCATCCATGCCCACCACTACCTGTCTTGTCTTTCCTCTTACCCCTTTCTCTGCATTCACATCTTCTGTCAGACTTACACTCTCTACAACTTCTGTCCTTTCCACATGGATCTGCTATGGATTTCCATACAGTGGAACACACTCCCTCGGAGTGTAGTGGAGTCTCCTTCCTTAGGGGTCTTTAAGCAGAGGCTGGATGGCCATCTGTCAGGGATGCTTTGATTTGGAGTTCCTGCATGGCAGGGGGTTGGACTGGATGGCCCTTGTGGTCTCTTCCAACTCTATGATTCTATGATTCTATGATTCTATGATTCCATGGCCCTGCCTTCATGGGCCAAATAACCTGGCTTCCCCTCACCATCTTCTCGTTGGAGAGTCCAGACAATGCATAATTCAGTACCAAACTTGGGGTATATCATTCTTAACATGTATTAAATAGCTCCTTGTTTGCTCTGGCTCTTCCTTGATCTTCCTGGAAGATCCAGAGCACTCTGTTCTGACATTGTGCAGCTGTTCACATGCATATCCCACTGTGCTACATGGTGCAACTGCCACACATCACTTACTCTGAAGTCAGAACAAGGCGCCTAGACATGTGACCAATGATGGACACCTCATTCTGATGTCAAGAGAGAGTGAATTGCTGCCATACCAGATGGCACAATGGGATGTATGTGCAAATAGTTGCCTGGCATCAGAACAGAAGGTCTGAGGTAATGGGGAAAGTTAGGGGAGTTCCGGGACCAGGATACTCTGGGCTGTCTCTCGATTATTCTGACCATTGCGGACAGGACCCTTTTCCCGTTCTTTCCTCCCTCCTGTTATTATTTGCAGCAGCCCATCATGGAGTGAAAAAATGTGGTAAGGACGATCTGGATAGTAGTGAAGTGCAGAGAACAATGCATCTTGAAAAAGAAAAAAACATTGTATTTTGCTTTTTTTCTCTCTCAATATGAACAATGTAATCAAGATAGTTAATATCAACATATAAGTAAGTTATCATTTGTGGTAAGGACCGAAGCCTAAGTGTGTGAGCGTGTGAGTTAGGAGTTGCATTGTTAAAATCTGACATAGCAATAGCAGCTTAGTGGTCTGTTTGCTTTTTATTGAATGGAGTATTTTGTGCTTTTTAGTTGTCTCAGTGAAGGGTATCCCTGTTTTTTTGGATTTTGTTGCATTTTGTTTTCTCTGCTGCATATTTGTAAACAAACAGGTATGACAGGATCCTTTCAGGGAGAGGCAATTGCTGTAGTTTTCTTTTGTTAACAACAACAACAACAACAACAACAATAAAAAAAGTATATCCCACCCCATCTGCACTCAGGCAATCACAAAAGTGGAGCTCTCCCCTTTTTGCAATCCTGACTCTCTTTCTCTCCCTGCCTCTGTGTGTTCCTGTCTGTGTGCAGAAGAAACACTATGTATTTTGAGGCAAAATATACATTGAAGTTATTTTCTTCTTGTAATTGCCAAGGAGTGAGCAAGTAAGCATATTTCAGTGTGTTGAAGAAACTAGCAGATATATCTTTATTTCCCTGGAAGCAAAGGCTCAGGTTATAAAAACTTAGGACTTCATGTTGGCAGTTACCCAGGACAAACAGTTTTAAGAACATTTCTGGCATTTACATTACTCCTCTGATGGAGTGGTTCCTTCCCTCCTCCTTAAAATGTAGAACATTGTAAGAGTTCTTTGATTATAGTGTAAGCAATTAACAGCAGAATCTCTGCTGATTTCTTTTTCCTTTTTTGCTCTCTAATCCCTGAAGCAATTCCCACTTATTTCAGTGGCATTTTGGCCTGAAATGAAGCTGATAACAAAAATTCAAATGGCAGCTGAACTGGGGAGGTAAAATGTTCCTAATTGTATTGTGCATTGTGCCATACTGACTGTATAGTATGTTATGAGCAACCAATCATTAAGAAACAAACAGAGCTGTATGTCTTATGTGCTTGGCAGATTTGTACAAATGCTAACTAAATGCAGAATTTTGTACTGCGTGTAGATATTACAAACCTTTTGACTAGCACTGCCAAATTTATACATATAGTTCCCAGTGTCAGGCATGGGCAAAATCCACTTGGACATTCAGTCCTTAGATAGCTACTTATTGTCTTGAAAAGGGATTGTCATAACACAGGCCCAGAGGGCAGAATGAGGTGAAATAACCAATGGTGCTCCCTAAAAGGCACTATTGGCCATTTCAAGTTGTGTGTCTGTGTGTGTATGTGTGTGTGTGTGTGTGTGAGAGAGAGAGAGAGAGAGAGAGAGAGAGAGAGAGAGAGAGAGATGATGTGGAAGAATGTGGCAGTTTTGGAGTGAACACAAGTGGCCCACCAGCTGTGCTTTGGTCATCCCTGCCCTAAACTGTAAAATCTGAAACTGGTATTGCTTTATGAAACCCTTCAGAGTTCCTGCAGTCAGCAGGCAGTAGTAAACTAGATGTGCCAATAGATAGGGCAGCTTCCTGTACTCTTGTTTCAAATCTTGCTTGACAACAAACCCTGGTTAATATTAATCATGGCTTCCAGTGGTATCAACATCATTCTCGACTATGATAAAGGTTGGTAGGAAAGATAAAGGGCATGCTTGTGGAAGATAAATAAGATCCCGTCTCTCATCAAATGGTCCATGGTACCACAATACGATCACTACAGCGAACAAGGTGGAAGCTGTTATGTTTTTAAACATTTAAAAAAAAACAAAGGCAACAAAAGGAAAATAATCTCAAATGCACTAGAGCTACTAAAAAGTGATGAGGCTTTAATGAGGTTTTATGTCTGCTGTTCCAAATCTTAAGGTTGTTCTGGTTGTGCTGAGGGCTTCATGTTTGTATTTGAATAGCATTTTATTGCTGGAGGTTTTAATCTTTGTTGTAAGCTGCCTTAAGCTTGAGGGTGGTGGGATGTCCACTTTTTCAAATAAATGAAATGTGGCAGGTAGACATCATCTGTGTAAATCCAGCCTCCTGTGTTGGTAGAGCCAGCAACATTTAGCATCTAATTGCTGTTCAGCAACTCATGTAGAATGAATTGGATATGCCAGGTCTCTGTGCTTTCTATAATCATGGGTAGTCATGGGAACTGAAAAAAATCCCTCTGGGCACTCGATTTCAGACCATTTTTAGTTCACTGTCTTTTGCACTGGGAAATCTATTGAGACATTAATGACCAGGCCCTTTAGGTTAGTCATGACATAATGTTATCCTTGGAAAGGGGTTAGCTCCATTATTGCTGTTGATCAGTTCATTTTTACATGATGCTGTGAATATCTGAAAGCAAATCCACGTGAGAAGACCTTCCTTATCCAAGGCAGCATATATATGAGGACACAGGAAATTGTTTTCCCTCCACTTGATTCTAATGCTAAGCCACACATTTTGGAAGCACTTTTTTGATCAGAAACATGTCCAGGCTTGAACTGAGGAGCTATGGAAGAGCAGTCACACAGTGTTAAATTCTGAAGTGAAGATACTCATCATGATAGTCCCAATATTCACTACTTCCAAAAATATAGGCAGCTTTGTTGAACCATATTAACAAACCAATTCCAGTGGTTTTCATTTCCATGGATGAAACTGCCTGCTCACTGAACGTATTCCTAACTCCAAGAACCCTAATTGCTTAGTAAGATCCCCCAATTGCCTATTCAAGAACAAGAGACCCCAGAATGTTTTGCATTACAGCAGGATAGCTTATAATAATAATATTGTTTCTGAGAAAAGTAACTTTCCCCTCTATATATTGTGAGGATTTTTACTGGGTTTAGAAGGAACAGAAAAGCATGAACGGGTGGCAAATGACATCAGTGTCCTTACTAATAAAAATGGTTCTGGCACTTTGACTGTGTGAGCCCTAGCTTTCTTACACTGTTGTAGGGTGATTTTGAGAAGAGAGATGAAACAACATTTCACGCTCAGTTAAAATTCTGCAACCTCTCAGGTGTCAAAATAGACTTTTAGAAAGCAATAATGTTCTCCTATTTTTCTTTTGAAATTAAAATCTGACAATGTAATTCTTCAACTCATTTTGTAATTTCGATAGAATAGTCTCTTTAAACTTGTAAACTAAATACTTTTCAAAAATTCATCCAACAATACGCATGACTGGGGAAGCTGTAAACTAATCCAGCTAGGGGATTACATATTAGCACTTTTGCAAGTAATTTGAATGTTCAGTTCTAGTCTCTCTCTCTCTCTCTCTGTGAAATTTCCTGTTTTTGTCACACACCCTTTCCCACAGCACCTGAAAGGAAAATGGAGTGGCTCAGTGACTTCTCCAGAGACCTAGTGCAAAAGTCTGGAGTCCCCCCCCCTCCCCCCAAATCATCCCTTTTGGATAGGCTGTACCTCTGAATCAATGATCCTAAAAAGTTGGTGGTCACTGCACTAGTTATAATGATTTCTCCCTTGGCATGAGATTCAGTCAACTAAGGAGTGTGAAAAATTGAAGAGAGATCTAATTCTATGCAAGTCAAGCATTTTCTCCCCTCAGTGTAGACAATGTATTGGTGTCAGGATCAGAAAATCAAAACAAAGACTTAACTGATATTTTTAAAATCTGGGTTATTGTTTTTTAAACAGGAAATGTCTTGAACATTTGCAGATCTACCATTCGAGGTGGGCCACAGGTATTTTCCTCAGTTTTTAATTAATCTATTAAACTGTACTGCAGCCTATTGAGCAAATGAATACTATGGAATGAAAATAACACAGAAGGCCTAAGCAAGAAAAACTACTAAATTAAGGCCCACTTCACTTTCTTTTAAGGTCACTCAAAAGGCTGACAGTGACGTCTACTTTACTCATGAAGCAGATCCATGTAACCTTTTTCCAAAATATTGCTATGACCTTTCTTTCATGTGAAGAATCATTTTATTTTACTTAAAATAATCTTTCCTTGACATTTGCCTTTTGAAACTGCAGTGAGTTAATAACCTTCCTTATGGGGTACTTGTCTGCCCTAAACTTAATAGCATAACATAGAACTCAACTGGGTGTGCTTCCTTTTACATTCACCCTCGACAGCTTTCCTTCAGTTGTGATTTTTCATTCTGAAAGGTTTCACACTGCCTTCCTTTAAGTTGGCTTTCCTTGGCTGCTACTGCTGATATGTTGTGTTACCCTAAATGGTGGGGGGCCATTGGGGGGTTACCACCAGCAGTATTAGCTTCTCCTTGAAATTTTGGGGAAATTCAAAAGTAAGCCTGCGAGAGGAAAGTAACTTCAGGGATCTTTTCATCTATGTATACCAGTACTAACTGCAGACAGCACTCCAGTTTCAGTGAATAGAAGGGTTTTATTCAGAAAGGTGCATGCAAATGTAGAGAAACCAATGCAGCCTTAAGAACTATCTATCAGAACAAGAACAAGGCTATCAAGAAAGAAAGGTGTGGCCGGTTTGATAGAGAGAAATTGGGCGTTAAAGGGTTTTTACCAGTCCCGAAACTAGAGAGTGGTTTAGAATAGCATATGAGGGTTGCACTAGAGGGGTGAAATGGTGCTCTGGTCTGTGAACAAGGGGACTAGGGCTGAGGCAGATATTTATAGACCATTTCATACCCTCAAGGAATGAGTGCTGATTATTGCAGTTTTAGTCCACTTTAACTGTCATTGCTTAATGCTATGGAGTTTTGGTATTTGTAGTTTGTTGTGACACCAGAATACTCCGGCAGAGAAGGCTAAACATCTCACAAAACTACAGATCCCAGAATTATATAGCATTGAGACTTTGCAGTTAAAACTGTGTCAATCTACATTAATTCTGCAGTGTAGAATGCAACCTAGGACTCCAGGTGACCAGAGTTTGACCATGGAAACGCACTGGGTGACTTTTGGCAGATCACACTTAGCCTCAGAAGAATGCAGTGGCAAGCCCTCTCTGAACAAATCTTGCTAAGAAAATCCCATGATAAGCTCACTTTAGGGTCACCACAAGTTGGAAATGAATTTAAGGCACACAAGAACAACAATACTGGAGAAGATGAAGAAAATAATCAAACGATTGTAGTAACCACACTATGTGGAAAGAGTACAATATTTGTCCCTTCAACCACCATCTTGAGGGGAGAGAGATGCAGGCCACCTCCTGCTGCAAGCAAGAAGAGCCCTCCCTTCAACCACCATCTTGAGGGGAGAGAGATGCAGGCCACCTCCTGCTGCAAGCAAGAAGAGCCCTCCCTTCAACCACCATCTTGAGGGGAGAGAGATGCAGGCCACCTCCTGCTGGAAGCAAGAAGAGCCCTCCCTTCAACCACCATCTTGAGGGGAGAGAGATGCAGGCCACCTCCTGCTGCAAGCAAGAAGAGCCCTCCCTTCAACCACCATCTTGAGGGGAGAGAGATGCAGGCCACCTCCTGCTGGAAGCAAGAAGAGCCCTCCCTTCAACCACCATCTTGAGGGGAGAGAAAGGCAGGCCACCTCCTGCTGGAAGCAAGATGAGCCCTCCCTTCAACCACCATCTTGAGGGGAGAGAGATGCAGGCCACCTCCTGCTGGAAGCAAGAAGAGCCCTCCCTTCAACCACCATCTTGAGGGGAGAGAAAGGCAGGCCACCTCCTGCTGGAAGCAAGAAGAGCCCTCCCTTCAACCACCATCTTGAGGGGAGTTAATTGTCTAATTAACAAATTGTAAGCCGCTCTGATAGCTTTGGCTGAAGAGCGGGGTATAAATAAAATGTATTATTATTATTATTATTATTATTATTATTGCTTAGTAAAAGAGGGAGAATAAAGAAAGGTATGACAGCAGTGTATAGCATTATACCCAGTGTGGAGAAAGTAGACAAGGCTGAGGAGCTATGTAAATCAATTGTTGTTGTTGTTGTTGTTGTTGTTGTCGTCGTCATTATCATTATCATTATTATTTTAAAAAACCTTTTCTAAGCTCTAATATAGATGGACTGGTTGTGTGATATGCCTTAATTTTAATCCTAGTTTTTCTTGTTTATATTTTATTGCTGCCTCTTAACATAATAGTATTTTAAAGATTTGATGCCATTTTAGCTAACATACTTTCTGTTCTATAGCTACATTGTTTATTGTTTATTGTTTTTCTTCTTGTAAATCACCCTAAAGCCACGTGCCATTGGGTGGGTTTTAAACATTTTAAATCAGGATGGGGAAACTACAGTCTGTGGGCTGCACGGGGCCACAGAAACCCACTTTTGTGGCCCCTGAAGTACTGCACCAGTCTCCCAATGCCCACCAACTATCAGTTTTCAGGCAATGTTTGCCCATAAACCTTACATAAATCTTCTAAGTATGTAGAAAATAGGTAATAACACCCACCTGCATCCAAGTACACCCAGAACCCCGCCTCTGTCATGAAATATCTCCATTTTCAACATAAATCTTCTCAAAATCATGGAACATGATGCAAGGTCACTTGCAATTACTATTTTGAGAGTGAGCACAGTAGAAAAGATCGTTATTCGTGAATGCTGTAGGGGAAATGTCTGTCTGTCTGGGGTAAAGGTGCAGAAAACCAAGCATATTTTTTTTAAAAAAATGTGTGACCAAAAGTACATACTTTTTGGAAAAAAATGTTTGTAAGTATACTTCAGTTAGTGCAGTGTGTGTGTGTTGTGGAAAGGATGTGAACAAATATCCACGAATGAAGACAGGATGTAAAAATCTCATAACCTGATATGGAAGTAAACAAGATAGGATTTGGCTGGATTCTGAGGGAGGAAAAAAGGAAAAAGAATGAGATGGGCAGATTTTCAATTCCCTACACGCATTGTGTCCCATTTGGAGTTCCTGATTCATTCCATTGCTCTCGTTTCCCTGCTGGAGCTCTTAATTGTTGAACTTTTGAACTACTGTCGCAAATGGAAGCCTGGGAGTTTCACAGAAACAAAATCAGCATTTGTGCCACATAAAAGGAGCAATACAAGTTCACTCCGGTTGGCTAGGGAGGCAAAACCAACACAGCAACACTACCTTTGTTGATTAAAGAAACAACAGAAAATTAAAAAAAAAAAGGCTTTGGCCGCAGTGTCTGGATCCCTCCTGAGGCCCAGTGTTTAAGTTTGTGAATATTGTGGGCATCTGTCCAAGTTTTCTGTGTAGCAGTTATCTTTGCTCGCCCCACTCCCACCACAGAAATATATTTCTCTAGCACCATTTCATTGACTGCTCTTTATGGGTGGGTGTAACTATGACTAAATCTTTGGCAGTATCATAGATGTTAAGGAATAGGAACTTAATCCCAACTGTCTGGAGCGTGAATCATGAACTTAGAGACACAAAGGAAGCCTGAGCTTAAATAGAAGTTCTTGGAGGCTGGAGTGAGGATTTCACATTATACACAGCATTCAACCTAGGGAGTGCACAAGGAATGCAGTCTACCAGAGGCAATTGTAGAACAGAAGTGGGCAAACTTTTAACTCTTGGCATTTTCACAGAAGAAATCAGTTGCAGGGTGCACATGATGTTACTTGCTGGAACCAGTGGTGTCGCCAGGGTTGGTGTCATCCAGTGTGGCAACCCATGCCGTCACATATCCTCATTGACCTCATCCCATACCACACCATACAGCATCCTTAGTATTAATCATTTTTCTACAGAATCCTTTTTGTACTAATGTTACTCATAAATCATAATTCCATTATATCACAGAATGCAGTGGCAATGTAATGGTAATGACATAAGCAACTAGGGAATTAAAAGTATACCTTTAAATTACAATGTCATACGCACGGAATAAATGTAGTTACATATACATAGCTTCATGTGGTTAATGTGAAAATTTGGTAAGGTGTGATGTTTAAAATAATTTTATTTAAAAAAAATTTTTTTTAAATTTTTTAAAAAGCTGTCCCCCTTTCTCCTCCCACTGAGCATCACCCCAATCAATCCATTTCTTCAGCATGGTGAAGAGGTGAACTCCAGAGCCAGTTTCTGCCAAAAGGTAGATGTTTGGGGAGCAGTGGGGTCACCCCCTTAGGGTGCCACCTGCTACAGCCTTATACGCCTTAATGATGCTCCTGGTGGAATCAGAAACCATACATAAATAGCCTGCACCATTATGCATCCAGTCATCCCCACATACCTATCTCTCTCATAGACAGAGATGGGATGACCACTGAAATGATACATCTTGGGTCTCTCTCTCTCTGCCGCTCTCTTTCTCTCATTCTCTCTCGGGCATGGCTTCTGGGATGCAGGGGGTGCTCTGGGTGACACCTCAGAGAGGAGTGTCACTCAGCGCACTGGTGAGAAGGGGTGCTGAAGTTTTGGGTCTGGTTGCTTTGCCAGCCAAGCAGGAAAAAGAGTCTTTTCCCTCTCCCACCCAGCCAGCAGCTCTGTTAGAACTGAGAAGGCTGTAGAGTGTGGCAGGAACAAGTGCCAAAGTTCTTGAGTCTCCAGGTCTCCTGGCTTTGCTGCCAGGGCAGGAAAGGGCATTTTCTCTCTCTCAAACCTGGCCAGAAGTTTGTCCTTCTCCTCCTCTTCTAGCTCTTCAGTGGCAGCAGTAGCCTGGTGGTTCAGCTCAGCAGCATGGAGGCAATCAAGTAGAGAAAATAATCTTCCCATCTGCCTGCCTCTATTCTGTACTAGGCTACGTTTCAGTGGTGCCACTGCTGCTGATAGCCCATTTCTACAGGGGGGCATGGCACCCTGAAAAGATGAGCATTTGCAGTAGCATGGACATGGAGGACTCAGCCCTCCACTCTCATGCCACTGCCATTCATCTCTTCAGGACATACTCATACTCTCCTGAGGAGTACGAGGAATAGAGGAGATGAGTAATGGGGGCAGAGGCAGCAGAATCATGGAAGACTCAGCCTTCCCTACACCTCACCACCACTGCTTCTGTTTGTCCCTGTAGGGAGCTGCTGCCCCGAGAAGAGAAGAAGCAGAAGGAACATGGAGGACTTGCCTCACTACTGCCAAAGTGGACGGCTGTCATATTTTTTACATTCTCCTCTTTTGTTGGAGGGTGCTAAAATAATTTGCGCTGCATGTCAAATATGCCACTACTCTCTTTCTCTCTCTTTTTCCCTTTCTTTCTCTTTCCTCCCCCTTCTCTTCACTCTCTGCTTGATTGAGTAGAGAAAAAATCTTTTCTGACTGAATATTGCTCTAAGAGCCATGCTGGAAGAGGTCAGGGGCTACACATGGACCACAGATTGTCCACCTCTGTCTTAGAGTCAGTGACACAAATAAGCTCCAGGACTGCTGGGCTGCAAATAGGACACAATGGCCCGATCTAGACGCACCTTAAAGAGCATGATAAGGGCTCTTAAAGGCGCGAATAGGGTTCGGGAGGGCACAGCTTTTACACCCTCCCAAACACTAGCACATATGGGCGCTGCCATTATTAAATGGCGGCGTCCACACATGCGCAACATGATGGCATCATGGCGTGCACAGCTTTTAGACGCGTTGCGCACGCCATGACACCTTTGCGTCGCGGGAGGGCGCAAATTGTGCCCTTCCCACGGCACAAAAAAGGAGCTCCAAACAGAGCTCCTTTTTCCGGGCGGGTCTTTGCCGCAGCTTTTACACAGCCACAGCAAAGACCCAGGGGAAAAGGGGCCTTTCTCCCTTTCGCCCTGCCTTCGCACGCGGGGTGCTGCCTCTGGAAGCGGCAGGATGGGGCCACGGAGGCTGCCAGTATGGCAGCCTCGGCCCCATCCTGCTACTTCCTGGGATGGTCATGGACCACCCCTTTTGGGCGGTCTAGAATCGCCCCATGAGCTGGGACAGTTTGGCAAAACTGAATATACCTATATCAGTTTTTTCCTCCCAGTTGAGAATTTATCTACAGCCTGAACAATTTATGATCCGTCAAGTTGCACTCAGTCCACTCGCCCCATATGTCTCCAGTTCCTCTGTTGCTTCAGCTGAGATACTTCAGAGGGTTTTTGTCTTTTCACCTGGAATGTTAGCTTTCCCTTCTGCCTTGAGGTTAAATAGAGATTTTCATACTGAAATTCAAAAGCATACCTGAAAAATTGTCCTCTAGATGTCATTTTCAATGTTGCCTGATTTATTTCCTCTTATTACTCAGGTCTTTCCACTTTCTAAGCATTAGTCGCAATGACTCATGGCTGTGCCAGCAATGAGTACGAGCAAATATGCCCAAAGTCTCCATTCAAATCAATGGAAATGTGTCATTCAAATATAAGGAAATGAGAGGTGTGCTCTGCTTAGGTTGGCACTTAGTGAGTTGCAGCAATGTCTATGTCTATTTTAAAGTCCAACAAAAGAGCTCTTGCTGAGAAGCTCTTGTAGGTACAGCTCTCAAAGCAAGTATAACAAAACCAATGAAGGTGTCACATAATTCCACCATAGAATTCTATCTATATCTTTTTGTCACCATTTGCCAGGGGTTGTGCATCAAAGAACCAAGAAGCATTGCTGTTTCCACCTTCGGACCATTGTATAATTGTATTGCATTGTAATGTAATTATTTTTATTGTATTTTACTGATGTGTTTTTGTATGTATTTTACTGGGTAGTAGGCCCTCCTTGATCCATTCGGGAGAGGCAGGAATAAATAAATAAATAAATAAATAAATATTATTGATGGCTTGTCTCCTGCTGCCCAAGATGGAAAGCAAAATACTATGCATCCTCCCCATATCACATGAGGGAGAAAGACTAGCAGTGGCACTGCTTCCTCCCTCCACCTTCCCTACAAAGAAGAGGGCCTTTGGGGCATCAACTGCACCCTTGCCATGCCCAAGGAAAAGAAGGAGAACACAGTGCATATCCTCCAACTGTCTGAATTTGGCAGGGACAGACCTGATTAATTCTCTGCCATCCCACTTTTTCAGGTGCTTTAAAAATATAACAACAATAAGAATTGCTTATCCATACCCCCCCCCCCCCATGGATCAAAGTGGGAAACAACAACAGACCAAGAAATACACAACATCAGTTAAAAGCACACATCAGTTTAAAAGAACAAACAAGACACACGACATATTTTTAAAAATCTACATTTAAAATTCATCATTTATAATTCACAGTTAAATATTATCTGGATAGGCCTACCAAAAGAGATTGGTCTTTAATGCTGTTTTAAATTTAGACAGACTATTTAGCTGTCAAATCTCTTCTGGCATGTCATTCCTCATTCTAGGGGTGGCTGAAAAAAAAGATCTCTGGCTGACAATTGCCAGCCTAGTCCTGGCCAATTGGAGTAAATATCCTCCAAAGGACCTGAGTGTATGGGGCGGATTATATGAGAGGAGGCGATCCTGAAGGTAAATGGACCCAAACCATGTAAGGCTTCAACGGTAATAACCATCACTTTTTACCTTGCTCAGAAATTAATTGGAAGCCAGTGAAGTTATTTTAATATTGATGTAATATGCTCACACCTGGATGTCCCAGTAATCAATCTGGCTGTTGTGTTTTGAATGAACTGAGGTTTGTTAACTTGCTACAGAGGTAGCCCAATGTAACAGCACATTGCAGAAATTAAAACTTGAGGTTACCTGTGCATGCACTACCACCTTAAGGACCCCCAGCTCTAGGTATGGGTCCAGCCGTCATAACAGCTGAAGCTGATAGTAGGTGCTGGAGATAATCCAGTTTCCCACAGTGTGGGTGGAATTGCCCTTCCCAGTAGATTTAGGCAAAAGAAAAGTCACTCAATCTCTCTTCAGTCTTTATTACATGGCAAAAAGTGATGGGAGCATAGATGATCAGACAATGTCACATAACATCACCACAATCCCGTCATTATTGCATGAATAAAGTGGAACACTAGTGCCACTTTAAATTCTCAGGAAATTTCCTTGAATTAAAAGTGGCACTAGAGTTCCTCTTTATTCACTCGATAATTATGGGATTATGGCGATGTCATGCAATGTCATCTGATAATCTTAGCACACTAGAGTGATAGTGACGGGAGCATCCCGCTATCCTCTTGTCACTTTTTGCCATCTGATCCCTAGTTTATATGTTCTTCCTCTGATATTAAATCTGATATTTCTTGGCCACAGGTGTCCCAGTTTTCATTTATAAAATATTGGAGGCTATACGCAGTGGTCCCTCCCCCCAACTTGGTGCAGAACTGTCTTCTTGTGTGGTAGAGGTATACGGATACTGTAGTCATATGTACCTCCTTATTGGAATTCTGTTCTTTTCTTTTCAGGGGAGAAAATGTTACAGTACAGTATTGGGATTCTACTGCATTCTCCTCTTCTTTGTAGGGGGCAATAGGAACATGGAGCATGAGCAACAGCTTTGAGAGGGCAAAGAGAGTTCCCAGGTTGCTGCTCCTAGTGCCCTGCCATCTAAGGTGATATCTGCAGTCAGTCTAATGGTAACACTGGCCCAGCTTTCTTTAAGTCATTCTTTAAGAACCATATACCAAGGACTCTCCTTTTTCTGGCTTGTAAAAGCCTTTTTATTTAAACAAGATTTTAATGATGAAGTGGTTGCACTGACGGGTCTTTTTATGCAATGTGTGTGAGTACTGTGCTGTACGGTACTTTTGTCTTCATTGTTACATTTTCTAATGATTTTATACTTTTTTAAAAAAAATGAATGGTAGTTTAATATGATAGCTTATGTTGTAACTTTTAAAATAACTTTTTTTATGACCAGGTTTTTAGATGTATCTTGTTTCAGCCTCATTACAAGCACCCTTGGATCCCATGTTATGAAACTGACAAGATATACATTAAATAAACAAATAAATGCATAGGAAGCTCTACTAAAAGCTCCACTCAGAACTTGTGAAACTACTACCTATACTAAACCCAAGAGACTCTCTTAGTCACCGAGATTACCTTGGCTACATCTGCACTGCAGAAATAATCCAAGTTGACATCGCTTTAACTGTCATGGTTCAGTGATAACAGAGAAGGCTAAATGCCTCACATAACTACAGCTCCCAAAACTCCACTGCATTGAGCCATGGCAGTTAAAGTGGTGTCAACCTAGATTATTTCTGCAGTGGAGATGAATCTCTTGATGACTATGTCCTCTTGATTAGCACCCCAATTTAGAGAATTTAATCTCCAAGCATTTGTATGGTGTTGCCTTTCCCGCATGAAAAATAGAAACAAAAACAAGGCCTTTGTGTAACTAAGCTGCAATCTATATGCAATCTGGATGCAGCTGGGATGCAGTTGCCCGGCAGCATATGTGGCAATTTTTGTGCGATAATTCCCGACTGCATCCCATAAACGACTGTATCCCACCAAGGGTAAATGACTTTATTTTTGCATGCGATAAACTCCTATGACTCTTGGAGACCAGGGTTTGAAACTCCCCTTAGCCATGAAAATCCACTGGGTAAACATAGTCTCTCTGCCTCAGAGAATGGCAATAGCAAACCCCCTCTGAATTGTGTTTGACAATTAACAAACATTTGCATGTAAAACTACTTCTTCTATGTTTTACCAAGAACCCTAAGGCTGTTTTCTCTTTTCTCTCTCCTCCTGTGGGTGGATGTGGGAGGAGTTGTTGTTTAGCTTCTGCTTTGCTAATTTGATTACTCTACTTGATGGATTAAATTAGTAAGGGGAATTTACAATGGCAGCACAAATGTTTTGGACTACAACCAAATGGATCAGATTAAACAAAGGCTTATCTTTCTTAACCTGGACCCCAGAGAGTTCCCCATCTTGCCTGATTATATTTGGTAATGGTTCAGTGGCAAAGGTAAATCAAATGGGAGGCAGAGGGCACACCTTTTTGGTGCCTCTGTTTATCTGAATAAGTGAGGAGACTGTGGACCCTACCGCATGGGGTTAAAACCCCCCACTTACCTTTCCCAAATTCAGTCTTAATTCAGGAGGCAGCTGGATGTTATCGCAAACAAATTGCCACCGAATTGCTGCATGGCTCCATCCTGGATGCAGACTGGGTTCTCTAAGCCGCTTCAGCAGCCATTTTTTACAAGCTGGAAGCTTCTGAATTCTAAAAATGGCTGCCAAAGCAGCTTAAAGGACCTGGGCTGCATCTGGAATGGACCCAGGCAGCAATTCGGTGGTGATTTCTTTGTGATAACACCCAGCTGCCTCCCAAATTAGGACTGAATTCAGGATGGTAAACTGGGGTTTTAACTCCATGCAACAGGATCCTATATCATTTGTCTGTATCACTGTGTTATAGTTGCCATTAAAAAGATGCAATACTCTAAGCGAAGAAGAAGAAGAAGAAGAAGAAGAAGAAGAAGAAGAAGAGCCTAAATCTATAACTTTGCATAGTCTGAAGATGTACAGTATGCCACTTTATCCACGGAGGATATGTTCCCAAACTTACCGCAGGTAGCAAAATTTGCAGATGATGGTGAACCCTATATTTATAGTGGAAGGTGACCACAGAGTCACAATGAAGGACATCCAGATGCTTTTCCAGATGCAGGTAAATGAAACTGTGGTTACCAGTCCCATGGATATGAGACCGTACTGTGCTATACTGGATCAGACATAACCCTTGTTACACTAATAATAATTGTAAGATGCTCTGAGAGCCCTTAGGGTTGAAGGGTGGGATATAAATACAAGAAGAAGAAGAAGAAGAAGAAGAAGAAGAAGAAGAAGAAGAAGTGCTACTAATATCTGCAAAGGAGTCATACAGTATATTACCTGTTTCTGCGGTGAGACTAGATGCTAAAAGGAATGCCCATTGTGTTGAGAATTCAAATT
The DNA here is from genome assembly GCA_034509955.1 of Urosaurus nigricauda. Taxonomy (NCBI): domain Eukaryota; kingdom Metazoa; phylum Chordata; class Lepidosauria; order Squamata; family Phrynosomatidae; genus Urosaurus; species Urosaurus nigricauda. The sequence goes on from JAOEGL010000003.1 coordinate 172,443,337, forward strand.
ACAATTTTATTTTGTACCTTTCTAAATCCAAACTTCTGTAGAACACTGTGTATTTGAAAATGCATATCCCCCCCCCACGCACACACACACTGAACGTGAAGGCAGCACACAACAAGATAAAGTAGACCAAGAATAGATCATGTTTTCCCTGTAGCTGTTAGTGTATTGGGGAGAAAAAAACCCCAAAAGGTCTGGGTCTGGAACATAAACAATCAAATGAAACTTGATCAACAACAATGATGGCATAGAATTTAATTCCCCACCCTCCAAACACACGCTTCTGAGGGCAGACCTCTGCTTGTTTATCTTTCCCGTGACTTTTGTAAGAAGATGGGTTGAGAAATGATTTTTAAATTATGACTGTGGAACAGACAGAGGGCTTCTGTCGCTCTGAGAATATCTGGCATGCCAGCTGTAGTCAGAAGCTCTCTTGAGCTGGTGATTAGACAGCTGTGGCTGCAGTGGAATTCAACATCAACTGGAGCTTAACAACAACACTTAAAACCCTGGGGTTGTTTGTTTTTCACCCCCAGAAGAATCTCAAAATGTCCTCCCAAAATTTCCAGCAGAAAATGGTTGCCTGCTATTTGAGCCACTCCTTATGAAGTACTTGCAAAGCCAATTAAATACCAAGTGGAGGATAGAAGAGAGTCGTCATTTGTACCTAGACACTCCTCCTTTTCTCTTCCTCATTTTAATAGGGAGTCTGGGGCTGCCCCAAGATATTGTGCTGCCTGAAAAAAGGGACAAGGTGACAGGCCTCTCCAGTCCACCTATAGAATGTGACTGATCTGGAAACTGACTGCTGGTATGGACCAGCTGAAAGAGCTAGTTTCCTGGCAGCTTGGGGGCATGACATATGCACAATGCACTCCCCCAAGCTGATGGGAACACATCATGAAGCTGCTCTGAGCAATCACGTGGTGATGGTGTTGCAGTGTTTCAGCTGTATGGCTTTTAGGTGCTGCATGGTACTGAAACCTAGAAAAACTGCCACGGCAGTGGCAAAGATGCCTTTTTCCCAGCACACAAAGGAGCAGCTTTCTGCTGCTTCTTTTTGCACCTGGAAAATGCCAGGTTGGGGTGGGTGGCTTTCAGCCGCTTCTTTTTGCCTCTGGAAGATGCTAGTTTGGGAGCGTGGTGTGCAGTTGCTGCAGCCCCAACCCAGTCCATTTGCCTCCATCTGTTTTTAGCCTGAATCTTACTGAAATGTTGGCAATGGGATAGTGTCCTGCACCATCATGCATCATGCTATTTTAGTTCAGGAGACTCACAACAGGCTGTAGGGGCCCACAGCTCTGTTCTCCAGTAAACCATCCCAGCTTTGAAATCAGCCAAGAAATAGGAGTGTCACTACTAGAGAGAGAAGAATAAGGGCTTTGTCCCCAAATAAAAATTCTTCAAAACCCCTCCCCTAGTATTTTATTTCAGTTTCCAAATTTCTAGCCTTGCAGTAATTTGAAATTTCAGTTGAACATTTAGAAATACAATTTAGGCAACCAAAAGAAAGAAGAGGTATCAAGGGAACGTGAACACAGCAAATGAGTTCTACGTGTTGCCAGTTTTAATTTCTCACTCTCTACAGTTCTAAAACTGTGGGGACTGAAGGAAAAAATCATTTTGGGGGCAGAATTTATATTTCATATGGGGCTTCCATAGCTATGCCCCCCCCACACACACACACACACAGGGTGCCACTGCTGTGACCCTCAGCTTCTCCCATTTGAGGCAGTTGCCTTGCTCTGCTTAATAGTAGGGTCATCTCTAGGTGCAGGTGACTATCATTTGCAGTTTTCAAGGTTTTATGCATTGCACTAGATTACTACTTATCACAACAGTGTAAACACTTTTGGCGTGAAGCTGGTGGATGCTTTGTGTTTAGAGGTTCATGCAGGCCTAAGATTTTTCCATAGTTTTCTATATTAGGATATTATTGTCCTTTGCAGAATTTTATTTTGCAAAAGAAGTTATCCTGACTGCAGGGCTAGCCCAAGAGATTTTGCTGTCCCAGGCAGAGCGAGCGTGTGGTAGCACACTCATCCTCTCCCAGTCTTGGCAAAAAAAATCTCCTAAACCAGTCAAGTTACTGTACTTCTTGAGGCAGAAACTCTCACAAATACATAGAATCATAGAGTTGGAAGAGACCACAAGGGCCATCCAGTCCAACCCCCTGCCATGCAGGAACTCCAAGTCAAAGCATCCCTGACAGATGGCCATCCAGCCTCTGCTTAAAGACCCCTAAGGAAGGAGACTCCACTACACTCCGAGGGAGTGTGTTCCACTGTCGAACAGCCCTTACTGTCAGGAAGTTCCTCCTAATGTTGAGGTGGAATCTCTTTTCCTGCAGTTTGCATCCATTGTTCCGCGTTCTAGTCTCTGCAGCAGCAGAAAACAAGCTTGCCCCCTCCTCAATATGACATCCCTTCAAATATTTAAACAGGGCTATCATATCACCTCTTAACCTTCTCTTCTCCAGGCTAAACATCCCCAGCTCCCTAAGGCGTTCTTCATAGGGCAAGGTTTCCAGACCCTTCACCATCTTAGTTGCCCTCCTTTGGACATGCTCCAGTTTCTCCACATCCTTTTTGAATTGTGGTGCCCAGAACTGGACACAGTATTCCAGGTGGGGCCTGACCAAAGCAGAATAGAGTGGCACTATAACTTCCCTTGATCTAGAAACTATACTTCTATTGATGCAGCCTAAAATTGCATTGGCTTTTTTAGCTGCCGCATCACACTGTTGACTCATGTTCAGCTTATGGTCTACTTGGACTCCTAGATCCCTTTCACATGTGGTCTCATTCAGCCAGGTGTCCCCCATCCTATATCTGTGCATTTCATTTTTCCGCCCTAAGTGCAGAACCTTACATTTCTCCGCATTGAATTTCATTTTGTTAGCACTGGCCCAGCTTTCTAGTCTATTCAGGTCATTTTGAATTTTGATTCTGTCCTCTGGGGTATTAGCTACTCCTCCCAGTTTAGTGTCATCTGCAAATTTGATAAGTATGCCCCCAATTCTGTCATCCAAATCATTAATAAAGATGTTGAATAGCACTGGGCCCAGGACAGAGCCCTGTGGGACCCCACTGGTCACTTCTCTCCAGGATGAAAAGGAGCCATTGTTGAGCACCCTTTGAGTTCGGCCACTCAACCAATTACAAATCCATGTAACAGTTAACTTGTCTATCCCACATTTTGCAAGCTTGTTTGCAAGAATGTCATGGGGAACCTTGTCAAAGGCCTTACTGAAATCGAGGTATACTATATCCACAGCATTCCCTTCATCTACCAAGCTGGTAATTTTATCAAAAAAAGAGATCAGGTTCGTTTGGCATGACTTGTTTCTCTGAAACCCATGTTGGCTTTTTGTGATTATGGCATTGGCCTCTAAGTGTTCACAGACTCTCTGCTTAATGATCTGCTCTAGAACCTTTCCTGGAATTGATGTCAGACTAACTGGACGATAATTGTTGGGATCCTCTTTTTTCCCCTTTTTGAAGATGGGGACACATTTGCCCTCCTCCAGTCTGCTGGGACTTCTCCTGTTCTCCAAGAGTTCTCAAAGATTATTGCCAATGGCTCTGATATTACATTTGCCAGTTCTTTTAATACCCTAGGATGTAGTTCATCTGGTCCTGGAGATTTATATTCATTTAGGTTAACCAGGTATTCCTGTACTACCTCTTTACTTATTCTGTGCTGAATTTCCTCTATTCTGTCTCCATTATCCTTAGGTTGAGCACCCTTTGCCTTTTCTGAGAAGACTGAAGCAAAGAAGGTGTTGAGTAATTCTGCCTTTTCTCTGTTCCCTGTTAGCATTTGCCATCTTCTGCACGCAGTGGCCCCACTGTTTCCTTCTTCTTCCTTTTGCTGCGGACATATCCAAAAAAGCCCTTTTTATTGTTCTTAACCTCTCTAGCAAGCCTGAGTTCATTCTGCGCTTTAGCTTTTCTGACTTTATCCCTACATGTGCTGGCTATTTGTTTGAATTCCTCTTTCGTGATTTCTCCATTTTTCCTTTTCTTATACATGTTCCGTTTAAAACTTAGCTCATTTGAAAGTTCCTTAGTCATCCATCCTGGCTTCTTGAGACATCTTCCATTTTTCTTCCTCATTGGAACTGTTTGAAATTGTGCCTTCAATATCTCCCTTTTGAGAAACTCCCATCCGTCTTGAACTCCCTTTTCTTTTAGTATTCCTGACCATGGGATCACTCCCAGTATTTCTCTAAGTTTATTGAAATCAGCTCTCCTAAAGTCTAGAGTGCGTGTCTGACTATGCCTAGCTTCTCCCTTCCACTGTATAACAAACTCCAGGAGAACATGGTCACTTCCACCTAAGGATCCAACCACTTGCACCCCATCAACTAGGTCTTCCCTGTTGGTTAAGATCAGATCTAAAATGGCTGATCCCCTTGTTGCCTCTTCCACCTTTTGGACAATGAAATTGTCTTCCAGGCAAGTGAGGAATTTGCTAGACTTTGAGGATTTGGCTGAGTTTGACTTCCAGCAAATATCAGGATAGTTGAAGTCCCCCATCACTACTACATCTCTCTTTTCTGAGTATGTGATTATCTGTTCTAGAAAGGCATCATCCAATTCCTCTGCCTGAGTCGGGGGTCTGTAGTAGACTCCCACAGTAACATCCCTGTTATTTCCCTCTCCTTTAATTTTTATCCAGATGCTCTCCACCTGGCTTCCAGTATTGACTTCCTGCATCTCTTCACTGGTGTAAATATCCCTGACATATAATGCTATTCCTCCTCCTTTCCTGTTTGGCCTGTTTCTCTTAAAAAGGTTATACCCCTCTATTTCTACATTCCAATCATGAGACTCATCCCACCAGGTTTCAGTGATGCCTATTATATCATATTTCCCTTGTTGTGCTAGGAGTTCAAGTTCATCCTGCTTATTTCCCATACTCTGTGCATTAGTGGAGAGGCATTTAAGACCATGTGTCCTCTTTACTTGCTGCTTTTGCACATTTTTTTGCCTCCTACTGTTGGGTCCTTGCACTGTTTGCCTTGTTCCCTCTATGCCCCTTGGACTTTTCTCTCCATCCCTTTTGCCTTCCAGTATAATGTCTCCCTCCCCCACATAACTCAGTTTAAAGCCCTCCTGATCAGATTCTTCAGACTGTTGGCAAAAACATCTTTGGGTTGCATCTACATTGTAAAAATAATGTAGTTTAACACCACTTTATGTGTTGTAGATCCATTCAGTCGAAACGTTGAATTTTTACAAGCCTTCTCTGCCAAAGAATGGTGTCTCATGAGCTGCAGGATTGAGCCATGGTGGGTAAAGTGGGACTATCATAAAGGAGACCATTGCTCATGAAAAATGAAAAATGAGGAAATATGTAAAAGATTGGGAACAGATAATGAACTGCCGTATATTGTAACTTAGGGTCTGTTTGAAAGAATTAGTTGAAACACTAGGTATTGCTAGTACTGGAAGTTAAGTATAGAACACAAATGAGAAAAATGGAATTGATAATATAGAAGACAAATGTAAATTAGGTAGATCTATTTAAAAATTTTGAGACCACTGAAGTAAATTATTTTAATGCAAGTAGGGTTGTAGTAATGGAGCCAGCATGGTGTAGTGGTTTACATATTGGACTAGGACATTGGGAGACCAGGTTTTCCAGACATGGAAATTTGCTTGATGACTTTGGTTAAGTCACATTATCTTACCCTTAGAGGAAGGCAAGGGAACACACTTCTTCAGAACAAATTCTGACAATAAAATTTTGATGGAACATCTTAGGGTCACCAAAAGTCAGATTTGACTTCAAGGCACAGAACAATAACAACAAGGTTTGCCAAATCCGGATCATCACAGGCCCTGATATTTCATGGCCAAACCCTGAGAGATAGGGATTATCCTTAGTGATGTCACAAGATAACATGCTGCTATCATCAAGGCAAGCCCAGCTGTTTTCATTGACATATATTCTATTTAAATTCCTGTCTTATCCAGTGTTTCCTCTGCCTTGTCCTGACAAGAGGGATCAGTCTCTATGGCTCGGGGTCAGACTGTGAAATCTTGGGATTCTACATGGAAGCATTAGGCCACTGTTTAAATCTCAATGGCCCGATCTAGACGCTCCTGAAGAGGCGCAATTAGGGCTTAAAAGGGTTTTTTAGGGTTAGGGAGGGGCAGTGTTTGCACCCTCCTTAACCCTAAAGTGTATGGGTGCCACCATTTAAAAACATCGCGCTGTGGGAGGGCGCCAAGCGCACCCTTCCTGCAGCACAAAAAGGAGCTCTGAAACAGAGCTGCTTTTTGCTTCCGGGTGTTTGGTGCGGCCTTCAAACGGCCGCGCCAAAGACCTGGGGAGAAAGAGGTCACAGTGGCGTCCCCTTTCTCCCCTCGACACTGCCGAGGGAAGCGGGGTGCAGCGGGCGTCCAGGGTGCCTGCTGCACCCCACTTTGAGACTACGGGGAAGCGGTGAGATGGGGTCTCTGAGGCTGCCAGTGTGGCAGCCTTGGCCCCATCTTGCCACTTCTTGGGGCGCTACAGACCACCCCCTTTGGGCGGTCTGTACCGCCCCAATGGGATTTAGATACTGTCTGCATGGACCAGAATACTCCATGGGCATCCTGGAGTATTCTGGTTCCAGAGCAGCCCTGAAGTCTTCCTGTTACCTATCACCCCTATTGCAGTGCTGGGTGGCTGTTTGCATGCTCATCCCGCTGTGCCACCTGCTGTAGCTGCCACCACAGTCAATTCATTTGCTCTGAGGTCAGAACAAGGTGCGTAGCATCAATTATATGCTGGGCCCCATGTTCTGACCTCAGAGCAACTTGGGATGGTGATGGCCATGCCAGGCGGCATAGCAGGACAGATTGTAAATAGCCTCCTCACATTGCAACAGAGGGCTCTGGACCTTCCAGGAAGATCTGGAGTTGAAAGGTGGTTATTTTGAGGTGAGTTATATAAAGGGGGTATACCCCTGGTTTGATGTCAAACAGGCCAAACATTATTCAGACTGTATACCAGAATCAGAGTTTGTGCCATGTGTCATCTGGACTCCTCACCAAAATGACTGGAGGGGGATGTTTTATTTGTTCTGTGCAGACAGGGCCTTAAAAATATTAAGTGTTGGCTGTATCATACTCTTTTATTTAAAACAAATCATAAGTGGGAATTTTAGGGTTGCAGAAAGTGACCATAGTGCCTCAAAGATAAGAAGTGAGATGCGGAGTGTTTTGCATTGCTCATCCCGGAAGTTATATAATACTTTTTCTCTTCATCCGATATCTTGTGTTTCTCATAGAGTTCCAACTTGCTGTGCACATTTTTTTAACTCAGCTGCACTCCTGGAAAGGACTGAATTGGGATATTCTGAATGCCTTATGTAACCCATTTAAAGAACTTTTTTGTTTGTACCTTTGTCTGCCTTTTTTGGACAGACTTATTTAGCGGCAAAGAATAAAGGCTAGCTGGAAATCCTAGTTGACTTTAAAATGCTGGAGCTCAATTGGTATTCCAAAACAAGTAAGACTTGATGAAGGCTGCCATTGTCCAAAAGATTTCTGTAGACAGACTTGTTCGTATCTTCTCGACAGAAGCATGGTTTTAATATGTATGCACTTAGCTAATTTAAATGGAATGTAGTCTCCCACACCCTTAAATCAGTGCGCTTTAAAGTTCTTTATCAGACTTAATTTAGGGATAAGAATGTCCCAAACATTCTTCTTCACACAAGAGAGGGAGAGACAGAAATAACTCTTTATCTGAAAGCTACTCACGTAGAGATTTATGCTTTCCTGAGAAGACAGAATTTTCAAGTTTATTTGGAAGAATTTGGATGCAGGATAGTTTTACATCACCATTTAGCATTTGTTCTCTCCCAAACAGGAGTATTTTGTTCTCTCTCAGATAAGAGAGTAAATAAATTATTTAGTTGTGCATAAATGTATGCCCCATCTTCCATTCACCGCCACGACAATTTACATAATTCACCAAAAGTAACATTGTAAGATTCAATTAAATAACAACACAAAATAATAGCAGTGAAACATTATTACCAATGCACTCCTAGGTAGATGTAAGCTTCTCTATAAGCATGTCATTCCATTCCTTGAAGTAGTTTGCGTTAGGCCTTTGACCAGCATTTTGTGTCCAGTTCTTCCATTCTCCATCACTGCTACTATTCTGTACTTAGGTTTTGATGCTGGAACCTGAGATGCAAGTTCAACAGAAACATAGATTCCACCAGCTTGAAGTCTGTCCACATCTGTTTCAAAGGTGTCAGCTGTAGTAGTGTCACCCTTGATTTTATTTTGATTTTTATAAATTGCACCTGTATGGATGCAATGACTTAGTGTTTAAGACCCCAGTTCTGATGACTGGAAAATCAGAAGGTTGGCAGTTCGAGGCCTGAGTGCTGCTTGATGGGGTAAACCAGTCCCAGCTTCTGCCAACCTAGCAGTTCAAAAGCATGCAAATGAAGGTAGATAGATAGGTACCAGTTAGGTGGGAAGGTAACAGCATTTGGTGCAGTCATGCTGGCAACATGACCACCAGATTTGTCTTTGGACAATGTTGGCTCTTCAGTTTAGTAACGAAGATGAGCACAGCCCCCTACAGTCGGTTGCAAGTAGACATTCATGTCTGGGGATTACCTTTACCTTTACCTTATGGGCATTAAAGTGGTCATGATGTACAGGGGAATCATTGGGGTAGTCTGAGGAGTGTGGATTGCACCAGGTGACTCCCCAAGCTGGGGTGACACCACTGCTCTATAAACATCTGCCTTTAGACAGAATTGGGCTGTGGTGTTCACCTGCATCCCTTTAAAATGCTGAAAAGATGGGGTGAATGGGGAAAGGCTCAGTAGGAGGAGAAAGGACAGGCCGAAGGTTTGAAAGAAATATTTCAAATTGTAAAATTTTAAATTTTATTTAAAAACATGCCCCCTTGCCAAATTTTAACTGTAACCACACAAAACTAGGTACATGTAAATACATTTAGGCTTTGCATACAATATTTTAATTTAAAGGTATCATTTTAATTTGGCTACTTGTTTACATCACAGCTATTGCAATTACATTCCACGATATACAGGAGTTATATTGTGGTTTAAAGGTATCATTTTAATTTGGCTACTTGTTTACATCACAGCTATTGCAATTACATTCCATGATATACAGGAATTACAATTAGATGAGTAATAATTAGTACAAAAAAAAAAACATGACTAAGGATTCTGTATGGTGTGGGATGGGAGGATGTCAATGGGGGGATGACACCCATGTGTTACCACACTGGGTGATTCCAACCCTAGTGATGCCACTGATGATTTATTTTCTAAGTCTTTCCCTCAAGTCCCTAGAGCAGTGGTTCTTAACATCTTCTTTATAAGGTACTCCCTTTAAATATCTTTTGTTGCTAAAGACAAAGACCACCACCAAGACTTACCTCAAGATTTAAAGTCCAAATAATAACAACAACAACAACAATATCTGAACACAAAACAATTAACAGTTTCACCATCTGTTAAACCTTCCCTCAGATGTGTCAAAAAGGAAGATTTTTCTCCCGATTTTTCCCACAAGTTTGTGGCTGGGACACATTAAATGGCAATGTACAGAGCCAGACAGCCAGGCTTTGCTTTAGCTGCTGTCATGTGGCTGCTCTGCTGGGGGGAGAGGTGAGCTGAGCAGGCTCCAAGCCTTTGTGGATCTCCTGTGAGCCCATTACAGCCCCCTGGGGTCTGCAGATCTCAGGTTAAAAACCACTGCCATTGTTCTTATTTAATCCTACACGCACATTCATTTACATCCCAATAACCAGTCTTAAGTTTAACCTAACCAGGTGTTATAGACTGGGGTGTAATATTTTTTGTATATTTTGCAAAATTTCAGGCCCTGCATATCAGAAGATGAAAAGGATATAAGTTTGACTGATGTCTTCATAGAGTAAAATGCTGAATATCTGCATGTCAGACAATTGCAGACTTACTGTCTGATTCTGGCTGTTTAGCCATGCTGTCAACAAGGAGATAAAGGGAGAGTACAGTTGTCCCACTGTTTGCGTGGACATTGAATCCATGTCCCTCGCTTACTCACAAGGGGCAAACGAAGGGACTTAAAATGGGGTGCATGCCTGGGGGGGGGTGATGCCATTCAAGCCAATAGGGCTTGAATATTGGCAGATTTCCATTTTCACGGAAAGAGCTTAAGTGCCGTACAGATGCTAAATCTGCCTGTTTGCACTATGCTGTTGATTATGAGTTGGGAGCTTAGGCAACCAGAAAGTGACAAGTGTACAGGTTAGCCTCCAAATACATGGATTACCTGAGAAATAGTAAAGAACCTTAGTCCCTGAGACTAAAGAGGTAAAGGTGGGAAGCCATGCCTCTTTCACAAGTTGCTTCCGGTCTTGCAGTAGCTCTTATGCAGTGGGCCCTTGGTATCTGCTGGGGTTTGGTTCAAGGACTTCCCATGGACACCAAAACCAATGGATATTCATATCTCATTAAATACAATGGTTAGTAAAATGGTGACCCCCTATATAAAATGGCAAAGTGAAGGTTTGCTTTTTGGAATTTTATAATTTTAAAAATATTTTCAAGCTGTTGATGCTTGAATCTCTTATAAGAAAAGAAAAAAGAAGCAGAGCAGAGCTTGAAAATAACTAGTTTTAAGTCACAAATTACATATAAATAATTAATTTTCCAGTATAAAGCTGTAACTACAGCTACATTATGAGCTAAAGTGTATTACTAGACTCAATGAAAATAATTGCTTTTAATAAATTAGACTTACCTATGAGTTGGCTCTCAGCCTAACAATTGATTCAGTGTGTCTACTGGAGTTGTGATTAACTAAAGAGGATTCCAGCATATATTACAATGATAAATTAAGGGGATAACCTCACAATGATAGCATTATAGCTATGGAGGTGTGACTTCAGAGATTATCACATTATGAAGTTGAAGGATTTCATGGCCAGCATCCATAGTTTTTTGTGGGTTTTTCGGGCTATGTGGCCATGTTCTAGAAGAGTTTATTCCTGACATTTCACCAGCATCCATTAGAGTCATGGAGAAGAAGAACTGGCTGTGTTCCTGAAGCCACCTGAACAACATCCACCTTAACATCCAATTCACTATGGTTGCAGGGCTTCCTCTGTCTCTGTCAGGGACATCAATTCACTATGGAAAAAGAAAAGGAAGGAATACTGCCATCCTTGCAGATGTTCTAGTCATCTGCAAACCAAACCAACATTTGGGTCACGCAGTATAAAGAAAACCTACGCATACAGACAAATACCTGCACAAGAACTCCAACCATCACCCAGGACAAAAAAGCAGCACAATAAAAGCACTGGTAGACTGGGCAAAACACATCTGTGAACCCCACTTCTTGGAAGATGAACTGAAGCAGCTGGACTGGGCTCTACAGGCTAATGGTTATTCCAGCTCAGACATCAGAAGGGCTGCCAGACCCAGAAAAACCCAGAGGAGTGAAGACAAACAACCACCCAAAGTGAAGGTAATTTTACCTTACATCAAAGGAGTAACAGACAGACTAGGGAAAGTGGTGAGAAAACACAACCTCCAAATGTTTTACAAACCGACCAAGAAAATCCAGCAAATGCTGTGTTCAGCAAAGGACAGGAGAGACCCTCTCACAGCTCCAGGAATTTACCACATACCATGCAGCTGCGGTCAAGTCTACATAGGGACCACCAAATGCAGCATGCAAACAAGAATCAAGGAATATGAGAGACACTGCAGACTGTGTCAGCCAGAAAAATCAGCAGTAGCAGAACATGTTGTAAACCATCCTGGGCATAAAATGCTGTTTATAAACACCGAAATTCTGGACCATGGCATCAACTATCAGGTCAGAATCCATAGAGAATCACTCCTCCCTTCCCAGGGTCACACAATATATATACCTACTCTCTTCTATGCCAGTATTCTCTGAAGATGCCAGCCACAGATGCTGGCGAAACATCAGGAATAAACTCTTCTAGAACATGGCCACATAGCTCAAAACCCCACAAAAAACTATGATCACCTTTCCTCCTGGCATAGACGTGGGATGTAATTTTAAGAAGGCAGATCCTATCGTATTCATCCATTGCCAGGCATCAGGCAGCCCGTTTGCAATTTATAAATCAAAATAAAACCAAGGATGACAGCACTACAACTGACATCTTTGAAACAGCAGCGGACCAACGTCAAGCTGGTGGAATCTATGTTTCTGTTGAACTAGGGAAAGACTGAATTATATCTCTAACAAGCACATGCAGGCAACAGGAAATTGCTGTCTCCATCTAGATATAACTAGATCCAATGCTTTCTAGTGACTAAACTATATAATGACAGTATCCATACATCCTATCCTTTCTCCATGCTAAGTAATCATAGAGTTGAAAGACAAAAAGCAGGCCTGTTGTTACCTGAACCTGTAGCAGTTAAGCTTGACTGATGAACCTAGGAAGAAATTTGCCATGTAGTTTAATTTCATTGTGTCTTGTGAAAGGCTTGCCGATTAGGACATTCCTCTTCACATTCACTAGTGCCTTTTTGAGGACAACATTCCAGAACTGATCAAAATGTTACCACAATGGGGTGGAGGCTATTCTTCATCACAAAGCTTCTTTTTGCATCATGCATTAGATGCAGACGGGCAAGGATGTTTTTCTCTCATTTAGCTATCATATGGTTGGGGAACACTAATGGTTTCATGGTTTTAGGGGAATGCCTTGCTGTTTCTGAAAAACGTACCATTGACAAATGTATTTACCTATTCGCCAAAGTGCTCCACTATGTAGAGTAGGACTGGATGGAGAATAAACAAAATATTGCATTGCAAGGGGTTCTCGCCAGTCATGACCCTTTTCAGCATAATCCATTCCATTCCCATCCCTTCTGTTTTTTCCTACCCTACTCTTCCAACAGAAACATAGCACTTAGTCCTCACTGGCCTGTTTGTGTTATGCAAGCCTGCTGATATTTCCCATTTCTGCATGGATGATGTATTTAAAAAGTTATTATTTAGTTGAACAATCAGAACTTGAAATTAACTAACTACTTGCAATTAGTTTCTTTCTTGATAACCAACATAGCTACGTTACAATTACGATGAATTATTTATGACTTTTCTCATTTCCCAATGTAACCATAATTAGTGAGCTGATTTTATGTTTAAGGAAACGTGGCCTTGTCAAGTTGTGGCAGAGGATTATCCCATGGTTCAAGTTCTTGTTCATGTTTTAGGCCAGTGCATTTAAATTTTTAAAAAATTAACTAACTGAAGCAACAATAGCCATTTCTTTTGAGAAATGAGAAAGTAGAGAATTGCTTTTAAAATGGTGGTAATTAGCTGTGTGAAGGCCTTGAACTATATCTATAACTTCATTGTTGTTTCCAACTTATAGTAACCCTAAGGGGAACTTACCATGGGGTTTTCTGTAACTCACCCAAAGTCACCCAATGGGTTTTCCTGGCTGAGAGGGGAATACAAATCCTGATCTCCAGAGTCATAGTCCCATGTGTTGGTTCTCTACGTATAACTAGTTATTGTTTAAATGAGAGATGGGAATCACTCATGCTTCCAAATGTTGTTGGACTACAACTCCCAGCATTTGTCACCATTGGCTGTGCTGGCTAGTATTTCTGGAAGTTGCAGTCCAGCAGCATCTGGTGGGCTACATGATTCCCAACCTTAGCTTAAAACAATAATACAACATACAAAATAAAATCATATCTGCATTGTCCATTCAACATACAAAATAAAATCATATCTGCATTGTCCATGAGAATATATGGTATCTGAACTGTGCTGGGAAAATTTGTAAAAACAGGTAAGTCTCCAGCATGTACCTAAAAATAAGAAATACTGGAGCAGAAGAATCAGCATTTGAAGGATGGATTCACTACTTGTTAGTATATATAGCCTATACATTACTGCACAAATGGAAAACCTGCTCAGTTAAGCCATCCATGTCATGATGATAAAGAAGTAGCTTACTGGGCTCTGGTGTGACAGTTTGTCTCAAAAATGAACCCACTGAATACTATGGCCCAGGGCCATTGATGTAATAGAGGGTGCTGTTGCCAAATGTGTGTGCTGCAAAGGTTAAACCCCCTGGCAAGCCTTTTTGTTCCTTAATATGAAGAGAAGAGACATGTAGGTCATTAATAGTGAGAAAAGGTCAGGGCACCCTTGAAGCTGTTCTTCTGAGTCATTTTGCTGCTAGCATAGGAGACCAGGAAGCAAGTACTGTGTTTATTCTGTGTTATAGTTGGACGGAGTCTGCAAGACCTGAGCAGGGCTGTTAGAGATAGGGTGACTTGGAGGTCTCTCATTCATATAGGGTCATCACAAGTCAAAGTTGACTTGATGGCAATTAATAGCAACCAGGGTTGCACAGCTCTTGTTTTGAGTTTGTCAAAAGGAAGCTTACCAGCACCCAAGAAACTGAATTGCCAGTAACCTATTTACACAGGCCTTTGCTCTGTTTAAAGCTGTCCTTTGTCTATCCCATGAAGATGGTTGCCATCAACAGTTAGCATCTGGAGAGCAAGTACATAAGTCATTTGTACTTCCATTTAAATTAAACAATGATTTCTGAATTTGTATGCATACAGTCCCTAATTAGCGTGTGCAAATTGTGTGCAAATTTGTAACTTTACACACGCTCCCTCTTTTGGGGCATTCTCCTTTCGTTGTTTTCTTTTTTTTTCTTTTTTCTTTTGCCATTAGTAACTTGCCAATAGTAACATTCTCCTTTTTCACTACTATACTAACTTTGCCAAGTAAAAGAATATTAATACAGAAAACAGAAGCTCTAAAAACCCTATGATTGTGACCAGTGCCAGAACTGGAGTGGTAATACAGCCCATGCTCTTTTCTAGGTATTCATTAATTTGAATCAAGGTTGACTCTAACATTAAGCAGATTTGTAGACTGAGAAAGCTGCCTTGGATGGCAGATCCTAAGTGGTGTAAAGGAGCAGCCCTAGCAGTGCCTTGGTCATTTCCCTCTATTAAAGGACACAGCTGTGTGTTCCTGGTAGCCTGCCTTGCATTCTCTAAACTAGCCTGCTCCTCTCATGAGCAGTGGAGGATACAGATCTCTCATCAGTGTCAAAGCAAGATTCATCTGCCATTCTATATATGGAATGTGGGTGGAAGGAAATGCTGTCTTGCATACCTTCCAGTATTTTACAGTTGAATACCAGGACATATCTGACTAAGTATAGTCAAGACAGCAAAATTATTAAAGGGGAAGGACACACAATTTAAGAGAGGTTGCAACAGTTTGCTTTTTGCCTGAGCCTACTGGGAAAGGGAAAGATTCTGTCCCCTCCTTTTCTCTCCCTTCTGCTGGCTTAACTGAGTCCAAGCTACTTTTGTACTGTGAACTCAGATCATGCCAACTGAAGCAAGCTGAGGACAAAGGAGGTGAAAAGGAGAGAGAAACTGGGAAAATTTAAGAACAGCTGGAGACGTGAGAAGACTGAGGATTAATTGGGACTGTCCCTGTCGCTTCAGGACAGTTGAAGGGTATGGTCTTGTTCTTCACCGTGCTTTGATGTTTAGTAGTGCCACTGAATTTTATCTAAAAAAAAATTAAGTGGCAAATTTTAAGTGGTTTTTTTGAGGGAACCCAAAATAGTATCCACAAGAGCTGCCAAAAGGTCTCCACTTCTTTAACTTTAAGCTATGTCCTTTTCAAATTGACTGGCGATTAATTATTGAGGTTGGACACACATGGAAAATGTGCACTAATGGTAGGTGACTCTCACCTCCTATTCAAGCCGCAACTAATCCTTTAAAAATGGATTGATTAATAGGTCCTCTGCTGGACATCATACATTAATCCTGAAACCAAACACTGATTTAAGCCATCTAGTTGACATCCTCTCCATTAATC
This sequence comes from Urosaurus nigricauda, assembly GCA_034509955.1. Lineage (NCBI taxonomy): Eukaryota > Metazoa > Chordata > Lepidosauria > Squamata > Phrynosomatidae > Urosaurus > Urosaurus nigricauda. The sequence continues at coordinate 172,459,242 of JAOEGL010000003.1, forward strand.
CATTATTAAAGGATTAATTGCAAATCTAAGTTTCTAACACATATTGTGCTTCTCATGATGTCATGAGTGTAATCAGCCTTACAAACCTCCTTTATTGTTGTTTGTATTTGTATTTGTTGTTGTTGTTTTCATTGAAAATGGGAAGGCTCATCACAGAAGGTCTTGAACAGGTCTTGAAAAGGTGTCAGATTTCAGGAAAGCCCAGAATGTAGAAACCATACTTTTTGGATATCCAAAATCTGCTGCCTGAAGCAGCTGCCTTATTCTGGCTAATGCTAGAGCCAGTTTTATTAGTAAATAAGGAAGAAAGGGAAATTAGTATGTTGATTTTGGAGTATACTGATCTTGTAAAAAAAACAAAAAACAAAAGAGCCTTGTAACTAGAAGCTCTGCCCTCCTCTAAATGGCAGAGATTTACATTAATTGCCTGAGTAGTCTAATCGTCCAATTGAGTATAAAAGTTCACATTTCTTTGTTTTCATTGTGCAACCGGCTCTTTCCCATTTACAAGTTCTGTACTGTATTTGTAAGAAATGTCTTCTTTGATTCATTATAAATGAGGATAAAGAAGTGGGAGACTAAGATGAGCGGATGAGCTTTGCATATGGAAGGGAGTTCTATTCTGTATTGTTTGAAAAGTTCTTCTTATATACTCCAAAGAATGTTAGGGTCATTGCCAGGGTTTCCAAGGAAATAGAAGCCTTGTCTTGATGGCAACTCAGAATAGCTGTACTTAGAGTTCTGGCCTCCAGGGGAGACTCCTTTAGTGCCAGTTTGAACAGCAGAAGAGCCTGAAGTACTGGGAAGACTTGTAAGGGCTCCTATCTGCTCTTTCTCACAACATTCTGATCCCATCAGTTCTGCTTGTTGTTGTAATTGTGCAAGTAGGTGTGGGGAGAGAATTGATGTTCGAACTGCTAACATTCTATGAACTTGAATACAGGTACTCTTCTTAGAATTAATAATTCTATTATTCATTTCCTAGACTGAATGGAAGCTTGTGAAAGTATTATCCTCTTAGAACAAAATACCTGGATTTTTGAACTCAACTTGTTCTTTGAATTCACTATGTTTCTTCTCCCCCCCCCCCCTTCTCTCATTCATGATAGTGCCTCTGCTGCTCTGGTCATTGTTGATGTAGTCTATTATCTATTTAGGTACATTTATTTGAAGCATTTTATTTATTGTTTGCTGGGGACCCCAGTGATGATGCACAATAGATAAAACATGATCTGAGACAATGCCTGAGATTCTAGATCAGCTATTTAGTATGCTTATACAGACCACCCCTTTCCTGGCCGAATCAGGACTGTGGCAACCTCAAAAGTGGCTCCTTTTTGCATCCTCCAAAGGGTGCCACAGTGACGGAGGTGCGACTGCATAGTGCCCCATCGGCGCTGCATCATCTAGATGCAGTGCTGGAGGTGCATCATGATACATGCTGTCTAGAGTGATGTGTGCCATCACGGCACCCTGGATGCGGAGTTAGGGCCTGCATCGTCAGGACGCTGCACCCTGACTCTGCCCACAGGCCAGCCTTTCAAGCCAGTCTGGATATGCCCTGAGAAACTTCTCCTGGCCTGATCTTCCCAGTCCTAATTAAAAAGGGCAGCAGCTGCTATAAACAATGGAGCGAGGACTCTGTTCTCTTGTCAGTGAGGACACAACAGATTCACTTTCTCATTCCCACCCTCACAAAGAGTCACTGGTGTGACAGTCAGAAACAGGATGTCTGTACAATTCCTCCTTGCATTGGGGATAGGAGAGGAGGAGAGTGGAAAAGTCAGTCTGCTGCACCTCAATCATCAAGAGAACAGATTTCTGTTGCTTGCAGCAGCTGCTGCCCAATAACTCAAGAGTGGCGCACAATCCCTATGTATTCTCAATGTTATTGAATACCAAGGGATTGTGAATACGAATCAGTTACAAATGCATATCTCCAGGTTATGCATTCATAACTGTAACTGTGAATTTCAGCCATTAAAGATAAACAGACAGAAACATTATTTTAAAACAGACTGAAATAATTTCTTTAAAAATAGTTTTAAAAATTAGCCAGAGCAACCGCACCAGTTTTAATGAGCAAAGGACTGCAGTTAAGGAGCAGTGGGAGGACACACGGACTCATAATCATGGACCATTTTCTGAAGAGGTCTGTGGATCATCATTCTGCATGCAGAAATCCAGCTGGAAGTCATGTGCGGAATTTGAAAGGAACTCCTAGAGGAAGTTCTGCAGTACAGAACTGTGTGTATGAGTAATTGTTTAAAGCTAACAAAAGATTATTTCTAAAGGCACTAGGCTTTGATGCATGAGTCTGCTCTTCTTCTGATAATAGATAGATCCCCTGGAAGCACTTTAGCTATACCTACAGGAGCTGCAAACGCTTACTGTAACATCATCAATCTGCTCATATAGTAAAGCTAGCTGAAAGAACACTTGGCCCTTGGACTTCTTTGGGATGAAACACTATGTATGGCTCTCCAGGAGTCCATCATAAGTAACAAGCAGATACTGGGTCATGGTGGAGCAACGTCGGCACCTGTTCCCTGAAGGAAATTTGCTTTGAGACAAACCTTCTTCTCAGAGGGAGAAGAAACTGAAGGCCAGAAATATAGCATATTTTTTGGAAGGGCTGCTCATTTTGACATGCCAAAAGAGATGCTCTGTGAAAAATGCCGTGACATTGTTGTGTTAAAAACGCTGCAGCAAATGTCACTGCCTCTTTAGAAATAGATGTTTTATAATACCTGGTGGTATCCTCATGGTGATAGGGAATAGTGGGTATCAGAGGTACTGCCAAATTAAATTTGAATGGCACCTGAATCCCGAATTTGGAAAAATTAGCCTTTGGGTTTACAATCCCCATCACGTCCCTGCCACCATGGCTAGTGGCAAGTCTGGCAGCAGTAGTCCAAGAAAATTAGGTTACAAAGTCCTGGTTGAATTCTATGTAGAAGAAATCAAGATGAACAAAACACAGCGAACATTCGCATTGAAGTGGGGTAGGCTCTACCAACAGAGCGGCCTCCCATAGCAAATATGTTAGTGTAAGGAGAGGAGTAGCAAGGATAATTTGCGGGCTGTTCTGGACAAAGTCTTCAGCTGACAGAGGACAGAATTGTCCATGCCACACAGTCTTCTTAGCTAGCCATAAATTAGCCTGTTTTATCAGGTATGCTAGATTCAGTTGGCACTGCAGCCAAAGCCAGCTTCTGTATGTGGAATGCAGAGGAGATCATACTGTCTTGTCCTTTGCTTCAGCCTTACTGTGTATTTTGACTTTTGTATACTTTTAAAAAGCCTTTAGCTCAAGAAGTGATTTAAAAAAAACCCAAATCTGTTCTTTTATGCCTATAAACACACACACACATTCGCGCGCGCGCGCACACAAGGTCAGAAGATATTAACTGGCTGAGTATGTGTGAGCAAACATTCATTCCCTTGTGCAAACTAGATGTGTGTGGAAACTGACTGAAAGTTTGCTTCTCCTCCTGTAGCAATCTGTTAGAGGGTTGGTTCTCTATGTAGAACTCAGTTTTTCTAAGAGTTGTTCCTGTTAACTCAGGGAAAGCATGCTAATAGGCTTGTCAGTATAATTAGCATCAGTGTTATTCTGACTGCAGGGTCCAAAGCCAAATTTCAGCATGAGCAGTTTCAGCTTGGCTCAAGGTTAAAACCTGTAGATTTTTCTAGTGGGGCAAGGTCATCTATGCCTAGAAGAAATTAAGAACTTAACCATCCTGCATGGAGATCATATGGGCACCTTACAACACAAGCCTGCCTGTATGAGTTTTAGAAAAACATGGCTGGTTGAGTTGATCCACAGGGATAAGGTGATAATTTAGGATATTTTATGAAAGGATTAGACTGTTTCATGGAGAATAGATCTATAAATGGCTATTAGCCACAGCTGGTTAGTGGAACTTCCATGGAAGTTTGGAGCCATTTATCGTTTTGTGTGATATGCCTATAACAAATGGTATGATTTTCATTTTCATGCTGTGCCCTTGCATTTCCACATACAATTATCAAGTTAACAGAAACAGAATAAGGGAGTAGATAGATTCCTTATTTGGTCTGCTGTGAAGGTGAGATAGGAACATTTCATATTTATCTCCCTGAAGTCCTGGAAAAAAGGTGGGCCATAAAAATCCCATTCTACATCTTTATTACTTTAGGAACATACGAATCTACTTTATACACAGCTTGGAAAAGTCCCTTCCTTCCTTCCTTCCTTCCTTCTTTCCTTTCCTCCTCCTCCTCCAACCAGAATCCCCAAAAATGACTCAGGAATTTGGGAAGTCATTCAAAAAAGTAACTTTCCCAAGATCTGCTTATACCACTGCATACCATTATGCCATCTACCTTAGTGTCATCTATAGTGGCTGGTAGCAGCTCTTCAGGATATCAAGCAACAATCTTTTCCAGCTCTGCCTGGAGATGGGAGTGACTGAGGATGCATCTACACTGCAGAATTAACGCAGTTTGACACCACTTTAACTGTTATGGCTCAATGCTATGGCATTCTGGGATTTGTAGTTTTGTGAGATATTTAGCCTTCTCTGTCAGAGAGCTCTGGTGCCACAACAAAGTACAAATCCCATAATTCCATAGGATGGAACCACGATTATTAAAGTACTGTCAAACTGCATTAATTCTGCAGTGTGGCAGCAGTCTGTATCTGTTACTTTTTGTATGCAAAGTATGTATTCTACTACCTGGTAGTGGCCCTGTGCTGAGGACCAAAGCATCCACCTAGATAATGTCATCTGTCACTCCTTGCCTGTTTGAAATGGCACAATGTAGTGGTTCTCAAAAGTTTTACAGTAGGCCCCCATATCCATGGACTTGCCATCTGTGGATTCCAGCATTCACAGACAGCAAGCTCACGAGAGGACAGAGGAGGAAGAGGTGGAGGAAGAAGAGCCAGTGGAGGGGAAAAGTTGGTGGAGGGGAAAAGATAGCAAAAAATGCAGTGGAGGGAAAGAGGAGGAGGAGGGAGGGAGAGGAGGCAGAGAAAGAGGAGGAGGAACAAGAGAAGGTGGACCCTTGCCCCACACCATGGTGAGAGAGGCAAGACGGGGTTCAGTGAGCCAGGCAGTGAAGCCCCATTGTCCGCAATGGTGGTGTGACTGCTTGCCTGTGCCACCATTGAGGACAATGGAACTTGAGCATCTGTTGGAACTTGAGCATTACTCTAAGAAGGATCTCTCCCATGTCCTCACCAGATGAGCCTAGAAAGATAGTGGGATGGAGAGTAAGCCCTCTCCTGGATGATGTAAGCCTCAGGAAGGCTCATAGGGGGAGAGATGGGCTTTCAGATAGTTGAATGTAAGCCAGGTAGGGCTTTATAGATCATAGCCAGTACTTTGAATCATGTCCAGAAACGAACCAGAAGCCACTGGAGCTGTTTCATTGAGGAAGATATGCAAAGAATTTAGGCAGCCCTCGAATGGGTAATTAAGGCTGAATCTGCACTGTAGAAACAACACAGGTTGACACCACTTTAACTGCAATTCTGCTGTTGCAACCAGTGGCACATTGCTCAATTTTGAAGACTGTGAACATTCAAAACTAATATGTCTTAGGCTGCATCCACACTGCAGAAATAACCCAGGTTGATATCACTTTAACTGCCATGGCTCATTGCTATGGAATCCTGGGGTTTGTTGTTTGTTGTGTCACAAGGACTCTCTGACAAGATTTCCATAGCATTGAGCCATGGCAACCTGGGTTATTTCTGCAGTGTGGATGCAGCCTAAGACATATTAGTTTTACAAAGGGCCCATATCTGATGAAGATTAAGATGAACGCTGTGAGGACTGGTTTGTTGACCCAGGTACCTGCATTTTTGGGGTGTGGCTGCAGGGACTGTCACATTGAATGTTCACAGTCTTCAAAATTGAGCACTGTGCCACTGGTTGCAATAGCAGAATATGACTTAACAGTTAATTATTACTCTGTCTCGATGGCAATATGTTTTTAAATGCTTAACTCTACAAGGGGAAGGAAATGCTTAGAAATATCAGCAAGGATGCCATCAGATATATTGTAGTATGCAGAGAAGTTGAAGGTTAAGTGACTCATTTGTGCTATGCTGGAGATCTGTGAATAACATAGATGCTTGAAATATATCATTAAGAGCAACATGTCTTTGCTGTTAGAGCATGTGGTCTACCGGGGGGATTGCTTGTTTACTGCCACTACTGTACACTTTGCTGTTCTAGTCATCCATTGTGTTTGATGCTAAAAGCAGGATTAGGAGTCCATAAAATAGGCATTTGTCATTTGAACTGAATGGTACATATGTTTTTCGCCTAAAGAACAACAAAATCCTGTTTAATTGTGTCAATTAAAAACCAATAACAGCCCCCGTCTTTCAGTTCTTGACAAGGGACTGCTAAAATTAAACTAACCAGAGGGAGTCCTTTCACAAATCAAAGATATTTCCTTTGTATCCAAATATGTAGGGTGGTGTTTTAGTAGTCATATTAATTTGTTATGTACAAGAAATGCAGAAATTAAATTAAGCCACGATTTATTCTTCAGATCAGAACCAGGAATGACATTCCTGGTGGAATATATACAACCGTTTAGAGGGCCTTTGTTCATATGCAGAGTGACTTCACCTTATCACTGGAATGACTAAACCTGAGATGGAAGGAAGGAGCTTTGAGTCTTCTGATTTTAGCAATAACATATTTGCTAGAGGCACAGAATCAGCACATATGGTTTGTTGTTGTTTGTTGTTAATAGCCTTTGAGGTGACCCTGACTCATGGTAACCCTATTGGTGAGACATCTCCAAGACTCTCTATCCTCCACTGCTTTGCTTAGGTCCTGCAAAATCAAACTTGTGACCTCCTTAATAGAGTCTGTCCATTTACCCTACTGTCTTCCTCTCTTTCTACATCCCTCCACCTTCCCTGGCATTATTGTCTTTTCCAATGTCATGCCTTCTCATGATGTTGCTGTGGGCAGTGCACCTGCTCCTTGGGACATAATGGCAACAGGTGTGTGTATCTGCCAGCAATTTCAGTCTCAAAGTTATACCAGACACGTGGAAGATGCTTAAACAAACTTTACTTAAACTTTACAGACAGAAACTTTATCCCCTTTGGGTACATAAACATAAATGCGGCTTTCAGTTCTTTCCTTCAGCCTCAGGAGAGGGTTTTTGGCACCACCACTCTCCCCTTTTCTGCAGGCTCAATCTCAGCCTTTTCCATTAAGTCTGGACCCAGGCATTGCTCCCCGGTTTTTCCTTCAGGGTCCCACCCAACTCCTTCACTCTTAGCTTCCCTCTTAAGAAGGTCTTTTTCCCAGACTGCTTCAGGAGACTCAGCAATGTTCCTTTCTATTGTTGAGTCCCTGGGGACCACTTCCACAGTGGGACCTACCCTCAGCTGGCTTAGATGTCTCTGCAGGGTTACTGAGCAGTCCCTTCCACTTGGGCTTTGATTAAACTCTCCTATCCCTTCCACGGTCCTCCTCATCCCAATCTTCCGCGTCTTTCCCTTCTTCCTCCTCCCCGAGGCACCTCTCCCTCACTCCTTATATGCCCCTCCCAACCAGAACCCTCCCAAGATTCCTCCTCTGGTCCTTCAGTCCTCCTCCTTCCTTGCTTTCCTTTGCCGGCTCGACCCGATGGCTCCCCTCGTCACACAACCGCCCCCCCCCCCCTTAAGAGGGTGGACAGGCAGACTGGTGAGAAAAAAAAAAATCAGCATTAGCATGCAAAGTCCCTTTTTGATGCATCACACAGAAAGCATAAGGCTGTAATTGCATATACCACCTAGTTAATCTAGGATTAGTATCCTTCATCGACATCATCCACACCACATCAGAGAAGCATGGTCCGTAATCATTGTAAAGGGGCTGCCCTATAAATAATATTTTAGTGCTAAGACAGCCCACTTAATGGCAAGAGCCATACTCAAAAATGAAATTGGATGTTTCCCATCCTCCCCCTCTTGGGTAAGTACAGCCCCTAAGCCTAATTCCGAGGCATCCGTGTGCAAAATAAAGGGTTTTGAAAAATCAGGGGCTTGTGGTATGGGATAACTGTATAAGTGTGCCTTCAGTACATCAAATGCTTTTTGTTCCTTTTCTCCCCACCGCACTCTTCGAGGCTGTCGTTTTTTATCAGGTCTGTCAAAGGGGCAGCCAGATGCGCAAAATTAGAACTATAGCGGTGATAATAGCCCACTAATCCCAAAATCTGGTGTACTTGCTTTTTTTTGTTTGTGGGGGAGGCCAATCATGTATTTTAATTAACTTATCAGCCAAGGGCCTAATTTGTCCTTCCCCAACTAAATGCCCCAAGTACTTAACAGTCTTGCATGCCACTAAACATTTTTGGGGGTTTGCCGTAAGCCCTGCTTGCCTTAAAGTTTGAAGAACTGCTCTTAGATGCTGTAAGTGCTCTTCCCAAGAGTTGCTAGATCCCTTAATAAATAATCCACTAATCGTTGAAACCTGGCTGCAGCCCCATGCAGCCCAAATGGCATACGAGTAAGCTGAAACAAACCCTTGGGAGTAGCAAACGTTGTTTTTTCCTTATCTTCAGGTCTTAATTTTATTTTCCAATAGCCCTTAGTCAGATCTAGTGATGATAAAATTTTTGCCTGTCCTAAACTTTCTAATAAAGCCATAGCTCCTGGCATAGGGTAAGCATCAAACTTAGTCACTTGATTTAGTTGGCGAAAGTCTACACAAAATCTCACTGATCCATTGGGTTTTTGGTACTAATACCGGTTGACTATGCCAAGGATTCCTAGATGGTTCAATAACTCCTAGTTGTAACACTGTCTCTACTTCTTTGTTAATGAGTTCTTGCATACACCATGGCCAAGGCCTAGTGGGTACCCTAACCAAGACATTAGGTTCTGTACAAATAGGGTGGTAAATTACATTAGTACACCCTGGCTGTGTTTGAAACACATCCTTAAATTCGTCCTGTAAAGAGCTCACCTGTTGTTGTTGGTGTTCATTTAGAGGCGACAACACAGAAAGGTTCCCTGGCTCATGGAATTCAGATAACTGGGGCCCTAACATCCATTCTTCATCCTCCTCCTCCTCTTCTTCCCAATCTCCATATAGGACCTCTCTTTCTCTCCAGGCCTTCAGGAGATTAATATAAAAGATCCATTTGCGAGGTGGGTCCCTCTCTAACTGTATTTCATAATCCACCAGCCCTGTTTTCCTAATCACTTCAAAGGGACCCTGCCACTGGGCAAATAATTTACTGTTACTGGTGGGTAGCAAAACTAAAACTCTTTGTCCCACATCCCACTTTCTCTCTCTTACTCTTCTATCAAAATTCTCTTTCTGTGCTGCCTGAGCCTTATTTAACCTTTCCCCAGGTATCTTACTGACTTCCTCCAAATGTTTTCTCATTTGCAAAATGTACTGTAGTTCTGACCTGGCTTGTGATGGTTCTTCTTCCCAATTTTCTTTCACAATATCTAAGACCCCTCAAGGCCTTCTCCCATACACCAACTCAAAGGGAAAGAAGCCCAACGAATCCTGGGGCACTTCTCTGTAAGCAAATAACAACAGAGCTACCAACAAGTGCCACTGCCTGGGATGTTCATTAACAAATTTACTTAACATCTCTTTTAAGGTTTTATTAAATCTCTCCACCAAGCCGTTAGCCTGTGGGTGATAAACAGAGGTCCTAAAAGGTTTAACCCTCAATATCTCCCACATTTTTTTAACGTGTGACTAATAAACTTAGAATTCTGATCCGTTAGAACCTCCCGAGGGAACCCAACTCAGGAAAAAAGGGTTATTAACTCCTGTGCCACCTTCTGAGCATGTACTGACCTCATGGGAATAGCCTTAGGATACCTGGTTGCACAATCAACCACCACCAACAAGCACCTCCACTCATCTTTCTTCCACCATTTGACCCTCTAACGTTTTCTTGTCCTGCATCAGTTGTTTCCAAAAAGGCCAATCCCTCCCCAACAAATTTTCCCTTTTCAAGGTGAGGATTACTCCCACCTTTACAAAGCGTTTTTCTCCTTGAACCTCTAGGTCTATCCATACCGTACCATAAGCTTTCAGATCTGCATTGATACACCTCACTGCTACTGGGCAGCCCCTTTTCCTCTCTGGCTCCTCCCGCAATAAAGTTTGATTACACCCAGAATCCACAAGAGCCTCAATCTCCCTTCAATTTACCCAAATCTTTACTAGTTTAGGATCTTCATTAGTGGTACTGAGCCGCCTCCCAGGTATCTGCCCAGGAGCACTCCATGAGAGGGCAATCTTTGCGGATATGTCCCTCCATTCCATAATCCACCGGCCCTATTTTCCTAATCACTTGAAGCAGGTTATTGCACTCCAGAATCCTTCTTTTCTGTCCTCACCCGGAATGCTCCGGCCTGACACTCCATCTTTCTCCTCACGGCCCTCCTTGGCTTTTTCTTCATTCTCTTCTTTCCTCATTTGGGTCACCGGCACTGTGGTCCCTGGCTTAGACCCTCTACTTGGCCCAATCTTTCCTCCTTGACAAATTTTTCCTCCTTCTGCTTCTTCCGCACTCACAAAAGCTTCCATTAAGCCTATTGCTTTATCCAATGTCTTGGGTTTATGATAGTAAACCCAATTCCCTGCAGTCAGGAGTAAAGCGGCGACAAACTGCTCGATAAGGACTAATTCCGTCATTTCTGCTGCCATCCTAACAGCCAGCTTTAACCAGCACAAGCCATTAGCCCTCACTTTCTGGCCCAAAGTTCTTAGATGTAACCCTTCCTGCCATTCAAATCCCTCAGTCTTCAACGATATGTTTCCTCTGATATATTAAGTGTGTGCAGTATGGCCTCCTTTACTTTCTCGTAATCCCCAGCTTCTCCTGGGGCTAAAGTGTCTATGGCTTCTTGGGCTGGGCTGGTCAAGCATGGGATGAATATAAGAGCCCATTGATCCTTGGGCCAGTGTGCAGCTGCTGCTATTTGCTCAAATGTATTAATAAAAAGCTTCTACATCATCTTGTGGCCCCATCTTCATCAATTTTAGTGGGTTAATTCCCACTGACCATGCGGGCTGGTGTTCCTCCCCTACCCCAGCCCTCCCAGACATTAACATCTCAGACACTTGGGCTAACACCCGGGTCTGTGCATTTTGTTGTGCCACATACATCTGATCCAACACCTGTAACTGTTGAGCTGAAACTTGTTGTAGCAACTGTTTCTGTTGCTCTGCGAACCAGGCAAAAAGTTGCTCCATCAGTCCTGGAGGCCCTGCCTGTACAATAGCCTCAACTTGATCAGCTTTGCTTCAAGGGAGAATTCAGGCTTGATCTGTTCAATGACCCATTTGTTAGTCTTTTTGGCCTTCCATGACATACTCAGCACTCTTCTCCAGTACCACATCTCAAATCAATTGATTTTCTTCCTATCCACTTTCTTCACTGCCCAGCTGCCACATCTGTACACGGTAATGGGGAATATAATGCCTTTTACAATTCTAATGTTTATTCTCAGTTATATATCTTTACTCTTTGAGACCTTTTTACTTCCTTCATAGCTTTTCTTCCCATTCTTAGGAGATTATCGCATTGCTTTTAAAGCACCTTATCCTCAATGGAATAGCAGCACATTTAATTTTAAAACAAGGTGGTATCACACTCGCCAATGGCTGGGCAAATGCAATCCGTATTCAGCCTGGATCCCAGGTGCGCTTATCCAATGGCTTTTCAAAAACGGCAAAAACACATCCCTCATTAAAAGAATAAAATGCAATTTAAAAGATAATAGTGCTTAAAAACCAATACATATTAAAACAGTTAAGAATACTAAAACACATTAAAACAATAAAATAGAATGGAATTTTTATTATGGTTTACCAGCACATCATTAAAATAAAGAACAACAACAACAAAATAAAACTATTTACCGACACTTAAAACCTTCAAATCCAGTACCAAACAGCCCAGCCTCAATTGTCTGTAAAGATCTGGCATCACAAAAGCAATTTAGCCTGCTTCTGGAAGGATAGCAAGGACGGGGACATCCTGGCCTCTCTGGGGAAGGAGTTCCAACATTTCGGAGCAGTGACCAAGAAAGCCTTCTCCCTTGTTCCTGCCAAAAGAGCATGCACCTCTCCAGATGATCTTAAAACGTAATGGGTTCTGTACTTCAGATAGCCTGGACCCACGCCATATAAGGCTTTATAGCCAGTCAAAACCAGCACTTTCAATTGTGTCTGGAAATGGACTGGCAGCCAGCGGAGCTGTTGCAACAAGGGAGTTGTACGCTTTCTGTACTCACCCCCAGTTGACAACCTGTCTGCAGCTCTTTGGGCCAACTGAAGTTTCTGAGCACTCTTCAAAGGCAGTACCACACAGAGCACATCACAGCAATCCAAATGGGATGCAAGACATGAGATTTTAGGTAGCAGAGCTGCAAAAGACTTCCATCTCTCATCTAGGAAAAATGGATTGGCATACTGGGCCAGATGAATATCAGTCAGACCCTATATGCAACCAAGTAAATCTTATTAGTATGTTTATTCTAGTGGATTTCTGTGGCAAAATCTAAGTGTTTAAATGAAACAAGTAGGTCAGACACACAACCCTCTCCCCGCTGGAGAGGGAAAGTCCAAGAATTTCTTACAGAAAGAGAGTCTCTTGGACAAACCAGTGTTTATTCACATGCAGTTCAATGTGTGCAGTGGCACAGAGAATCAGCTGGATGTCTGTGCCAAAGAACATAACAAAGGCCCTTTAATCTTTATAATATTAATGAAGAAAGCACTAGAGCTGGAAGAAGTTGCAGCCTAGGGAGATGTTCAACACCATCACCAGAACCTGTACCCTGGAGAGATGCATGTGAAGAGCAAGTATTAGGTAGGAGGTATTTATATTATTCATTCTAGGTATGAATAGGAAGGTTATTCTCCTGAGGTAGGTCTGAATGCAGTCGAAAGAGCACTATCTGTCCAGGAATCCCTAAGTATGCAAAAGTACTAAAATGTTTAGGGGACAACACATGGGGGGTGGGAATCCAAAATAACCTAGTGAGAGTTGACTGATTAACTCAAGGGATGCTTGTAGTTGTGATGGTGGGGTGGAGTATTTGGGGAAAAGGCCTCGTAGGGCTGGTCGTACCAACCGAACAGGAGCAGTCCACACTGCAACACTGTGTTGCAGGTCACCACTATCTTTTTAAAAAGCCAGTACCCAGTACAGTCAGCCCTCCATATCCACACATTTTTTATACACAGATTCAACCATCCACAACTTGAAAATATTTGGAAAAAATATATAAAAATTCCAATAAGCAAACCTTGATTTTTCCACTTTGTATCAGGGACACCATTTCGCTATGTTATTGTATTTAATTATTGGACTTCAGCATCCACAGATTTTGGTATCCATGGGGGATCCTGGAACCAAACCCCAGAGGTTACTAGGGGCTCACTGTATTCTGTTACACCTTCCCAATTTTCTGTCACACTAGAGTGACCAAAACACAAAGTCTCAGGAGAACTGTGGAAACCAGAGCAGGTTTGATTTATACAAGATACCACCTTCTTTGGGTTCATTCTTATGTTCTTCCATATGTTACCAACAGCTATTCTTTCCTAGAAAGCAAAATAAACCACTACAATTGAGAAATTCTTGGTGTCTTTTGCAAACAAATTGGGATTTTCATACTATGAAAACTCTGTATACATTCCACCTCCTGTTCTTGCTGGACTTCAGCATCCATCATCCACATTTGACTATGCTGGTGGAACTAGAAAAGTATTGTAGTCCTAGAACATCTAGGGGACCACACACATTCTCCAGCCAACCTTATGATGGGAATTTTGCTTGTTTTCTTTTGCTGATTTGTATTCCTTTTATTATGCTTGTGCAATTAAACTGACTATAAAGACATCTCAGAGGGCTTTATATCAAAAAGGTAGGTTGAAATCTCATAGATGCTGCATCTACACTACAAAATTAAAGCAGTTTGACACTGCTTGAACTGCCATGGCTCAATGCTAGGATTTGTAGTTTTCTGCGATATTGAGCCTTCTATGTTAAGAGAGCTCTTGTGCCATGACAAACTAAGGATCCAAGGACTCCTAAGGATGGAGCCATGACAGTTAAAGCGGCGTCAAAATGCATTAATTCTGGAGTGTGGCAGCAACCTGTAAATAAAGCAGAGAGAGCTGGACTAAAGGAGCATTGTGGTGATTCCGCCACTTGTCCTGCAGTATGTCTTGCAGGCAGTTCACCTTCTGACTGGCTTGGCACTGCCATGGCTTGCCATCTCCGGAGCCAACCAGGCCCTTGCATTGTCTCAGCTCCACCCCTGCTTTTTGCTGCCCAGAGGGAGACAACTGGAATATTGAGGATTTAGCATTATCAGGAAGACACTGAGCACTGGGGAAGAAGGAAGGCGAATCCTCTATCAGGTCAGGAGGGAGGAGGAGAGCAATTGCTTGGCAAACACACAGACTAAACTAATTTGTAAGTTACTGGGGCAGGGCATGGGGTGGGGAGGGTGGAAAGGAAATTGTAGGAAACCTTTGAAAAGGGGGAAAAAATGAGATCCAAGGGGAAAAGATAGACTTTGAGAAGTCAAAATGGCAGCACTAGATCAACAGGCTGCATGCCAGAAAGTAATGCCCATAGTAGCAGCAATGTTTTGTAATTTGTGGTTGCTGTGTGATTGCATCAAGTCATTTCTGACTTAAGGTGACCTTAATCATTGGATTTTCTTAGCAAGGTTTGTTCAGAGGAGGTTTGCCATTGCCTTCCCAGGAGACTGAGAGAGTGTGACTTGCCCACGGTCATCCAGTGGGTTTCATGGCTGAGCTGGGAATCAAACCTGGTCTCTAGAGTCGTAGTCCAACACTCAAACCACTATGCCATGCTGGCTATGTTTTATAAAATGTTATTTTAAGTCACACCAATGCAGATTTCTAAACTTTCTTCCCTCTGCACCCCTGACTATCTTACATGCTTATAATGACATGGTTATTGAAAATATTCAGCAAACAATGCCAAAATTAATGTTACGCTCATTTTGACTTTTACTTCAGATCAGGACCTTGCTCAGTACTGTCAAACCACCAGCTTTTGAGCATGGGCTTTTAAAAGAGTAATTAACAGTCAAGTGTTGTTTCTCTCTTCCCATTGAAATCAACCGGAAGGATTTTCCCTGAATCTCTTGTGCATCAACTTCCCCAGCTACTCTCAGAGAAAAGAAGAAGAAGAAGAGAGAGGGCTTTCCCCATGGAATGAACAGGTTTATTTATTTATTTTAAAATCTTATTATTATTTTCTTGCACTTTCCATGTTATTCTTAGGGCTTATGTGGGGAGATACTTGCATCATTTAAGGTTCGTCCATATAAAAAAGTTTTTTCTTCACACAGAAAAGTATGTTTAAGAAAAATACGTTTAATCTAATCTTCTCCCTGGCATGCCAGTTTTCTGTGTTTGGTGGGGATGCAGCTGAAGACTATTTTGGTGGCTGTTCCCATCATGTGAAACTCACTGCTGCAAGAGCTGGGCTGGTTCTTTCCTTGTTTTTCTGCCAAGAGGCAGAGTTTTATTTGGGTGGGCCTGTGGCAGTTTGCTACCGAACAAGGTTTAACCAGATAGGTGTGGCTCTTTTTATTACTGATATATTTTTGATTGTGTATTTAATATATTTTAAGTTTTAATGGTATTTGTTTGACTTGGTTTATATTGTTCTCATTTGCCCCGAATACTTTAGGAAAAGTCCATGATATAATTCCAACAAATACATAAGTGCTGCCATTTTAATTTTTGCATGGAGTTGCCTTCAAACGTGAAGTGGCAGAATCTAGAAAGCCATGGAGCACCTCTGAGAATTAAGGTTGAATTTTTAGCTTGATGAGATACTCTTCAAGAACTCTTGCAGAAAATTCTAATTATTTGAAACTGCAAACCCTAGGATTCCTTAGGATGGAGTCTTGGAAGTTAAATTGGTATCAAACTGCTATCTTAAGCACTATGTTATCTCAACAGAGAGATAGGACTTCGACCAGCTGTTGAAATGGCATGGTACAGAAAAAGGAGCAGGGTAGGCAATGAAGTGTCAGTGATACCTGAAACAAGTCCTAAGAAGAAAGGAATTGGGCATGTTTAGTCTGAAGAACGGCAAAGGACACATGGGAGCACTTTTCTAATACCTGGTGGGATGTGATATGGAAATGCATCACAACTTGTTTACTCCTACCTTAGAAAAAGCAAAGCCAAATGTAATGGGCAGTTTTTACGTCTTTATTGCAAGAGCTGTTCAACAGTGGTATAGACTGCCCTGGAGGGTGGCAAACTCTCCTATTTTGGATGGGTGTTTTTCAGGAGTGCTTTTGCTGCATGGCAGAGGATTGGAATATATGGCCTTTGTGATCCCTTCCAACTCTCAGATTACATGATTCTGTGAAATTACAGGAGGGGAAATCTCAGTGATGAGTAGAAAATTCTCAAAGCAATTTAACAGTGGAACAAATTTGTACCGTAGATTACTTTAGACAGGTGTGAGCTTAGGGAGAGTGATGGTAGGAGGTAACAATAAGGTGCTAGAAGAGAAAGCTGAATGCCAGACAGTCTGCTCCCCTTCTTTCCCAATTGGTTTGCCACCCTCAGCAATGATAGGTTGTACCATGCCATTATCCCTGCCTATCTGGTTGGTTTTTCTTCATGGAATTGAATGGCACACCATCTTGTTCTTTGCTTCAGACAGCAAAATGCCTTCCATCATCTCTAACTCTTCTTAGATGGATGTCTTCACAGTGAAGAAGGGACCACTATCTATGGAGAACGTTCTGGCTCTACATTTGTTTCACAGAGTGTGCCCTTACACCCCTGTGGGACAAAGTGTTTTCTTTAAGGACCTTGAACTGAATTGAATAGGTAGGCCAGAATTGCCTTCGTTGCATTACAGCTAGGATGGAAAATAGGCTGAGAGAACAGTGGCTTAAGACAACTTAGTATATTTGTGGCTGAGGTGAGATTTGGAATAAGGACTTCAATGTGTTCCTAAATCACACTGTTAGTCAGCACACCACACCAGCTCTTAAGAAATTATACTCTTCAACCAAAACATTTCAAGGAGCTTTTATTTCTTGCAGACAAATCCTGGGTGGCCACTGATGTGTTATGACATGAAAATGACTAGCGCTTCTGAAATTATTGCAACGTGAAACATTGCAATAATATTTAATTATTTTATTAACTCTAGAACCTTCTATTTTCTGCATGTGAAATCCATGTATATCAAGTGCTGACTTCAGCATAAATGTGGGTCATCATATGTATGTTTAAATGACTTTATATTTAGTTCCCCACATGGCTTTTGCTATATTACAGTAGTTTCCTCCCCCTCCTCCTCCTCCTCCTCCTCCTCCTCCTCCTCCTCCTCCTCCTCCTCTTGACTGATAGCATCTAACACCTTGATTTCAACTTGGAGAGGGGATGTTGATGGTGATATAATCAGCATTATAGAACAGTCTATGGGCAGCTTGATCTTCAGTGAGTAGTTAGTGCTGAATATAAAGCCAGTTCCATAGAATTATCTTAGGCCATTGGTGTTCATTGTGGTGTGCTTTGGGTGATTTCCGATTCATGGCAACACCAAGACAAACCTATTTCGAGGTTTTCTTGGCAGAGTTTGTTCAGAAGGCTTTTCCCCCTTCTCCTGAGTCTGAAAGAGTATGACCTGCCCAAGATCACCCAGTGGGTTTCCTTAGCTGAGCAGGGATTTGAACCCTGATTCTTACGGTCCTAGTCCATCACTGAAACCACTACATTAAGATGGCTCTAAATTAGTATACAGTGAAGTTTCATTGAAGCATTCCTGTTTAAAAAGTCTGTTGAGCCCAACAAAATGGATTGATTACTATAATCCAGGCATGAGATGATAAGGGTGTGTATTTATTCACTAGTTAGCTAGTTATTGGTTACATTTTCATATCACATCTTTCCTCTAGTGGCTGAGATCAAGGAGATCAATATGTTGTCACAACTCATTGAAATGAATCTGGCTGAGAGAGTGACTGACTAAAGTTCACCCACTGAATTTCATGGCTTAGTGAACACTGGGGATCCCAGTTCAACACTAACCAGTTTCCATACTGGTGCTCCAGCAGTTGGTACATGGCACTTATACATGCCAGACACCATTTTTGCCAACTAAGGTGGGCATGGTGATGGGAATGAGATTCATCTGCCATTGGGAATAATGATAAGCAGAAAGTGAAGTCCCCTTATTATTTAGAGCAAGGGGCAAAGCTTTTTGGTCATGAGACTTTTCATAGAGGCTCTGACCTTACCGCTTGAGTTGCTCTACCCTGTTGCTTTTCAGGGGATTCCTTTGTTGGCTTGATTGACTCTGCACAATGGCTTTATTTAACCTCAGAGTTCAGAGGCAGCACGCTACTGCATAGCAGCTGATAGGAGCAACATCGGGAGAGATGTAGTGCTTCCTTTTCCTGTTTTGGGGTACTTGAGAAACCTTTGGTGGCCCTGATCCATTTGGTTGATCCAGCAGTGCATTTGTTAAGTTCCTTTGAATGACTATCTCATGTTACTTTCTTCAGCCAAAGGCTGATAGCATGGGGCTCAATAGCCGCCGGTGCAAGATGTAATGGAGGATTAGGAATAGTGAAAAAGTTGTGGTCGAAGGCTTTCATGGCCGGCATCCATAGTTTTTTGTGGAGATTTCGGGCTATGTGGCCATGTTCTAGAAGAGTTCCTTTCTGACGTTTCGCCAGCATCTGTGGCTGGCATCTTCAGAGGATGCCAGCCACAGATGCTGGCGAAATGTCAGAAAGGAACTCGTCTAGAACATGGCCACATAGCCCGAAAGCTCCACAAAAAACTATAGTGAAAAAGTTATTTACATATCATTAAGAAACATTTAATCATATTTATTTAATCCTATATATGTTGAAAAGGGAGTATTTATGACATTTTCTTGAATTTTGTGTTTGTGTTTAATTTTACAGTACACTACAACAACAATAATAAAAAATTACCAGGATGAAGGTGAAAAATTCTATCCATGATTTTCTAACTCTCTCTTTTCACTATTTTGAGTTTGGGAAAGAAGGAAACAGCGGTATGAAATTTTGAAAACTCAGGGCCAGTACAGACGGGTGCTTTGTGGCACCCTGGAGCCAAAATTGGGGCTAGATAGGGCTGGGCATCCAGACACGCCCAGCCCTATTATCACCACAGGTGTGCGCGCCTGTCCACATGGCAGGCGTCACAGCTGTACAGGTGTACAGACGCCTCTTGGCAGAAGCAGCATCATAGGGCTGCATCACAGCCTTTATGATGCCGCAAAAAAGGAGCCACCTAGAGCAGCTCCTTTTTAAGTGCACATCTGTGCAGCAGCATGCGGATGCTGTTGCATAGATGTGCAGCATACAGGGGCGGCTTTGAGCCGCCCGTCTGAACTGCTCCTTAGTTTCTCACCTCCACCCTCTTCCTCTGATAGGGAATGAGCTATGTTAAAAATGAATTACTTTTCAACATCATTGTGATTCAGGAAATAAAACTTTTATCTATATTTCCCCCAAAATTGTTTTCACAAGAGACAGAACCCTTGCCCCAACTAACAAAAATACAACAATACCAAACAGGAACTATTTTCTGAAATCTTGCTAAGAACCAGCTCAAAAGTTAGACTTCTCTCCTAAAAGCTAATTTTTAAATTCCACTAAAGTCCAGTTCTGCCTCAAATGAACGAGGCTCTCCAGCAAGTTATCAGATAATTGGTATCTTTTATCAATTATGACATTGCTACCAGTATGGAAGAGGCACTCAGCTGCTGCACTGAATACGTCATAATACATGTTACATGTTTGTATTATATAACTGAAAAATATTTTAATATACTTTCTTCTCTTTCAGGCCTGCATCATGCATGATAAAATGTTGAAAATTTATTATATACACACACCTTCCTTCCCAGTAGTCTCTCTCTCTCTCTCTTATTCTCATTCTCTTTCTTCTTTACTCCTTTTACTTCTTTCACATTATGCCATAATCTTTACTAATTCTAATTTTTCCATGGGTGTGAAGTCAAAGGCTTTCATGGCCGGCATCCATAGTTTTTTGTGGGGCTTTCAGGCTATATGCCCATATTCTAGAAGAGTTCCTTTCTGACGTTTCGCCAGCATCTGTGGCTGGCATCTTCAAACACCCTTTCCATGGGTGTCTTCTCTGTCTTTCTGTAGTGCCTTGTGTCCTTTTCATCACCTTTTGCCTCATTTGTTTGCTCTTCTTAGGACATTACTACACGTGGCTTTAAAACCATGATTGAACCAGAAAAGAAGAGGTATTGGCCATGTTCATTGCATGATGTCTCTCCCAACCTATAGGCAATCCTGCTCATTGACCCATAGAGAGGAACCATAAATGATCTGGCAAGTGTGCAAGTCCACAGGTGTGAAGTATAGTTCACAGGGCAGTTGCGCGATTGCAGGTTACATGGTGTCTGTGGACTCTTTCACATGGGAGGAATTTCTCTTTACTGCGAATTGAGCCAATTCGAATTCCTGTGAATTCGCTTGTTTAGCGAATTCACAGGAATTCCCATTGCGTTCGGAGTAACGTTCCATTTCCCGAAAATGACCCCCCCCCCTTGCCAGAAATTGCATGCGAAGCTTTAATTCGCAATAATGGAAAACCCATGATTGCGTTTGGAATGACTTCCCTTTTGCCCAAAATTGTGTGCGAAGCTTTCATTTGCAATAACGTCAAACCCCATGATTGTGTTCGGATTGCCATTAAATTATACTTCCAATTTCCGATGTCTGAAAGAGTCCTGTGTTCCCTCCTTCCCTCTATCCCCCTTCCCCCTTACTATTCCAGATTACCTTTAGTGCCTTTAATTTTTTCCCTATTTCTTTTCTTTTATTTCTTTTCACCTGGTAGCAGAGCTCTGGAATTGCGCAAGAATAGTGTGTTGGGTTTGGAGGGAACTAAAAGGTAGCATGACTGATGAAAGAACAGGGCTTGTCCGGAAGAATCTTCAGATTCTTTTTTGTTTCTTCTTGCGTCCATCTGTCCATCCATTCTTTTGCCATATTGGCTGCATCAGTACTGCAGAAATAATCCAGTTTGATAGCACTTTAATTGACATGCACAATGCTGTGGAATTCTGGGATTCGTAGTTTGTTGTGGTATCAGATCAGATTGGTGTCAAGCCAGATTATTTCTGCAGCACAGATGCAGCCATCCTCTCCAGTCCTCTGTCTCTCATCTCAACCTCTCCATTTCCCCCTTTCTCTTTTCCCAGTGTGTCCTTCTCCACTTTTCCCTCTCTTCTCCACACTTTGCCCTCTACCAATCTTCTTCTGGCAGGCCAGTTCTTTCTTCTGCAATGCATATCTCTTCAAGGCAGCACACCAGCACTACCATGAGCTTACTCTTCCTGTACCTCCTTGCCTTTAATTCTTGTTGCTTCCAGCTCCTTTGCACCTCTTCTTGCAGCCACCATCACCTACCATAAACCAAAAATTTCCAGGGTTGATGACAAAGAGTGGGTGGGGAAGGTTACAAAGAGAACCTTATTCCTCATATTGTTTGCCAAAAAATGCCATAAAATTACATTGAACAATACAGAAGAAAAAAGAATTTACAATTAAATTTATTCTATTAAAAAAAGAGCCATAAAATTGTTAATATTGACGCATTGTTTCCAGTCTCATTGCACAATCAAGTCCTGATGCTGAAAAATGTCTGATACTCACCACAATACATTTATTTTATTTATAACTCATATATATGTTGGGTTTGGGAATAAGATCTTCACAAGGCACATAACAAAGTGAAACATTTTTTTAAAATGTAATAATGCACTTGAAAATAAAAAAATGAAATAAACTACAACAGAATAAAGTTACTTAAAACACGTTAACAGCAGGATGCAATTATTTTAAAATACAAAAATTACAAATAACAGAGTGACCAACCTTCCCTACCTCCTAGTCCAATAAGCATATATGAGGACATTGTTCTTGCTAAGGAGTGTATCTTTCACTTTAATATGTGAAGGCCAATGTCTTTTTTCAGGAAAAGTATCCAGTCTGTTTTGCAGTTATTTGTTGTTCCAAACCTCATTAGAGTGTTTTTATTTTTGTTTTTTTTAATTCTATAAATAATTCATATCTGTAAGTGTTTGGAACAATAATTTTCTGAATGTAAATACTTGCATTAATTATATTTATTGAATATACATCACTGGGGTAATGTGCAACCCCATAGTCATTAAATTTTCAGTAAGAATGCATAAATCATGAAACGATCGGATTTCGGTTTGTAGGAGTAAAATGTCTAGTCACAGTGACAGAATAACGAAAGAAGAAACATCTAAAGGTTAAGAAGAAAGCACTTTAAAGATCATGCTGGGGAAAGAAAATTCTGAAATGCAGAAAATATGCAGGGTGGTTGTTTGCTGTCATGATGTAAATATTTCCATAGTCTGGGTTACCTGATTGAAGTGTTCACAGATTCATTATGTGATGCAAAATTTAGGGACTCAGAGGCTCCTTTTGATTGCATCTTGTTAATTTCAGCTCTTTGTTATTTCAGAGAATATTTTGAAAACGGATGAAACGTTTCTAACCATGAAAACAAAACGGCCACTTCTCTAGCCAAATGGAGCAATATGTATTTCGGATGGAAGCTTAACCTGATTGCTTAGGGCTCTTCTTAGAGCCTAAAAGTCTTTTGTTCACAGCTTTGGCTGATCTGTCTGAATAGGTCTAAGTAATCATTAAAACTTATATTCAGCAGTTTTGGCTTTATCCTTTAGCATTCTATGAGATGGCAGGAATTATTTTATTTTATTTCATTGCTAGAGAGTATGTTGAGATTAAGATGTAAAATTAATTACAGACTTGGCAAACAAAGTCAGGGTGTTCCTTCTCTAATAAGAGGACAGTTTCCTGGGGATGTCACCTCTGTAAGCCACAGTAGTATAAATAGAATTTGCACCAGAGTATAGTTGTAAATCTCCTGTTCGTTTCATTTAATCTTGTGCAGAAGTATCGGATAAATTGTCCTCAGTTCTCTCTCTCTTCTTTGTGCTAGCATTTGAAAATCAGTGGCCTTTAAAAAATAAATCTGGGTGCATTTCAAAGTAATCAGAAGTTTTATAGCACCTCAGTTTAATTCAGAAGTGGAAAACTTGATGCTCTGCAGGTTTTGCAAGAATGCAGCTGCCATCATCAGCCCTTAGCCAGTAGTGCTGAAGGTGAGGAATGATGGGAACTGCAATCCAACATCAGGTAGTGTGCCTGTCTTTAATTGTTTTGCATGCATGGCTGTGCGCAAACATATAGATGCACACAGCTTCTGATTATTTATTTCTCAAATTGATTCTGATGATTCCAGAGCTTTGTGCGGAAGGTGAGGAATGATGGGAGCGGCAGTCCAACATCGGGTTGTGGTATTATTTGCTATCAGGTCAACTTTCACTTATGAATGAGAAATCACCAAGAGCGATGGTCATCAACAGCCTGCTTAGGTCTTCCAAACTCAGGGCCATGTCTTCCTTGATTGAATCAATTCATCCTGTAGTGTAATCTCCCACTTTTAATACTAAACCAAGCATCATCATTTTTTGCCCCAATAAGTCATGTTCCAAAGTACAACAGTCTCAATGTACTCCTGCTTCTCTCTCTCTCTCTCTAATTTTCTGTCTCTCTAATTGTGATGATTCTGATCATTTCACCACTTCATGCCATTAGAAATACCTTTGGTAGGACTGGGAATTAGCTCAATATACTTCAGCAGCTAATTTGTCAGTCGGTGAATATATTATAGCTTGATTGAGCGCTGGAAGGTGGTTTGGGAAGCAGAGGAATGGTTAAGTATTTGCAAGTGCAAATTTACTACACTAATGAAGTATGCATAAATATTTTTATGCTTCGATTGCCGCCTTCTTTGGAAAACTCAGGGGACAGCTTGCGCTACACAATTATAGCACTATGATACCACTAACTTCCATAGCTGCATCCTGCGGAGTTCTGGGATTTGCAGTGGCAAAGCCCCAGAGCAGTCTGGCTGAGAAGTCCAAACGCCCGCCGTAAACTGCAAATCCCAGGATACTACAACATGAAGCTATAGTTAAAGTGGAATCATATCACTATAACTGTGCAGTGCGAAATGGCCATAGGGCAGCACAGGGAGGTTCCAAGTGATAAGGCACTGATAGTCCGCACCCTTTTAAAGTGGAAGGGCATATTTCCACAGCAACCTCTCCCCCTTCCCTGTCACATTAGGGACATAAATGTTTATGTCACGGCACTAGTGAGACAAGCATTCCTAAATGTTACAGGGACAGGGAAAACATGATCAAGGGTTTTCTCAGCTATCCCATACTGAATGTAACATGTCAACAGTCTCATGTTAAATATAATGCATACATCTTCCCTTAGCTTCACTAACACTGTAGCTTGAAACCTATTGTTAGTGTCACTGGGATTTACCTCTGTGTACTAACTAATCTGCAATGAATTCATTAAGCGTATTCCATTTGAGTGTAAGGGTGCATCTACACTGTAGAAATAATGCAGTTTGACACCACTTTAAGTGCTGTAGTGCCATCCTGTTGTATCCTGGGATTTGTAGTTTTAGAAGGTCTTTAGCCTTCTCTGCCAAAGAGTTCTGGTGCCTCATAGAACTACAAACCCCAAGATTTTGTAGGATGGAGCCATAGCAGTTTAAGAGGTGTCAAAACTGCATTATTTTTGCAGCTGAAATTAACAAGAGGCACCCTAACTCACATGGTTTAGATGTGCAGCTTTGGCTCTGGGTGCCCCTAAAACCTTTACTGGCTATCCTAATGGCAAAACCTTCATGTCAAGCCACAGTTTTATTTCTTAACTAAAATGCATACCCTCCAACATTTCACAGATGAGAGCTGGGATATGTGTGACCAAGCAATATCTGAGAGTGTTCAAGATGGAAAACGTTATTAATGAGAAAAAACAGACAAGCTAGGAAAGGCTGCAATAGTTTACTTTTTCCCAAGTCTGTTGGGAAGGGCAAAATCCCATGTCTCCTTGCCTCTCCCCTTGCTGAGTTAACTGAGTGCAAACTACTTTTGCACTTTTGAACACAGTTTCCAGCAACTGAAGTAAGCTGAGGAAGAGGAGGAGTGGAAGAAGGCAAGCGAAACAGGGGCATTTTAAAAGCATCTGAAAAAGTGGGGCGACAAAGGGTTAATTGGGACAGCCCCTGCCGAATTGGGACGTTATAAATGTATTCATGGCTTTTTTTAAAAAAATAAAATAAAATAACTACTTCAGAGAAAAATTTACTAAGTCTTTCTTTTTTGGAACAAGTAACATATTAATGCTGCCTCTTAAACACTCACAAAATGGTGTCAAACAATTTTTATAGTGACACAGCAGTCCATTGTGTTTTCTCTTAGGGCTTGAGTTAACTGAGAAAAAAATTGCTATCATGAATATAACACAGTTTTGCTGTTGATATTTTATGCCTAGACTAACCCTTTTCAGTGTTAATTTTAAAAGAGGCAAATTATTTATAAATACACACACACACACACACAACCCTTCAGTTCAATGCTTGTTGCTACGTTTATCTTTTTTTAATGGACACAATACAGTAGTCCACAGAGAGAAGCAAGTTGGTTCCAGTTTCTTAAAGATATTGCCATGTTGTTATGTTGCTACATCAATCCAAGGCTGGTGTAATGTTAATGTTGCTTCCAATAGCAGAGCAGTAAAAATCCCATCTCCTACCCCTTCCTTGGTCACTCAAGTCAGGGTTGTAGTACTCAGAGCTAAACAAATTATTTTACCACATAAATCAGAAAAGCAATAATCTGGATTTTAGAGTTCATTCTGACTAACAGTAGGGTCAGTCCTGCATTAAATACAAACACAGGCCTGCAGACGCTTTAACCCATCAATCCAAATGTGCTCATCAGCTTTTGTATATAGTGGTTTACAATTAAACTTCCTGATTTGCTGTCTGTTTGAGAAAGTGTCAGACGAGTGAGTACTTTAAGGTTAGGGGTTAGGGGAATGTATAATTAGTTATTATGTTTTGTTAGGGAACTTCATTTCTTTTACTATAATCTGCCTTGATCCATAGGGAGAGGCGAGCTATTATTATTATTATTATTATTATTATTATTAGCACTTGGCAGGCCATAGTATTTTACTCCCAGCAGTATGAGATCAGCTTCGTTTGCCATGCTTCCGACCATAATTGGCCCCATCAGGTTTCTGAATCCCAAATGTATTTTGTTACCACTCAGATCTTGTCCTCACTCTGACTGACAAAGGTGCTCCTATACCTCTGCAAGTCAGTTGCTAGGGAACGGGAACGGGAGATTGTTAATACACTCAGGTCCTGACTGTGGGATTCATGGTGACATTTTGTGTGGCTTCTGTAGGAACAGAATGCTGGAACAGATTATCCTTTGTTCTGATCCAGCACAGCTGTTCTTATGTTCTTGTTCTTTGCATGCAGAAGATTTCAGGTTCAGTGTCTGACATCTCCAGGTAGGGCTGAGTTGAGGGGGGGAACACCTCTGAAATCCCAGGTGGTAATTACTACTGGGTGCGAACAGTATCAGCTATGATGGGAAAAAGTTTAAAAGGCATATGGTGAATAGAACAGCATCTTGTTTTATTGCCAAGATGCAAAATCTGAAACTGATCGTGCAGAGCAATGTACTGTTTATTTTAACGTATAAAGTTAGTAATTTATGTCCAAAAGTGACCCTGAAAACCTGAGTCAACTTATCCATGGGTCAATGTAAGTATATATGGAACCATCCCCTGGTGAAAGTCAAGAGTACAAACTGTCCTGGAAGCATTTACCTCTCCTCTATTCTCTCATCTGTCCAGCCTTTAGAATAAGCACAGTTTGTACCTGTTGGAATTTTGTAAGTTCTTGGGAATGTTTTTCCTTTGCTTCATCCTTTAGATCCTTTGTTACATGTCCCTAAGTTTTATCCACAATTTATCCATGGGTCAGATCAAAATTCATTATTTTCACTTGACTTATATATGAGGTTGTATATATGCAATAATAAAGTTTGAATGTGCAAGGTGCTGAAATTCACCGATTCATCAATTTAGGTGGAAGCCTTTGAACACTTAACCCTTAAAAGTCTAATTTTTCAGTCCCTGGGTATTTTACCATGTCAGTGCTGAATTATAGTTGCCACACCTTTCTTCTGAGCATTCCTCGTGTTAACACTTGACTTATAGGAGTGGTCCTCTCCATGCTGGAAACAGTTGTACCTATTGATTTTTTTTCTAGTGGAAATGGGATTAAGAATTACTATTCAATTGTTTTTAAAGCATTTATCAGAATTTAACATTAAAAAAAATCCTAAATGGAAAGAACTTAAAGTTTAAAGAATGTTAATATAAAAGAAAGTGAAACAGATTTCTTATAGCAGATTTGTCACAGTATATCTGTGAAGACACGAACATACCATTTGGTGGGATGGATATCAGTAAAGACTGTGCGACTCAGAATAGTTGCCAGATGGCTAATGAATATGGCCTCTTTCCATGATGCGTGGCCTCTACCTCTTAAATGGGGATTAAGGGATCAGATGATATGTATGTATTTACAATACATAAATCCCCAAGAGGATGCTTGCCAAGAATACATAAAGCATGTATTGCATATTAAAAAACAGCACACCCCATGATTTGTTACTTCAGTTCTGTTTCTCCCCAATAACTGGAACTAATGCAGCAGTCCAAAATCATGAGGATGGTCATATGCTTCAGAATCCTAATCTCAGTAGACACTTGGATTTTCAGTTATGGCAACCCTATCTTGTAAGTCATCCTATCATCAATAGCCCTGCTGAGATCTTGCAAACTCAGAACCTTGGTTGAGTCTATCCATCTGGAATGCAACCTTCCTCTTTTCTTTTTCTACCTTTCCTAACATTATTGTCTTTTCAAGGGAGTATATTTTCAGTATGTCCAAAGCATGATAGTGTCAGTTTACAGTAGTTATCTTTGCTTCTACAAAGAGTTCAAGCTCTAGGGTCCATTTATTTGTCTGTTTAGCAGTTCATGGTATCTGTGGAACTCTTCTCTAGCACTTCAAATGAGTTGATATTCTTCCTATCATTTTTTTTCACTGTCCTGCTTTCACAACCATATGTAGAAATGGGAAATATGATGGCATGGGCAATCATCACTTTAGTCTTCAATAATGTATACTTCAGGATCTTTTCTAGCTCCTTCATTGCTGCTCTTCCAAGACTTAAAACTTCTTTATCACACTAGGGGGCAAACAGGATTTAAACGAGAGTTAAACAGGAAATGCATGATGTTTATCATAGGAATTTCCTGTTTAACTCTCATTTGACTCTTGTTTAAATCCTATTTGCCCACTAGTGTGATAAAGTGGTCTTTTTCTGATACCTTGACTGCAGTCTCCATTCTGACTAATGGTTAAGCCAAAGTTTAGAATATCTTGAACTATTTAAATTTCTTCATCATCTACAAGGGAGTATCGTAAAGTTTTAATGATTACCTTTTTAAAAAATTGACAGAAAGTTTATTTTGATTTGTAGTTTTTAACTTATCTCTATGTAGTCACTATGTAGATTTATACATTTTTGCCAGCGTATCTTGACCCTCCAAATACCTGATATTGTAGAAGTCTGCAGATTGTGCATTAGGAGGGGGTATCGTAAAGTAATAATTATCACCCGGATGTTATTATGGCATATTGATGAAATTTTGTTAGTGTCATCATTGGTTCCTAAGTGCACGTTGCTGAGAAAATCAACTCATTGCGTCCTTTATTTTTGTGACTAGCTCTGCCAGAAGTGACTAAAGTGTAAAATCCTTGTCAGGCACAATCTGCAGACTTCTACAATAATGGTATTTGGAGGGTCAGGAAATGCTGGGGAAAATGTGTAAATCTGGATGGTGACTACATAGAGATAAGTTAACAACTGCAAATCAAAACAAACTTTCTGTCAAATTTTTTAAAGGTGATAATTAAAACTTTATGATACCCCCTCGTACTTTAAAGTTATGTCAATCATCTGTTTTGGATTTTTTAATGTTCAACTGTAAACCTTTCTTTGCACTTCCTTTCTTTACTTTCTTTCATAATCATTTGCTATTTTCTGCTACTAGTAAGGTATCATCTCTATAAATTCTCGCTCTTACTATCTATATCTTAAACTATTTATGTTCCTTCCAACTTTCACAGATGTTTCCCCCAAGTATTATCTTGCTTTGCATATGATACGTTTAGTATACAAGTTAGATAGGGCAATAAAATGCAGCTTTGCTGATCCCCTTGCCAATTAGAAACTGTTCTGTTTCTCTGTGTTTTGTCATTACAGTAACCTCTCATCCTGAGTACATAGCAGGACAATCAAATGTAGCTCATCAGTTTCTTTAAGAGGGATCCGTAGTTTTACATGGCCCACACAGACAGTGGCTTTGTTAGAATCTATAAATCTCAGGCTTATTTTCTTCTGAAATTCTTCGGTTCATTCCATTTTCTAACATAACTTTGCAATATGATCCTTAGCATTTCTTCTTTTTCTGAATGTAGCCTGTAATGTTCTGCTCTATTTCACTATTTCACTTTAATCAGATGTCACCTGGAATGCCATAATCAGCTCTGGGCACCACAGTTCAAGAAGAGTATTGACAATCTGGAACATGTCCAGAAGAAGGCAACCAAGATGGTAATAAGTCTGGAAACCAAGCTCTATGAGGAGCAGCTTACAGGGCTAGGTATAATCAGCTTGGAGAACAGAAGATTGAAGGGTGATATTATCCATATTTAAATACGTGAGTGGATGTCATGTGAGAGATGGAGCAAGCTTGTTTTCTGCTGCTTCAAAAGCTAGAATTTAAGCCACTGGATTCAAACGATAAAAATTAGATTTCATCTAAACATTATAAAGAACCTCTTGACAGTAAGAGCTGTTTCGCAGTAGGCTAGACTGCCTTGGAAGATGGTGAACTCATCTTCTTTGGAGGTCTTTAAACAGATGAGCATGTCTCAAGAGTGGTTTTAGTTGTGTTTTCATGCATGCTATCCCTGTCAGGACTGCGATTATGTGACTTTATGCTGTACCTTTAGATTTCTTACATCAAGAAAGGTACTGGGCAATGTGTGCAAAATATACTTTGCTCAAAACAAGCACAAAAACAAGCACAAAAGGTGAGAAAAGTTGGAACGAAATGGTCCAGTGCTACTCATCTTGCTAGTTCATGCAGCAAAGCAACTGTTACTGCATTTTTCGAGTTTACATATTCTGCAGAAATGCACAAATTCTAGCCTTGAAAAATATGCAAAATCTCTCTAAAGACCAACCACCCACATCCCTATCCCCCACAATCTTGTCATCTCTTGGCAAGGATGATTCTTTTTGTAGGTGTTTTCTTGTCTACTGAGTAAACACAAAGAAACAATGTGTTATTGTGCCATTAGGCATTTGTGGCTTTCTGCTTATTACAGGCCTAGCAACATAGGAGTGGGGCAGCACAGAACTCCCATACATCCCTCAATGATGAGGGATTTGGAGGCTAAATTGTTAGCTCTTTATAGAGTTGTTTTATTTCCATGCATTTAGCAGAAGCTATCAGTACAGCCTTTGCTTTTACCACTTTAAGCTAATATAATAGTGGAGCTTCATTTCTTGGAAGCATTTCTGCCATATTGTTTCGTTGTTTTTTTTCTTTATTGTCATCAAAGCCCAACCATATTTTTCCAGCGTCAATACCTTTGTCAGTCAGTGGTATTTTTGTACAGGTAGGAAAGAAAATTGTATAGATCATCGTCAGATGGAACAACAAACAGTGTTGTTGTTGTTGTTGTTGTTTAAAAACCTCCAGATTGCTGCCATATAAATAAAGAAATTAACAGTTTGGAAGGCCTTCAGTCTTCAGGGGGGAAAAAATCACCCTGTTCAACCTTTCTAAAGATGTTACAGCCTTAGGCTTAAGTACCTGAATGTCACAATGAATAAAGAGATCCCTATAGCCAACTTATTGCTCGTGATGGAAAATAACAAGGAAATGCAGAAAGATTGCTATTTGTCAGGGCAGTGGCTGGAGTTTGTATGTCTCAATAAGCTTAAATTAACTGGGTTTTTTTTGGGGGGGGGGAGTAGTATTTCACCCATTTTAATGTTTTCTTTTCGGGAAATCTAGAGTAAAATCAAAAGCAACTGACCTAGAAAGCAGCGACAGTGTTAGAAACACTGATAAAAGCAAAGTGGAAACACCAGTGTCTAGATTTCTTGCTCTAGGGCCTAACTACCCTAAAGGCCCCAGATCCTGTCTTTTAGTCCTGGGAGACTTCAACATCCCCTTCGCGGTCAACAGCGTTCCATCTGGTGCGGCTCGGGAATTCATGGAGACCATGACAGCCATGGGCCTGTCTCAGCTGGTTTCGGGTCCAACGCATTGTGCGGGGAATACACTCGATTTGGTCTTCTGTACGGACATGGAAAATCCGTGGGCGGAAATTACCAACATTTCCGCCCTGTCATGGACGGATCACTTCTTGGTTGAGGCAAGTATCAAGGCATCTACCCAGATCCCCTCCGGGGGTGGCGGACCTATTAGAATGGTCCACCCTCGAAGGCTGATGGAACCTGATAGGTTCCAAGAAGCCCTAGAGGGGCTTATGGTTGGAAGTGACGGCGATACTGTTGATGCCCTAGTTAACACCTGGGATACAGATCTCTCTAGGGCTATACACAGCATCGCTCCCAAGCGCCCTCTCAGGCCTGCTTCCAAAAGGAAGCCCTGGTACACGGAAGATCTCCGGGCAAGGAAGCGGGTCCTGCGACGGCTAGAGCACGCCTGGCGGAAACACCAGCGTTTATCCGACAAGGCTCTCCTAGACCTCCTTTTAGAGGACTATGGAGAGGCGATACAAGCAGCGAAGAACTCGTTCTTTGCTGCTCGTATCGCGTCCGCTGAGTCGCGTCCAGCAGAGCTGTTCAGGGTAGTGAGGGAGCTAACTCAGCTCCCCCCTGCCCCGAACCAGATCCTTGAACCAACCAAGGCCTGCTGTGACCAATTTAACAACTTCTTCGCGGATAAAATCTCTCGGATAAACGAAGGTCTGGACGCCAGAGTTGAAGCAGAACCCAGAATAGAGGCGTCTAGAGCTTCCATGGACTCTGTTGTACTGGATCAGTTTGAGTCTGTCGGTACCGAGGATGTGGACAAGATCCTTAGAAGTGTCCGGAAGACAACCTGCTCTCTCGATCCCTGCCCCTTGTGGCTAGTGGCCCAGGGGGGAATGGCGGTAACCTTGTTGTTACGCCAAATTATCAATACATCTCTGAGGGAGGGTCAATTTCCTGACCACCTTAAATTGGCCATTGTAAGACCGTTACTAAAAAAGCCCTCCCTCGACCCCCTGGTTCATAATAATTATCGGCCAGTCTCGCTGCTGCCATTTCTGGGGAAGGTGATCGAGAGGGCGGTTGCACTCCAACTTCAATCGATCTTGGATGAAACGGATTTTCTAGATCCATTTCAAACCGGTTTTCGGGCGGGCTATGGGGTTGAGACTGCCATGGTCGCCCTGGTCGATGACCTCCGTCTGGGCATCGACAGGGGTAGCATGTCCCTGTTGGTGCTCTTGGACATCTCAGCGGCTTTCGATACCATCGACCATGGTATCCTTCTGGAGCGCCTGGCAGAGGTGGGAATCGGGGGCACCGCGCTCCAGTGGTTCTGGTCCTACCTCTCTGGGAGGTTCCAGATGGTGCAGCTGGGGGACGTTTGCTCCGATAAGAGGGCCCTTACATCTGGGGTCCCTCAAGGAGCCATTCTGTCCCCCATGCTCTTTAACATTTACATGAAACCGCTGGGAGAGATCATCCGGAGGCATGGGGCGCGGTGTTATCAGTACGCTGATGACACCCAAATAGTCTTCTCTATGTCTCCGACTGATGCAGTGACCAGGGATGGCGTCGCTCCTCTCGTGGCCTGTCTGGAATCGGTAATGGACTGGATGAGGGAAAACAGACTCAGCCTGAATCCAGAGAAAACGGAAGTACTGGTGATAGGTTCTCCCGGTCCAGGGATGGAGGTGGTTCCACCCGTCCTGAACGGGGTCACGCTCCCCGTGAAGGACACAGTACGCAGTCTGGGGGTGCTCCTTGACTTGTCGCTCCATCTGACTTCTCAGGTGGACGCGACGGTCAGGAGCGCCTGTTATCAGCTTCGGCTGATTCGCCAGCTGCGTCCCTACCTGGACCGGAGGGACCTTGAAACCGTAGTACATGCTCTAGTAACCTCTCGGTTGGACTTCTGCAATGCGCTCTACATGGGGCAGCCTTTGTATCACACTCGGAAGCTACAACTGGTACAAAATATGGCAGCGCGGGTGGTCACTGGCGCTCCCAGGGCCACCCATATAACACCAATACTAAAAGATCTACATTGGCTGCTGATTCGCTTCCGGGCTCAGTACAAAGTGCTGGTCGTCACCTATAAAGCCCTAAATGGCTTAGGTCCAGGGTACCTAATGGACCGCCTCTCCCCACACAATCCGCCCCGCACACTCAGATCTACTGGGCAACAGCTATTGAGAGTTCCAGAGGCTAAACTATCAACAACTTCAAAAAGAGCCTTTTCCATCTCGGCCCCTAGCCTCTGGAACTCCCTGCCCACTGAGCTCCGTCTGGCCGCCTCCCTTGATGTATTCAAAAGGGGCTTAAAAACACATCTGTTTAATCAAGCATACCCCTGACACTCTCCCACATCTGATCCCCCTTCCCATATTGGTTCTATACCCTGACAGACCGCTACTATAACTCCTACACTGTTTTAACATTGTTTTAATGTTGTAATATAGTTGATTGTTTTTATTGTTTACTTTTATGCTGTACACCGCCCTGATCGCAGGAAGGGCGGTATACAAATAAACTTTATTATTATTATTATTATTATTATTATTATCTTGGAAGCTAAGCGGAGTCAGCACTGGTCAGTACTTGGATGGGAGACTGACAACAAATACTAAGTTCTGTAGGCTATTTTTCAGTTAAGGGAACTGGCAAAACCACCTCTGAGTATTCCTTGTAACGAAAAGTCTAGAAAATTCATGGGGATGCTATACAGTATGTCAACAGGAGACTTGAAGCCAGAAGTGAATGTGCACACACAGAGAGGCACATACCCTACATATTCTTCATTATGTGCATTAAATATCCCTTGGCTCCCTGCTGCCACCCTGGCACAATTTAAAGCATTTGGCATCAAGGCTGAAGCAGGTTGAAGTGTTTGTTATCCTATAAACTGATGTTTCCTGTATGCCATAATGCAATTTGTGATGCCTTACATCAAGAGTGGGCAATTCTGATGTGTCCAGCGGGCAATTGCCATGCATGTTGTGCACCAAGAAAAACAGACACGTGAATTTGGGATGAACATGGCCACAACTTTATTAACCACAACACCAGCAAAATATATAAAGATATATATGAGGAGATATCCAAAGGTTTTAATGATCACCTTTTTAAAAAATTGACAGTTTGTTTTGATTTGTAGTTATTAACTTATCTCTATGTAGTCACTATCTAGATTTATACATTTTTTCCAGTGTATCTTGACCCTCCAAATATCTGATATTGTAGAAGTCTGCAGATTGCACCTTATGAGGGGTATTGTAAAGTAATAATGATCACCCAGAAGTTATTGTGGCATATTGATGAAATTTTGTCAGTGTCATCATTGGTCCCTAAGTGCATGTTGCTGAGAAAATTAACTCATTGTGTCCTTTATTTTTTTGTGACTGGCTCTGCAGAAGTGACTAAAGTGTAAAATCCTTGTCAGGTGCAATCTGCAGAAACACCATACATGATGGATAACAGTCCCTTTGGCTATACCTATTGCACTATGTCATGTCCCTCCCATTGCTGCCTTGTCTAGGAAGTGTGATTAGACATTGATGGAAAAACCTGTCAATAAGATCTCAATAGCACTGATCTCAATAGTCCTCAGATGCAGTAAGTTATTCTTGTGACAGTTACAGGAATGTGTGGTCGTCACATTGTGCCAGCATTGTCTCCTCTTCCCCTTGCTATTCCAGGATAAACTTTTTAAAAACTTTCTTTGCCTCTTTATTGGTTTTTAAACTGCATTTGCATAGATCCACAATTGTTGAGGGGAAGTAGCTTACAGTTGTAAACTGCTTAGACACTGCTTAGGCGGTATGAAGCGGTATATAAATGAAGCTGTTTTTTGTTTAGCGAAATGGGGTTTAGGATGAGGGTGGAAGAGAGTGTGATGGACCAATAACAGCCTGGTTGTGCTAATGGAGGAATGTGCAATAGGGAGTTGTCTCAAACCAGTATAATTGTGGTGAGAACAGAAGAGGTGTGATAAAATCCCTAATTGATCTACCTCACAGGGTTGTGGTAAAGATGAAATATGGAAGCAGAGAGTGAGATATATTGCCTTGAACTCGCTGGAGGAAGAGTGGGATATAACCAACAAATAAATAAAGTTGGTGCCTCCCAGTGTGTTGGAACTAAAGCTGTCATGAGCACAGCCATCATGCTGGCTGGCATGATAGGGCTTGTAGTCCAGCACATCTGGAGGGAAACAGGTTGGGGAAGATGATCAAGGAATCATAGCATAGAATAGACATCTCAATAAAGAAAGGGAAGTACTGGCAAAGACAGAACCAAGAAATGTGTTTGTTTCTGACTCATTACTATTCAAAATGATTTATGCAATATTTACATAAGAGTTTCTTTCATATAAACACTCCTGCAAACAGACCTGATCAGTGCTGTACTTAGGAAAAGCAAATAATATAAAGTGGTGGGGATGTAGAGTTCATTAAAAAGTTTACCAAGTGTTGGGCAATAGTGCTCTATGTGCTGTGTATGTGTCTGAGCACACCTTAATGTTTAATCTAGATTTTTCACTCAGCAGCCTTTCTTTTTAAATCTAGGGAGAGAGCTTATTCTGGGAGGACTATAACCAAGACATATAGCCACCAGTTACAGTCAGTCTGTAACAGCTTGTAAGCCTCCTTAAGTCCCATATTGGGAGGAAACCGGGATATAAATTTTAGATAAAATATATATGAGAAATTGGACTCAGATTTGGACATCTGCCTGTAAATATGGCAGTTCCAGTTAGCTACAGTAGTTGTTAGACACTGAGAGACTTAGGACTTTATCACATGACACTATAAAGCAGAATTCTAACATACCGAAAGAGTCTTTTCACCGGTACTTATCACACAACATCATGTTTGTCTTGCTGCTGCCTTGCTTTCTATCTGTTACTTTCTCTTTGGAGTGCACCTTTTCATTGATGGGCAAAACTTGTCAATAAACTCTCAGTCTCACTGCTGTTCCATTACTGCCTTTATGCAATAGGCCCTTTCTGCCACAGTTCCACTTCTCAAGTACACACATGGGTGTGAGTATATATGATTCTGCTTCACTCCTCCTCTCTTCCCCTTCCTCTTGCAGTGATTGTAGCCATCAACACCTTCCCAAAGCTAGTTGCTGTGTGCACATTCACAAAACAGCCAGCTTCTGGTGGTGGTTGGCAGCTGGAATCACTCCCCTACTTACTCCCAAAGCACAGGGCTGCTGTGTGAACAGTTACACAGCAGCTGGTTTCAGGAGGTGGTTGGCAGCTGGGATCACTTGTTTCCCCCCCCCCTCCCTCCCTGTTTCTTCCTGGAAGGCAGCCTCTGGGAGTACAGAAAACAGATCATGCAACCATAGATTGCCAGAGCTCTATTATTGGAGAGTGTGATAAGAAATGATGTTAAATTGGTATGCTCCCATTCATAAACTGGTGTGATTGTGACAGGACAACAGGCTGGTGTGGTGAAGTTCTTACTGGCAATGATACTGGGAACCATAGTATTCTATGAATGGATTCAGAAGGGGCAGAGTAGTTCTGAGAATACCAGCAGAAAATTGAAATTCAAACAGTGTGACAGCCATTTGGGGACTAGTTCTAAGAGGAATTGCACATCATTGTGGTGTTTACCCCACCCATGCGTCAGTCTCTAATGGCATCACACTTCATAAAATATGCAACAGCAAAAATATTAACACCTATTTCCAGCCTTTCATGGAAAGGCTTGCTTCAAAATAAAGATGCTAGACAGAATTGAAACAATGTACTAGGAAGTATGCAAGTGGTTTCACAGGTACCCATCTATGTGTAATTTTATATAAATTTGCTCCAAAAATCATGCTTTCATCTATTGTGGTAGTGCTTGTGCATCAACACCTAGAGAACTCAACCAGTTCTTAGCTTCTGCTCAGCCTCTTTTTCTACAGACTGGAAAGTCCCACAACATGGAACGGTTTCTGTTTAGTCTACAGCAGGAGTGGGAAGCACAGGGCCATGAGATGTTGTTGAGCTGAATCCCCTTTAGCCTTACTCAGCATAACAAATGAACAGGGAAAATTCAAGCAACAATATCTGGGGGACCAGAACAGACCCACTTCTGATATCCAGTGTAGTTTCTTCACTCTGCTTATTGTATTGTGTTGTATTGTATTTACTGATAGTTATGTGCCTTCAGTTTGGCTCCATCTAATTGTTACTCTATTCCATTGTTTTCCTGCCCAGATTTCTTCAGAGAAGTTTGTTATTGCTTTCCTTTAAGACTGAGAGTGTGTGACATGCCCAAGAGGCAAGAGCACCTTGAGCAGGATGGTAAACTTGGAGATGAAACAGACCAGCAACTTGATCTCTGGCTGCTCCAGCCCCGATCAGCCCCCAGCTGGTGTGGGACCACAGTCACCAGATGGCCCACTCTGAAAGAGTGGACTTTTCCTACTCTTTCTGCCAGTGGCCCAAGGCTGCCTTAGGCAGTCTCAGAGCAACTTTGGAATGCTGTGGGAGCTTGCATTGTCTACACATGCCACCCCAAAGCAGCCAGAAATCACATTTTTGGGGGGCTGTCTCTTTCAGGCCCTGGTTTTCCTAATCCAGCACTCAGGCCTCTACACCACACTAGCTCTAGTATTGTATCTAGTATTTATGTTGTACCAATTTCAATTAAAACCTTCTATTGATAGTAGTTACCTGTTCCTAGATCTGTCAACCAGGGAATGTGTGACTCTCTGGTAATGTCCTGGCACCAGACTTAGTCAGTTTAGCCTTCAGTGGAAGAATTACGGGAACTGCAGTGCAGTGATACCTAGTGGGCCAAACATTCACCACTTCTAAAGGACACCAAAGATTTTCACACTTACCTGAATCACTGGTAAATCATTCCCCAAACGTCCTGCAGAGGTGGCTGAAAGAGCAAAAAAGCCTCTGTGTGTGAAGCCTGGAAGTGCTCCTTAATCATCATGGAAATGGATCTGGCTGCAGCATTTGTTCAGTGTTCAAAGAAAAGCAGGGAAAGAGGCAGATTCCCCCCCCCCACTTAACGCTAAATTCGCGTTAATAGGAATCTTCCTCCTGCTTTTCTTTGAACGTTTAACAAACACTGCACCCAGATCCATTTCCACTTCCAAGCTTCATACACAGAGGCTATTTTGCTCTTTCAGCCACCTTTGGAGGACGTTTGGGAAATGATTTACCAGTGATTCAGGTAAGTGTGAAAATCTTCATAGTAGTGGGTTTTCGTGTGTCTCCAACTCTGGCTTAGTTCCTTTTGCCAGGCCAGTAGCAAATCCCAAAATTCCAGTCTTGCATGAATTGAATGAATCTGGCCATGGGTTGTTGCATCTTTATTACTGCACAAACAGAAACATTTCTTTAAAATATTTTAAAATAAGAATTTGCCTTCCTTTCCCATCAATCCTTCAAGGACAGCATAACCAACCAGTAGGATTATTTAACACTGGCAATAGCCCTACTGCCTGTGTGTTGTCACATTGATAAAAGGGTGCTTTGGAGACTTTATGGGAGAGAGTGGAGTTCCAGATTCTCTCTCTTTCTCTCTCTTTCTGTGGAGGGTGGGGAAGAAGGAAGGAAGAAATTTTAAAGACCCAATGGCATAAAATCAAGAAATTAAGATGAAATTGCCAACCCACCAGGCAGTTGGTCCATTCAGAGAGACCCATTCCCATCGTGGAGAGAGCATCTCCTTTTGTTCTGCTCCTTCCTGCCTCAAAGCTCCATTGTGGCAGCTCCATTGGTGGCAATTATTTCAGGCAGAACACTTCGAAGAGTTTTCAAAAACTTTAGTTGGTACAAAGAACAGCAGCCAAAGTGTTAACTGAGGCTGGTTACAGGGACCATACAACTTCCTTGCTACAACAGCTCCACTGCCTGCAAGTTCATTTCAGATTTCTAGGTGTGACTTATGAAGCCCTCTTTGGCCTAGGTCCCAACCCAGAGATTTTCAGAGATTCTGAGTCTGACCATCTTCAGAAGCACAATTGGTGGGAACACAAGGTAGGGCATTCTTGGTGGCTCTGCCTAGGTTCAGGAACTCCTTTCTTAGGGAGGCTGGAATGGCCTTTTCCTTTCAGCCCTTCCATTGACAGGCAAAAGATTATTTATCCTTACAGGATTTT
Source organism: Urosaurus nigricauda (assembly GCA_034509955.1). Taxonomy (NCBI): domain Eukaryota; kingdom Metazoa; phylum Chordata; class Lepidosauria; order Squamata; family Phrynosomatidae; genus Urosaurus; species Urosaurus nigricauda. The sequence continues at coordinate 172,498,758 of JAOEGL010000003.1, forward strand.
GAGACCTGGGGTTTTTAAAAGAAATGGCTTTTAAGAGAGTGGTATGCTGTTTTGGCTGTTTTAACTATACTATTCATCATTCCTCATATGTTTAAACTATTTTTAAATGTTGCTATAGTTAAATCCCATTTTAATGTATGTTTGAACTACATTGTACTTTAATTTATAAGCTGCCTTAAGTCCATTTTGGACAAAAAATAAGGTATAAATAAAGTTAATAATGATGATAATACTAATTAATATGACCGTCATAAAGACCTGAGCTTTTCCCACCAGCTCTGCTTTCCACCCCTAACTGAAAGTCCTTTGGGCAGGAGATAAACTCAGAAGTCCACTTCTTTGAAGTGGAACTGGAGATACTGTTTTTCCTGAAAATAAGACACTGTTTTATATTTACTTTTCCTCAAGAAGACACACTATGGCTTATTTTCAGGGGATGTCTTCTCCAAACCCGGAATTCCATTCTGAATTTCTTGTGACTCCATTTCCTTTAGAACTATTGGCCCCAATCTTTCTACCCCTTTCCTGCCCCCTTCCATTCCACACCAGGCCGATCACTATGTCCTATGTTCAGGGTATGGCTTATATTGCACAAATGCTTAGAAATCCTGCTATGGTTATTTTAGGGGTATGTCTTATTTTGGGGGAAACAGGGTAGGTAGGGCCACAGGCAGGAGCCTTTAGCATACACTGAGCTTAGCTTGAGACCACAGTGTGGACATCGATAGAAGCCTGCTTCATTGGTGGACCCCAATTGCCAATCAGCAGTATTTCTCCTCATACCTTTGCCTTGTGTGTCATGGCTTCTTTAGATTTTATGTCTTGAGTGTGGAGACTTTACTGGCATATTGTCTGTCCTGAAAGTTTCTTTGGGAGCAGTGGTATCTGATGGAGTGGTGAATATGCTATAGTAGTAGTACTACTAGTAGTAGTGAGTCTTTAAGTTGTTTCTGACTTATGGTGACCCTAAAGCAAACCAATTGTAGGGCTTTCTTGGCATGATTTGTTTAGAGGAGGTTTAGTATGGCCCTCCTGTGAAGATGAGAAACGGTGACTGGTCCAAGCCACCCACTGGGTTGGCCAAGCAAGGATTTGAACCCTTGTCTCTCAGTGTTCTAGTCCAGCACTCAAACCACTGCTGTATGTCTTACAAGATATTTGGGGATGGGGATAGAATTCAGCACCTTGGGTAAGTCCTGGATACAGAGCCTTCTGACAGGGCGGATATAAATACAAAATGGTGGGATATAAATAAATAGGGGGAAAGAGGAAACAGTAGTGTCTCTTTTTAAGGCATTGGTTTCCTTTACAGTTGCCCCTCTGTTTTCATGGAGGATCTGTTCTGCCCTCCCCCCCCCCCGGCGAAAATGGAAACCCACTGATATTCAAGCCCTATTGGCTTGATTGGTGATACAGTGTGGCCCCATGGGCACCCACAGGCACACCCCACAGGCACACACCCCACATTAAGTTCCTCCATTTGCCCCTCATGAGTAAGCGAGGGACACAGATCCAAAGTCCTCACAAATGGAGGGATTCTTATATCTCAAGAGTCAAGGGTATTGTGAGAGAAAGTCCATCTAAGTTACAGGAAAGGAAACTTTTGCATGCACAACTGTGTAATTCCAGTAAATGCTGAAGCTGGTACCTGAGGCATATTTAAGTAAACCTGCCTCGTCTGTCGAATGCACACAATTTCATTCTGAAGTAGTTTTGAGTAAGGGTTTATCCCAGGAAATTTGACCTATCCTACCTTGCATTGAATTAGTTTCATATGAGCTGTCAAGATCAAGGCAAGATTGATCTTGATGTCTTGATTGATCTTTAGATTATTTCCTGTAGATTGATAAAGATATCCCAATTGTTTTTACAATAACAAGTGCTAAAAGTGCCTCCCCCCCCGCCCCACACACACACACTTAAATTGCAAAAACAAAGAAAACTTGGTGGGGAACTGGAAACTGATTTTTGATTGTGGGGTAAATATGCATAGTTTTATTATTGGAACGAAGTGCAATGAGGTACCTTTGCTTCTTATTTTAAAGTCTCTGTGTGTTTTATCCCAATATATTTGATGGGAACTAATTTTCAAATAAATATTTTATAGACCTATACTGCAAGAGTATCACATTCTCCCAGCCACTATTTGGAAGCTGGCACAGACATTAGACCTTGGAAGGTAACTAAAGAAAAAAGTGTAGCTGAGTTTGGAAAATTTACATTTTTGTTGGGTCACAAATCCCTAAATCTCCCAGCTGGTGACTATGTTGGGTAGAAGAAGCTGGCTGGAGGATTCCGAGAGTTGTAGTCCAAAAAAAAGAAAAAGAAAAAGAAAAAGAAAAACAAACTTTTCCAAGCTCTGAAAAGGCTGAAATCTAGCACAGAACCTCATTATTTGTAACCCTCTAGAACAGATCATATTCACTCTTTGCCTCTGCCTGCCTGGGTCTCTAAAACTGTAGAGGCACAGGTGTTTTTGTTTTTCATATAGCCATTTATGAACATTGTGGAACTTATTCATGTGTAAGCATAATTAAATAACAACAATATATAAGTATATAAGCATCTTATCACCAAAAAATATGAAATATTTTGGACACTTAAGCAGCAAGTTGTACAAGCTGTGAAGAATTTTTGCTGTCTCAGTCAATATCCTCCAAACTGTCAGTAGTTGTAAATAGCAAAAAAACCAAGTAGACTGAACAGCAGGGAAATCTTTCTCAGCAAATCATTTCCCACTGGAATCCTGCCCTGCAAGAAGCTGTGTATAACTTCCCCTATTTACAATGCACTTTGCAAATATCTGTACACATTGCATTTTGTAAACATCCACGCTGCAAATGAACTTATCAATATTAATGATTTTCTGGGCAAAGAGAAATAATTATCTGAAGTTCATTTTGCAGGCAAATCACTTTCTGGTCTTTAATTTGTTAGTTTCCATTTTTAAAAGTGAAAGATCATTATTATGTTTATGGACTTTGCTAGCTTGTGATGTAAACAGTGAACAGTGGGTAGGATTTGCCAAGTGATGGCACAAAACTGTACCTGGATATCCTAATCCCTTGTTATTTTAGAGTTGAACTCATTTCGTTTCCCCAGACGCTTGGCTGTTACATAATATTATATTATATAAGTGAGACAAGTTTAATTTATATAATCATCAGCCCTGTAATGTGGTGCTTACAGCTGGCAGATCTTTGTCAAATGCCCAGGGCTAGAAATTTACTGTGACTGGTAGAAACCGATTGTTGGCTTATGATTCATTATTAATATTGATGAGAAATGCAGAACTTGGTCTAAGGTCACTATTCATTTCCAGAAATAGAACTGAGGTATTCTTTTTTAAAGTGATCACTAGATTGCAAGCTAACTAAATAATAAATGACAGTAGCCATGATGGGCAAGAGAAAAATGCGGTGCCCCTCTCTCTCTCTCTCTCTCTCTCTCTCTAGTGTGATAATACCTTTATTGGACCAACATCACACAAATGCTGTGTACTCTTTGAGTTCTTCATATCTCTTCATCAGGCCATGTGGTAGAACAAAAGAAGGAGGTTGAGAGGAAACCAATGGAAGCTGTGTTGGAAGAGGAAGCCAATGGAAGCAGGTGTACTTTAGAAAGGTCTGACCCTACAGATGTTGTTAAAGTACAACCCCTAAGTTCCCTCATTATTGGATACGTGGTCTAAGGCAGCAGGGAACTGTAATTCAACAACATCTAGTGAACTATACAGTTCTCATCGTTGAATTATAGTATTAAATTAGGAAAGGCTATTGTTGAAAATTTAGTGTGTATGGCTCAGGTATAACAGTTTGTATGATTCTTTCTCATGGTAAGATAGATCTGTGTTATTTTACAGCAGGAATGGGAATTGTTTAGCCCTCCAGATGCTGTTGGACTGCAATACCCATCAGTGACAGTGGCAGAGTCAATGGTGAAGGAAGTGCTGTGAAATAACAAAATTCCCATTCTTGCTTACAAAATAAAGACAAAATGTGTCAGTATGTTGATTTGTTGTTGTTAACTGCCTTTGAGTTGACTTCAACTAATAGTGTCCCTGTGAATGAGACACCTCTAAGATCCCTGTCTGCAACTGCTCTGCTCAGATCCTGCAGTCCTCCATGGCTTCCCTGATTGATCTATTGATCTGGTATGTGGTCTTTCTCTGCTTCTCCCACACTCCACCTTTCCTAGCATTATTGTCTTTTCTAATGAATCATGCCTTCTCATGATGTGTCCGAACTACGACAGTCTCAGTTTAGTCCCCTTGCCTTCTAGGGAGAGTTCAGGGCTGATCTGTTCTAGGACCCATTTATTTTCTTCTCCACTGTCTACAGTATCCTCAGCAATCTTCTCCAGTGTCACATCTCAAATGAGTTTATTTTCTTCGTATCAGCTTACATTCACCATCCATGTGGCTTGGATAATCCTAATTGTAGTGCTAATTTTTATATCTTTGAACTTTAGAGTCTTGTCTAATTCTTTCATAGCTTCCCTTCCTGGTCCTAGTATTCTTCCGATTTCTTGATTGTGATCTCTGTTCTGATCAATATTTGATCCAAGATACGAGAATTCTTAACTATATCAATTTCCTTGTCATCTAGCTTGAATTTATGTAAATCCTCTGTGGGCATTATTTTTACTTTCTTAAAGTTCAACTTTAATCCTGCCTTATCATTTTCCTCTTTGACTTTCTTCAGCAATTATCCCAAGTCTTTGTCATTTTTTGCTAGCAGTATTGTATTTTTTGCATTTCTTAGATTGTTGATATTTCTCTCTCCAATCTTCACTCCTCCTTCTTCCAAGTCTTAACCTGCTTTGTATGTAATGTTTTCTGCATACAAATTGAACAGATAGGAGACAGAATGCAGCCTTATCTGAGCTCCCTTTTGGATTGGGCACTATTCTGTTTCTCCATATTCTTTTTTTAACAGTTGTCTCCTGTCCTGAATGCAAGTGCCGCATCAGGATAGTTAATAGTAATGGTATACTCATTTGTTATCTATGTAGTCAAAGGCTTTGCTCTGGAATTCCATGTACCATAAATATTTTATTTATTTGTTTTTATTTATTTATTTCATTTGTATGCTGCCTTTCTCCCAAAAGGGACTCATTTGTAGTTTTCTATGCAAAGCAAGATTAGACTTGGAGGAAATCAACATTAGAATCATAGAATCATAGAGTTGGAAGAGACCACAAGGGCCATCCAGTCAAACCCCCTGGGAGTTCCTGCATGGCAGGGGGTTGGACTGGATGGCCCTTGTGGTCTCTTCCAACTCTATGATTCTATGATTCTATGAGATTTGGAGGAATGGATTATATGCAAAGCAAGATTAGATTGGGAGGTAAGAGACATGAAAAATGGAGGGACATCAACAGTTTAAGATAGGAAGCTGACACCATACGACTAGCAGACAATATCAAAGACCTGGAACAATTGATTACTAAGGAAAGTCAAGGAGGAAAGCAATAAAACAGTTACTAAAACAGGATGTCTTGGAGGTGTCCCATTCATAGGGACTTAGTAATCACAGATGACTCGAATCAGTTAACACACATGTCTATTGCTGTATGTCATCCTTTCTACTCTCTGCCCCACATTATGCTACAAACAAGTCATACCTCAAGCCAGTTGAACGTCGGTCAACAGAACTTAACTCAAGTTTTCCAGTGTGTGCAGGAGCAAATATCTTGTGGTCCAGTCCCATAATACTTTGGTAGTCTTTGTTTAGGTGGAAAAGCCAAAGCAGCTGGGCCACTACTTTGTACAACTGGTGGAGATTTTAATTGTGCTAGGGCTTCACTAGGTATAGGCCATTTTTCCCCAAATATTACTGATGTGGTTGATATTCTCATGTTGATTTCAGTTTTTTTTCAATGGGAAAGTTGGGCATGGTCAGGTCACTAAAATTAATGGGATCTAAAAGCACTTAACTTCTGGCTTGACCCACCCAGGTTGGTTATAATTCAGTTTTTCTCTTATCCAGTGGTAATATGTCATTTTTGGTAGCATAATAGAATTAAGTGGTATTTTACTACATAGAGAAGTTACCTCCAGTACCTAACCTTTAGAAATCAATTTAAAGCTCTTGAAAAGAAGTAGATAATGTTGGTTTCACACATTGAATGAACAAAGCTCACTGTTAAATAATTTGATCTAATTGATACCTTTCACATATTAATGGCTAGGCACATGTAATTTATTGAGTTATGGCTCAAATCCCTTTACAGTGACAAATTATGTGTTCTTTTGCATGTTGCAGCATGCACAATTTCACCATCACACTAAAGAGCTAACAGGTCAATTACCTTTTTTTCCCCTGGCTGTTTGAAGAAATTTGTTTGAATTTTACTTCTGTTCAGTTCTGAGTGCTTTCACCTGGAAATTGACCTCCAGATTTGCACTAATGACAGAAATAAAGTACCTGGAGCAGACGGGCCCTGTACAATACAATGTTCTAGCATTGTCCACATGTTACTGTGGCATAATGTATTCACCACAAAGTAGAACATGTTGGTTTCCTTTACTTTCTCCTGCATGAGCCTGTCTGCGTGATTCTTTAGTTTTAAAAGAATGCTTCCATAACCTATTAGTGGTGCTAATGGATGGAAGGGTTTGTTTTTTTTAAAGTCAATTAGTAGCCTCACTTTAACTGATTATTTAATTTAACAGGAAATTGTATTGATCCAGGTGATATTTTGAGACTGTTTAATGGAGATAAAAGTTTTCCATGATTAAATAACTGTAAATCCTTTACATTGGGGAAAAAATAACAGTAAACTCATTTAGTGTATCCAGGGAGGCACGCGTAGATTGTTTAAAGCTGTGCTCTCAGCACTGAATACAGGTCCACAGGGACAGCACCAATTAAAAATCTTAGTAATTATAGCTTAAGTAAGATTTAGAGTTTCCTCAACAGCATATCAGTAGCTCCTCAAGGAAAAGCTTACTAGTGCAAGACACTTCCTATGTTCATTTGGTGGGAACAAGGGAGAGGGCCTTCTTGGTGGCTGCTCCCAGACCTGGAAAACCCCATCCCTGGGGGATCATGGCTCTTTCCCCTCCAGGTGAAGAACTTCCTATGCTGCCAGGTTTTTATGAATTTACTATGAGGTGGTTTTTTTTAATGATATGATGTTTTGTTAACTTCTTATATTCCATTTTTTAATTAACTCGACAAGATTTTAATACTGTAGATTTTTATATATATATAAAATGTGTGTTTATTTATGTTTTTGTATGCTTTTATTCTCTATTCGTTTTAATAATTTGCAAGCTGCCTTGAGTTCCACCTTGCAGAAAAGGTGGGATATAAATGAATAAAATAATAATAATAATAATAACAACAACAACAACAATAACAACAACAATAATAATGATGATGATAGAATTGAGTGGATGGTTGTAATGCTCATCACAGGCCTGATGATATTGAAAATGGACTGTGACAAACAAGACCTCTGCTATAAATCTGAAGCACGGGTAGGGAAAATATTCCAAAAAATGGTTTTTAAAAAGTGTATTTCCTCCCCCCCCCCAGCAAACTTTTTTATTAAAACAATAATGTGTCCATGTAAAATGTAACAATATTTTGAAATAGCTAGAGACCACTTGAAAGCTTCTTCCAAAATTGACCCAGGAATGATTTTTTTAAAAACCATTCTTCACTTTTCTTATGATTTACAAGCTTAAACTCTTGCAATGGAAGTAATCCCTTCTACAATAGTTCTTCTGCACAAACCTAAAGTCATCATTTGCAAAAAGTATTTTTATTTTTAAAACACTGACAGTTGCATCAAAAGCACGATTTTGCACTGAGAAAAAATTCTGTGAAAATATTGAAACTGCAGTTTTAATTTTTGTTGCTTTAAATTAGGAGTTTGAAATTATGGGAGGACTAGGGACCATTTACCATTACCCCTATGATCCCACTTCACCAGGCCATGAAGTTCTTTCCAGTGCAACTACATGTGAATATTTTTGCCTAATACTTTTTGTTTAAGTTTTATTTACATGATAGGATTTACAATTCACTTTCAAGTGCTGTCTCCTTGGACCCACCGAATGGTCCCCCAATGTTGTTGTTTATCTTGCAATTTCTCCATCTTTGGCTGCATCCGCACTGCCGAAACAATGCAGTCTAACATTGCTTTAACTGCCATGACCCCACCCCATGAAAACCTCGAATTTATAGTCCTGTAACTCTACAACATTGATCCATGGAGGTCAAGCGGTGTCAAACTATTACCATTTCTGCAACACAGATGCAGACGTTGATAGAAGAGAGACAATCACAGTCACCAAAGAAAAAAATGGAATATTGCCCCAGATGGAAACAGATCTTAGATTTGCCAGCTGACTTCAATGTGGGCAATAGCTGAATGGAGTAAATCGCCAGGGCTTTACAGAACTAGCAAGTCACTCAAATATCTTAGGACACAAGTGGTTTTACTCCAAGGACAAAAAGTCCTAGCTACCAGGCAGCAAAAGCAAGACTCAGAAGGCAGGATCAAAGATGAATGAGTTCTCTGCAACAGCAATTGTTTCCCCACCTGCCAAGAGTGTTAAATACCGGTAGGAACGCTAAAGGAAATGGGGCATTTGACTTTAAAAGAGGGTTTTGTTTTGTTTTTGCATTTCAGTGTAGTCATATGTGGTCTACTGAAGTGGGTTGGAGCTCTGTCTCCCTTCAAGCTGCAAAGGGTGGTTGGGACGATGAAGTCTCCTTTGATCTAGGGGTGGAACAGATGGGTTGGAGCTAGGTGGTGGGCTGGTCCAGGTGACCTTGTATAGATATATAGATCTGTATCACATCTATCGAACGCATTCGGAAAGGTAGGCCTAGAAGCATCTGAATCACCAGGCCATGATAGCTTCTGGAATCTTGAATATTTAGCAGACACCAAATGTCCAGCAATCTAGATTGTCTGCTGCCTAAAGGATAGCATTGCAGGATCCTGAAATATCATCAAACTGAACCAAGCCCGTCTACTTTGGGGCATTATGGTCACATAGCTGATAGAACCAAAATCTTCCAGGGCTTTCACAATATCGGCTTTTGCAGTGCCATCAAATGGATACGTGATGTTGACCTCTGGAGAAGGAACTGGGTTGTCAGCACAGTCCTTCGAGTTCGGTGGTGGCAAGCTGACTTCATTTTGACCACGAAATGTCACCATATATTTCGCTTTTGTTTCCGTGGGCCAGCTTCCTGTTTTCCAATGGAATCTTCGCTCCATTCCAGGGCAATATAAGGAACTTATGCAAGAAACTATATTTCCTCACAAAATGGTGGTGGTTGGCCAACCGCTCCAATACGCTCTCCCCCCCTCCCCCCATTCTCTGCTTTATCCAACAAAACCCCATGCCAAAAAAAGTGTATTTTTTGAGTGTCAGGAAACCCTGATGAGAATCTTGCTAAAAGAGATTTTACACTGTGACTAGGAGACTGTAAGAGAGGAAATTCTCCAAATATCTTCAGGGGTATTGTTCCATAACCAAATGACTCCAAATGAGGAGTAGTAGCTAATACCCCAGAGGACAGGACCAAAATTCAAAATTCAAAATGACCTTAATACATTAGAAAGCTGGGCCAAAGATAACAAAAATGAACTTCAACAGGGAGAAATGTAAGGTACCACACTTGGGGCAGAAAAAAGATATGCACAAATATGGGATGGGGGACACTGGGCTTAAGGAGACGCCGGAATGACTCCGAAAGTGCCTCTTCCATTCCACATCTGTCCCAGAGAGGGCGATTTTCAGGAACGATTCTGTGTATCGGCCCTGTGTTTCACTCATTTCAGTGAGACTTCATGTTATCACATTCTACTGTTACAGTCTATTTTCCATTTTAAGTGCCATTGGGAACATCCTGTGGAATTCTGGGATTAGCAGTTTAATGAAGCTGAAGAGCTCTCTGAGAATTCTAAATGTACTGTATTTTTAATGCTGTTAGCTGCCCCGATTGTTCTCAGAGGGGCAGGATATAAATAAAATTATTTATTTATTTATTTATTTATTTATTATAAATGCCTCTCCTGAAACTGCAAATCCCAGGAGTCCATAGAATGTTGCCATGGCAATTAAAATTGAAAACAACACAATAACAGTATAGTGTATAAACATTTCCAGAAAATTTTATCCTGCACCTGACATGGATGTTTTGCTTTTCATATTATCAAAACACTCATTAAATTCTTGCTGAATTAATAATAATAATAATTATAATAATTAATATAGGTTCATTATTTCCCTGGGTAGGTTATACATGGATGGATTTAGATATTAAGGTCAAAAGGTACATATAATCCTTAGCTAGGATGTGAATAAAATGTTAAGGAAGGAGCCAAGGATAATTTAAAAGACTAGAATGAGTAAAATAATATTTATTACTATTAACCTAAACACTGATAATTATTACAGAAAAACTCAAAAGTAGTCTGGTTAGTTTTTTTTGTTTTTGTTTTTTTGTTTTTTTTTTTTTTTTTTGTTTTTTTGGCAAGATAAGGACCTCCCTCTGCAATTGTGACGTGATCCCTTCCTTCCTCCATATCCTGAACTTGGTCCAAAAGCCACCAGTGAATCTCAGCCCAAGTATGAATTCTCTCACATTATTAAAGGAGCACAGAGTAGCTCTCTGATTGACTTTGGCAGTCCCTCTACTAGCAGTTCAGCCTATAGTTGGCCCTGGACCTCTTGTCTGAATAACAGACGGGTGTTCAGCTTGTGCTGATATACCAACAGCAGCCTCCTAGTCAAAGGATGGCTTTACAGGTTAACTGGCCAGATGAGCAAAGAGACCAGCATATGGACATAGGATAAGGTCTGGCACTTGCATAACCTTTTGAATTAAGTACATTTTTTGATTTGAACAATCAAGGGACTCGTGATTCTTGCCTCAGTTTTAGGGCTGTAATTTAGGGCTGTCTCTTAGATTATGTTTCTCAAGATATATAAATGCACTGGGACATTTCAGCCAACCTTAGTTCCTTCATACATATCTCCATAGTACATTGGATTTCCAAACAGATGTTTACAAACATAAACACACACACACACACACACACACTTATAAATTAAATGTGTGCAATAGGCCCTTACTTGGACTGTATTGAACTATTGAATGGAAATATTGAAAAATTTGTGGCAATTTATGAAAGGTCATGCAAAATAAAATACAGGATGATTGAAAAAGTATGATGCAAAAGTAATGCTATGGGTTCTTTGGTTTTGCACCATTCTTTTAAATTCCCCTGTATATTGGTCTATAACATGCCACAAGGCTTTTGTTGGTTCTTCTGCAACAGACTGGCACAGACTGCCCAGAAAAATATAAATATCCATGTATCTGATGACAAAAGCAGAGAAAAGTGTTATGTATTGCTGTTAATGATAGCCTTTGTATACTTGGACTTGGTTATCTTATACCAACTTTAGAAGAGTACTGCCATTGGCATTTTCCTCATTTATAGAATATTATGACCAAGATCCTGTACATTTTTAGCATAGTGTGAATATATGCCAGCCTGGTTATATTGGATCCCATAGTTGTGCAACAGTTGCTAAAGCTGCACAATTACCCTTGTCAAAAGTGTGTGTGTGAGAGAGAAAGAGTGCAGTGTACTATTCTCTGCTAGAAAGATACAACTGTGTTTTCGAGTATATAAAAATTCAGCTGTGACACAGCAAACACCTGCAATCAGTTTGAGGTAGTGTTGCCTCCAATTCCTTTGTCGGTTACGCAACGAAAGGCCTCATTTGAGGAGGATTGTTTTCATCAGCTAGTGTGTTATTAAACCCAGCCAACAGTAGCATTATTTCTTTTTTGAGCAGGCAAGGAGAAGTGCTACCTTGCACAAGGGATAATCCCTATGGAAGGGTTTCTTCCAAAAATGGCAGATGAAGGTTATTTAAAGGGTGAGTATGAGAGTACAAAATGTTTCAGGGAGGATGAGAAGGAACCTCTGTACCAGGCACGGTCTGAAAGGTGGCCAGAACTAGCATAGGCTTCCACCACTTGAGACCAACACCAAGACAGCCTGCCAGACATATAATAATGTGCCAGGGCTTGATACACTGTTCTGATTTTCTGCCTTTCTGGGTTTACTAAAGCAGTGAAACAAGATCTTTAAAACTCCTTCAGGGAGCGAAAACCATAGGTAATAAGATGGATTTGGTACCTACAGGGTATAGGGTATGCAAATTTGCACTAGCATGGCTTTGGTGCTCACAACAAGCAGATATTAGACACTTTGCTGGAGTGAAGAACAAAGAAATAACAACAACAACCCCTATTTTTGAGACATGAAATACAACAAGATAAATAAATGCTAAGAATCAGTACTGAGGGGAGGAATGGGAGACAGATCTCCCTAGAAAAGCTGCTGCACCTGGAAAAACTCTCTTGTTCCCAAGTTGTTGCACATAGGTAAATCTCATTAAAATCCATGGGATTTACCTGTGTAAAACTGTCTGCAGGATGGCAATCCTAAATGTCAATTAAGGACCTGAAGATTTAATTAAAGCAGGCTGTTAACTTCTGGAATGTAAGTCTGCACAGCGTAGTAGCAAATAGATTTCTCCAGTGTGACTCTTGACCACAAGGGAAAATGGCTCTGATAAGAAAAATTAAAAATTCTCATCTTGCATATATGTTAGTTCACTTTAAATTAGTACAGGCTGACACACTATTCATCTATTAAAATAAGAAACTATCTCATACAGAGCCAGATCTTTATTTCTGCTGCCTCAGTATTGTCAACTGACTGGCAGTAATAGCTCCTCAGAGTTCCAGGCAGAATTCTTTCCTAGTCCTATGAGAAGATTGCTGACATTCCTTGGTGCTCTCCCATTCAAATACTGACCCCACACAACCCTGCTTAGCTTCCAAAATACCTGTGCAAAACAGAATGGGATGTCATGGTATATAATATGAATATTCTTCACCGATATCATAAATATGAACATTACTGAAATTGCTGGTTACTGCTCGGATATAATATGTTAATAATATAGGGGAATAAGGGGAACAAAATAAAACTGATAATAAATAAATTAGCTTAACTCTTATAGTTAAAAATACTACTTGGTAGTTTGTTTGGCTGGATGAGAATTTTGTTTCAGTTTGGCTTTCATAAGAATGTCATAAGAGTCTGCAAATTTCTTCATATTTGGCATAGAAAGAACTCAACTTAAAAAAAAAAAACAAATAAGGAAGAAAGCTGAATGGATGGATTTGACCATGTGGACCGGGAGATTTGAGCACGTAATTCTTACAAGTTTGGCTTTGAATTCTGTATACTCAGCAATGTTAGTACTTAACTGAGGTTGCCACTTCTATTTCATGAGAGATGGTCCTCATCTTTACTTGGCAGGCGGAGACAACGTTGTTCTCTTGATGTTGGGAATGGCTGTGCCTATTGAATATGGCCAGTGTGGGGGGTAAAAAATTATTGTATTTCATTTTTTATTAACTTGCCAAAATTTGAAAATTTGTTCCTGTTCAAAATAAAAGAGTGGCCAGAATTCCCTATGGGCCTGAACAGACAGGTCAAAATAAAGCTGCTTCAGGCCATTTTGGAGGTATGCTGTTTGAATGATGCATGAGTCCTAAGAGGCTGGAAGCCACGCCAAAGCCATGCTCCAGTCCTATGGACTGAAGTGCAGCTTTGGCACAGCTTCTGGCTTCTTATGGTGCATATGTCATTTAAACAGTATGCCTCCAAAGTGACCCAAAGTAGCTTTATTTTGGCCTGTCTGTTTGGGCCCTATGTTGCTTAATTTTATGCATACTACATAAAAGAGGCACAAAGGAACCCTGTTAGTGGATTGCAAAGATGTGCCCTGACATGCATTAGCGCTGTGTAGCCAGAGTCCCTATGTGCACTAGTAGAGCTCAATGTGTACTCGTTGCAATACATATTGGGTTCTATTGTACATCATTTCCCCCCTTTTTTTGTGCATTAGTCCTGTTGTGCATCAGTCCCAATGCTCAATGCTCACTTTTTTGGCTCCCCTACATAGTAACATAGCAGTTACTAACACATTAATCCTTTGCTGAATACAGATGTTACAAAACTGCTAAATTCTATTTCCTGCAGATGTAAGTCCACTTACGAAGATGTAAGTATGCACGTGAATTCCAGGCCAGCCAATATGAAGTTTAAAAAAACCTGGAATGTGGTTGAAGGAACTTTTCCCATCTGGAGTGTTTAGACATTTCTGAGTAATTTTCATTGTTCGTTTGTGTGTTGTGCAAACGATTTCTCTTTGAATTTGGGTTGGTATGTTAAGCTACTCTGAACAGCTGCTGACTGGAATAATGGCCTTAAGATCTATAAATAAATGTGTAATACTAATAGCTTTATATGCCTTCCTACTAGAATCCTTCAGAGTTTGCTACTACAGCTCTTGGAGCCAGCGATGATTTAAAGTTATGAAGAGTAAGCAGCAAAAGAAAATGTTCATAAAAATCAAGGAACCATAAGGCATATTTGATGAGATCTGGTATAGTTCTCAAATGTATTTGATATTTGTAATAGTTCAGTCACCAGCGCTCTTAAGTGCTGCAACGAAAGAATCCTGGGGATAGCAGAGTGATGTTATCAAACTGCTTTGCTTGCAAAATAGACATACCAAATGGTGTTAGACAGTGCCAGGAGTTCTCTACCCCTGCCATAAGGGACACAAACTCCTGGCACTTCAGATTATCTTGAACTGCAACCCCCAGAAGCTTCAGCCATCATGGCCAATGATAAGAGGCTATGGGAAATGTAGTTTACGGCATGTACAGGGCAGAAGGTTCCCCAAAACATCCTTTATTGAATAGGAAAAAATAACTGTCGGGACTTTTAAAAAGTTATATACTAAGTTTGTATAAATATGGTTGGAAAAACTGATGTTGTCTTGTAAAATGTAACATAAATATATTTGCAAGGAAGAAAGGAAAGGTAACATGCTTCAGAAAAGTAAAGCATAACTTGAGTATCCAAAAAAAAAAAAAATTGCACTGAAATAGTAGAGCAGGAAGTGTAGTCTCCAGGTGTTATTAAACTACATATCCCATTACACTTGAACATGCTGGCTAGAGGGTCACATTCCCCATCCTTGCTCTGTAAAAACAGTTTAAATGTGGAATATTGCCTTGTTCTTTCCAATATTCTTCCCCTTTCCTCTTTCTAATGTAATGAATCACTGCCACTGCTTAAATTAAATTCTCTCCCAGTCCCTTTGCTTTCTACTTTTGCCTACACATATTCTATTTCTATTGCTTCACTCATTTATTACCTTTCCTTACATTATCCATTGACTCAGTTTCTGTGTTCTCAGACCATAGCTCATCCTTCCATCTTGTCCATGACTCATCTTTCATTTCCTCACTGCCTCTTTTAATTTTTCCTCCAATTACTCTTATTCTTCCTTTCTCCCCCAATTTGGTTTATCATTCAAAATCATGGAAGAAAGGACAAGAGATAAAAGGGAGGGTGCTGGAGTCCCTTCTCTACCATCCTGATGTTGGAAGCAATGGAAATGTGGAGTGCAGTGCTGGCCCTAATCCAGGTTTGGCTTTATGAGTCCAAATATTTGGCCATATGTTGTGGACATTGTCACTACAGTCAGGCTTGATTTCCAAGATGGGAAATGTTGAGCTTCAATGAAACAAATTGATTTCAAAGTGTCTCTTTACAAATCTGATTTCAAAGACAATGGACACAAAATCTGACCAAATTTCCCCCATCCCCTTATTTTTAAAAAAACATTCAACCTCAAAAGGCATTCAGGAGAAGCCAAAAGCTCACTGTGTTTGTGATATTTTAATGATCCTAACAAAAGTTTTGTAGAACCACAAGTTACACATTAGTTTATGTGTGTTGTAACTCCTTTATTAAAAAGGAAGTGGTGGTGGTTGATGACCATGCTCAGTAACACTGTATAAATATTTTTGGAGGTTAGCTTTAGCAAAGGGCTGAGCTGCTGGCATCTAATAAAACCCTGAACTCCAGTACAGTTTAATACGCTGGGCCCTTGGTATCTGCTTGGGCTTCAATACCAAAATTTGTGGATGCTCAAGTCCCATTATATACAACGGTGTAGTACAATAGTGTCCCTTATAAAAAATGGCAAAATCAATGTTTGCTTTCATATATATATATATATATAATATATATATATATATATATATATAATTTCCCCAACCCATGGATAGTTGAATCAATAGGTGCAGAATCCGTGGCTATGGAGGGCCAACTGTAGTTCATATTGCTATTCTCATGCCAGTATAATTATGCTTCACTAACGTTAGAAATAGTTGTGTCTGTATGCTTTTCAGTAGCTTGATTCCTTCCTTGGTGACATTCAATGGCTGGTGGCTACTCATTGAGCATTCTCTACCTGCTTAGGAAGGAAGGGGACAACTTGCTGGTAATGTAGCTACTGAGGGGAGAAATGAAACATACCTGAGTTTTACAAATCATCTGTCAAGAAGCACTCTTGGTTTCTAGAAAATGACGTTCTGTTAAGGTCAAGTAATATCTCTGGATGTTTTATCTGCTTCACATTGAATATATTACAATAAACATATAGCCAAACTACTGCAAATCTCTCATATTGTGTCTTCAAAAGGAAAGGGACACTTCCAGAAACTCTGTACCCCTAGGTGACATGAATGTGGAAACAATATTTTCATCTGAAAGCTACGTGGTCGTTTTCAACAGAAAGGCAAAATGAAAAAGTCATTAAAAACAGTAGCAGCAGCAAGCATTCACCAATCTGATTGCAGTCCTAAGGGACGAGCTGCTGGCAAAAGGTGCCAAATGTGTTTATTGGAAAGTGATTTGCTATTTGCTGGGAAATGGACCGAGACCAACTCATTTCAGAGGCACCTACTGGACAGCTGGTAGCCACTTCCATGAGTAAGTGTAGAGCCCTGACCAGCATTTAAACCAGCAACCCAGAGATGAAAATCTCAATATCTTCTCGTTACCCTGCTAAGCCATGTAGCGCTATAGTGCTGGTCATCTTTAATCGGTATTTATTGGCTTTTAATCAGGGAGAGCAGAAATATTGTCAGGAGCTCTCTCTGTGTGTGTGTCTGTCAGATGTCTCAGCTGGAGCTCTCTATCTGTGTTCTTCCATCTTGATTGTTATTCCTAGAATTCTAATGCAGTTTTCTTCCAAAAGCAAATGGCAGCCAGCAGTGGCAGGAATAATAAATGATTTTTAAAACAAACAAATAAATAATGCTGAATTTTCAGCAAAAAACCCCACAAAATTTGTTTCAACCTCTCTTCACAATGTCTTTTCTGGCCCTCCATTCACATAATATATTTCAGCCAAGGATATGCAAATTATAATCATGCTCATATGTTTGCATATTAGAAAATAACAGCCATTTATCATTTTTGGACATGTCCTCCCAAAAAGTTGCATTTGTGGGCTTAGCATTATTATATCTCGGCTGTTTCTTTTTTTCTTTTTTCCTTTCAAATTATATCAAAACAGAATCATATCACATGTCTGCTATGCACCTGACACCCTTTCTCAGGTCTGATTTGCAGGTTTGGTGCTTTCTTCCACATTTTCCAGGCAACCTTGGAATGGTATTCTTATGAAGATGGTAACATCTGACCTGGAACAGCTCTGAACACAGCTGCTCCTTCCCAAGAGCAGCTTGTGAGAGTATGTTCACTACCTGGAATACAAAGGCAGACATTACTCTCATCATCTGGCTGCATTCCTGGGAGCAAATGAATCTTCATTGCTTGTGATGGGAATAAGATAACATCAAACTTGTGCTCCTGGTGACCCATAGCAGAATTTTCCATTAAAAACTACTGTATTTTGACTTGACATGATCAGAAAGTGCTGTCATTTGTTTGATATTTGATGACCATTTCACATTTGGATATAACTACTTAGTATTACAGTCACCAAATGATAATAAAAAGAATGGTGCACCTTTGTTCTTTAGAAATATTTTATACTGTTTTTTTAATCAGGAGAGGGCTTTCTTTTCTCTTACTCCTAGAATGCATTTCCTTCAGTATTCTGATCAGTTCCCACTCTTGCTGCTTTTAGGAAAGGGATGAAGCGGAGAGATCTTTTTCAATCTCGTCTTTTAAACTGATTTTATTGTTGTGATGACTTTAATGGCGTTTAATGGTTAGTTTTGTTTTCAGCATTCTCTTCAGCACTTCTTTTTTATAGGGAAGGTCGAGATAAAAAATGTAGCATAATGATGAAATACTGACCAGCCCAACTGGAACCTTAACAGCATTTCAATTACACTTACTTTTCTTACCAGCCCTTATGTAATCTCGCATAACCCGAACTTCTGCTCTCCATAAACATCTTTTCCCTTGCCTCCCAAATACCGTCATACCCAATAATACTGAACCACATATATGCTATAGTCAGTCTGCCTTATTCTATCACCTCTGCCCAGTTTGCTATAGAATCTTATCTTCTCTGAAATTTAGTCCTCTAAAGGTTATCAATTTTTTTTAAAAAAATATATCACCTAAAAATGTGTACAGCCCACATTACTGATTTTTATGCCATCCTACCCAATTTGCCTTGTCATGCTCGCCAATATAAATGAAGTCTAAAATATGCAAGAGGACCAGTCCCCTATTAATATGTTTAAACTGTATTGTTTTAAAGGCTTTTAAAACCATTTGTGCCTAAATTATGCTTTTCTTAAATAAACATGGGTAAAAAAAAATACCATTAACAGATACTAAGAATCAACAGATGCCCGTACAGTTGTCCCTCCATTTCTGCGGGCTTTGAATCCGTGTCCCTCACTTATTCGTGAGGGGGAAACGAAGGGACTTAAAATGGGATGCACCACCACTCAAGCCAATAGAGCTTGAATGTCAGCTGATTTCCATTTTCGCAGGGAGATCCGGGAATGGATCCACCGCAAAAACTGAGGGGTGACTGTATTCGTATGTCAGGAGCTTCTATCCATATTGGAAAGGACTCGATTTGCTCTCATGCTGTTGTTTTATGGACCTTATCAGACAGGAGGAATTTCTCTTTCTTGTGAATGGAGCCAACTGGAGCCAATTCGAATTCATGTGAATTCGCTAGTTTAGCAAATTTACGTGAATTCCAATTGCATTCGGAATGTGTTCAGAATGACTTCCCATTACTCGAAAATGACCGCCCATTGCCCCAAATTGCGTGAGATGCTTTAATTCGCAATAACGTTAAAACCCACGATTGCGTTCAGAATGACTTCCCTTTTGCCCAAAATTGCATGAGATACTTTAATTCGCAATAATGTGAAACCCCATGATTGCATTCAAATTGCCATTGGATTATACTTCCAATTTCCATCCTCTGATAAGGTCATATGTTTAAAAATCTGTACGATTTTAGTTTGTGTAATTATCTAGCAAATTGCTGAACAAAATATAAAACTTGGGAAGAAAGGCTTCAGTAGCCACCCCAAGTTCTTACGCAGTGAAATTTCCCCCAATATCTCATTACAATATCCCATAAGGAATTGTGAGCGTTGAGCTGATTTGCTTTTTAATTCATTTCAAGAATCACGGTAATAAGTTTTCAGTGATTCTTATACATTCTTCGTACACGTTTTAGTGCACTGTGGGGAGCATGATTCAAAACACGTTGCTGAGATTTCCATGTCTCTGCCAGGAGAGTTGAAAGAGATAAAAACAGTGAAATAATGGGCTGCTCTTTCTGTTACAACAAACGACCGAGGAGGGTGCAAGCGCCCAAGTTGCACGCTCCCCTCATATTTCTGCAGAAGCAGGTCTGGAGAGTAGGACTAAGGAGTAAGAGGTTTTTACAGGAGTAGGAGTAACATTAAGAAAAAAATGTCTTACTCCAGAGTAGGACAAGGAGTAACCCCAAAACCACCACTACTCCCCAGCCCTGTGCAGAAGCTGTCATGTCTAACTGAAGCAGCAAAAAAGGTGAAAATACCACACTGCACTGTTATAGTGTTATTATTCCACTTTTATTGCTGTGGCTGCCTCCAGTGGCTTTTTGGGATTTGTAGTGCCAGTGTGGTGGTGTGGTTTAAGAATTGATCTATGAATCTGAAGATAAGGGTTCGAGTCCCTGCTCGGCCATGTAAAACCAACGGGCAGGTCACACTTTCTCAGCCTCAGAAGATGACAGTGACGGACCGCTTCTGATGAAATTTGCCAAGAAAATCCCGTGGTAGGTTCGGCGTCACCATGGTGTAGTGGTTTGCGTGTTGGACTGTGACTCTGGAGACCAGGGTTCAGTTCCCTGCTTGGCCACAGAAACCCACTGGGTGCGCACATGCTCTCAGCTCTCAGCTTCAGCGGAAGGGAATAGCAAATCTCCTGCGAACAAATCCTGCCAAGAAATCCCTGTGATAGGTTTGCAATAGGGTTGCCATAAGTCATAAATGACTTGAAGGCGCACAACAACAACAGCAAGGCCTAAGCCTATCCTAGGGTTTCACAGGAGGCAGCTCAGCTGTAGCAGTTAAAGTGGAATAATAGGTCGCTCGAAACAATGTAGTGTCGTATTTGAGCACTGAGCAAGGAGAGAAGAAATTAGAGCCTTATCCGTAGCTTCTGCTGCTTATAATTCCCAATAAAAAAACCTATTATATAAACCCTATTACATTTCTATCAGTGCGCTGAAGCCGTGCCATAGAGTTTATCACATGAAGGAGATCGGGAGTTTATCCCGTGAATATCCGGGGGGTGGTTGCGTAATTATGCGAAACTATTTCACACGACAACGGCCAAAACCTGCCATTAAAGTGGTGACAAAGAAGCATTAACCGCATCTTTTTACTTTTGGGATTTCAGTGGCAATGCATTTCCGATATCCCTTTATTCATACAATTGTGTGTGAAAAATCATTCGTGCAATGACTTGCCATTTTTGCTTTATTTGCAGGATGCTTTAAATGCAGGATGCTTTAAATGCGCTTTAATCTCTCTTTAATGCTGAAATTAGCCCTAGTGTGATAAACTCCTATGTGTAAGCCAATTGCCCCCCCCCCCAAAAGCTGGGGTACTAAATTTTAGCAACCTACAAAAGGATATCAGGTTGAGTCAACCCTGAGTCCCTGGCTGGGATTGAACTCACAACCTTACGGGGCAGTACAGGCATTTAACAACTGAAAAACCTAAAAGGGCAACCCTATCACAGGGTGGGTTTTTTTCAGAGGAGGTTTGCCATTGCCTTCCCCTGAGGCTGGGGAGAGTGTGACTTGCTCAAGGTCACCCAGTGAGTTTCATTGGCTGAGCTGGGAATTGAAATCTGGTCTCCAGAGCTGTAGTCCAACACTCAAACCACTCCAAATATGAGCGTTTTGGGGGTTATGTTTTGGGGTTTTTTAAATAATAAAATTTTATTTATATCCTGCTTCTCTTTCCGTGACAATTGAGGCGGGCTTACAGATTAAAAGATACATACAAACCCGATGTCCAAATAATTAAAGTTTTTATATTTTATATTATTATTATTATTATTATTATTATTATATTTTATATTATTATGCTACATTATTATTTTGTTATATTTTATATTATCATATTTTATATTATTAGTGTACTTTATTATATTACTATTATACTATATTATTATATTTATTATATTATATTTTATTATTATTATATTTTATTATATTATTATCATTTTTATATTATTATTATATTTTATATTATCATTTATATTATTATTACTGCATTTTATTATATTATTATTATATTTTATTACTACATTAATAAATTTTATATTTTTATTATATTTTACTATATAATTCTTTATATTTTATTATAATTATGTTTTATTATATTATTATTATTATTATATTTTATTACATTATTATTATTTATTATGTTTATTATATCATTATTATATTTTATATTGTCATTTATCATCATCATTATTATTATTATTATTATATTTTAATACTACATTAATAAATTTTATATTTTTATTATATTTTACTATATAATTCTTATATTTTATTATAATTATGTTTTATTATATTATTATTATTATTATATTTTATTACATTATTATTATTTATTATATTTATTATATTATTATTATATTTTATATTGTCATTTATCATCATCATTATTATTATTATTATTATATTTTTTATTTTAGTATATTATTATATTTTATTATTATTATATATATTACTGTTTTTATATTCTTATTAATATATTTTTATATTATATTTTACTATATTATTATTGTTATATTTTATAGTGTCATTTATCATTATTATTATATTGTATTATTTTAGTAAATTATTATATTTTATTATTTTATATTTTATTATATTTTATACTATTATTATTATTAATATATTTTATACTATTATTATTATGTTTTATTATAGTATTATAATTTTTATTATAAATAATTTATCATTATTATTACATTGTATTATTTTAGCATATTATTATATTTTATTATTTTTACATTTTTATTATTATATTATTATATCATCATATTTATTTGTATCCAGCTCTTTCCCCAGAATTGGGACTCAGAGCTACTTCACAACATTTTTTTTTTTAAAAAAAAAACACCAGTATAGCTTTGGCTTTGATAGCTTTGGCTGAAGAGCGGGGGTATAAATAAAATTTATTATTATTATTATTATAATTAAAAACATAGGGGAAGGAAAAAAAGTACATTAAAAAAAATTGGAATTAAAAAAAAAGGCAAGGTCCTCCATTTTGTGATCATGTCCCCTCCTTTGAACAGCAGCAGAGAGGCCCCGCCCCCTAGAGTTCCCCCCTCTCTCCTCCTTGCAAGAGCAGCAGCAGCAGCAGCAGCAATTAGCAGCATTGTTTCTCTCCCGTCGTTGACTCTCTCCTCCTCTTTTTCCCCGCCCTTTTGCTCGCGACGTTCCATTGCAGGGAGAGGAGGAGGAGGGAGGGAGACAGAACCAGCGCGCGCCACTCCTGTCAAGTCAGTTATTCCCGGGGAAAGACAGAGAGAAGCGCGCGCCAGACTGCCTCTTCTTTCTGCTGCTGCATGCATTGCAGACACAGGGCAGCCCTAGTGCGCGCGCCGGGAGCATCATCCTCTATCCTGCTGCTGCTGCTGCTGCTGCTGCTGCTGCTGCTGCTGCTGCACAACACACAGAGCTGCAGCAGCAATAGCAATAGCAGACCTGAGCTTTCTTTTGATTCATTCCAAGCAAAGCTATATCATCATATAGAATCAAAGTCTTAGGGAGGGGGGAAAAAAAAAGGCAAAGCGAGCAGGCAGCCTCGAGCGCTGTAAGGGCCATGGAGGTGCCTCCTCCTCGCTTGGAGCACCCGAGGATGATGACGAGCAGCAGCAGCCCCAGCAGCAGCCCCTGCGAGGATGTCATCAAGAACCTCAGCCTGGAGGCCATCCAGCTCTGCGACCGAGAGGGTGAGTCTCCCCTGGGCCTGTCTCTCTCTCTATGTGTTTGAAGGAGGGACCCAGGTTGCAATTGATTAGTCAATCCACCCCCATCTTTGTTGCCAAGCCTCCAGTGGGACCAGAAGGGTTTTTATCATTCGTATATATGTATATATATATATATATATGCACATACATACATTTGTAATTTTATATATATATATACTATATATATATATATATATACTGTTTGTGTGTGTATATATATATATATTATGTATATATATATATATATTATAAGTAAACTGTGTGTGTATGTATATATATATATATATATAATATGTATATATATATAATATGTTTAAATATATGTGTGTGTGTGTATATGTATATATACACAATATGTATATATATATATATATATAATATGTAAACTGTGTGTGTATAAATATATATATAATATGTATAAGTGTGTGTGTGTGTGTGTATATATATATATATATATATATAATACTGTATGTGTGTTAGCATGGGATGAGCCCTTCCTGAATCTTCGTTAGCAAAGAAAAGCCATAGAGATGTGTGCATATATATATATACAGACACACACATTTATACATATTTATACACACACACATACATTTATACATTATATATATATATATGTATATACACACACATACATTTATACATATTATCTCTATATACACACACACATACATTTATACACGTTATATATCTATATCTATATATATACACACAGTATATGTATAAATGTATGTGTGTATATATATATATACACATACATTTATATATATATATATATATATATACACATACATACATTTATATGTATTAATGGTATATATATACATATATATATATATATACACACACACACACATACACACACACACATATATATATACACCACACACAAACAGTATATATACAAACACACATACATTTATGCTATATATATATAATATATATATTACACACACACATATATATGCATCTGAGGAAGTAGGCTCAAGTTTGCAAAAGCTCATGCTCCCAGATTCTTCCTTGTATATATATGATGGGTTCTATCATGATCATCATCGCGATCATCATCATCATCATCATTATTACGACTACTAGGGTTCAGAGGCGCTTTGCCATTGCCTTCCCCCGAGGCTGAGAGTGTGTGACTTGGGGTGAATCCCTCCAACCCAAACCCACCCTGATCCTTTTTTGGAGAACAAAAGAAAAAGGCCAGAGGATTTGAGGGGGGGGGGGGGGATTGAGAAAAGAGCAAAGGGTGCCTTAAGAAGAGCTTCCCAAGAGCAACACATGGCCTGCCTGTTTTCTGGGAAGAAAGAGGGGCGTCTTCCTGCCTGCCTTTGCACATGACTGAGCGTAGTAGACATATGTGTCCCTTGCGCAGGGAGGGCGAGTCCAGGTTTCCCTGTACACACAGAGACACAGAGACACAGACACACTCCCTCTGCGATCTGGCAGGGATGACTTGGCTTCTGGGGATGATGCCATGAAGAAGAAGGACCCCCTTGGAAGCATCCTGAAGGAGGGTGGGATTCAAAGATCTGGTGGTGCTGGTCTAGGAAGTCAGTATGCTTTAGTGTAATCTGGTTGCGCTTGAAAGGAAAAAAAGCTGGGAGCATGAGCCTATTTCCTCAGATCCATGTTTGCACCCTCAGGTGCATGTTTGGTAGACTTGAGCCTACTTCCTCAGATGCATGTTTGCACCCTCAGATGCATATTTAGTAGACTTGAGCCTACTTCCTCAGATGCAAGGCCTAAGGTCTTGTAGCCCCGTTGAGACTAACCGAAAAGAAAGAGATCGGCACCGTGAGCTTTCATAGACTTCGAGTCTGCTTCCTCAGGTCCATTTGGTGGAGCGGAAGCCAGGCACAGAGATATATTTATGCCGTTGCTACGTGAGGATGTCCATTAAAATTAAAAATCCTTTGCAACTCTGTCTTTGGACTCTCCCCTCCAAATATGCACCTGAGGAAGTAGGCTCAGGTCCAACAAAGCTCATGCTCCCAGATTCTTCCTTTTACTTAAGGTTGAAACAGACGGCAGAAATAATCCAGCCTGAAGCTGCTTTAACTGCCCTGGTTCAATGCTAGGGAATTGTGGGAACGGTGGTTTTGTAAGACATTTAGCCTTCTCTGTTAGAGAGCTCTGTTGCCACAAAAAAACTGTAGTTCCCAAAATCCCCTGAGCCACGGCAGTTAAAGCAGTTTCAAAAATGGATTATTTCTCCTGTCTGTTTCAGCCTTTAGTCTCAAGGATGCTACAAGAGCTAGGAAAGCTCATGCGCTCACCTTTTCCCATTCAGTCTCAAAGGTGCTACAAGAGCCCCAAAACCCCACACTCCCAGCTTCTTCCTTTCACTTACTCTCAAAGGTGCCACAAGATCCCTTTACATATTGCATGGTAGGATAGACTTGGCCTTGGGGTGGTGGTTGTTGGAGATTTCCACATAGTAGCATGGGAAGAGGAGCAAGCATGGCTGCAGAGAGTATCTGGGGTTTTATTTTGCTCATGGAAAGACTTGTTGCCAGTTCTGCTTACCAGGAACCTAGCTATTCAATGGGCTGGTGGGAGTAAATACTGTACATGCAAAGATGGGAGAAAAAGAGAGAGCAGGTTGTCAGGAAGGGGGAAAAGAGAGCCTGGATTGTCTGTTTCAGCACCATGGACAGCCACAGCTTCTCTTCTAGGCTTCCCTTCATTGCTTGGCTTCCTCCACCTAGCTAGAAATTGGCTTTGTTCAAATCTGATATTTTTTTCCCCCTCCAATCTATGACTTGAGGCAGTCGATTTTCTACGCTACTGTTAAGCCCTTTGTTCTGTACAAATACAGATACCTAAGGGGGAAAAAATGGGAGTGGATGCAGGGATTCTTGAACAGCAAAGGAATGGTATCCGCTCGCTAACATTGACTGTACTAAAGCGCACAGTTTAAAACTCGGAACAGATTATGATTTTAAAACTGCAACAGGAGCTGTCATCAGCTACAGAAAGACAGACGCTTATTAGGGTGCAAGGAGAACCTTGACACAACATAGTGATGCACCGAGACTGAAACGTAGCAATTATATGTCTTTATTCTTGACAATGATGTCTCATTTCAACAAAATACTAATGCAAAAACATAGAAGAACATGTCCTCAGGAGTAAGGCTTCTGAGAATTTTCATGGGGAGCAGGGTTAAATTTGCTGTGAATGTATCTCCCATATATTGGCCTTGTCCAGCATCTATTAATTGCAATAACTCATAATAATTCATAGCTCATAGTTTAAGTGCGAGGCTAAATATAGCTTATTTGGCTCCACCACATGGTTTTAATAGTCATCTGAGCATTTGGTGGGTTAGTGTTACATTACTATTTCTGTAAATGCGTATTATTTTGGAAAGCACACCAGCAATCCACAAGCAAGTCATTCTGGAGTCAGTCCTCACATGAGGATTGCAGGCCAAGTAGCGCAGTAGAAATCATCAGAGACCATGAATGCTTTTTCACAGTGAACTTGTAATGAATGGGGCCATTTAAAGTACCAGACTTTGCCATTCAAAAAGTAGATTTTTCATGTTTCGCTGGTAATACTGTTCAGGAGTGTGAGTTTAATCAATCATTTCTATTCACACTTGTGTGCTTACAGCTCCTGTGTATATTCATTGGGGGAAACAAAGCTGTTTATTTTGGGCTACAAGTACAGTGGCATTATAGTTTCTGCCAAGGGGCCTACCTGTATTGGAATGAGCATCAGCAAAACAATAACACTTGTTTCCTGTGAAAAAAAACATGCTGACAGCATATTTCCCTCAATTTGTTTCATTTGTAAGGCTTCAAAATGTCAAAAAAAATGAAGCCGGATGTACTGTATGCAGAGCTGTGTTCATTGATACAAAAAACATCAAGGGGTGAGATATATGGAAAACACATTATGCATTTCTCTCTTTCTCTCTCTCTCTCTCTCTCTCTCTCACACACACACACACACACTCACTCTCTCTACTTATTTAAAGCAAAAGTATAGTGAAGCTTGTGAAGTTAAGTGTGGCAGGCTGCTAACCGATTCATTAATAGTCTGATTAATTGTTCTGTACCATGAAGCACAATCATGCAAAGTCCAAAAGAAATTCACTTCTTGGACTAATCCCTCCCCTCCCCAGGCTTTTTAAAGAAGTTAGTTCAAATCGATGAGGCTACATCCAGTGGTATTCCTACCTAGAACAGATCTATTGAAATTAATGGCACTTGTTCGCCACAGCTAGCTCAACTTATTGATTTTAATGTATTTGCTCTAGGTAGGACTAACATAAGGGCTAGCCCATGGGGATGGGGCAAATTACCAACTTTCTCTCCTGATTTTATTCCCCCGCAAATATAGCTGAGGATTAAGTTGTTATGGCTCTAATCCTCAAAGAGTAGCACCAGTACAATGTTCATTAACTCCAGTATTTTTTTTAATAGGGGGCATTCACACAGAGTGACTATTTCATCTGTTAGACCTGAAAACGCAAGGAAAGAAAATGTGTGGATGCTTTGTGTGTTACAGATTTACTAGTAATGTGCAGAACTGGGTGTCGAAAGTGCTTGAAACATACTTTCTTTCCAACAGGTGGCACTTAAGATGTTTATGTGGAAAAAACACAAGGCAGAAATGGCCCCAACCTTGTAGCAGGACACCATAAAATGAGCTCCATTGGGATGTGACTCTATATATGAGGCTGTTGTTTCTTTTAAATCGTAGCGACCCTCACTTTGTCAAGTAGTATGACAGTGCAATTAGCATTTCTGTGCTCCATGTTTCTGGGGAAATGCCACTGGAATGAATGGCTATTTGTAAGAGGGACTGGAGTCCAAGCTGCTCAATTCTCATTGCTTTAAAATCATTGAACTCCTCTACTCCTTCCCTTTCACACTGACTAATGATTTCATTTCATGGTCATTCATCCCATTAGCAGATCAGTAGAGAACAGTGCCATATTTTGTTTTGCTTTTTGAGAATACCAAGTCATTATTTTGATTCTTTTTAACTTGCTTCAGGCAAATCTGTTTAGGCAGACACTAACATTGCCAGGTGATAGTGTTGCAAACAAATTTAGCAATAGATCAAACAGTGTACACTCATGATCAGTGTATAAAACCCATGCTTTAAAAACAAGTGTTGGCATATTTTAATCTGTTGCTGTGCTTTGGTTCTTTTATTTAATATAAAACTACAACAATATTTCTCCAACATTACTTGCAGATCCTTCATTTGAAGTCACTTTCATTTTAACAATTCGCTTTTGTTTATAACAATTTTGAGATCAGTAACATATTAATTAGGTATTTGTCATTAAATATAGTTCAGCTGGTAAAAAGAATATTTCAGTGGTGTAATCTATATTGCATTTGTTTTCCATCCATTTCCTTTTGCAGCACTGTTGATTCCTTGAATGCTGCTGGAGAAGCCAGGACATTAACACATTCCAAACAAAAGGAAATGGAGCCTTTCCATAGATAAACTTAAAGATTATTTCGTATTCTCAACAAAAACAAAAAAATCAAAAATCTGTTCGATAGTAAATATTAATACTGTACAATCAAATAAAAATTAATAATAGCGAGTTACCAAAAATTGATAAAACCATTTAAAAAAAATAGATGCTGTAAACAACAAAAAAGATCCTATAGCAATTATAAAGTCTCTTCAAATCTTCTAAACAAGAAAGAAAAGTTTCACAGTGACATCTAGAGGCCTGCATGCATGGGCTCAAACTCTGGTCAAGATGCCCACTCAAAAAGCCAAAAATTAGAAGAGGAGAGGGAGAGAGTCCCTCAATCAAGTTGTCATCAAGACACGCTGCAGAAATAATCCAGTTTGAGATTTCTTTAACTGCCCTGGCTCAGTGCTAGGGAATCCTGGGAATTGTAGTTGATTGTGACACCACAGCTCTCTGACAGAGAAGGCTAAATCTTTCACAAAAACTACAGTTCCCAAAATTCCCTTGCATTGAGCCAGTGGAATTAAAGTGGTCTCAAACTACGACTTTGGACAACAAGAGTTTGAATCCCTTATCAAACATGGTAAACCCCTGAATGATCTTGGGAAATCACACTCTCTCAGCCACAGAGGAAGACAGAGGCAAAACCCTTCTGAATAAATCATGCCAAGAAAACCCTGTGATAGGGTTGTGTCAGTTAGAAACTACTTTAAGGCAAACAACAGCAGTCTGTTGCACCATTTTGGTAGCATTCCTGGATATATTATTGAGTATGATCTAAAATATTTCAAGTCCATTTTATCTCCCACTTTCTCATTTTTCAGTAGCTGTGGGGTCCAGTTTAGCAACTGGAGCAACTCTTGACCCATATTCCTTTATGTCATTGCACTAGCCCAAGGCCCCAACAGTTTTGTATTTTCAGGATTAGCACAAGGGTGCTATCCAGTATAGGTTTATTGCATAAGCAGTTGTGCATCCCATTGCATAACTGGTTACACAGCTGGATGCATTTGCCATTGGTGCTTTGCACAAATTCAGTACAACTGTGCTAATGAAAATTCTCACATTGCTGATGTTAGATTGGATTTAGGCCCTTGAGTTTGCAAATTACTTTACTATTTCTAGATGTTTGCAAACTATAATTATACAATAAATCTGAGTTGTGTTCATTTATTTTGATGTCCGATTGTACATTTTGTTCACTGGATCATGTTGATATGTACATTCCTCCTGTCCAGTGTCTGGATCTTTCAGAAGATGCAGAAATGGAGGGAATAATGAATCTTTTCATTATAAACTATACAAACTATACATTGCATTGAATTTTTTTTCCTCCTGAAAGTAATACTAAAATACTAAATAGTACAGGATAAACTAAGTCTTACAACTCAGCTGGAGAAGATCCAGATTGCAACTCTGCAATATCCTGAAGGCACAAATCTATAGAAGCTTTTAAATCTCTTTTTCATCCTCATGTCATAAATATCCCTTGTGCTCTTTTCTTTAAATTCAGTCAGTATAGATGAATTCCCAAATGTGATCTTTGCCCTCACCAGTGCAGTGTCATCATTTCTGAGTGAATATAGAAAATAGAGTTGGAAAGAACTCTATGAGGTTTGCCACTCGGAATATGTGTGAATAATTTTTCAATCTTGCATGTTCTGAAAATGATTTCTTAGCAGAGTTCTGCAAGGTGTGACTAAAATTCCATCTGATCTAGCATCTTGTTTTGCAAAGTCCCTGGACAATTACTTCCCAGAAGACCCATGAGTAAAATGGAACTATGGCAATAGCACTTTCTCATTTTCCTTCCCAGCTGATATTTGGAGCTGTACTGCTTCTCAACATGCAGATCCTACTTAGCAATATGATGTAAGGAGTTGATAAACAAATTCAAGCAATTTCATTTTGATTCTATTTAAAATGTTGGCCATCATCACATCATGCAGAATTTAGTTAATTTATTGGGCCCATGTGAAGATGATACAAGCGGCATCTGATGTAGATGCTCCTTTTCTTGGTCCCTCTTTATTATAAAAACCCTGGCTGGCATCGTCTTGGGAAACTGCATCATCATAAGCCATCTTACAGTCACGTAAAGTTGAACTGAACCATTGTGCAACATTCCTGTTCTCAGGAGGGGAGCAGACATGTGGCTATGCCATTAGGACCATTGAGCAAGTGGAACTAGCAGCATGGCAGTTGCCCAATGGTCCCACTGAGTATCATGTCTCGATGCACATTGTGTCACAATGTATCCCATTGCACAATGGAACATTTTGTGCAGTGCCCCGTTGTGCATCATCACTAATCGCTACCATGGTTGTGTATCATGCCAACAGTGTAGCTCCCTCATCTTAAGTTACACATCATATCTTCTGTTGCATAGTACTGACCATATGTTTTCCCAGATTTATTTTCTCTTTTTCATTTATTTTATTTTTTCTACATATGTGTTTAAAGGGGTCTTTGCTCTGTGTTTTATTATCCACATCGATAGTTTTCTGGGTCTTCATGTTTCTGTTGATCTCACTTGTTTTTATGGGCAAAGCATTTTTTCTTCTTTGTCATATATAATATGTTTCATATGCCATGGCTGACTGGCAAGCAGGGTGGAAATATGTCATCATGATGATCTCCTATCTGGACTTCAAAATCATTTCAATTCTTTCCAGAGGCATTGCAGATACAAATATCTTTATGTAGTCCTACCAAGTAATTCCTCAGCCTAGTACCATTCATTTCAGTAGCATGTTGTTATGAAAGGGTGTGCCATTGTGATCCTTATCTTCCATGCTTGCTTTTGAATGTACAGTGAATTCTCTCAGTCTATATGTTATCATGTCCTTTTATGTGATTTTCCTTAATACTGTATGCTTTGTCTAGGTTATTGTTCAGTTGACAGATTTGCACATTGCTGCTGCCTGCTCAAATTTAATATCCTTGGTAAATTCATCTTTATTGTTCTCTTTCTTTTGGATCATTAACCAATCTTTTAATTGTTTTTAGAACTGTGGTCAACATCTGTGGTACCTTGCTGAACACCTGACTTTATTTGAATCTCTGCCATTTGCCACAGTTTTTGTTCAGTCCTTTCACAGATCATGTTCAGTTTCATGTGTCATTGTTCCCATCAAGTAAGGCTTTGTAGCATAAAATAAAATGTCTGTTCATGTTTCTTCCAGCCCTCCATTCCCTGGTAGATTTCAATATTGGTTCATAATCTGGCATTTTTTTCTGGAAGACCAAAATTTCTTGAGGTTGTGTCTTTTGACTTCATAATCTTCACATATATGTCCAACTCTGGCCTAAACACTATGTGACCTACCAAATAGACAGAGTCCACCATCTAAATATGGTAAATCACTCAAAGTGGGGCTAACAAACCTCTTTTTAACATATTTCTGTATCCACCAAAAATGAGGGGGTTATCAGGTGGCAGAGAAACTATACAATACATAGTGAATGGGTCATTTATTAGATGGCTTGCAAAGTTTTGCACGCCTTCACAATATATGTCAAATTCCTATAGTGTATAAAAATATAACAAGGACTCTCATGTGATTATCTCATAGCTGAAAATTAAAATTCAAGGATAGCTATTGAAACTGATCAAGATAAACAGAAGGAACACAGGATATGATTGAACTATGGATTTCTTTGCAGGAGCATGATACTGATATATAAATCTTTGACTTATATGGAAGGATGAATTGTTGAGGAAAATATGTGAGGTTCTGGAGGGAGGCTGTGTTGGATTATTTTTGCTGCAGAAAAAGTGCTATAGTTTTATCCCCAGTGTGAGAAATCACAACTATTTCATCATGCTGTTCTCCCTGTACTTGAATATCCTGAATTTTGTTTCAAAGGAATTATTGTGTTGAGGAACATGTGTGAGGTTTTGGAGGGAGGCTGTGTTGGATTATTTTTGCTGCAGAAAAAGTGTTCTGCACATAAAACAGTGTTTTCTTCACAGAAATCATGCTTTTGCGCGCACACACACACACACCCACACCAAATGTGTTTTTCTCTGCACAATTCCTCTTCAACATTTCAGGACATTTGAATACCAGAAGAAAACCATCCAATCATCTGATTGCTCTATTATTTTTCTCAGCAGGTGTTCCCAAATGTCAGGAAACCCATTTTTCAAACTGGAAATAAATACCGTAATTGAAAATACTGTTTCCATCCCAGAAATCATGGTATTTCTGCTTCAGTCATAAGTGACTTTAAAAATGTTTAATGGATAGTGAATCCATCTGCAGCTATTACAAATGGAAACTAGGAATGAATTTACTAAGTACAGAGGCTCTGGTTACCAGAATTTGGAAGTAAAAGTCAGATGGCTAACTTTAGCACATTCTCTTTCTGACTTCTGGTTAATTCTTGTTGGAAACAGAGCTGTGTGAGATGGACCATTCTTTTAACTTGATGTGGTGGCTCTGTTCTCTTTCTAATAACCCAGTGATCACCATGGTCATACATTATTGCATCGATTGTCAGCTGAAATGATGATCCCTTCATTGGATCAACCAGAGGTTTAAATGAATTGTAGGCCTCCAAATCTTTAAAAATACGAATCGGGGGGGGGGGGGGGGAGGTTTGGAAAATTTTCAACACTTTTATATGTGAGAGTATTGTACTTTTTTTCCTTGTTCTTTTTTGTCTTGCCTTGTCTTGTCATTAAACCTTTGGCTAATCCAATTAAATAGAGGTTCAGTTCTCATTGTACACAACCAATAGTTTCAGATAGCCAGTATCTTGACTGATCGGTATGTCATCTTTTCCTTGTTTCTGGTCCTGATTGAATTTGTGTCATGCTTTTATTTTGTCATCTTTATAGCTCTTCCATCTTTATCCTTTTGGCACCTTAAATCTCTTGGCTCCAGCCTGAGGATTGTACTGCTGCATCAGCAAGGCTGGCTGTACTATTAGACAGAAAGAGGTGGTTGGCTGAGACACTATTTGCTGAAAGGTGACATTGTCCTCCTGAACTCTCTCTAGCTGTTACCATGGTGGGAGCTGCAACGCTTTCTTGTTCCTGGCTTGGTATGCCTGTCTGTCTTGCACCAGTCTTCACCTGCCAGTGGGAAAGCAAGCAGGCAAAGAAAGGCAATTACAGCAAGACATGTACTAGTAGGCAATGCATGCACTCAAGCATTGCTCCTCTTCTATGGCAGGTAGTCTTAGAAAAGATAGTGAGATTCAGGTACTAATCTGATTATCTTCTATTCAGAGAATGAGAGTGGATAGGTAGCTCATTTTGTGTTTTTCCTCTGGCAATGAAATACCTTGGGTTAGCCCTGCTGCTTCCAAGCATATAGCACACAGAGAGAAACAAAGGTCTGCCAAAAAGGGGGCTATTCTGAAATAATGCTATTCCTAAGAGAGATCCAGTGTGAAACATGCACCTTTGGATTTAACTTTTCCTTCGGTTTAGCATAGTAGCCTACCTCTCTGACCTTGACACCTCCCCTGTCCCCACCCCTATTTGCTTTCTGGCTCTCCTTGCCATGTATCCTCTGTTGCTTTAAACAATCTCACAGCTCTTGCTTTTCCCTCCACCTCATTAATTCTCCTTCACTTTTCATATCCAAAGTAATTTCTCTTCCCCTTTGCCTGTTCGTTTTAATTTTTCTGCTTCCTCTCTTGCCATTAATGCTCGCGTGCAGCTTCCTTAGAAACATGTTTTAGAGGGGATGTGTCATAGCCATTTGTCTGTCCCTGTCTTCGTTTGGGAGATGAAGCAGGGCATCTATTTAAGGAGAACTGGAAACAGCAGTGGCTGGAGGTGGTGGTTTAAATTGAGTGGAGCCAAAATCTGAATCCCACGCACAGCTGCCAAAGAGAGAAGTTGCTCAGCAAGAAGAGATCCAGTTCCACATGCAGTTTCCTCCCACACTGAGAATCTGCTACTTCGGATCCTGGCCCAAATAGCCATAACAACATTCTCATTAAATTAGAAGGTACTGTTGTTTAAAAGTCAACCAGACCAATGTAATTGGTTGTGTGTTGCTTTGGGGCCAAGGAGTACTGGATGTCCAAGGAATCATGTAGATTCCCTGAGCTAGTCACTGACACATTTCTTGCCACTTGAGACAGAATGTACATACCATGATGGCTTTAAAGTTGGTTAGGGAGTGATTCTCCTCTCAGTTTTACTCAGAATTTTACCGTTTCTTAACTCTTTTACTCGGTTTCTTAACTGAGGCTCAGCAGTTTGGGTAGTTCTTTTGGCGTTCAGACCAAAACCCATACCAGATTTACCACTCCACTGACATTGGAACTACTACCATACACTGTTCAAAAACTATGGCTAATATACAATAGGCATATTTCCTAAGCCTCTCTTGACCCTGAAAATGAATGCGCACATTACACCACTTATGACCTGCAAACACAAGAAGCTATAATCAATTTGATGTGTTCATCTGTTACTGCAGTTACCAAACATGCTGTCACTAGCATAGGGTTTGTGAACTCTATTGTGATTCTTTGACGATTATCTTATGGATAAGATGATGTCAGCATCAGTTTAATTCTCAGGTAGATCCACTGTTGTGTCTCTCTAGAGAACAACTTTTGGATTGTTGGATTGTGTCTCTCTAGAGAACAACTTTTAGTACTGCCTATGTAGATAAAATATATATTACAAATTAATGCTTTTTAGCATTTATATCATGCTTTAGTCCATTAGTGTTTCCCGTCCTATCTGAATTAGACTACTGGCTTTGCCCCCTTAATGTGCTAGAACCACTAGCAGATTTGTGATCATTGGCTATAACTGTTTCTTTCCTGGAAACTCTCCACAGACTGGTACCTGATGGCTCACAGACTAGCACCAATCCAGGGACCACTCCTTTGCGTAGCATTTCTTTAGACCAGCGAATCCAAACTCTGTTATTCCAAGTAATTTGGACTTCAGCTCCCAGAAGCCACAGCCATCTTAAGCCAGTAGTCTAGGATTCTGGGAGCTAAAGTCCAAAACATCTGGAGGATCAGAGTTTGGGAATCACTGCTTTCGACTGTTTAATGTGTTTCATATATATAATCCCAGGAATGATATATATCATCAGGGAATTCCAAAAGAAAATCAGCCAGTGCTTTATAGACTATAGGAAAGCTTTTGACTGCATAGATCATGAAAAGCTATGGAACGCCCTTAAAGACATGGGAGTGCCAACACATTTTATAGTCCTGATGAGGAATCTGTACTCAGAACAGAACATTGAGAAACAGAATGGTTCCCAATTGTCAAAGGGGTCAGACAAGGCTGCATCTTATCATCCTACCTATTCAACTTATATGCAGAACATATTGTAAGAAAAACAGGCTTGGACAAAGAAGAAGGAGGAATGAAAACAGGAGGAATGAATATCAACAATCAAAGTAAGATATGCAGACGAGACCATAATACAGTACTAGCAGAAAACCTCCCAGACCTGGAGCAACTACTAAGAAACATCAAGGAAGAAAGTGTAAAGGCAGGTCTGTTGTTGAACATAAAGAAAACAATAATAATGAGAATGGAGAATCTTGACAAGTTCAAGCTAGTCAATAAGTAGCAAAAGAATTCTCATTTTGTTGTTTGTTGTTAACTGCCCTCGAGTCGATCTCAACCCATGCGGATGAGACATCTCCAAGACTCTGTCCTCCACTGCTCTACTGAACCCCTGCAAACACATACTCATGGCTTCTTTAATAGAGTCCCTCCGTCTTGCATACAGCCTTCCTCTCTTTCTACTTCCCTCTACCTTTTCTAACATTACTGTTTTTTTTTTTCCAAAGATGCATGCCTTCTCATGATGTGTCCAAAGTATGACAACCTGAGTTTTGTCATCTTGGCTTCTAGGGAGATTTCTGGCTTGATATGCTCCAGGACCCATTTGTTTGTCTTTTTGGTTAGCACTCCTCTCCAGCACCACATTTCAAATAAGTTGATCTTCTTCTTTTCCTCATATGTTCTCATACCTGAGATCAAATATTGATATGGGGACTGAAGCCAGGAAATCAGAAGAAAGTTAAGAATGGGGAGAGCAGCTATGAGAAAACTAGAAGAGATTCTAAAATGCAAAGATATGCAACTCAGCCCAAAAGTTAGAATCATACAAGACATCGTATTCCTTATTACCATGTATGGATGTGAGAGCTGGACAGTTAAGAAAGCAGATAGGAAGAAAATCAATGCATTTGAGATATGATGCTGAGGATCCAGTGGATGGCCAGAAAGACAAACAAATGGGTCCTAGAGCAGACCATGCCAGAGATCTCCCTGGAAACTAAGATGACAAAACTGAGGCTATCATACTTTGGGCACATCATGAGAAGGGGAGGACTTACTAGAGAAAAAAAATGCTAGGAAAGATGTAGGGAAGTAGAAAAAGAGGAAGGCCACATAGTAGGTGGTTGGGATCTATTAAGGAGAACACAGGTATGAGTTTACAGGAGCTAAGCAGAGCAGTGGAGGAAAGGGAGTCTTGGAGATATCTCATCCACAGGGATGCCATAAGTTGAGATCGACTTGAGGGCAGTTAACAACAACAAAGACAGAGAATTTAGAATGTAGAAGCATTCCAAAGCTGCAAGCCAGATTCTTCACACAGAGTAAAACCCCATCCCAAGAAGGCTTTATTCTTGACCTAGCCAGATGGAGTGTGGTTGAAAATGAGCAATATTAAGTTCCCAACAATTATCTCACAAATTTATG
Source organism: Urosaurus nigricauda (assembly GCA_034509955.1). NCBI lineage: Eukaryota > Metazoa > Chordata > Lepidosauria > Squamata > Phrynosomatidae > Urosaurus > Urosaurus nigricauda. The sequence goes on from JAOEGL010000003.1 coordinate 172,536,356, forward strand.
GCAGAGGTAAGGTTTGATCTGTAAACCTTTGAGCACTTTGTTGCTGTACTACACCTGCTCAAATTGTGATTCATAGAGCTGGATTTTTATTTTCTCCGAAACACGTTCCAACACCACTACAATCATCATATACTATTTTATTTATATCTTTTCTCTCAACATGGTCCCACAGCAGTTTACAAAGTAAGTTAAAACAAAATAGCTAAAACATTGTATAATACAAAGAATAAAAAATAACTGAACAATCAGGCCTATTAAAACATTATTTCATTAAGTATGCAAGCACCGAGTCCTTGGCAGAGACATTCCTTCCATTGTATGTTTTCAGAATGGGCAAATGTAATCTATATAAACCTATGTGTAATGTTTTCAGCTGGGGAAAAGAAAAGAGTGTCTCAGTCCAAAGTTTGCCTCAAAAGATTTGATGCAGAGTGCTTTATCCGATCCCTTGTCTGACCTTGAATTTTTTCTCCTGACATGTTACACTGCCTGATAGTATTGGTAGCTGAATCAATTTTGACTGTGGTATTTGTAGCTGAATCATTAATCAATTTGAGTTTTATTATTATCATCACAAAGTGTTCTTGTCTTTGTTCACGCTCAAATGCAGGCACCATTTTGCATAGATGGCTTTGAAAAACAATAATTGGTCTTTTGGGGGGGGGGGAAGTATGAGTAGAAGGCTTCAATGAACCTTAGCACTCGTACCCTAAATTTAGCTAGGCCTGGGAGGAATATCACTTGCTAGAATTTATTTATTTATTTATTTTATTTACAGTATTTCTAACCCACTCTTCTCAACTCCCAAGGGGAGACTCAGAATACTCTGAGATTACTTGTTTTTAATGACTTGATGGTTCTATCATTTATTCAATGGGTTTTGTCTAATCTGAAGACGGTTTTCTAACCTTTTGCTGTTGACTGATAAATAACTAGACTGTTCCTCTTCTAAGATTTATACAGGACGAAGGATTATTTACAGTATAATTTTTAAACTATAGAGAGCTGCTTTATTGTCAGGCCATAAGACAGACAGATGGCAAGCCAGTCCATAGCTAGATCAGGGGCCAAAGGGTAGGATGAACAAAGGATGAAGAAAAGTAAAAGAGAACAGGCAGAAGAGTCCAGTGGAATTTGTAGGAGGTGTCAGGTTCTATAACAAACAATTTCAACTCAAGGGAATCACCACCAAAGAGGTTCTTTCTTTCTTTCTTTCTTTCTTTCTTTCTTTCTCATAATCCTCTGCTATGTCAGAGGTTTTTTTTTTGTCTAATAATCCACAAGGACATTAAGAAGATATTATGGAGAAAGGGAAAGGACAGCAGAAGGCACAAACAAATTCAAGGCATAGCCAAGGACATCAGCTCTCTACCTGTTGTTGAACTTGAGTCCCCATCAGCCATAGCCAGCCTGGCAAGTGGTGAGTTATGAACAGAATAGTTAGTTGTTCATCCATGTAAGGGAAGCTGAAGGTTCCGCATTATTTCACGAGACTGGATGCATCAACCTTCAGTCACGTGAATGATAGGAAACTGCAGGGAGGGCTTTCTCAGCTGTGACAATCTATTTATAGTTTGTCCCCTGGGGAGATTCATCAGAAAGCTACTTTGATTGGAGGAGTTATGATGTCCAGGATAGGAGACTCATTTCTAGCTTAGCCTCTCCTTTCAGACAGATACTCACCCCAAACCACTCAAACATCATCTCCCATCTACAGTTTGAATTAGTACAGCTCATTTTAGAAGTGAGAACTCTACATTTTCACCTCATTCTGATGAAGGTGTAAATCCATCATTTCATTTCAACTCCCCTTGTTCCTTCTCTCTTTATCCTGTGGTTACAAAAGGGGGGTACCAGGTAGTTACATGTGCCACTTTGGGTGAGGAAATAAATTATTCATGATGCTGAGAAGGAGATGGGTTCCCTGCTCTCTACTGACATGTTAAGTTTGGTTTTTAGGTCCTTCAAAAGCTGAATTCTGCACCAAATATCACCACCTGCACCTTTATTTGTATGTATACACTGAGGGCTGCAGTATATACACATTCCTCAGACTAGTGAACTTTCTTATTCTCTTAAAACAGCCTAAACATCTGAATATCGTTGGTCACTGGCTGCAGTCCCATTTCTGTTTTTATGTAAGAGTGAATTTAGTTTATTTCTATACAGAAGTGACAATGAAATCAGTGTAGATTTCCAAAAGCCTGATTAGCACATCCACCTTCTAAACTCTGCAATGTCATTTTTCAAGAAGACACATTCCATTTAAATAAAAAATAGCTGTAAACCCCAAACATCGATCTAGTCACTGCAACCTATGCTGCAGAGAGAAAATGTAGTCCTGCTGTAGCATTCATCCAAGATTACACAAACACCCTGAGCCATGGATGAGAGTACAGAACCCAAAATAACATCGCACTAAGCTTTTTATAGATGGCATTGTCTTTCACTATAGCTGTTCCTTTCAAAGAGTGTTAAGTATGTGGCTTTGCAATAGTCTGGATTTCACCTTGAACCTATTGGTTTTTTATTTTGCTAGAAATACTCAGGGAAGGTTTTTCCTCATACATCATCCTTTAAGGTAATCTTATAAGCAAGCCCACAAAAGCTACTGACCTGCATGTCTGCCTACTTGCATGTCTGCCTACCTTTCTGTAGCACAATAATAACTGAAAAAACGGTTGGTGCAACACTCATTCTTCTCCAGATAGCAAAGGTTACCCTTCCTCGAGGCCTGGAGCCCCTATGAGTATATTCTGTGGGAGAGCTTGGAAAAATTACTTTTTTGGACTACAGCTCTCATAGCTCTCTTTCAAGTTGTGCTTTAGATAAATAGATTAGAATTATACCCCTGTGTCTTCAGGTACAATAGCATAAAGGAGCAATGCCTAACAAGGTGAAGCATTTTAGGAATGCTTAATTTTGGTCATTGCTTAGAATAGGATGCTGTATCAGATGCATCACTCATTTGATCTAGCAGGACATTATTTCTTATATTAAATGTTTATGTGCTACAATAAAGTAATTGGGATGGAGGTAATCTTTTATAAATTAGCCCAGTCTTCCTAAATCTGGTGTCCTCCCACATATGTCCTAGCACCCCCACTCAACCTGGCCAAAGGAAATGGTGGACACAGGAAATATTTCCTATTTGTTAATAAAACATTTCTTTCAAATAGGGAGTTAAAATTGCATTACTCATTGTCTGTATTGGATATCCACGTTAAATTGGCTCAGGTAGTTTGGTAAAGAATTTCCATGGCATTAGCCTCTGTGACAGTCCAGCACAGTTGCACTCTATGAATACTCAATGTAGTAACCATTTCTACCTTCAAATATTGAGTAGAATATTTGCTAATTAGTAGTTTTGTAGACAAAACCATATGTTTTCAGCAGTAGAGCTCACATGATTTCTTAGAGAAGGCTTGTGTTCATTGTGGGGATCTCTTCAGTGTCACAGAATATTTTTGTCTCCAGAAATTGCAAGAATTGGTACTTGTTGCTTCTGATTTAGAGATTACACCCAAGAATTCTTTGTTTCATTGCATCTAGATGCTGTGAATATATCATTCATAGCATCTAGCTGCTGTATCAATTCTTGTGAGTCAGTCAGTGCCAAGCTGTGGAAGAGTAGGGTAGTTCTGCTTTTGAATAGATGGATGTGCAGCATAATGGAAACCTATCAGATTCATGTTTGTAGAATTTGTCTGACCAAGATGGCCTCTAGTTGGTGTTTCTGTCTCTATTTATCCCAAGTTCCAGATTAAAGGCAGGATGGAAGAGAAGATAAATCCATTCATCTTCATTTTCTTACAAATGTAGAAGTGCACAGTCAGACTGCTTTTGAATTTCATACTACATGCTGAGTGTCCCTTATCCAGAATTCTGAAAATTGAAATACTCCAAAATTGTCCACATAGGTGGGTGAGGTAGTTTGCTTTCTGATTTTTCAGTGTACACAAAATATTTTTAAAATATTATATGTAAAATATGTTTATAAGGTATATGAAGTATAAATGAATTTCATGGTTTAACTTGGGTCCCATCTCCAAGATATCTCATTATGTATATGCAAATATTCCAGAATCCAAAAATCTCTGAAATCCAAAACACATCTGGTCCCAAACATTTTGGATAAAGGAAACTAAACTTGTACTGCCAAGGACTGCCAGTATGTGTTTATATAATATTATATTGAGTGAGGGGGAGGTGTTATTTGATATAAGGTCACCTAGTATTCATCCTTTAATATCAGTTTCACTTCACTTCACTTTCCCCAGTCTTCATTTTAATAAAATTGAAGTCATTTTTCAACATATAAATGTCAGCAGACAGCTCTTATACCTTTTGCTCCTAATTTTAAAAAAAATTGGAAAGAAATGTGTTATACCTGCTTGTAACTGTTGGTAACAAGTTTATTAGTCCAACCATTTCCCCCATAAGCTACAGCCTAACAGAATGGGTCCTTTAAAAGCAACAACAACAACCCAACCACCCTTCATTTAGTAAAACATTTACTAAAAACATTTCTCTAAATGAGGCATATATACTAATTTTTTGGTTCCTTAGAACTATGCTAAATGTATAAAATCACCCAGTTCTGTTTTCTCAGAACTGGAGTTCTTACAAAAAGACAGACCACCTTAGATAAAGGTCTAAAAATATTTATTCCTGACCCAACAATAAGCTAAGTAGTGTCCTGTGATGAGGAAGAATTACAGACTTCCTCCATTCAAACTGCTTGTTTACCTGCACTGTTACCTAAGGCAAAAAATACGATGGCACCTTCTCCTGCTGTGTGTACAAAAGTCAATTTAATTGGCTTGTGATTTTTTTCATTCAGCACTGGTGGTTGGACAGCATCTCTGGTAACACTGAGAGCAGCAAGATTACTTGGAGGTAAAACAGGCCATTGCTGAATGGCTAGCTCCTCCAGCACATTACTACTGCCCCCGGCATCTGCTGTTTAAGGCAGCTATCTCATTCTGCCTAGTGGTAGAGCTGGACTTGTAGGCCTAGCCCTCCAAGGCATCAGTATATTAGGTTTGAGTGGTATGTTACCACTCCTTCATTATACTGTATATTCTCTTTACACTGACACTGAAACAAAAAATGGGTTGTCCTTGCTGCAGCTGGTAAAGCAGAATATAGCAACATTGGGTCAAAAGATACAGTGGACCCTTGTTAGCCACTGGACTTTGGTTCTAGAAACCCCCATGAATAACAAAATCTGTGGATATTCAAGTCCCAGTCAATCAAGTGACATAACAAAATGGTTTCTCTTATATAAAATGGAAAATCAAGGTTTGCTATTTGGAATTTATGCTTTTTCTGAATATTTTCAAGCTGTGGATGCTTGAATCCATGGGTAAAAAAAATCTGTGGATAAGGAGGGCTGACTGTCCATCTATATCATGTTACTGATTTTGTGCATATGCATTTGAGTAGGGGAAGTACAGTCATCCCGCCATAGCTGTGGATTCAACATCCACAGCTTGAAAATGTTCCCAAAAGCAAACCTTAAATGTGCTATTTCATATAAGGGACACCATTTCACTTTGCCATTATATGTAATGGGATTTGACCATCCACTGATTTTTGTAACCGCGGGTGGTTCTGGAACCTAAACCGCAGCAGATACCAGGGGTCCACTGTACTTTCTCTGAATGAACCCTGCTATTTCAAGACTGATACAAGCTTGAGCTTCTGAAGATTTAAAGAAAAAAGAAATTACGCCATGGAAGTGCCCTCACCCCATTTCAAACCCCATCCCCAAACTGGTTTCCATGAGCAGTTGTTAATGTGACTCCAAGGAGTGTCCTAGAAACTCCTGCCAGTGGAAACCAGGGTTGCAGCCCCAATGTGGCAGAAGCGTGTCCAAAGCACGATTGTCTGTCACTTACTCAAACCTCACATTGCATCCTCCCACCACCTTTGGCCTCCAAAGCCCCTTTCCCATTCTCTTATTTGCTTTTTGCATTCACGCCATCTCAAAGCACAAAATCTAACCATGTTTCTGCAGAGGGAATCATTATTTCCTGCCTTATACAGCAGTCATCTCTTTCTTCCCTGATTCCTGCTGTGAAGGAAAAGTTGACTCTCATTTTTATAGCTGGAAGGAGGGTTTCTAGAGTCCCAGTTCTTACAGGAGCTCTTCCCTGCTTGTAAATACAAAGAAGTTTTTTTTTTTTTTAAACAGACACATACAATAAAATGATCAGAAGTATTAACTGTTTGGTTCCATTTGTCTGCATTATATATGTGTGCTGTGTAGGGCTCAACTGAAGCGGTTAACAATAAACATGCTTGTAGAATGCCTATGGTGCAGGCAAACTGGTTCAATGGCCATGAGCTCTCCAGAAAGAACCATGGGATGGGGTGCTCTTCAACAGGACTGGGTTGTAGTGAGCAGGCTGTGGAAACAGCCAATCACAGAGCTCCAGGAGTCCAGCCAATGAGAAGCTGGCTGGGCAGGGCTATAAAAAAGCCTTGACAGGGAGCAAAAGGGGGTTTATTTTGTTGAAGTTTTGAGGGAAGAGACATCTTTGGAGGGAGGGTGTGCTCTTGGGATTCCTGTGGGAACATTTAGTGGATATTTATAGGCCAGGAAAGGGTCTGAGAAGTCCAGTAGGGACTGGAGAGGCTTGAGGGAGTCTGAGAAAGAGAGGCTCAGAATAAGCCTGGAGGTTAAGGAAGCTTTTAGCTTTAACATTGGAGAAGGTTGCCTGAGTGGCTGTAATATTATTTTTAAGGAACTTTTGTAACTAAGGAATAAGACAAACAAAGCTTTTAAGTATATTTCAATATTTGTTTCTTTATTTTATAAATAAACTTCATGTTTTGAAGTACTGCTTGGCCTCTGTTAAACTATTGAAACATGCTACCAAAGATAACAGTGCCTCAGTAGGAGATAGGTGGTGAGTGAACAAGAAAGTGTTCACTACACATAAAGTGGTGGCAGCGGTGGGATCTAAAAGCCCAGGGTGCTGTCATCCAGAAGACGTAGGAGTGAACAGGAAAGTGTTCACTACATGAGTCTCCCATTTGAAAATGTATGCCACAAAACAAAAGTTTCCAGAATTCTGTTAAGGAAGTCATGACAGTTAAATCAGTAGAAACACAGTTTGTGCATACAGTATAAGTATGCCCTTATTTATAGGTGAGGTCCTTTTGAAGTCAGTAGGACTTGCTTCAAGTGATTATGACTATTTCCCATGTGGTTAGTGCTGCTATTCTTCAATCAGGTTTTAACTTGAGGGTCTTTCTTTATATCCCACAAAAGAGAGAGAGAGAGAGAGAAAAGATAGCTGGGGTGCTTCGAGGCAGTTCCAGTTTGTGTTTTTGTGAAGCAAAGGAAACGTTCTTTCAAGGGGAAGAACTCAGACCTCTAAATCTTTGGGGATGGGATTCCCTGCGGTAAACTGAGCAGCAATGTGTTATTTATGGAGAACACTTGCTGCTTTTGAAAAGAGCTGAGAAACATGATTTATGTGGCAAGACTTTTCCAGCATGAAGAACTTGGAGCCATCTGACAACAATATGCTCTGTGCATTGTAGAGAATATCTGCACTGCAGATCTGGGGGGTAGTCTTCATATTGTGTGACTTAGAATGCAGGTGTCCTGCACTTAGCCGTTTTTATTTCTTAGATTCTTTTTCTCTATTCCTGTTTCCAATATTCCTTTTTCCCCTCTGTGTCCAGACCTCCCAAAAAGCCTAGTCACTTGGGCATTTGAAAACTAAACACTCATACCTATGAATTTTAAAACCTCTCCAACCCCTAAGCTCTTAAGATATTCCATAAATCTATTCTGCAGAACACTTTGCAAGCAGGTGTGGTAATATTATAAGATTATGTGTGTGTGTTTTAAAAAAAACCCACTAAATTTCCCTTCTGGCAAAAGACATATGCTTACAGCTAAAGCATTGCTAATATGGTACAAGTAGAAAACCCAAGGCTCCTTGATTATTAACATTTTTAATTTATCAGTTACATTTCTATTCCATTTTCTTTCAGTGAATATAAGATTGTGTACAGAGTCCTCTTCCTATTCCCCCCCCCCTTACATCATCCCTATAAGTTATGTGAAGCAGAGAGAGAAAAAGAGAGACTGCCTCAAGCTCACAAAGTGAGTTTCAGGTTATGTGTGGACTGGAACCTGGATCTCCCATGTCCCAGTCCAACGCTATAATTACTATGCCACTAACCTTTGACCCTAAATACCATAAAGGTACCAAATCCCCATTGATCATGGAAGCTAAGTAGTGTCAGTCCTGATTAGTACTTGGATGGGAGACCACCAATGAATAGCATGTGCTATAAGCTATATTTCAGAGGAAGGAACTGGTAAAGCCACCTCTAAGTATTCCTTGCCTAAGAAACCCTATGAAATTCATAGGGTTACCATAAGTCGACAGCTGACTTGAAGCAAATACAGAGAGAGAGAGAGCTTTTGACTCTTTGTGATGCTTCCTCTCATTCTGATTAGCCATTTGCATTGCTTTCTAGATTCTACAGCTTACATGTGCAAATTATTTTTTTATTTTCCATGTTGGTCGGATTGTAAGACATTCTCCTGCCCTGTGGAAAAGGAATGCCAGATGGCTTGATGTAAAAGCTTGGAAGTTGCTTCTCAAGGGCACATAGGCTGTAGCTTTCTCCAAAATAATGTGTAAACTATAGCTTAGTTTTGGAAAATTCTTTTTTCAGGACCGCCACCACTTGCTTCCAGAGCATTCTCACAGAAGAGCAGTTCCCACATTTTCCTTAGGAAAGGGAAAAACGGACTGGTTTTTTAACTGTGGAGAATGAATATGCTTTCCGTGCCTCACCATAATTTTTTCCTTTTCCTAGCGCACTGATTTTTGAACAATTCAAACAGGATCTAATGAGTTTTCCAAGGGGCTGTAATGCAGTCCATCAATGGTGACAAAGCTTTCTTGAAATACAACTTTTTTGGTATCACTGATCTTTCTTCAAATGTAGGAATGTTGCTCCTGGTCAGAACCTAGAAAACATTATTTTTTTTTTTGGACTACAATTCTCAAATTCCCTTACTTGCAGGGGAAGTCTGAGAGCTGTAGATCAAAAATATAATGTCTGAGCTCTGTTCTAGTCGTGGACACTTGGAATCAAAGAGGGCATTCTTATTAAATGCGCAGATGACACTAAATTAGGAGGGGTAGCTAATACTCCAGAGGACAGGATCAGAATTCAAAATGACCTTAACAGATTAGAAAGCTGGTCCAAAACCAACAAAATGAATTTCAGCAGAGGAAGATGTAGGAAACTATGCCTGGACAGTAAAAATGAAATTCACAGATACAGGATGCATGACACCTGGCTTGATGGCAGTAAATGTGAAAAGGATCTCGAAGACTTCAAGGACCACAGGCTGAACATGAGTCAGTAATGTGATGTGGCAACTACAAAAGCTGACGCAATTCTAGGCTGCATCAATAGGAGTATAGTGTCTGGATCAAAGGAAGTAATAGTATCATCTATTCTGATTTAGTCAAACCCCACTTGGAATATTGTGTCCAGTTCTTGGAACCATAATTCAAGAACTGGACACAATGTGTGTTCAGAGGGTGACCAGAATTGTGAAAGATCTTGGAAACCATGCCCTAAGAGGACCTTAGGTTGCTGGGAATGTTTAGCCTGGAGAAGTGAAGGTTAAGAGGTGATATGATAGCTCTGTTTAAATATTTGAAGGGACTTCATATTGAAGATGGATAAAGCTTTTGTTCTGCTGCTCCAGAGAATAGGACCTGGAAAAATGGACAGTGGAATATACTGCCTTGGAGTGTGGTGGTTTTGAAGGAGAGGCTGAATGGCTACCTGTCAGAATTCAGAATGCATTGATTGTATATTTCTCCATGGCAGGGGGTTGGACTGAATGGCCCTTGTGGTTTCTTCCAATTCTATGATTCTATTTATGAGACGCATCTTGACATCTGCCTAACTTTTTAAAAACCTTCCTATTACAGTACGTGTAGGCTGCACATGGCTATATTAGAGTAGGGACCATAAAAGTGTGATCATTGACTTAAAGCACCTCTCCCTCATTTGCAGTGCTAACCCCTCTGCCCTCTGCCAAATTGGCCATTTCTTCTAAACATGAAACACAATTTAGCCTTAGTCTAATTATTTGAATATTGATCTCAGTTCACACCATCTCAAATGGACCCCAGAAAACCATACCCAGCATCCTCTGCAACAGTAGCTCCCAAACCAGATCCCCCAGATGTTGACTGAATTCCTAGAAGCCCCAGGCAAGCATGGTCAGCGGTCAGACCTTCTGTGAGTTCTAGTCCAACAATATTTAGAGATTTAGGATTGGGAATCTGTGAAAGTGTTGACATTCTTTGGCAAATAGAGGAGGGTCACTTTTAATAAATAGACATGGGAAATGTTCTCAAAAGTATGTCATTTGAAAACCATTCTTCTATTTGAGCGCCAGCTCTGGTTGTAACTGATTCTTAATTTTCTGGATAATGGTAAAAAGTTATTATCATTCTTCCTGAATAGGGTAACTTTCTCCTGATCAGTTTTGCCTGCAGCACACGTGCCTGATCCCACCCAGTGATTCTTTCCAAGCACTATGAATTTCATGGCTGGGGAAACTAATGGGAAGCTAGAGACGATCAGTATTGGCATTTAAAACTCCGCAGGTCCATTAGTCACTCATGCCCTTTCAAGCAGAAATCCATCTAGAGAATGACCTTGTCCAACCGTGAGATACCACTATTATGCAAGAAGAATGATCTGTGCTTGCTTACGGATAGATATTTTAGCGGTAGTTTGTATTCCAGGTCATCATCTGTTAAAAATGTGTCCCTGTGTGAAGTTTTGATCTGGTTGGAACTTTAAGCAGAAGCAAAATTAATCCAAACACTGGTTTCTACTTTAACTTAAAAGACATTATCAGAAACTTGATATGAGTTTCTAGGCTTTACCGCTTCTAGATGTCAGGTGTTGGATAAAATGTTCTTCTTCATCACCTATCCTTGCCTCCAATTCATTGAGCATATGACTTGCCCAAGTACCAGTGGGTTTCATTGCTGAGCTAGGAACTGAACCCTGGTCTCCAGAGTCATAGTCGATCACTCAAACCACTACGCCATGCTGGCCAAGCTACCCCTTCAAGTCACAGTAAACCATGGGTGTGAAGTTACTTTTACAGAGCAGGGGAACCAATGGCCTTCCAGATGTTATTGGACTCCAGTTTCCATCAACCAGTTTGACAGTGATGAGGGATGGCAGTAATGGTGTTTCATCAACATCTGGAGGACAAGAAATTCCCTACCCCTGCCCTATTTCCTGTGCAAATGGTTAACAGTTTTCTATTAAACTATAAAATTCAGGTGCATATGTAAACAACGTGTATTATGAACAAAGCTACCATTTGCTTGAACAAATCATACAAACATAAGGGAGAATGCATAACATCACAGTAATATTTCTTTTTAAAAGAGTAATGAGATATAATTCATAGCCTTCTATAAACTGAGTCCCTAGAGATTGTTGGACCTATGCTCACAACAGTCTCAGCCACCACGGCCAATGATCATGGATATTGGGAGTTGGACTCAACCAGTTTCTGAGGATTCAAGTTTAGAACTATTAATCTCAAGCTTCATACTGTTACCACTGCTTCATTAATCTTGAATGACATTAATTCCATTCCTTTTTAGCTATGATATACTGTACTTTTTATCTAAGCAATATTTCCTTGCAAGGGTTTGTTGCTTAGGATATAAACTCTTTGGAGGAGGAGAACATTTTGGCAATTAACATTCTGTATTGACAGTAGTTTTTATTTTAGTTTTGTGTATGTGTGTGTGAAAAGAGAATGACACACCACTTGAGAGATTCTGCTCTTTGCAAGGAGTTGAAATAATAGCTGCATTGACTGGTAAAATAATTTCCACCCCTTAGGCAGAGTTAACTGATTCATATCATCCCTTTCGGGTATAGTCTCTCTGGGCTGATGAATGGTCACTTCGGAACAGAAATGTGAAGGTCACATTATTGATTCAGAACCTCTCAATGCTTGTTGACGTTTTCCACAGGACATGTCTTATATTTTATGAAATTGGGTCGGTGGAGCAGAAGACAGTATGACATCGTCCTGTCCTTCATTCAAAATCATAGGCATTTGCCTTGATTGATATGTTTACAATACAGCTTTAAAACCAGTTTCAGGCTTGTTTTAATTATCATAACTGCCAGTTAAGAATTAGCACTGTAGTTTGGCAAAAAGCATATCCTAACAGCCTTACAGAACTGGAAGTCACCAGTAATTGGAGGAAATTGTGATGAGTACACAAGTTTTAAAAGGTTTATATTTATAAGGTATAATTTTCTTCTAGTCTTGTTTTGCTCCAGAGCTCAAAGCTCTCTAAATATATTAAAACATGTAATTTCAGGAATGGAATACAGATCACTACTATTCATAGTAGTAGTCTGAACACCAGTGCCATTGGCTGCTGGTCCATGGCACGTTTCCAAAAAAGCTTTGCAAATAGGATAATAATGTGGTACAAATAGCAATAGCAAGTACATTTGTATACCACTTATCAGTGAACTAACCTTCCCTAAGCAGTTTATAATGTGTAAGCCAATTGCCCCCAACAAGCTGGGCAACCTGTGAAATGATGGAAGGCTGAGTGGGCCTTGAGTGGACCTTGGAGCCCTCCTCTAGGATTGAACTTGCAAATGTAGCAGTACAGTACCAGCATTTAACCACTGTGCTACCAGGGTGCAAGTCCCTGGCACACCGGGAAAAGTTGTCACTATACCAGGTAGCTTGAGAAACACCTAGAATACATAACTTACTACATGCAAGGAAGAAAGGGTGTGTGTATTTACAACAAGGTTGGACAATGTGTGGCTTCCAGATACTGTTGGTCTGCAGCTCCCATCAATGAGCCATTATTCCCAGCAGTAAGGGATTATGCAAGATGAAGTCCAGCAACATCCAGGGGGCCGTATGCACCACATCCCTGGTTTACAGGATACACCACTTACTCTCTAAAGTGGTACGATGCACAAATCTAATGTTTCAGTCACTGATCCTGCGTCTCAGCTCTTCCTTCCTGACTTTTCAGTATAATGTTTCTGTTAATGCAAGTTAAAATGGCGGTTGCTTCTGTCATCTCATAGTGCTGATTCATGTTGCACTATAAAACCTTCCTCCTAAAATGTATCAATACTTTGCTTTTCAAAAGAGGAAAGAAATGCAGCACAGGCAATTCCCTTTCAGGGATATTTGCATTTCTAGCTTGATTTTATTTTCCTCCACGTATTGTTGTTTGTTTCTGACAATGACAGGGCAAAGCTTTGAGCACTTATCAGAAATATACTGTATTCTCTTACCAGTGCACTGTGGATCGGTTGTAATCAAACCATAAAGAGAATAATAAAATGCATGGAGCACATTTTTGTTTGCTGAGATTTTGTTTCAGCTGCAGTTGTGACAATCATGGCTCCTTTAAAATTGATTAGACAATTTAACTTGAAATTTAACTCTGACTGTGGCAGAGAGAGATAAGCCTGTGAACAGGAGCATAAAACATTAATCTTTTGGTGGTCATGTTGATCTTAGCAGACCTGGCAGGGTGTGTTTGTTCTGAATTTTTTAAGGGTAAGACTTCACACTCAAATGTGCACATTATTTGGGTTTTGATAGAAAAGATGAAAAATGATTTATTTGGGTCTTTACTTGAACAAGCATGGTCTTCTGGAAATAAGCAAACCTCCAGAAATGTAACATATCCCCTATTTAGCATAGGCAATATCTATGGATATGCTGGCTAGGGGATTCTACGAGTTGTAGTCCAAAAAGTAACTATTACAAGCTCATCTAGGGAGTTGATGACCTCAAAATACTGGAATCAGTGTTAAATTAGGATGCACCTACACTGTAGAAATAATGCAGTTTGTCACTACTTTAACAACTATGGCTCCATACTACAGAATCCTGGGATATGTACGGTAGTTTTTTGAGTCACCAGCACTCTTTGACAGAAGAAGCTAAAAACCTTGCAAAACTACATATCACCAGATTCTGTAGGATGGAGCCATGCTCATTAAAGTGTTGATAAAATGTATTATTTCTGCAGTGAAGATGCACCTTCAGCGTGGATTTGAAGCATGACGCATTTTTTGCAACATTTAGTGTTTGCCAAAGATAACCAGTATTCTATGTGGTGATCATACAGAATGTGAGCAGGAAATGCTCATTTCCAAGTACTAGACATGAGGTGGACTGGACATGCATTGGCTTTTCCTCTTCCTTGCCTCAAGCATCTGGTATGTTCAGAGATATTTGCATTGTTTGGTTATTTCTGGGGGTTTTTTCTTAGGAGGGCCTTTCCTGCTGATCAGAATAGGCCCTCCAAACCTGCAGGTCTTTTTCTCCAGCACTGCTCTTTTGTTATCTGGCTACTAGAAAAGGATGAGGCAAGTGGAGAGTGTTTGCTTGTCTGCTGACAATTCGTAGTTCTGTAACCTGGACCCAATATTCCAAGGCTAACCAGATCCTGTGATTCTGCCCCACTGTCACTTGAGGAGACCTAGTTGTGTTTAAGTTGGCCATCCAGAAGACCTTGACCCTCAGCTTTTAATTTGGCTCTGTTTCCTACTTCCTCCAGCAGAGGCAAGCAGCCATAGGAGCCCAGATGGTTTCAGGCTGCACTTTCCATAATCCCATAATCCAATAATTCCGTAATCCCTTTCCATAATCCATAATGGCTGTGATGGCTAGGGCTGATGGGAGTTGTAGGCTAAAGACCTCAGGAGGGTCGGATGATTCCCATCTCTGCTTTATAGGAGTTACAGTGGTTCCATTTGTATGTATCCAAGTGTCAAGCAGAACAACAACAGGGAACCAAAATAACTCATGTAATAACATAAGTACTGAAAATTGGAAGAGATTTCCAGTCATGTATTTTGGATGCAAGGCTCAGTTCAAAGCATTCAGTATTATGGGTCATTTTGAATGGTGAAGATAACAATAATTTTTATGCATTTTTAAAAAAAAATGCAAAGAAAACGTTTTATAAAGAACCTTACAGAATATATCTCACAAATCCATTCACTGTTGCAGTATGCAAAAAGCTTGCTAAAGAACTGGGAGGAATAATGATTGCTTGAGAGAGAACAAATTACATGACGCATGCACTGACGGGATTATGTAAGCACCCATGACAGGATCTTTTTGTCATTGAGTGAAGCATCAGAGGAAATGCATCTTTAATAAATATGTTGATAGATAATCAATTGTGTTTAAAGGACTGATGTAATGTGCACAAAGTAAGCAATGTCAAAAGGGTGGAGTTGTTTTTTTAATATATTTCCTGCCTGCCAAAAAAACATTTAAAGAATTAGAAAATAAGTGATAGGGATAGGGGTAGAATGGGGATGGGAAAACGTGGCCCTCCAGTTGTTGGATTGCAGTTCCAAGAATCCCCCGGCACTTGTCTGCTGACTGGCACTGATAGGAAGTGGAGTCCAACAGTCTCTAGAGAGACTGTTTCACATCTCATTTCACATCTGACTTAGAAGAAGAGTCACAAGGAATACCCAAGTCATCAATGTCATTTTTCTTATTCCATTAGGAGCTAGCTGTGTGAACTAGAGGAGAAATAAACTACATGGAGCCACTGCAGCTCATGCTTCTTTTACTATACTGTAGAGAAATGAAACTCAACTCACCCTTGGCTTGTTCTGATCGGAGTTCAGCCAAACCCAGAAACATCAAATAGTGGCTCCTACTTTCCTGGCAGATTTTAACTATGTTGGTATCTAAGGAAAGGTCAGTTCTGCTTCTTTGCCTGTGGACTGCCCATATTTGATCTCTGACCTCTCCAATAGTAAGGATCAGGTGGTAAGTGATGATAGAGAACACTGAATTCTGTATGTTCTGGCAACCCAAGTGTTGATGCCAATTGAATTATGATGCAACAGCTGATATGATGTCATAAGTGCCTTACCCACAGTGTAAAAAAATGTAGGAGGGGACTGTGAGTTGAAGAAGGAAAACTGCATTGAGGAAGAGCAGTTGTCAAGGGTACAGGAAACTGACCAAATAATGTAAAATTACAGTGAGCGTTTCTTCTGGCAGGTTTTTTGGCAAATATATTCTCAAAATTATTGTTGCAATTAGAGGTGAATGTAAGCTGTAAGAACCCAGAAAGGTAAGGATCAAGAGTACATTTACTTGAAAAGACCTCTACAAACTCTCAGATAATAAGAACTGTATAACACAGGGCCAGGGAAATCTTGGCCTCCATGTGTTTTTGACTACAACTCCCACAGTCCCTTGACATTAACCATGGACATGGGGATGATGGGTGTTGTGGGCCAAAATATGTGGAGGATTAAAGTTTCCCTAACAGTTATATAAATGGTCAGGATAGTTGTGATTAAAAAATATACTGAAACATTTAGATTAGGAGAGGGATAGGAAACTCACTACCAGATATACAGTTATACCTCAGTTAGCAATGCAGATGTGTTCCTGGACATCACTTCTTCAACAGAAAATTTGTTACCAGAGGCAGAAATAACAGGGAAATAATAGGAATATGATCCTACACCTCCAAAAAAAGAGAGAATTCTTCAACATGTGTCAACAAACTTCAAAATAACAATATGCAAAAGTGAAATGAAACAACCCGGTCAGGGAAGCCGTTCATAAGTAAGCAAAAACATGTTGAACCTTCTAGAGATTACTTGGAAGCTTCTTCCAAAATGTTTCCAAGAATATTTTCTTTTCTTTCACAAGTTTCCACTTTTCTTATGATTTTCATTTTGGTGGGCATATGTTCAGATCTACGCTTATTAAACTTGGTGGGATAACTGGTGAGCCAAGGTAATTTGCTTTCCCCCTTTCTCTCTGTTTTGCTTTTCCTGCATGCTCAGTAAGGGGTTCCAAAGACAGTTGCTATTTACCTTGCTTGTTGTAGGCACACACAATCAGAGTAGGATCAACTGAAAAGAATCCCATTCTTTCTCAGCTCAAGCCTTATTGAACTGTTTGCTGCTGGCATACTATCGCAATTCAGTAACTGGAAGTCTGCTTCTCCAGCCCTCCTTAACCATTCTCCAAATGGTGAAGAGGAGGGGTTGGATAGGGGGGGAAAACTTTGTAAAAAAAAAAGGCTTCTTTGTAAGAGACTTTGATAACGGAAGTATTCATGTAGTTAGCCCAAACAGTGTCACCAGGGTAAGGAATGATAGGGGTTGTGCATATGAAACGCCAGAGCTGCTTGTCCTTCAATTAGGGTCTGCTTCAATTTAGTATCTGGTCCAGTAGTGGGCGAGAAAAGATTTGAGCGACAATCAAAATACAGTTGCTTACTCTCAGAGTTGCCCATGTGAACTGCACTTTGTGAGTGTGATCATAATGGAGAAAAGGATTTATTTTCTGCTATGATTGCTATGATCGCTTTGAAGTGTTCACATTTTGGCACAACTCCAATTACATGCCAGCTGTTTCACAGCCCATAGCTTCCCCTATGAAACAGAAGGATGCCCGGCCAGGATGAATTCCTAGGAAGAGATAGTGGCCTGAAGTAATTGTGTTGGTGACTCATGTCTATAAGCTGACACAGTTACTGGCAGAAAGATGGAGAAGAAACTCTCTCTCAAGAGTTCTGAAAAACATAGTTGCCAAACATCTTTCTCTGTTTGAATGACCCTTTTATTTCCAGCCCAAGGCACTATGACTAGGCCATACGCCCAAGGTGAATCCATGTCCAGGGAGTGGGGTACTCCTAGCAACCATTTGATTACACTTTTGAAGACAGGAAAACTGAAACATCACATTCCTTTGGTCTCCTGCCCCTGATTTGCTCTTAGTGAATGCCTCAAGCACCTCAAGCTGAGATTTTTACTATGATCAGAAAAATAAATACATTGATGTAATCAGCATATGTCTCTTCTACAGGATTCCAGACAGTAATCCTCAAACATCTTAAAACCTGTCTAGGAAAATGGTTTTTATGCAGTACCCCTTGCTACCAGATCCTGAATTTATATTGATATATAACCAGAATCTAACCAAAGCCTGCTTAGACACTACTAAAACTAGACAGCAGATTTGTGAAGGACAGAATTATTAGAAAGTGTTTTCCATGATAACTACATGCTGTGTCCCAGGGCAACATGCTTCTTGTCACTTTGCTGGGGGAACCTAATAGGGAGTGCTTGCTTATTAACATCATAGAATTCAGAATACGTGTTTGGTAACTGCTGGATAAGGATGAACTAGACAGCAAATAGAATCATAGAATCATAGAGTTGGAAGAGACCACAAGGGCCATCCAGTCCAACCCCCTGCCTTGCAGG
The DNA here is from genome assembly GCA_034509955.1 of Urosaurus nigricauda. Classification (NCBI taxonomy): domain Eukaryota; kingdom Metazoa; phylum Chordata; class Lepidosauria; order Squamata; family Phrynosomatidae; genus Urosaurus; species Urosaurus nigricauda. Next base: position 172,554,713 of record JAOEGL010000003.1, read on the forward strand.
AACTCCCAATCAAAGCATCCCAGACAGATGGCCTTCCAGCCTCTGCTTAAAGACCTCCAAGAAAGGAGACTCCACTACACTCCAAGGGAGTGTGTTCCACTGTTGAACAGCCCTTACTGTCAGGAAGTTCCTCCTTATGTCTAGGTGGAAGCTCTTTTCCTGCAGTTTTCATCCATTGTTCTGCATTCTAGTCTCTGGAGAGCAGAAAACAAGCTTGTTCCCTCCTCAATATTATATCCCCTCAAATATTTAAACAGGATTATCATATCACCTCTTAACCGTCTCTTCTCCAGGCTAAACATACCCAGCTCCCTAAGGCGTTCCTCATAGGGCACAGTTTCCAGACCTTTCACCATCTTAGTTGCCCTCTTTTGGACAAATACTATGACTTTTTAAGCAATATTTGTTCTTACTGGCTATATTCTCATTCCCTGCAGTTTATTATCTGTCTCCATTTCGAAACCTCCATATGGGTGTGCCATTTTTTTTTTTTTTTTTTGTATATTCTTAATTGTATCCAGGAGTTAATCAATCCTTTAAAAATTAAGAGCGGTGAAAGAAGGTGCCATTGTGAAAGACTCCTTTCAAAGAATTAACCAATTACACATGATTTAGGTGCCTGAGAACAAATGAAAAATCATTTGTTTTTACAGTAGGAAAATGAACAGAAAATTGCCTGTATAATTTGTGCCCTATTAAAGGTTGTTCTTTTTACAACTGAATAATTTTGCAAACGTTGGGATGTTTGTTCTGGAAGGAAGGCAGTGATGAAGAGTGGGAGTCCGTTAGCACAACATGAATTAACACTGTGCTCGACAACTGTGACATTCTTTTAGTCTGTTCATATGGATAATAACTTAATTACACAATTAGCCATTTGTGAATCAGACATGTGATAGAATTGTGGTTGTAGGAACAGAGAAACAATTGTTCACAGCTTTCATCCCTAAGGTTGGCTCAGGCATTCATTTGCCAGACTCAAATCAGTGGATTTGGGGTTTTTTGCAGCATTCTCTCCATCAGGCATACAAATGTGTGACTGAAATGGTTGTTCCCGATAATATGCTTAAAATTAGCACAGCACTTCAAAGCTTTTCCGTGTCTGTGTCTGGGTGTTGTTGTTTTTAACTTAAAGCACTTTACTAGAAATTTACATTTCTGAATTTAGACATACCACCCATATATCAAACTTCACAGAATCGGGTTGCAGCAGTCCTGAATGCCAAGCCATTTTACTGGCTGAGGCAAAGAACGTAAAAGCACAGAGACACTCACGCCTCTGATCAGTGTGCAAAAACCACTGGGACCGGTTATGGTATTTTTCCTCATCACTGGCAATGGGAGCAAATCCGCCACAGAACAGGTTATTTTAAGGGGTGCTGAATAACCTACTGAGTGACCTTCAGCAAGTCACACGCTCCCAGCCTCAGAGGATGGCGATGGCAAGCCCCCTCTGAAGAAACTTGCCAAGAAAATCATATGATAGGGTCACCATCAATGCACATAAGACTTTCAATTTAGGCTTCTGCACTGGCCTGAGAAGCTGGTGCGCTCTGTCACCGAGGCACTTTCATACATAATTTTACTTTGTAATTTCAGAACCATATAATGTGTATGTCCGTGAAAAGCTGGGTTTGACATAATAACCATTAAAATTGGGAATGTGATAAATGGGTATTACTATTTTCTTGACACCATAATTTAAACCCAGTTTTCAGTTCCATCTAGAATGGACCCACTCAGACAGTGGGAACTTTGTAAGTCAACACATATGCAATTTCCATTTATTTAGCAGAATTACTCTAGTTGGAACTAAAATGTCTATTTAAATCATCTTTCACCTTCCTGTAGCTATGTTGCTTGAAAAAAATACTTTCTAATAAAGCTTTGTATTAAAAAGCATCTCACCAAGTACAGTGCACCCTTAGTATCTTCTCAGGCTTGGTTCCAGGATCCCCTTGAGGGTACCAAACTCCTTAGATGCCCAAGACCCATTATATACAGTAGTGTAGTAAAATGGTGTCCCTTATATAAAATGGCAAAATCTGCTATTTGGATTTGTGAGTGTGTGTTTAAGCTGTGGATGGTTGAATCTGTGGAAGCAGAATCTGTGGATATGGGGCAGGGCTGACTGTGTATTGACAACAAATAGAATTTTTACATTTTCATCTTGCAGGATTTTTATTCTTTAAAGTATTGAGATTATCAATAGCAGTTACACACTCTTTGAAAATCATATATATATATATATATATATATATATTAAATGTGAAGTGATTTGTGTGATGTTCAGCTAGAATAGCATACAAGCTATCCTAGCGTAAAAGCTATAAATAACTACTTCACAGGGTTATGTTCCACAGTAAGCATTTTGCTTTCTCTTATTTGTCCGTGATGCTCATTTGCATGAGTTAATTCAGAATTTTTATGTCAACAGAGCAAACTAATAGTTCATTAAACAAGGAAAAAGAGAACACACATCAAAAAGGTGCTAGACCATGAAATTTGAGATGCTTTCAATAAACAGAAAATGTACATGGACAAAAGCATTTTTTTGAACATTTGACCACACTGCCCTTCAACTTTTGGCTGCATATTGACATGGATTCAGAATTTAGCCTTGAACTTAAGGCTAAATTCTGAATATTACGTCAGCAGAGAAAGACAAATTAATTGATTATGGAAAGGAAATAAAAATATGGTAATATTATCAGTGGATCATGTTTGGCAGACTATCAGAAAAAAACAATTAGAACAGTTGGCCCTTGGTATCTGCTGGGGTTTAGTTCCAGGATCCCCCCATGAATGCCGAAATCTGAGGATACTGAAGTCCCATCAAATACATTGGCATAGTTAAATGGTGTCCCATGTATAAAGTGGCAAAATAAAGTTTTTATTTTTGGAATACTATATATATATATATATATATAATTAATTAACAAGATTTTGAAAACTGATGAACGACCTACAAGAGTTTGACAGTTTTGTTGTAGGAAGGTTGGCCATTGCTGAGGTCTGGGGAACACATTGAACCCCAAAAAACCTTGCAGAAGACCCCCTTTAATTAATTAATAATGTGCAGAAATGTCCCCACATCCCATTTGCGTATGGAGAGAGCAGTCTCACCAAATCCCTACCACCACCATTTTACATTGTGAAAGACTTCTTTCTAACCAGAAAGGTTAAAAAAAATGCTGTGTGTTGCATGGTCCTTTGTCAAATCCTGCCATAGTTTACAGGACATACATTTGTCAGCCAATTCCTCTTTTTATATAGCATCATTTTGAAAAGGTTATGGCATTTGTTAGGTCGTACTCCAAGGTCATGTTCTCTCTCTAGTAAATGTTATGTGCGTTTGTATCCACACTGCAAAAATAAAGCAGTTTGACACCACTTTAACAGTCACAGCTCTATCTTGTAGAATCCTGAGATTTGTAGTTTGGCGAGGTATTCAGCCTGGACTGTCAGAGGTCAGGTGCCTCACAAAACTATAAATCCCAGGAATTTGTAGGAGAGAGTCATGGTATTTTAAGTGGTGTCAAACTGCTTTATATCTGCAGTGTGGATAGATAGACCAGGAAGGAAAAAGCAGATAAAATGAGTGTGTGGAAGGTGGTGTTAATAAGAAAATGAAAAAGAATGAAATGAAGGATGCCCAGCTTCTGAAACAGAAGCTAGAAGATTTCAGAAGAAATCTAAACAAGATGTCTCTTGAAAATAAAGGGCAAATACTAAGCTTCCTTTGGGTAGAGCAGAGATAGAGGAAGGCAAAGAAAGGCAAAAGCAACCTCCCTCATAGCAAATCTTGCCAAGAAAAACCTATGATAAGGTTCGCCTTAGGGTTGCCATAAGTTGGAAACGACTTAAAGGCACACAACAATGACAACAGCTTCCCATAGTGAAAGAGGGTGCTATGGTACCTACACCATAGCACTCTAAGAGATTACTAAGCATAAGGTCTTTATTCCTTCTTTAACATGTTTGCTAGTCCTCATGATATTTCTATATCAATGAAACAATCTCTAACTGCCTCCTTTTTTCAAAGGATAATTCTGCAGTTTGAGAATACCAGGAGATGTTCAGTGGCGTCTACTTCTGCATTATATTGTTATCATTTGAGTCTTTGTGTGGTCTAGTCTTTGGGAATGGAAAGTAGAGAATTAAAAAAAAATCTCACAAATATATAAATTATTTGTTACGGGACTTCCAGGCAACCTTCTTCCAGAGTTGGAAAATGTTCATATTTTGGACTATAATGTCATCATAGTCCTGGAGGACAAATGGCCAATGCATGTTACTACTCAACTTAACATTGTGATCATTAAGTGCAAAAAATTAACATGTTTAACAACAGGTGTTTTCAGCTGGAATTTTGTGTCATGATGAAAGGCGTCACAATTATTAACCTTTATTTATATAGCACTGTAAATTTACACAGTGCTGTACATACAATCTTATATTTAGTCAGTTCCCTGCCCTCAGGCTTACAATCTAAAATTGGAAAACCTCTTGATTTACAAATAAATTTAAAAGCCATTTTGCAAATAAATTAAAATAATGTCAGTGTTTTGATCAACCAACACACTTCCATTAAAACATCAGAATGTTGCTTAGTTTGGATGTTTGGCACCTTTGAGATCATTTATATCTTTCTACTCTTAACGGCTTGATGCTGTTTATGCTGTTCATGCAGATATTTAAGATATGCAGCTACACCTCACTATGTTTATGAATTATGAGAGCTTCATTCTTGCCCATAATGCTTTTCATGGGAAACCTCTAGGAGACATACTTTTTATCTTGGGATGAATGTCACTGTTATTTGGCTGAAAGCTAAGAGCACTTTTGAAATACTCTGGTTTGGACCCCATGTCCCAGAATCTTCCAGCCAAAATGGCTAGTGGTAGAGTTGTGGAAAGTGTAGTAAAAAAAATAAAATAAATCCAGACACTGTCGGAGAGCCACTGTCATTATGATTTTTCCACATTAATACAAAATGCTTTAGTTTGGTTTTCTCCTTCCATTTCTTACTCCTTCTGCATTCCTGGCTTGAGTGGCTTCATGCTGCTCTGTCCTTTTGACCCATCCTCCTGTCTCTTCCTCTTTCTCTTCTGCATTGTCTGTTTGCATCTCCCTGTCTTCTTTTGCAGTACGAAGCTGATAAACATCACATAATCCTTGCCACGTTAGCACTGGCTGGTGGCAGTACTGCAGGGAAAAGCTGCTGTGCAGGAGAATGTCTAATTTTAGTACTGGTAGTGCTCCTTGTAGGGGTCAGTGGACGATTGGCTTGTGCATCCTCTCCGTGCAAGCTGCAGAAATTTGACGGAGCACTTTCCAGAAACTGCAGTATAACTTGGATATGACTCTGGACTGGTCACTGAAAGTTACAGCACAAGAAATAATTCCGAGGCCCACCTTTATAAAAATCTCAGATACAGTTATCAAGGGACATGTTGTATGTGCTGGCATTTATGTAGTTTGGCTCAAGCAAGGGGAAAAAAAAAAACCCAAAAATCTTTAATAGCAAGAGATGGCTTGTACAGTACAGTGCTTTGCATGCTAATTGGCTGATCCAAAAGGTTTAACTGTCCCAGAGAGCAGAGCCAAAATAAATGCCAAGAAGCAAATTCAAAGCTGAAATTATATGTGCTAAAGCACAGTATGTAAAAGAAAAAATCTCCCAAAAGAGATCGAATCTAGCCAGATTCCATGTTTGGCAAGTGATGATCAATTCTAGATTAGAGATTTTGAAAGGAAGAGAGTCAGTTTCAGAACCCTTCCATCCAACTGTCATTCCCTACATTCATCATGAACTGTTCCTACCAGATAGTCAAAGTATATTATCTACATGGCGCAGTTTGAATGCCTGCCTCCATTCTCCTTTGATAAGATACTTAAGGGTTCTCTCCTGTAGGTAATAGTTTAATGCTCTCTTTTTAATGTTTTACTTCTACAGTATTGGCTTTTTTAAAAAAAATTGTGGGCCGATTTGAGTCTCCATTCTGGGGGAAAAGCAAGATATAAATAAAGATGAGGAGGATAAGGATAAGGAGGAGGAGGATGATGATGATGATCCCTGTAGTTCTGTATCACAGAATCTGATGTCTGTGAGGAAACTACAAATCCCAACATTTCATAGGATAGATTCATGGCCACTATAATGATGTCAATCTGTGATAACTCTTTAATGCAGATATATTCACAGGATGCTTCAAATCAAATCTGTTATAAAACCCAAACTTTCTCTACTGGAGCCCTTTTTCATGTCCCTTGTAATCCAGTGATATAGCCATCTCTCACTACAATTCATTCCTTCAACCCTAGCCAGTATGGGCCAGTGGCCATACGGTCGAGCATAATTGGAGTTGTAGTTTGACACGTGGTGGGAGCCCACTTGCTGAAGGCAGATATAGTCATTTATATCCAAATAGGAGTCACAGTAACTCCTTGAAATTTCAGTTCCATGTTTAGGGCATGCATTTTGCATACAGAAGCTTCCAGTTCTAGTCTTTGGCATGGCTCCTTAAAAGGATCTCAGCAGATAGCAGAAAAACGCCTTTCCTTGCAGTCTTGGAGGAATGCTGCAAACAAGCAGACTTCTCTTTACATCTCTTGAAACGTGTGTGTGTGTGTAAGTAAGTAAGCACTGAGCGCTGTCTTTTAATCATGTTAAAGAATGAGATTGGGAGGGATTTTTAATTTTTTTGTTTTATTATTTATATAAACTAAATATATAAATAAATTTATAAAATATATTATTTTATTTTACTTTTTATTATTATTGGAATTTTAATTGTTGTGTTAGTGGGAGGGAGAATGGGTTTTATCTTATATTGTTGTATTTTTACTTCTAGTGTAATCTACTCGGAAGAGGTGGGATAAATTATTATTATTGGGATGCTTAGGGATGTGGCAGAGGCAAGGAGACCTAATCCACCATGTTTTTATGGCACATGGGGTGTGTGCGTTATTTTTTTTTACTTTATTTAGTTGAATTTTCTGCTAAAAAATAAAATGAAACAGACTTCAGGGGCTACAAAATGGGGCCTCAGACACACTCATTTTCATGAGATCCTGACCAACAATAATCTATTGAGTGGATGCATCATCTTATTTATTTACTCTCCTACTTCCACTCCAGAATTGGGATTCAGGGTAGTTTTTGGCAATTAAAACAGAGAGAAAACACAGGTAGGTAAAAGCAAATCAAATATTATATGTAGTTTAAAAATATTATCCTATCTGTGGAATTAAAAGCAGTTTAAAACACATCCTTTGGAAAGACAAGAAATAAAAATGGTAGAACACACAGTTAAGGCCATTTCCTTGTAAAGCAATCAGTTCCCCAAAGTCTGTTGAAAATTTCATTCAGTGTCAGTGCATTCTTGTTTTGCTCCTCCGGTGCTTAATGTGGGATAAGTTGAGCATGTTGTATTTTGGGAAGAAGTTGATGCCAAAATAAAAATTATACCTACATGTGCTTTCTTGGTGTGTGGCAGATGGCTGTAGTCATAGTGGAGGCAAAACTGGGAAGATGTATGACTTATTTCTTAGTAGAGTCAACCAGACTGTATACATTTTTACGAAACCAATGGTAGGAAACAACACAAAAGCAAACAAAAGCATATGATGCATTTCTACTCAGGGAAGACTTGCTTGCCTTTTTCTGCATTTTTCCTCAGTGTCCTTTCTTCATGAGTTTTAGTGTTGATTATGCTCCTTCCAGATGTTGTTGGACTGCAGCTCCCAGCAACCTAGCCAGCACAGCGGACAATGAGAAGTGGAAGGAGTTGCAACCAACAACATCTGGAAGGCCACAATATCCTTAGGTTAGAATCTGAAAGCTGTTACGCTTTCCTTATTTTCGGTAGACATGTCTAATCTGACCTGTGCTTGATGTAGAAATTGGTAAGAATTACTCTGTCGATTTCAGTGGGAAAGATTTAAGAAACTTTTAACCTCACCTATTAAAACTAATTGGATCTAAACATGGATCACTTTGTCTGGATTCTAACTTTTAATAATTAAATACCTGAATTATCTTGAACCATTGGTCTGAGAGCAGGGCCAAAAGTTCTGGTAGGGCTGCACAATAAAATGATGTTACTATTATTTTAATATTATTGCTGCTAGGTTTGTTATCAAACATTTACATTCCTGTTGTAAACATTTGAAGCTTTAATAATGTCACACTGAAAATACACCTCTAAGATTAACTTTCATATTCATATATTTTTCAAGTTAACTAATAGCGGCTGGGGTTAGCTATTAAATTAGCAAAGCAATTATTTCTGCATCGCTAACAGTTCTCCTTAATTACTTCATTTGTCTCTCAGGATATTTTTGTTTCAAAAAAGAGGCACACTGGCTCAGCCCCACTTTTTCTATGATTTACTGTGAACCAGACTGTGAAGTTTTAACTAAGACTGAACATGTAGTCATGTGGATAATCCCATTGGTTTTGGCAGGCACTGCTTATGAGAATGCAAATAGTCATGCATTGTAGATAAAGATGTCCATTTTCTAGGCCCTTGTTTGAAACAGTACAGGTTCAAGCAGTAAAATGCTGTGTTCTTCAGTTGCCATTTGGATCTTGCTATTCATACGAAAGAACAAGGTGATAAATGGGGCTGTACCACTTCAGATTGCAAGTTGACAATGAGTTTTGTAGATACTCCCTGGTTTAGTATGAGTTTTTAAAGTTAAAAATGTGTTCGGGTAGAGAGCTAGCAGTTCAAGAAGCAGGCTAAGCTTAAAACATTATTTTTATTTTTACTTGCAAAGGTGTAGTTCTGGCATTTTAAATGGGGAGGGAGGGGGATACATGTTTAGCCACCATGGATTCCATTTTGGGAGAAAGGCAGGATATAAGTGCAACAAACAGACAAACTAAGAAACAAGGTTTCCTAACTTATCAAAGAACAAGAATGCCTAAAACCTGGATTGGGAAGGTCCTGGTTTTGAAAATGGACCTGAATGAAGAGTATTCCCCCTGCCACCACCAAAGTACTGTGGTGGGAAAGTAACTCTGAATGAAAGGTTATATACCATGTAAGTGGCTGAAAGGTTTAAAAGCAACAGATAGTAAAATAAAAATTCCATTTTATGGCGAGTTACATATATAGTGGCTGGGAGAACCTTAATTCAAGTCCTGCTTTCAGAATCCCCCTGCCACCATATCCATTAACCATGTTGGCTGTGCTGTGGATTCTGGAAGCTGTGATTCCAAAAAGAAAAAAAGGAACAATTCCAAGTCCAGCCTGTTTATGCCCTTGACCTGACTTGACAGATTTTGCTCTCTTTCTCTGTTTCATCCTTTTCTCTATTCCATGCACTCATCTGAATCTTGAAAATCTTAAAATTGCCAACCTTAACCTTATGGTTTATTGAAGAAAACTCTTCATTTTCATTTTTCAGACAATATATGTTTGGTAGCACACTGAAGTGGTCCTCTTAATAATAGGAACACCATTATTTATTTATTTTTAATTCTTTCTCTGGATAGGGAATAAATCGCAAGATAGTGGGATTGCAGAAATGGAAGAGCTTCCCGTTCCACACAACATCAAGATCAGCAACATCACCTGCGATTCTTTCAAGATTTCATGGGACATGGATTCCAAATCCAAGGAGCGCATCACTCACTACTTCATTGACCTAAATAAGAAAGAGAACAAGAATTCCAACAAATTTAAGCACAAGGTATGTATCTGTTTCAGTTAGCATGAGCTTTGATAATGCATTGAATTCTGTTTGCTGCTCACTCACTGTAAGATTTTTGCTTGTGATATTTTGTGAGGGCAATTTCAAAACTCCCATGGATATTTTTAACAAAAAAGAAATTTCCATTGAATTTATGTTAAAGTTTTTACCCCTGGTGTTTCTTCATCCTGGTGATTTAGGAGTTTTTTGCACTGCTAAAAAACCTGTTTCTTCATCCTGGTGATTTAGGAGTTTTTTGCACTGCTAAAAAACCTGTCTTACCTTTCCTGGTTGAATCCTCTTCCAGGATGCAGCTGGATATTATCGCTCACATTTTGCCATCAATGCTGCCTCCTACCTAAAACCCAGCTCCCAGCCGCACTCAGCTGGCCAGTTTGCAAAGTTGGGAAGCTCTCGACTTTGCAAATAGGCCAGCTGAGTGTGATTGGGAGCCGGGATTTAGGCGGGAGGTGCCTTTGGTGGGAAAATGTGAGCGATAAAACCCGGCTGCATCCCAGGACAGGATTCAAACCAGGAAAAGTAAGCCGGGTTTTTGCTGTGCAAAAAAACTCCTTAGTTTCAGTTTTATCTATCCAGTGATCAAAGTTTGATCCAAGGTATGGGAACTCTTTATTTCAATTTCCTGATTGTCTAGGTTGAATTTATGTACCAGTAGATCCTCCATGGTCATTGATTTTATTTTCTTTATGTTCAGCAGCAAACCTGCTTTTACACTTTTTTCCTTGGCCTTCCTTAGTTATGATGTTTTCTGCTAGTAGGAGACTAGACTGGCACTAATGTACTATTGCCCTGTCAGCCCATTTAGCTTTTCTATGGAATGGAAAGGAGCCACCATATTTTCCCTTCACCTCACAAGCAACATCTCTCATGTTGGCCCTACTTACAATCTACCTCGGTCTTAATAAACTTCTTGGTTTGGTTTGGTTGCCTGCCCAGGATTCCAAAAGGTGAATTAGTGGGTCTGAGAAGGTGTAGACCTTAGGCAAGAGCGTGGCCAAATCTTTAAGCTGAGCTGTACCTTTCTAGGAGATGGTATGTGCTTGGTTTGCAGTATTCATCTTTGTAGTTCATTTCACGTTCAGGCCTGGCCTGGTGCCTGCTTGCAAATGATTTTATGCCACTTGCAAGTGGAAAGGAAAATAATGTTTCGAGAATTGGTGGCAGCATATCTATAATTCCCATGAAAATGTCAGCTTGCCGTAGTCAATTGAAAGTTGTTAAATTCTAGTGAGTATCCATAGTTTTATCAGGAAAATGGAATGTCCTAATACACTTCTCAAACAGAAACCTACATCATACTGATCTGTCTCTGCACTGTTTTGTAGGTATGATGAGAGATCATATAAAGAAAGGGCGAAAAAACAGCACACACATGTATGAACCACCATAGGCTGCATCTGCAGTGCAGAATTAATGCAGTTTGAAACACCTTTAACTGTCATGGGTCTATACGAAATTCTGGGATTTGTAATTTTATCAGGTATTTAGTCTTCACTGTCAGAGAAGATTCAGCAAGAATCAATAGGCACAACAAACCTAAGATCCCAGGATTCCACAGGATGGAACCATGAAAGTTAAAGTGTTGTCAAACTGTATGAATTCTGCAGTGTGGCACAGCCATAGGTATCCTTGGTGCTTCTTAACATACTAAGATCTATGTCCTTTGGCTAAGCAACTTTGCAATACATTGAGAAAAACAATACAAAAGGCAATACAAAACACACACACACCCCATTGTTATAAAAGAGGCATCTTAACAATGGGTTATATGTATAGAAATTGACAAGTACATCAGTTTGCCTATTGATTCTGGCTGAAGAGGACATCTTTTGCACCTGTTATACATGGGTTTTTCCTTTGAAGTGTTGGGCTTCAAAATGGTGTGAATTAAAAAGAAAAACTTTTAGAATGAAGGTGTGGAGAACTCACCCTACAAGGCACTTCAAAGAGATGAAACCTGCAACACATTCTTGCTGCAAAATAAGCATTTTGAAGAGAGAAACAAAACAACATCTGAAGAAACCAAAACGCAAAGTTAAAAAAATTATTTTTAAAAAAAAATATGCATGGCACTATAAACATTTGTCGATCAAATCAACATCTATTCTAAAACAGTCTTGCTGATTTAGTCCAGCATTAAAGGCATGTGCTCTACCAATAATTAGTCCTGCTTCAACAGTGCAGGATTTGAGCTGGTCATTCCAGGCTCACATTGGGATCCTACAAAGTTCTGGGTTGAGGTTATTTCTTCCAGTCAAATGTTATCCATAGCTCAAGAATTTCTGCAGCATCTAAAAATCCCAAGAGGTATCATACAACACGAAAAAAAATTATACTGAAGTGTATAACTGTGTATAGATATATTAAAGATTTCATAATGCACTGTGAATCCCAAAATAATTTAAAATTTGCAGTGCAGAAAGCTTAGAGAGACAGCATGCTGCAGCGGTTAAACAGTGTCTTGGGAGATTTGTATTCTAGCCGTACTGAGCCATGAAACTCACTAGGTGACTTTGGGTCAAACTTTCCCTTACTCTCTGTCTAGTTTTTTGAGGTTGTAGCAAAGATAAAGTGGAGAGGGAGAAAATCCCATATGCCTCTGTGGACTCATTAGAGGAAAAAACCAAATGTAAATGTAACAAAGAAATAATCATCCAAATAAATAATAATAAAATAAATAATCAAGGCCTTCAAAATCAGGCATAATTTGTGTATTCTTTTTGAAGTGTAAAGATGGAAATAAACCCACATAGCACTGTGTGTTTATTTCTATAGCACTGGAATTGCAGTGGGATGTGTTTTGTTAGAAGTAGGTATTAGATTATGGTACACATTTTGTTAGAAGTAGGTATTGGGAGTTTTCATAACTGAAAACCCTTAATGACACTTATGGGTGGTCTTGGGGATCTACAAGTTCCAATGCTTATGGATAAGCATTGTCATGAATTGTACCCAGATGCAAACTGGCAGCTGGTGCATTTGCTTTTAACATGGCTGAAAATACTCTTACTTCCTCATTTTCATTATGAGGTGGACAGTCACATTAAGTTAATGAAGTGTAATGGAACTGGGAGTCTACCAAAGACCCTTCAGCCTTCTCATTACCCCAGCCTCTCAATTCACTAGCAAATAGGATTAGAATGTGGATTAATTTTGCCTAATACTACTACCAAACCTCTGTAAAACACTTTATAAATCCATAGATGCTACAGCCACCTGCTAATTCTCTTATTTAAATCAGTAATTGGTATTAGTTTATAATGGAACAGTTGGTGCTTTTTGACCGAGTCATTATTTTCTTGACCTTATAATCTGTAGCTACAATACCCCCACAAAGATTATAATCTATTTTGGATAGTATAGCTATGAACAAGGGAGGTTTTCGGTAATTATAAATAAAAAAATAAATATAAATGATTATATTATGGGCAGGAAAGTCTGAATAGCTGTGTGAGCAACATGCAACAACCTGCTATTGAAAAAAAGGACCAAATCTTGTACCTTCAAGATGAACAAATTTTATTTGGCATAAGCTTTTGTGACCTACAGTCCACTTCATCAGAGACATGGAGTGCTGCCTCTGTTGACAGACCATTGTACATATGCTTAGGAGGGTCTGTGAAAAGGTATTATAAGCTGGAAAATAAAAAGGAATCGAAATGCAAAAATGCAAACAGATCATAACCTTAAGATTGGACATTAATATATACCGTGTTTCCCTGAAAATAAGACAGTGTCTTGTATTATTTTTTGCTCCCAAAGATGCGCTAGGTCTTATTTTCAGGGGATGTCTTATTTTTCCATGAAGAAGAATTCACATTTATTGTTGAACAAAAAAACAACATCTATTATATACTCTCTCTCTCTCTCTCTCTCTCTCTCTCTCTATATATATATATATATATATATATATATATAAACTTTGCTAGGTCTTACTTTCACCGGAGGCCTTATATTTAGCAATTCAGCAAAACCTCTACTAGGTCTTATTTTCTGAGGATGTCTTATTTTCGGGGAAACAGGGTAGTAGTTGGGTCATAACCAGTGCAGTATTTACACACAAACTAAGTAAGCTACTTTTCAAAGACACGGTTTATAAGGGACCTCAAAACAACAATTTTTATATGTATTTTTATCTCATTTATTTTATGAAATTTCTAGTTTCTTACAATAGTCACAATAATACATTTTTGCTAAGAGGCCTATTAAATGTGACATAGTTAGAGCATCAGTAGGTCTTAATCTGATCCTGGTGATAAGACATACATTCTTGCACTGTTGTGCTGCTTAACATTATGTAGTGTAATAAAAAGTGTTTGTTCCTATTCAGGCCACAGGAGATAAGCATTGCTCCACTTGATGACTTCTTATTCAGCTGTTTCACATTGGACTCCTGCTATAGAAAGTGGTTGTCTGGAAGGCCACAATCAGGGGTGTATCTAGAGAGGGGCAAAATGAAGGCATTGCCCCTCAATACATATTGCCCCTCCTGGATATATTCTTTATCCCTCAAATTTTCAGCTTTGCAGAGAATGAAATATTAACAATTGTTCTCCTCTAGGACCCTTACATTTGCTGTATGCTCATTCCACTGATCACATTGTCTCCTTTTTTTTTTTCTTTTGATGCCTTAAACTATTTCTAACTGCTGAGGTTTTAAGTGATAATATTGGAAATTTGAGGCTGAAAGAAAAATTAATGGGAGGCAGAATTCATATGGTGGGCAATGATTTCATGTGGCCATGGGTATACTCTGGCCAGCTCTACCCCTGGCCACAGTACACCTAGAGCCAAAATAAGAGTCCCATTCTACAGCATTCCCAGCTTTGTGCTTATTTCCAGTCAGTATGGTTCAAACTAATTATTATTATAAATTTATTTATAGCCCACTCCTCTGTCAACCAACCGGAGTGGGTTACAACAATAAAAAATACAAGGTAAAATTTACAATGACCCATACCCAACTATCCACCCCTTAAAATTAGATTAAACTAACAACAGCAAGGGTGAAACTTTAAAATGATGTCAAATAACAGTTTACTCTAGTAAGAATATTTATCTAACATCCAGAACCAAATGTTAATGAAAGAAACTATATAGCTAAAATGTTTCCCCTTTGAATACTTAATGGAGATGGCCCTCCTTGCAGGAAACTACAGTGGCCCCTCCACTTTCGCTGTGGTTAGGGGTGAAGGACCCCTGTGAATGTGGAAAAACTACAAATAAAAAATCACCGTTCTTTTTACCTGAGAGAACCCCTCTCTAGGAATCCTTCAGTGCAACTCTGAGGTCAACGTCTGCCAGAAGTTGATCATAGAATCATGCTGGAGGATTTACAAATGCCTAGAGCCGTGTTTTCTCTAGGAACTTCTAGGTTCTCCAGCACAGCTATGGTCAACTTTTGGCAGCGTTGCACTAGAGACACTCGAGATCCCTAGAGAGAACATGTTAATCAAAATCGGAAATAATCAAATCTACAAAAGTGAAAACCACAAATGTGGAAGGCCAACTGTACTGGTCTTGGAGGGTCAGGCTAATTGAGGTCAATTAAGCAAACCTTGCACAGTCATCCGGCAAGTTCAGCTCTCAATAACTGGAAGCAGCAGATCCTACAGGCATATGCAATCCTTCCATTATGTGGGGACATGATCAGCCTTCATTTCCATGGTTCAGAAGGATTTTAAAAAATGTTAAAATAAGATATGCCCTCCTCTTGAAGTATATCGCCTGCAGGGAATATTAATCAAAATAAAAAAGGAATGGGAAAGGAAAAAAGTTAACTGTCATGCCTTGAGATCAGATTAGGAAACCCAGGAAGAAATTGAGCAGAATTCTGAGCATGTAAGAACAAGGACACTGAAGGACATTCAAGAGAGGTACTGGTGTGAGTGTTGGGCTACAATTCTGATGAACTGGGTTTGAATCCCCGCTCAACTATGGAAAACTACAGAATGACCTTGGGCATGTCACATTCTCTCAGCCTCAGAGGAAGACAAGAGCAACCCCCCTGTGAAGAAATCTTGCCATGAAAACCTCATGATAGGCTTGAAGATACACAACCACAAGCAGGTGAGAAAAGGCACATAGCACAACCTAAAGCATGGACAGGAAACATGTGGCCCTCCTGATGTTCTTGGACTGCACTCCCATCATTCTCATCCAGAACAGCCCATCCTGTGGGATCATGGGAATTGGAGTCCCAGTAAAATGTGTCCATGCATTCTCTATCCCCGAACTGGAGCTTTCCATTGAAAGTTTACTCAGATTTAAATAGCAGCAGTTCAAATGAGAGAGAGTGTGTTTCTAGGTGGTGGCCTTGGTTGTTCTTTGACTAATGATGGCCTACCTGGGTGTGCTGAAAAACTGGGTCAGGGGGGCAAATGAGGCCATTTCCAAGATGTGACTCCAAGTAAGCTTCTTCGCCATGGATCAGGAGGCTTTAAAATTATCCTTCTGAAGTTGCCTCATTTATATATACTTTTTCCTTTGCCGTTATCCAAAAGTTGTTTTGACTGGAGCCTAGCTAGCAATGAGTCATCAATTATGTAATTAGAAGCATTTAACCTTTGGGGAGCCTTAATCTGTAGTCTCAAGATCCAGGAGGCGGCTTTTTTTCCAATTAAATTCTGTCATGAGGAATAACCAGCTTTACTAGGGCCCTGGAAGCAAAAGCAAGTATTGGTTTGCTAGTGGCAATGCCATAAAATGTTTCGCCAGGGGAGTTAATACTCGGCATCCCCTTCTGCATTCCTGAATTCAAATCCTCTATTATAGGCCGGATGCAATATAATGAATAACCTCCCAGCACCCTGTTTAAAAACTGAATTCCTGTTTTTAGTAAGGTAGGTGGGTAGTCTTGGTGGGGTGTCAAGGAGTACAAGAGTAGGGTTTAAAGGACTGAACTTTAACCATCCCTTGATTTGGATACAAATTGCAGGAAAAGAGATTCCATCTCAACATTAGGAGAAACTTCCTGACAGTAAGGGCTGTTTGACAGTGGACACACTCCCTCGGAGTGTGTGGTGGAGTCTCCTTCCTTGGAGGTCTTTAAGCAGATACTGGATGGCCATCTGTCTGGCACCTTCTGATACCCCTGAGGACAGAGAAGAAAATTAAAACATCATATTATTTGGAGGAAGTTTCCTGATCCCAGCTGGCAGCAACTGAAGCATCACAACTAACTCTTATGGAGAGGCCCTTTATAAATGAATCTCCTGCCCTGGGAACCCTTTTGAACCACTGTGGATTTAGGCAAGGAAGAACTAGATTCATCTCCTTCTTCAACCATCAGTCTCATTAGGGCTGCATCCACATTGCAAAAATAAGCCATTTTGACACTTAGACCTAGTAGAGGTTTTGCTGAATTGCTAAATATAAGGCCTCCCCCGAAAGTAAGACCTAGCAAAGTTTTTGTATATAAATATATATACAATATATAATAAATGTTAATTTTTTGTTCAACAATAAATGTGAATTCTTCTTCATGGAAAAATAAGGCATCACCTGAAAATAAGACCTAGTGCATCTTTGGGAGCAAAAAATAATATAAGACACTGTCATATTTTCGAGGAAACACGGAAGGAGCAGTGTGCATCTAATTTAGGATCCAATATTCTGTAGCTCCAGATTACACCAAAAATCTGTCCATTTCCAACATTTGGAGGTGGAGAGCCTTTTCTCTATCAAGGACTGCAATCCCTTGGAGGTCATTTCTCAGGAGCTCCATGCTGGCTATAAGTGTAGCCAAACTGAGTGGTAGATTGGGCTACAGCTACATAGACCCTTTATCTTATCTTACCTTTTCTTCTCTAAAGAGGGGCAGATTGCTCATGCCAGAAGTTTAATCTTGTTGTTTTCAGGTGGTTTTTAAAACATAAGGCTGTGGACAGCATTAGATTAAGCCAAGGGTCATAGTTTGCCCATTCCTTTCCTACTACGTCATATGCACACACCCTTTGACATATATTATTTTTCCCCTTTCATCCTTTTCTCCCCCAGTGTAGTGTTCCAGATTCTTTCAACCTCTCTTGCAACATGAACTCCTTATTTCTGTGTGGTATCAGCTATTGCTAGCATGACCTTGACCGTTCTGTAAAGGCTACTGATTAAATCATCTTGAAAACTGTGGGCCAATAAATAGCTATTCCATGCTTACACCTCACTGGACCAGATGAAACTGAAGAGCAAAAGTGTGTAAAATCTTTCAGATCCAGACTTATGGTCTTGAAAAACACATTCACACATTCAGAGGGGGACATGTCTCTTACTCAGCTGGAAAATAAAAGCAGTTCCTCACAAACACTGCCACCCATTTAAGAAAGAATCATAGAATCATAGAGTTGGAAGAGACCACAAGGGCCATCCAGTCCAACCCCCTGCCATGCAGGAACTCCCAGTCAAAGCATCCCCGACAGATGGCCATCCAGCCTCTGCTTAAAGACCTCCAAGGATGGAGACTCCACTACACTCCAAGGGAGAGTGTTCCACTGTCGAACAGCCCTTACTGTCAGGAAGTTCCTCCTAATGTTGAGGTGGAATCTCTTTTCCTGCAGCTTGCATCCATTGTTCCGCATTCTAGTCTCTGCAGCAGCAGAAAACAAGCTTGCTCCCTCTTCAATATGACATCCTTTCAAATATTTGAACAGGGCTATCATATAACCTCTTAACCTTCTCTTCTCCAGGCTAAACATCCCCAGCTCTCTAAGTCGTTCCTCATAGGGCATGGTTTCCAGACCCTTCACCATCTTAGCTGCCCTCCTTTGGACCCGCTCCAGTTTCTCCACATCCTTTTTGAATTGTGGTGCCCAGAACTGAACACGGTATTCCAGGTGGGGCCTGACCAAAGCAGAATAGAGTGGCACTATTACTTCCCTTGATCTAGACGCTATACTTCTATTGATGCAGCCTAAAATAGCATTGGCCTTTTTAGCTGCCGCATCGCACTGTTGACTCATGTTCAGCTTATGGTGTACTTGGACTCCTAGATCCCTTTCACACGTAGTTTCATTCAGCCAGATGTCCCCCATCCTATATCTGTGCATTTCATTTTTGTGTCCTAAGTGCAGTACCTTACATTTCTCTGCATTGAATTTCATTTTGTTAGCGTTGGCCCAGCTTTCTAGTCTATTCAGGTCATTTTGAATTTTGATCCTGTCTTCTGGAGTATTGGCTACTCCTCCTAATTTGGTGTCATCTGCAAATTTGATAAGTATAGCCCCAATTCTGTCATCCAATTCATTAATAAAGATATTGAATAGCACTGGGCCCAGTACAGAACCCTGTGGGAACCCACTGGTCACTTCTCTCCAGGATGAAAAGGAGCCATTGTTGAGCACAATGATGGATAACCACACAAAGATGGATAACCACACAGAGACAGAAAGAGAGAATTTCAATCCACATTTGATTCATTTTCAAGAGCCTCCAAGTCTCTGCCCAGTTTAGTGTATGGTTGTGTGAATTGCTATAATCGTTTGTTACAAACCATTTTAAAAACCATCGAATGGGGGAGGCAGTAAAGGAACCTCTATAAGCATTTAGCCACAGTAAATACAGCTGCAAAAGTTACTAGCTAGCATGAATAACTGGATAAGCTTGTTAAGGGCTGGCAGAACTGTGAGTATAAATTCTGGCCTTGACACAACTGCCTGTTGCATGGGTGTGAAGAAAGGGGCTTTCTAACTCACATCTCACTTAGTTCCTGTGCTGAGAACACCTGCACGTACCTTCAATTTAACGCCTAGTCATATTTGGATTATTGCAGAATGGAAATATTACAATGGTGGGCTACAATCTAATTCACGTTTGTTGTTTGTGGTGGTGTTTTTGTGCTGACCTGACCCTATGATTTTCTTAGCAAGGTTCATTCAAAGGAGGTTTACCATGTCTTCTTCTAAAGCTGAGAGAGTGTCACTTGCTCAAGGTCATGGAGTGGGTGTCATAATTCAATAAGAAAAGAGAAAAGCTGAATGGCTAATGTGTAATCATGGGATCAGGATGCTGAGGAATCAGTCAGTGGCTAGGAAAACCAAGATAGGTAGAGAAAAGCAGTGGTCAGGGTTTAGTTCCCAGGATCCCGAGAGCAGGAGACTTTTCCACAGAATAGGAAGTGGATGTTGCTTCCAGCATCAGACAAGTGTTTGCTGCCTGCCTTATCAACCCAGGCTAATGGTTTGCTAAGAATGGGTGAGGCAACACTACCTGAGTTATAGATGTGCTGAGTCCTTCCCCAAACAACTCTTGTACTGCTGTATCCCAAAGAGAGGCACAACAGTGGGTTTCCATGGCTGTGCAAGCATCCAAACCCTGATCTAGAGTATCCAAACCACTGGCTTTCGAATTCACTTCTGACATACTATAATACAATGCAGTACAATACCATACAGTACATCTCTTGTGAGAGCCGGCATGGCGTAGTGGTTTGAGTCCTAGATTATGACTCTGGAGGCCAAGGTTCAATTCCCAGCTCAGTCATGAAACCCACTGGATGACCTTGGGCAAGTCACACTCTCTCAGCCTCGGGGAGGGGAAAGCAATGGCAAACATCCTCTGAACAAATCTTGCCAAGAAACCCCTGTGATAGGGTGGTCATAAGTCAGAAACAACTTGAAGGCACACAACAGCAGCAACAACAAAAATATGTTTTACGAAGATGCAAGAACATTAGCTCTTTATCAAAATTAAACATAATTAAGAATTGCATTTGCTATGCAAGCTGATGCTCTGTCTTGACTGAAGATCCCCCCTACTCCAACTTGAATAATCATTGCAAAAAACAGGACTGATGTCATAGAACAGCAGCAAATCTCTTAGACTTCTGGCCCTGTTACATTTGTAGCTATTTTTATTTGCAGTCAAGTCAGCTTCATGTAATTGAACCCATGTAAAATCTGGTTTGGATTAAGTAAATTCATAGAGATTATTATAGCTGATCAGGATAGGAGGCTAGACAAGAAAGCTCTGATCTCTGTCAGCTAAATGAAGAGCTGTCCAAAGCTAGAACAGCTGTTAGCATTCCCTGATGTCATGACCAAGTACTGGAAAGAGCAGTGCTTCACAAAGAAGGATGCCATCCTTTCAAAAAAAATCATTTCAGACATCAAGTAAAGCTCTCTTTTTTGCCTTCCTGGGATGAAATGTGGCAACACCAGAATCCCAATTGATGATGGAGAAGTCTATCAATTTTCCTTTCATCTACATTTCTCTCCCATTGAATCCACAGTCCAGTTGTTTAAAGGTTTCCCTCAAGAGAAAATATTTCTGAGCTTACCAACCCATCCACCTACTCCAGCTGTGATTTGTTGGGCTGGCCTAAATGTCACAGTTTTGCCTTAGCTTTGGGGCCTTTAGGTTTTCCCTTCAAAGGAAGAAATGTCAAAAGAAGACATTCTGAAGTGATAGTTTGTATGATGACCTCCCTCTGGATAGAAATCAGTATGTTTAAAATGGGAGCTGAGAGATGGGTTGATTTGTGTTAGGTTGATTTGTCAAGATAATGGAACTTGTTTTTATACAAGCTGCTTTCAAGCTGTTTTTTTTTTAATGGAACAGACCCTCCCTAGCTTCTTTCCTGACATTTTAAATAAGGCTTTGTCAAACATGCCAATTCACCTTCCAAGTGGACAAACTAGTTCTAGAGATGTTTTATATTCTCTTTTTATGTTTACTCTGAAAATGGAGTATTAAAAAACCCAGCAGATTCATACACAATGACATTTTTGTGTCTTGGGCTTTGTCTGTACAGGCATATTTCTGATCTGTTGTCTGGGGCACATCTCACTGCTTCACCATTGCCAATTGCAAGCCCAAAACCCAAAACGCACTTTGGTATGAAGAGTCTGGATGATGTCTGGGCTGTTCAGTATCACACTGGTTTAAAAATTCTACCTCTTACTTTTTCCAGGAAGATCCAGAGCTCTCTTTTCCTGTGCCATGGGTGCTGTCTGCATGGGCATCCCATCTGCTACCTCTGCAGGACTCTCATTCTGAGATCAGAATAAGGTATCCAGCCATCTGATAATTGTTGGGCACCTTCTTCTGACCTCCGAAGTTAATGACCTGCAGTGGCAGTGGACACATGGGGTGGCTCAGTGGTATGCCTGTGCAAACAGCCCTGATGCAGGAACGGAGGGCCAGATAACATGGGGAGGTTGAGAGAACTCCAGAACCAGGACACTCTGGGCTACTCTGACCAGAGATGCAGACAGGGCCATGATCTCAAATTGGTGATTGGTCTAATTCCGTCTGCTTGACAGTCATCTTGGGAAATGCCACGTAACTTAAATATCTTTCAATTGATACTCTATTTCATTCTTTCAATTGATGTTCTATTTTTTTAATGTATGGAGGGCACCTTCATCCAAAGAAGGCAATAGTATGCAAACACTGAAATAAAAAATTCAATACAGTCAAAATAGCCCAGGAAGCTTCCAGGCTTTTCCGTAGGCTATTTTTCTCTAGCTGTCCTACAGGCATTTCCATTATGAACTATAACTAGCGTGTTTATTTCTTCAATGATCTTGTTGTCTATTTTTATCTGTTCTCTTCTGTTGCCTGTTCCTTTTAAAAAATATTCTATGGAGAAAGTAGAATGGGGGAAGAATTACCTTGAGTCTTGTTCGGCCTACAGATACACAGAAGTCCCAGCCTTACTTTGAGGGTGTACAGACTGGCCATTAAGGCCAGCTGGGGGCGGAGTGGGGGCATGGTGTCCACACAATGCACACCCCAACTCCACTCCTAGGCCAACTTGATGCTGCATGCCGCACCACATGGCAGGCACCCTCATGGCACTCCTATGGCACAGCATCTAGATAACGCAGTGCCAAAGGAACGCCAAAAAGCTGTGGCTATGGTGCCCTTTGTACACACTGAATGGAGCCACTTTTTGCAGCTCCTTTTTGCACTGCAGAAACGGCATGCAGTTGCCGCAGCCCCAATCTGGCGCTAAAAGGAGTGGTCTCTACAGCCCCTTTGTTTCTCTGAATCATTCATTCATTTATCTCTGAATCATTCAGTTTCTCTAAATCCTACCTGTATTTCTGTCCCCCTTCTTGGTTCATATCAAGTTAAGAAGCATTCTTTTTAAGTCACACAAAGTAATTTGTGACAATTTTTTTCATACTTCACTCTTTTAACATAAACATCTGTGGAAATGTTTTTCCTGTTGACTAAAATACATGTGCATTTTTAACCTTTCTCCAAAATGGACCACAATACTTGCAAATGTGCAGATTTCCAACACTAAGCTGTGCTTTGCTTCACAGTGAGACTTGGAGATGTGAAATTGATATTTTCATTGAGAATTCTGGACTTAGTGAATTACTTTTGCACCCCTGGTCCACCCCAGTATTCTTTTTCCCACTCTAGATACCTAGAGCTTCTTAGGAAGCTAACGACAGGCATAAAAAGGTATAGCCTATCCTCTGGCCCCACCACCCCAACCAAACATCTGTTTATACAGAGACATATTACTTTTGTTCATGAAGACTCCATTCAGAGCTCATAGCTGCTGTTTGATTTATCCACTTGCATTTGTTTAATCTTGTTATAGTTAATGCCATTTCTTAGCTAGTGGCCACAGCTTGTAATGAATTTGATTAACCACATGCTGTACAGAGCACCAGGAATATAAGATTGTATTTATAAAATTCCCACTAGTTCTAGTACAGAAGATCAGTTGTAACAACAGGTGTGTGTTTCCTCAAGTCTCCTGTCGACTTATGGCAATCCCATGACTTCCATATGGTTTCCTTAGGCAAGGAATACTCAGAGGTGGTTTTGCTAGTTCCTTCATCTGAAATATAGCCTACAGCACCTGGTATTTGTTACCAGCCTCCCATCCAAGCACTAACTGGGGCAGACTCTCCTTAGCTTCCAGGATCAGTGGGAATCTGGTGCTTTTTCGGTATTTAGGTCACTGAACAGAAGGAAACGCTGTGTAAGGGTTTACACATGGCCTGCATGTGTAAGGATAAAAAATTTGGTGGGAGTGAAGACATGCACACACCAGATCTCACTGTAACTTTCTTCTCCATAGATATTCATGTATTGAACATAAACATCTTCCAGGAATTGTGTGCATGTTGAGATGAGCTGACAAGTTAGGATTCCGAATCACAGGAAAGTTTGATAACCGGGTTAGTCAAATACATTTGCAACTTGCTTGTAGATGTTAGCATGCTATCTGCAGCGATGTTTAGGTGACCAAGGAGACTGGGGCAGTGTCTGTGTTTGCCTTCTCAGTGCACACCCCTGTCAAGCCCTCAGTTGGGGATATTCCATGTGACAATAAGGCTGATGTCATTTGCTCTGTTGTTTCCTTGGAAGATTCCTCTGCCCAACCAATCTAATAATATCACACTATTGATATACTTCAGCTCTCAAACAGTCACAATGCAGGCGTTTTTCATTCAGCGCAGGTTTTACCCGAAGAATATCTGCCACATATATTTTGTGGAAGCCCCAAAATCTTCATAAAAGCAAGAGCTATATTGCTGGAGAATTGCTCAAGCTTGCCTGCATGGTAACATGGAAACATATTTCCATTAATGACTTGGTTGCCTACTGAGAACAGAAATTGCTTTTTGTGGAGAAGTATTGAGAATTGAATGAAAGCCAGGGTGGTGTTGAGCACTGGACAAGGACCCTGGGAGGCCAGCGTTCAAATCACTCTCAGCTGTTGAAGCCCATTGGATGATGATAGGCAAGTCATATGTTCTCAGCCTTAGAAGATGGCAGTGGCAAATTTCCTCTGAATAAATCTTGCCAAGAAAACCCTGTGAGTCAGCTTGAAGGCACATAGCAATGAGAATTGATCCTCTCATTAGAGTCTGAAGTAATGTTGTTGTTGTTTTGTATGCCCTCGAGTCAACCCATGGCAGCCCTGTGGATGAGACATCTGCAGGACCCCCTATCCTCCCTTGCTCTGCTTAGGTCTTGTAAATTCAGGCCAATGACCTCCCTGACTGAGTCTATCCACTTGCTGTGTGGCCTTTCTCTCTCTTTGCTACCTTCTACCTTTCCCAACATTACTGTCTTTTCTGATGACACATGGCTTCTCATGATGTGGCCAAAGTACACCTGTACAAGATTCGATCATCTTGGCTTCCAAGGAGAGTTCAAGCTTGAAATGTTCAAGGACCCATTTGTTTGTTGTTTTTGCTGTCTGTGGTTTCCTCAGCACTCTTCTCCAGGACCACATATCAAATGAGTTGATTTTCATCTCACCCTCTTTCTCCACTGTCCAGCTCTTACATCTGTACATGGTGATGGGGAATACAATTGATTGGATGATTCCAATTTTACTGTCCAGTTGTGTATCCTTACTCTTTAGGATCTTGTCTAGTTCTTTCATAGCTGACCTTCCCATTCCTAGTCATCTTCTGATTTCTTGACTGCATTCTCTGTTCCGATCAATGTTTGAGCCAAGGTATGGGAATTTTTAAAAAACTATTTTGATTTCCTCATTGTCTAGGATTAATTTATGAGATTCCCCCATAGTCATTATTTTTGTTTGCTTTTTTTTCCAGCAGCAAGCCTGCTTTTGCAGTTTGTTCTTTGAACTTCCTTTGTAATTGTTCCGAGTCTATGATGCTTTCCACTGGTTGTATAGCATCATCAGCATATCTTAGATTGTTGATGTTCCTTCCTCCTATCTTTGCTCCTCCTTCTTCTAAGTCTAAACCTACTCTTCATTTGATATTTTTGGGTACAAATTAAACAATAGGGAGATAAAATGCAGCCTGACTCCCTTGCCAACTGGGAAGCATTCTGTTTCTCCATATTTTGTTCTCACAGTAGTCTCTTGTCCTAAGTACAGATTTCTCATTAGGAATGTTAAATGTAATGGCACTCCCATGTTTTTGAGAGCAATCTATAGCTTTTGTGATTTATGCTGCCAAAGGCTTTGCTGTAGTCTATAAAACACATGCTGGTTTTCTTTTGGAATGCTTTGGATTGCTCCATTAACCGTCATATGTTTGCAATATGGTCCCTGGTGCCTCTTCCTTTCCTGAACCCAGCTTGCACTTCTGGGATTATTATTATTATTATTTTATATATGATTGAAGTCTGCATTGCAGAACATTGAGCATAATTTTGCTTACATAGGAAATTAATGTTGTGGGCCAACTATTGATGCAGTTTTTTTGTGTCTCCTTTTTTTGTGGATGGGGATTCATATTGATCATTTCCAGTCTGTTGGCCACCATTTTGTTTTCCATATTTGTTGGCATATTTTAGTTAGCACTGGAGTTGATTCTGCCTGTGTGCATTTTATCAGTTCAATTGGAATATCATCTGTTCCTGGTGATTTATTCCCAGTTTCTGTTATTGCAGCTTCCACCTCGCTTTCTAGAATTTGTGATTCTTCTTCGTATGGTTCTTCACTCCATGTGTTATTCATTTTTTCATCTCTTATATATAGCTCTTGTGTGTATTGCATCCAGCATCTTTTGATTGCTTCTTGATCTTGTAGTATGTACCATTCAGGAACGATTTTAATGTTAATTTAGGCTGGACTTTGGTTTGTGTCATGTAGAAGGTAAATAATTCCATATTTGTCATGTAATGTGGTCCCAAGATGTCCCAGTGCAGCATCTTACATTGTCACTATTGCCTCCAGAGGAAATATTGTTTGTTCCAGGAATTTTTATCCCTTTGTTTTTATCTCTTTACTTTTTTGCAGTGGTATATTTTATTTTTCACAACAAACTCATTAAGCCTTCTTACTTGCATAAATAATGTATTTGGATCCATTGGCCACATTTTTAATTTTGCAATTAAAGCTCTTAATGCTTACGGGGAAGTGATGCCAAAAACCTAATGGCAGGATTTGGAATATTCTTCCCTTCTGCTCCAAAGTCAGGACTTTTAATGTTGGCAGGAGTGGGGCCTTATTACACAGATTTATGTTTGTATTCTGTATTCTGAGAAAAGTTATGGGCTGTGGTGTTTTTCTTCTTTAGAACTGCATACATTCTGAAAAGCAAAATATTTTCTGTGATCCATGCATGGGCTTTTGCATAATCAAAATGATGCTATTCTGCATTAATACAATACTGATTTTAACAGAAAGGATTTACAATACTAAAGGGAATCCAAGAATAATACTTTGCCTTGTTTGAAATGGATTGTTCTATTAACTTTTGTTGTTTTATTAATGTTCACTAATACATGTGAGAAAAGGAGGATTTAAACCAGAGAAAATAAAAATTTAAAAAATGTGTGTGTGTAGCCAGGTGGTAAAATGCTTTGCACGCTGGGCTACAACACTGAGAGAACATAGTTTGAATCCCTACTCAGCCATGGAAATCCACTGGATTACATCGGACAGGTCACACTTTCTCAGCCTCAGAAGAAGGCTATGGCAAGCCCCTCTGAATAAATTTTGCCAAGAAAACCATATAATTCAGAGTTGATGTGAAGACATACAGTAACAACAAAATATATATATACACACACACTGAAAACGTTTGTGTAGTGGCCTAAGAATTATTGGTACATTTTTAAAATCCACTATTAGTAGAGATATTTGAGGAGTTCAATCTTCATGACTAGTTTGAATCCATGCCTCCCCAACTAATGTATGTGTGTAATGTAGTTACCTGTCAGCATTAACTCCTCCCAGTATTGAATACAGCTGAGAGCTCAGAAACATATTAAAATGTATATATGTGATAAAATGCATTAGGAAATGTGTGTATTTATGGAGAATATGTTGCAGTTAAACAAATTTGTTTATTCCTCCCTAATTGCAAGATGGTAAGCAGGATCTTGTTATTTTTAAATTATTTTATAGTGCCTAATTGTAAAACATTGTAAAAAAATTATACTGTTTTAAACTGGTTGGTAGCTGCCTTGAGTCCCTATACTAGGAGAGAGGCAGGATATAAATACCACCACCACCACCATACTCTCTCTCTGGCTTTTCTTCGCTAACAAAGATTCAGGAAGGACTCATCCCACGCTTTCTACAAGCGCGTTGATGATTAAAAAGGTTGATCCAAGATAAACAAGTCCGGTTACAGAAAGCACAGCAGAAAGTCTCCTAGGGCGATGATTCCAAGTTGTGGTTCTTTCTGCGTTGTCGTTTCTCTTCGAGACTCGTTCGGCATGAGTTCTCGAAAGAGGCTGCAACATTGTGGATAGTGTGTCTCCATGCCTCCTGATGTGAGGCCAGGGCAGACCATTGTTGGTGATCAATTTGGCTGAGCTTGAGATGTTGTTTCAGGGACTCCTTGTATCTCTTCTTTGGAATCGCCCCTCTTACGCTGACCCGTGGCGAGTTCACTGTAGAGTACTATTTTGGGGAGGCAGTGGTCCTCCATCCTAGAAATGTGCCCTGCCTAGCGCAGCTGCGTTTTCATTAGCATGGCCTCGATGCTGGTGATCTCTGCTTGCTCCAGGACAGCAACATTCATCACATAGTCAGTCCAGTGTATATTTAGGATTGTGTATAGACAGTCCTGATGAAAGCGTTTGAGGAGTCGTGATAGGTGAGCCATGTTTCAGACCCATAGAGGAGAATGGACAGCATAATAATAATAATAATAATAGTTTATTTATAGCCCGCTCCTCTGTACATACACTCGGAGCGGGGTGCAAGTAAAAAAACATAGATTAAAACAATCCCATGACCCGTTTCCAAACATCCCACCCCTTAAAAATAGATTAAACCGGCAGTGATTAAAACAGTAATTATTTAAAAACATATAACGACATCCTATCCCTTCCTTATGCGGCCACGTCATAAGTGGGGATCAGAAACATGGGAGTAGGCAGGAAATCAAAGTCTGGAACCGAAGCCGGGGATAGGGAATTTCAGGGGAAGGCCTGCCGGAAGAGATGCATCTTTAGGGCTTTTTTGAAGCAATCTAAAGATGTCATGAGATGCATCTCATCCGGCAGACCATTCTAGAGCTTGGGAGCGGTCGCAGAAAAGGCCCTCTGGGAGGTCTGTGCCAGCCTGGTCTTGACAAGCTGTAGTAGGTTCCTCCCAGAGGATCGAAGTGTGCGGGGAGGATCGTACTGGGAGAGGCGGTCCCTGAGATAAGATGGGCCCGAGCCATGTAGGGCTTTAAAGGTTAAAACCAGCACCTTGTACTGTGCCCGGAAACTAATTGGCAGCCAGTGGAGAGATTTAAGCACTGGAGTTATATGTTCTCTCCTAGATGTCCCAGTAACTAATCTGGCTGCCATGTTTTGAACCAATTGAAGTTTCCGGGTTAGGTACAAGGGCAGCCCCATGTAGAGCGCGTTGCAGTAGTCTAGTCGTGAGGTGACCAAAGCGTGTACCACAGTTTCCAAATCCCTCATCTCCAGGAAAGGGCGCAGCTGGCGTATCAGCCGAAGCTGATAACAGGCACTCCTGACCGTTGCATTCACCTGACTAGTCATGTGAAGTGACGAGTCTAGGAGTACCCCCAGACTGCGAACAGGGTCCTTCGAGGATAGTGTGATTCCATCTAGGACCGGGAGTTGTATTCCCAGACCTGGTTTCGGGCCGGTGACTGTCAGTACCTCTGTTTTGTCTGGATTCAGTCTCAATCTGTTTTCCCTCATCCAATCCATTACCGCTGCCAGGCAGTCATTGAGAGAGGAGATGCCATCTGAGGTCTGAGCAGATGATCTGGTCATGGAGAAATATATCTGAGTGTCATCAGCGTACTGATGACACTGAGCTCCATGCCTCCGAATGATCTCACCCAGCGGCTTCATGTAAATATTAAATAGCATCGGGGACAGAATGGCACCTTGTGGGACGCCACAGCTTAGCTCAATTTTGGAGGAGCAGCTGTCCCCGAGCCTCACCCTTTGGGTCCTGCCGGAGAGAAAGGAACGGAACCACTGTAAGGCGGTGCCTCCAATCCCCATCCCTCTCAGCCGGTCCAAAAGGATGGCATGATCTATGGTGTCAAAGGCCGCTGAGAGATCCAAGAGCACCAGCAGGGTCACACTACCCCTATCAGTGCTCAAGCGGAGGTCATCTGTCAGAGCAACCATGGCAGTCTCAACTCCATATCCTGCTCGGAAGCCGGTTTGAAATGGATCAAGATAATCGGTTTCATCCAAGACAGCTTGGAGTTGGGAGGCGACAATGGCTCTGTATACACTGATTTTTGTGCTTCGCCTCAGGTGTTTGTTACTCCAGACTAGTAATAATACAGGCATGTAATTTTTAATATAATTTTTACTGTAAGTTTGATGGAGGTGGCCATCTTAAAGTCTAGTAAGTGTTATTTGGCATAAGTGTTTGCGGACTGTAACCCACCTCATAGAATCATAGAATCATAGAGTTGGAAGAGACCACAAGGGTCATCCAGTCCAATCCCCTGCCATGCAGGAACTCTCCATCAAAGCATTACATTAAAAAAAATGGAGTTCCTCTCTTGAGCAGGAGGTTGTACTCAGTGAGCTATGGAGCAACTTCCCACTCTATGATTCTAGTAGTAGTGGTGGTCCAGGTGTTGCAGTGTTTTATTAGTAGTAGTAGTAGTAGTAGTAATATATATATTTCTGATCTGTTCCCCCCTTCTTTTTCCCCCTGTCCAATTAGGATGTGCCCACAAAGCTAGTGGCAAAAGCTGTTCCCCTGCCTATGACTGTTCGTGGACACTGGTTCCTGAGCCCAAGAACTGAGTACACAGTTGCTGTACAGACTGCATCAAAGCAGGTCGATGGCGATTACATGGTTTCGGAGTGGAGTGAAATCATAGAATTCTGTACAGCAGGTGAGCTCTCCACTATGAAGATTCTCAGTTCACAAACAAAAAGACACATATTGAAACAGTTTCTCTCTTTAACAATTCAGTTTAAAAGATATTTATTTATTGTTAATTATGCATGAAAGAGACATCATTGGATTCTCTCATCAGTTCTGTGTATGATCATAGCTTTAGCCAGATTCAAAGTAAAGAGGTGCACAACTTCCTAAACTTTTCCCTTCCTGAACATCATGACCATTTGGGGGCAGAACTATAGCAAAATCACTGTACAGTGCCCACCACATTCTCTGGGATTAGGAGTGCAGGATCCCCATGAGAGTGGAAAAACTACAAATTAAAAAAAAAACTATTCTTTTTTTGCCTAAGAGAATACCTCTCTGGGAATTGCTAGGTCCTCCAATGCAAGCCTATAGTCAGCATCTGCCAAAGAATGCCTATCTCAGCATCTCTACAAATGCCTAGAGAAGTGTTCTGTTTAGGAATCGCTAGGTGGATGTTGACCATAGAGTCATACTGGAGGACCTAGAGATTCTTAATCAAATCCATGAATAATCAGATTCGCCAAAATTCAAAGCCACAAATGTGGAGGGCTGACTATAATGTTATAGATTTACTGAAATTACTTGCTGCTGCTGCTGCTGATAGAAATAACTTACCAATGCAGTTCTCTGTGCATTAGTTCACTAAATACTAATATCTAGTTCACTAAATAATAAAACACTTTGAGTGACGTTCAAGAAATTAATGTTCATTGTTTTCATGGGGTATAAGTAGTTATGGTAGAGCACTTTAAATAGGATCTCATAATACATTGAATTAGATATAGATTAAGATAGTTGACACTTCATTCTCACTTAGATCCACTGGATTTTTAGATCATGACTTTTCATACTTCAGGTTGGATCCAGAATCTGCCTTCAATAGCCAGAAGGGCTCCAGTCATAAAAAGTGACTTTGCCTGATTTTAATTAGAACACGTATACCTCCCAGGTGGTACCATTCTGTGTAGCAGTCTAGGAGTATGCATCAAAACCTGAATCCAGCCCAGTGATTTCTGTTGGGCCCTTATGCAACTCTGGATCCAGCAGATGATGTAATTCAGGTGTACAGTTTGAGGAAAAATATTTTCTTCTTAGGGTACATGTACAAATATGTGAATGAGAAATGAGATATTTGGGTCATATAGTTGTATTTCTCAAGGAGTAAAAGGGACTCTGTTTCCCTATTTAGTATATACTGAGCAGCAAAACAAGGGTTTGTTGCTATATAAAGTGAGAAGCCATTTCTGATAGCTATTGCACAAATGTTATAATATAGAAAGAGATAAAGAGACTGGATATGTTTCTTATAACTCAGGCCTGGACAAAGAGTAAGTCCTCAGAGGTTGCTAGACTGCACTTCCCGTCAACCCTGTCCAGCACAGCCAGTGATGAAAATGATGGGATTTGCAGTCTAACATCTGGAGGGCCCTACTTTGTCCAGCCTTGTTCTAACTAGGTCTAACTAACTCTGACTGTCTGTGTACTAAAGAAAAGGGTGTCATTCTATTTTGTAAGGTTTCCAAAATGTGTCTCTTATCTTACCCCAAAGAAAAGCTTCACCATGTAAACTGGCGAAGTGATAAGTCTTTTGCTTCTCACTAGCGGAAAGTTTTCTGTTTCACAGATTATTCAAAGGTTCACCTAACACAGCTTTTGGAGAAAGCAGAAGTGATTGCAGGACGCATGCTTAAATTTTCAGTCTTTTATCGGAACCAACATAAAGAATACTTTGACTACATCAGGTAAGAGAACTGGTACCATTCAAAGGCAAACATCTCCTCTTAGAGGAAATAAGAACATGGTTCTCTCCATTCTCCAGGTGACAGGAAAACTATGCACATTGAAATATTCCAATGGTGTATTTGATTAATGTTAACAATCAATTGCTACTGTATTTTGGAAAACTGAAATAAAAAGGCATGTGTTTGTGTAGATTTATGATTTATATTGTCAAAGATAATTTGAGAGTGCACAACAGCTTCATGAAACATGATCTATAAAACAAGCACTTTAAAACTCTAGAAAGGATTTTTTTTTTTAAAAAAAAGGCTCAGACAATTACAATTCAGTTAAGACAATGATGTGCAGCACAATGTGTGGTGGTGTGTCTCCGAGCTGGTTCCTCTCTTGCTCTATTGACCTTTTTTTCCCCTTAAGTCCTTTGCTTGTTTGTCTTCTGTGTCTCTTCCCACCCTCCTTCCTTCCTTCTTCCTTCCAGAGACTGGCAATTCTAGTATTAATGAATTATCACTGAATTGTCAGAGGAAATTATACATGAATGTCAAGCCATGAAGAGAACTGTTAACATTATTAGCTGACAGTTGTTGAATACTTAAATTTAAAAATCATTTACTGATACTAAAAATGGTCACCACACTCTCTGAATTAAGAAACTGCTGCTTCCACTCCTGGAGGTTTTCATGAGCAGCATGTGCGCCTGTAGCCCCAAAGTTGTGTTTTTATAAAGGAACTGGGTGACTAGAAAGTCCTTCCTGTTTTTATTTGATATACCTATTCCCCCCCCCCAAAAAAAATCTGGGCCTAGTGTAACCCACATAGGGTCCAGTAGGTCATATATTGACTCTCAGACTTCTCCACTGCACCTTCTGGACTGGAACCAAACCCATCAAAAATGTCTCATTAAAAGGTAGACACATGCACTTAGCAACGTATCAGAAGCCGATACATGTGTCTCTATGTAGATTCCGTTTCTCTGGAGGCAAGACATCAACTTTAATTCAGCTCCCATGTCACTTAAGTAAGATATTTACATGGGACTAGTTGCATAATGATATGGTTGGCAAAGGACAGCAGAATGTGCATCCCATTCCAAATAGTACGTAGCACATCATGCCCATCTGATTTATTCTTGTGGCCCTTAATCCAGCAAGTGGATTGAATGTATCTGTTTACGAACATGATCTTGTTAGGGGGAATTAGAGGGACTGCGGGTTACTGAGCTTTGGCATATATTAAGCATGTGCTGTTGTGTTCAAATCAGTCCATTGGAGGTGTGATCTTGCCACTTGCTATGTGAGAAATGTTGTTATTAGCTGCTGTCACTTTCAGCTTATGGGGACCCTTTGAACATAAGCTTTCCAAGTCACCATGACATCAGTAGCCCTGCTCAAGTCTTGCAAACTGTTTATTGCAAACTAATTTATTTTTATCTTTTAAATTCTGTGGAGATTATCTTCAGGTTGTATTTTGGCATGATGATGGTTTTTTGTGTTCTTTAGCTTTACTCTAAATGTTGATATTAGCAGTTCATGGCCTGTGCCACAATCTGCTCTTTGTTTTGTTTTTCCATAAGAGTGGAGCTTTTCCATCTTCTGCTTCCCATTATGTAGTTTATTTAATTTCTGCAGATGGGTCTTCACTGGCCAGAATACTCCAGGCTGTGCCCCAGATTTGCTTCATTGCCTCTGGGCTGCATTGTGATACCAGGCAGCTATCTACACACCCATGCCACTGTCTACTTGCACATGCTGCTGGCACAAACCACTCCCTCTGAAGTAAAAACCAAAGCACCCTGTGTCAATCACTTGGCTGGGTTCCTCATTGTGACTTCAGAGGGAATGATTCACACCAGGGATGCCAGGTGGTACCATGAATTGCTAATATCAAAATTTAGAGTAAAGCAAAAATTGCCTGACATCACTGCAGAGTGCTCTGGGTTTGCCAGGAAAAGGTATGTATGTATGTGTGTGTATATTATAAAATGATTAGGTATTATTAGTTTTTTGTGGGGTTTTTGGGCTATGGAAGAGTTTACTGCTGATGTTTTGCCAGCATCTGTGGCTGGCATCTTCAGAGAATGCTGGCATGCAGGTGAGTAGGCGAGTGATTAGGGATTGCCTGGATTCAGTGTGGAACTGGCCTTATGAAGACGGTCTGCACCTGAATCAGGGCTTTGGCCCCGCATTGTGTGGATAGGGCAACATGAGGGTGGGTGTAAATGCCCCATGTAGACATGCCCTACATTGGCCATCAGATGATGTCCATGTATACAGCCACCTCTTGAGTGGCTTGAAGAATGTGTTTGTGGCGAACAAATTGTTGGCCTCAGAAAATTCAGTAACTTGCTCTCGAAGTAGGAGATTTCTTGATCTTAGGCCAAATTTTCCAAGAATGTTCTGCTACATTTCCTACTTTTGTATTCCAGTCACCTATTATTAACAAGAAATCCAGTTTTCCATTGGGGCTATACAGATAGAGGCCACGGCAACTGCACGCGGTGGCCCCAAAACAAGAAAACGCAGCTCCTTTCTTGCACTCTCTAAAGGGTGCCATATCCGCCGTGGCACAGCATGATGATGCCCTTTTGACACTGCATCTTGTAGATGCAGCATCAGAGTGGCATCATCGTGTAAATGGGCACTGTGTAAATGGGTGTGTGCCAAAATGGGGCCCTGGGGGAGGAGTCACAGCATTGAATGTGTGGACACTCCACCGTGACTCCACAGGCTGGCATATGTGACCAATTTACTGTACTTTAACACAGAATCTTTCAATTTCTCCTTTTTCTCCCTCTGTAGCTGGAGCATAAACTTGGATTATGGTTATATTGATGGCCTTTTTCTTAAGTTTTATTTATATTATTCAATCAGATATTGCATTATATCCTTTCACTTTTTTGGCTACATTTTTCCTCACAATTAATTCCACCCCATTTTATTTCCTGAGTAAAACACTGTATAATTCAGAATGTCCCATTCCTGTCCTTTTTAACCTGCTCACCCGAAGTATTGCAATAATAATGCAGTCAGCCCTCCATATCCACTGGGTTCCCTTCAGCCCCCACCTGATGGGAAAAAAAGTGTGGGACTTCAAGTCCCATTATTGTCAATGGATGCACAACATGCACACAACCACATTAGCCCATACAGAGGACCAACTATATGTTCCATTTCTTGTTTTCTTATATCCAGCTATTCTTGTTTGAGGCTTTTCACATTCCCTAAAATGTGTGTTGTTCATCTCTTGTTTTGTTTTGGATTTTTGTGATAAAAGATGGTTTACCATACCTCCTTCTGTGCAATACTAACACATGTAAGCTATAGTGCCACTGCCGTTGTCTCTGAAAGGTCCTCTTCCAGGGTCATCCCGCACACATTATGCTGCTGCCCAGTATCTGTCTGGCACATTTAGTTTGGCTGCTCAGCAAAAACCTCTCTGACATGGGAGAGTCTACCATCAGGACTGGTGAATCAATATAGCCTTTTAGCTTAGAGGAGCACACAATCCCACTACTGTACCATGGAAAGGTAATGCCATTGCTGGGAAATACTGATATACAATTAGCTTAACTGGCCACTGGATGTCACTGTGTTGCCATTTAAAAATCATTACCTGTTTTCATGTTTGAGAATGGTGAAGTTGGTTGGGTGTTTTTTTAACAGATATTTATCTGTTTGATATTTAGCTCATCTACACAATCACTTAAATCTGTTTGAAGCCCAGTTCTCCACAGTCTTGTTTTTGAAAAATAAGAAAAGGTAGAAGTCTTGAAGGGATAAATAACATCTTAACTTTGCCTTCTGCTTTTTAGCACTAGTGTAGAAAGCAGGCACAGAATTAGAAATGTCAAGGATTCTCACTGGAGATAAATTCCTCTCTTTCTTCGCCTTTAGGCGAATAAATAACTTCATTTATAAGTACCATCTATTGATGTGATACAATACGCTTCTGTGTTGGTACAGCAAATCTTAGATGTGCTTCTGCTCTGGATACTAGTCACTGCACCTCATTTCCTCTTCCCAGATTCTCATTTCTCCACCAGACAGCAGCCTGTCAGCACTTGTTTTCACTGACCGTGCCTAGTCCTCATTGGCCTGGCAATATTCTCCTTCTCTTTTCTCTTCCCTCTCCTTTATTCCTCTTCCTTGCTTCACTTGAGTACATCAAGTGTGGATGGATACATTTGTACACCAAGTACATGAAAATCTTTGATTTCTCAATTGATGTCTATGGGCAGCACACACACTCTCTCATTCCTAGGAATGTTTTAACATACTGTATATACTCATGTATAAGTCAACCTTATGTATAAGATGAGGACACTTTTGGGGGCCAAAATCATGGATTTTGATATGACCTGTGGATAAGTCAAGGATCAAACACTGAGGCATGTTACAAAAGATCTAAAGGGGGAAACAAAACATCACTTCCCTCCCTACATCTTTCTCTCTAGACCTCTCCCAAGGATCATAGTCTGAGCATGGGAAAGAGGAAGAAAACCTTGACAAATACACACACACTTCCCTTTACCAAAAGCATTTCCAAGACTCATGGCTTGCAAAAAGGGACAGACCTCTCTCTCTCTCTTTGCTTTCATCCCATTCCCAGGATTCCCAACTAGACTCATGGATTGCAAAAGGTGACAGACCTTTCTTTCTCTCTCTCTTTCTCTCCCCTTCACCCCAATACAGTGGTCCCCCGGCTTACGAATCCCCCGGGGTACGAAAACCCCGGGGTACGAAACCGGCGGGACCGCTAACGTATCCCCCGGGATCCGAAAGATCCCCCAGGATACGGAAAAAAACCCACACGGCCCCTTTAAATCGGCCGCGCAGTCCGTTGCGAATAGCAGTCCCCCGGGAAACAAAAGCTTCCGGGTTACGAAAGGTAATCCGGAACGGATTACCTTCGTAACCTGGGGGACGACTGTACTTAGCTTGCAAAACGTGATACAAGCCTGGGGGCATACTCTATCTGTGTGTTTTGCCTGAGCAGCAGCTGCTTGCTTTTTAGCTCTAGCTGCAAGGGAAGGCTGAGATCACACACACACACATGCAGAGAGAGAGAGGAGAGAGCGCCGGGGAGCGAGACAAGATCCCTGGCTACAGAGGAAGGTTGGCACTTCTTTCAAGAAATTAAGAAGCAGCATTAACTTATTGCGCCATCTATAAGTCTACCCATGATTCTGGAGTCCATTTTGGGGCATAAATTTCTCGACGTATAGTCGAGTATATACAGTAGCTCTTCAATATGAAACAATATGACATCCAGACAATGAAGAGTTCTTTCTTCCCAATACTAATAGTATTAATACAATTAATAGTAGTATTACGGTAGTACAATAGAGAGTGAGTGGGGTGCAGTCGCTTGAGTGTTGGACTAGTACTTTGAGAAAGCAGGTTTTGTATCTCTTTTCAGCCATGGAAAGCCACTAAGAGCAGACCATGCTCTCTCAATTTTAGGAGATTATCAGATGGGGTGGAGGGTGGGAAGAGAAGGATGGGAGGCCCTTTCTGATCTCAGCCAAAGGTCTAAGGGCTCTTCCAAACAAAATTATAGCACTTCGTTTCCATTTTAACTGCAATGGCTGCATCCTTTGGAATCCTGGGATTTGTAATTGGGTGAGACATTCAAAGGTGCTTGCTGGAAATTTCAAATGCCCTTCCTTAATCTGCCAATCTCAGGATTCAATAGAATAGAACCATGGCAGTCAAAGTGAATCATGGGACTATAGTTGTGTAATGTTCCTAAATAAACATACCCTCTGCATGTGAATTGGTATCCAAGACTGACTGGTTACTGTATGGATTTTGTAAGGTTCTGCACCATTCAGAGCGGCATGGCACACAATCCTCAGCCACGGTTACACATTGTACATCCATCAGGC
The DNA here is from genome assembly GCA_034509955.1 of Urosaurus nigricauda. Classification (NCBI taxonomy): domain Eukaryota; kingdom Metazoa; phylum Chordata; class Lepidosauria; order Squamata; family Phrynosomatidae; genus Urosaurus; species Urosaurus nigricauda. The sequence continues at coordinate 172,592,833 of JAOEGL010000003.1, forward strand.
ACTTGCAGATATTTGTAGGACTGTGTTGTCTAAATCAAACGTTCCAACATTTCATTTTTTCATTTATTTATCAACAGACTATTTATTACATATATTAATATTATATATTTATTATGTGTTTAGTTATTTTTAACAAGTTTTCTCCTCCCACTTCAAAAATACTGAAAGCAATTTTTAGCAATAAAACACAATTGAAAGCTACCAGTATAATATCAACAGTAAAAATCTGGCGAACTTAACTTCCATTTACCATAACATTGTACTGTTGGGGCTTGGTGCAAGAAAAAAAAAGTTGGTTCCTACTCAAGATGAACTTAATCCATTGTCCTATATGCTATGACTGGGCACGCCAGGCACTGGGGAAGGGAAAGCCATACTGTAAATTAATAAGTCTTCTGAAAAATTTAATGAACCGGTTTTGAAAGCTATCTGCACCTTGGCAATGGAGGGAGGGGAGGGAGTTGTTATTCCTAAATGCTATAAATGGCATCCATTTTGTAAAGACAGATGTGCTTAAGCTTCAGGTACTGCAGCAGGACTAGTGTCCTTAGCTTGCACTGTACTGTGGCAAAATCAACTGGAGAGAAGAAAAATGTGCAGTATATAAACAGCCACAGGAAACCCTGAAAGTGATACTTCCATCATCAGTATGCTGGACAGTTCCTTTTATTGTGCACAGGAAATTAACGGCAAATATTACCTCTCTAAATTTACATTAAGCTTTTGCCTGATTGGATGCTGTGTGCATCTTCATTTTGACTATACTCTATTTGGTTCTATTTGTTTGTATGCATGCAAAGTGTATCAGTAGCAATGTGTGTTAAGGAGTATGTTTTGAAATGGGAATGCTTAAATTAAATGGGACAGGTTGTGATGTACCAGAGCAGAAAACCAGAAGAGGCATGAAATGATGGGGAAAGGTAAGCAGTTGTTTGATTCTGGACAGAAACATACTCGGCTAGGGAGAGAAAATGTCATTTTGCCACACTGGGGGTGGGTGGGGAGTAAGTTGAATATTTCACGGATTAAGTGCAAAGGTGCTTCAGTTGCTTTTAAACTGCACTTTCATTGTGACTTCAGAATCCTCCCCCATTCACTGAAGTTTGTTGTAGATCTAGATTATTATAATCTTCAATTTGAAAGCCTCTTAAGTTTTCCTTTTGTTCCTTCAATCTTTTTTCTTATCAGAGAAAGTTCACTATGGAAAAAATGGGACTAGTTATAATCGCCTTATAATTATTGTGAAAATAAGATTGCTCTATCTAAAAGCATCTTTTGTCTCCTAGCAGTAAGTAGCATAGAAACATATCTTTCCCAATAGGCTGCTAGAATTGTGTTTTTAGGGCTCTGACATGTGTCCACATCTTCCTTCATAATTCTTCAATTACATCTTTTGATATTCTGAGGCTGCTTCACATACAGCAACAAGCTTGGGTTTGTCATTGACTCTGTTTTCACTCAACTGAATGTGCCCATGTAATGGATGTATTTGTTTCTGTTACACATTAAATTTCAGTGGTAAGTTTAAAAACCTTTTGAGAGTACGCCTGAAAAACATAAGATGCAAAGAACAACCCTAATTGAAGATGAAGAAATTCTGCTCTATGTCAAATGCTACCTCATTCCTTGAAATTAAGGATCCATGTACACTGTGAAAACATAAACTTCATTGGTGCCATTTTAAAAAATCATGAATTTGGTATCACAGCCTACAATATTTACCTGTTTGTCACCCTCTTTGGAAAAGATGTACATATTGTTGAGTTCATCTTGGCTGTTTGTTTCAACTGTGCTGTTCATGTTATCCTTCCACTTTCGAACTGAAATATTTTCATCCATTGTAGCTCACCATTTGGGATAGTATTCCTCCATTTCAAATGTTTTGCTTTCCTGATGCCACTGTGAAATAAACCATTGCCCATCCTTCATTTCTAGAGAGCAGCATGGAAGTGTTCTGCAGCCTTCAGTCAAGGATAACAGTGGGAGCCATGGCTCTCCAATCAGCGGGAAGCTGGAGGGCATCTTCTTTAGCTGCAACACTGAATTCAACACAGGAAAGCCACCGCAAGATTCACCATATGGAAGATACAGGTTTGAGATTGCAGCAGAAAAACTTTTCAACCCAAATACCAACTTGTACTTTGGGGACTTCTACTGCATGTACACAGCCTATCACTATGTCATCCTCGTCCTTGCACCCATTGGATCGCCGGGAGACGAATTCTGTAAGCAGCGCCTCCCTCAGCTGAACTTGCAGGATAACAAATTTCTAACCTGCACTGAAGAAGATGGGGTCATGGTTTATCACCATGCACAGGATGTAATCTTGGAAGTGATTTACACTGACCCTGTGGATCTCTCCCTTGGCACAGTTGCAGAAATTACTGGTCATCAGCTAATGAGCTTGTCGACTGCCAATGCTAAGAAAGATCCCAGCTGCAAGACATGTAACATCAGTGTTGGACGTTAATGTCAATCCCTCTCTTTTCCTTAGGAGCCTTCTCTGTTGCCTATTCCCATTGTCAGCTGTTCTCATCAGACGCATGCATAATGCTCTTCTTACCAAAAGCAGACAGCAGTGATCAAATTCTTCAATAGTATTCTTTGAGCAGAGCTACATGTCAGAACTGATACCTGCCAAAATGGCATCCTCTGTTAAGTTTTATTCTTCCTGATAATGTTTTGGGTTGGCAACTTATCCATGGTGTTGTGATGTTCTCATTTATGTGTTCCCTGTTCCTATTCAACACACTTGATGGTTTTTGGCAGGGAACACATGACTTGATGGCATTACATAACAGGTAAGCATGCCAAATGTTATTGGGTGGGAGAAGCAGCAGAAGAGAAACAACTTAGTAAGCACATGATGTTACAAGCGGCAGCTCTGTATCCAGTGTAACATGTAGCTCTGCCCCTTGTATTTCTTCCCCATTCTCCCGGTCTGATCCACCAGTGCTTTCAAATGTTAGAAATCTTGGGTTTGTCTTTATAGCAACCATTTAAATATCTAGATGCTGCAATTGGTGTTAAATTTTATTTTTCCCTCCTCCCTCTATCTTCATATTGCCAAATGTAACAAATCTATATAAACAAGCTTTAGCAAAATAAAAACTACTGGCTTCTAAATGGTGTTTAAATATGCATTCATTTTAATCTACTGAACAACTTAACTGGGATATCTCCAAACAGCATGAAAGGGTGTAATTGCAGCATGATTTAACTCTCACAGCCTAGAAAAATGTCAGCACTTCCAATGTGTTGTTTGACAGTGTTATTTATGTTATTTATATTAGCTAACAAACAAACAAACCCTGTGTTTCAACTTAATAAATAGAAAAATATTTTATTTGTACTGTTGTATAAAATATTATACAATCATATAGAATATATAGATTACATTTTAATAGCAACTGTATACATATGTCATGAAACCATTTTCCCTTATCAAAGATGTAGTTTGTAAACTTCAAATACTTGTGTATCTGTTCTTGTTGCTCTTAACATGACTTTTAATTAAAACAGATTTATGAAGGAGACCATTTTGATTCAGTTATAAATTATCAAGCCACTCACACTGAAACATCAAACTTCATAGGGGTAAAAAACATATGCTAGTAGTGATGCCCTCCCAAACTCTTTGAAAGGCTTTCTTCTCTTTTAAAAAATCATGCTTCAGCTTTACATACAGCAGAAATACAAATAGGGTTGGTGGGTAACAGACTTTAGGAAATGAATTGCTTCTTATTACTATCGCTAAAAGAGCTGAGGTACAATCTCTTTCTTTTTGCATCCAGCTCTGGGCTAAGGGGGGGTGGGCAGCAGGGTTCACACAAACTTCTACCGAAGCTTTTCCCCTCCTTACCCTTATAGTACAGTTATGTAATATATGATTACACAGTACATACTATGAGGGCCTCCCATACTATTGCCTTGTGGCCCAAGCACACACTTCTTTGCCTATGGATATCCCTCTTTAGACATGCACCAGAGCAGGAAGACTAAAGATTATGCCCCTGGTTTTCAGATCATTAATACAAAATGACAAAACAAAAACACCAAACATCATATATATCTTTCTGGAGTTCCTCCTTGAATTTATCTGCCACTGGGCCTATTTGCTAGTCACCAATGTGAGCTTGGTGACTGACGGTGTGAACTATTGCAAATTTCAAGAACAATCTTTCTCCATCAGAAAGTACTGTATGTTCTCTTTAACATATAGGTGGGGGAAAACACCCATGTTTATAAAATCCAGCCTTTCTCAATTCACAATCATAACACTTAAGTTAAATATTCTGCATACATGAAGCTATCCAAAATATCATAATACAATAAACGATTATCACTATTTTAATAAACTATCTTGGCAATCATCACTCAGTAAATATGAAGGCCCTACAAAGTGCATGCTTTCAAATGAGCTTTGGTAGTCAGACAAAGCAAAATGTTATAGCATTAGACTAACAAACAGTGTGACATAAAAGAAACCTGACATATGCCACCATTCACTTTGCTTTGCTTTTATTGTGGTTACTTTCAACTAAATCCAGGCAATTCCTGCTTTAGAGAAAGATGCAGCTTCCCCGTGTCTCACTAAGTATTAGATACTCTGTCCTTCTTAACTTCCTCCCCCACCCCAATATATCATATTCAATGTTTTCTTTCTTTTCATGAAAACATGAACCTTTTCAGAATAATTTTTTCTATCAGTTTGTTTTTGGTGCAATATTGCCCTTAAGCTAATTTCTTAGCTCTTGAAATTAAGGACTCAAGTCATGCATACCCCTTTCCTGGCTTCTAAAACATCCTACAGAATTTCCACCCATCTGTGTCTGAAGGTTTCCAGACTGTCAACACAGAATTGCAATGAGAATTATAACTAAGAGTAATCCCAGTGCTTGAGTCCCTAAGATGTTCTTGGATGACACCTCCTAGACTTACCGGACCTGAATTCTGGGAGCTGTCAGTGAATCTCAGCCAACATGACCAGCAGGTAGAGATTCTGGGCAGTGCCATCCAAGGAAATCTGGGAATCCAGGTTTGGGATCTCCCACTTAACTAGGAAGAGATGCCAGCATGCCAGTGGTTGGTGTCACCACTGACATACCACTCCTATTTGTTGTGTTGGCCCAGTTGGACCAACAATAACCAGAATGGGAGAGGCACAATCGCCATCTGTACTAAAGGTGTTACAGTTCAGCAACACCTGATCCATCAAAGATCCTGACATGAAAGTGTAGTTCTCCTCTCCCTGCATACTCAGATCTGTGGATTTTAAACTCTCTTTTTAGAACAGAGATGGCCAGTTATGGGAGACTAGGACTGCATTAGCCACTGATGATACCCTGGTGGGCCATCCTCCCACCATATACCCCGCCAAAATCTTTAAAGTCTCCAAATGCTCTCTAGATGACGTGGGGAGTTTTTGCTGTGTTTTTCAGCCTCCCTGGACCACTTTAGTCACAGGACAGGCTAATTTTTTTTTGGGGGGGGGGACATAAAGTAACAAAAGTCACTTCCAGTTTACTCCCAGTTTTTAAAAAGACCTCCTCTGGACCTAAAGTAACCCCCCAAGTTCCCCAGAGAGCATCTGGGGGGTAAACAAGCAAACAAACAAAATCCTTTTTTTAAAAACCTTGTGTGGACCCAGGGGGCTCAAAAAATGACCCTGGGAGGCGTCATGGAGAATGTGCAGTGCACTTTGCCCACTCCTGTTTAAGAGAATCCCTTCTTTCGTGTCAGCATCTGAGAAGAGGATTTTGGGGCATGTCTGAAGGAAAACAGCAAGCTTGTGTATGCTGGTCAAGCATGAATTACAAGCGTAGCACATATGTAAATTGCAGTTTTGTCTGCTGGAGGCAATTGCTTCACTGGAGTGATCCCAATGTCCCCAATAATATTCCCCCCATATATACAAACCAGTCTTTCCTGAAACAACTTAAAGAGCACTGCTTAATACACATATGCTCAACTTTTTATGCCTACTGAAAGACTGGAGAGCATGTTTGCAGTTTAGAAAACAAACAGCTGAGATCCATGACTGTAGCGACATTGGATTTCAATACTACCAATAGATGACCACTTCTGCCCAAATTTTGCAATGGCATTAATTCAAATGGGGATGTTATAATTCTTCAGCAAACATTAACCTTTTTTGTTAATTCATTTGATCTCATGTTATTGAAGTCTTGAGCCCATGAGCTCATAACTACAGTAGACATGGTCATTCAGCACGCATTAGAAAAGCAGAACAGGATGATGGACCACACACAGCAGTACTGTGAACCAAAATACTATGTGCCGGACAATGTGACTTTGCTAAAATGGTGTACAACTTTTTAAAAAAAAAAACCCACAAAAGGAAAATGGACTTACAACACTACTTACAAAATACATGGATCATTATACCTGTGTCCTAAATCCATTCTGGCATCACTTCTGTGCAGATGAAGTGCCTATCCATTTAAGGTCAATTTTCATTTCTAAGACAAACTTGTACGGGGAGGAAGTATCAACCTAAAAAGAAGGCTGTGCCAAATACTATTAGAGAAAATTAAAATATTTGCTTTGAAAGCTGAACAAATAACTAAATATCTTCTTTATTCTCTATTGTGAAAGTAGCCTATTGTTTCCGGTTGGCTCTGTGTTGTTTTTTTCCAAAGTGCTCCCTTGCCATTTGATTTTGTTGGCTGTAGTGGCTCAAGTGACTGTATTGTGCCATCACAGCAGATGCAACATTATGACATCGCCAAGAAAAGCGTGTGGGTGGTGACAGCCAATGGGATTAAACAGCAGTGTGGGCAAATGAAGCAAAAGCGAGAAGGGAAGGACAATGGGAATGAAAAGGACAGTCGAGTAAAACATATGTTCTTGAGTGCTAAACACAAATTATGAATGGAGGAAAGTCGTTTTGACTTAGCTTTGGTGACAATTCAGAAAATTAGATGGAGGGGCAACACAAAGATCAGCCCTGCTTTGGGTGGCCATTTTCTTCATGTGGGAACTCCCTGCTACGGCACTTTTTAACACGCAGATCACAAGTTTGGAATAATGGTTTGCCCAGTTCCTTTGCTGTGAGGTATTATAAGGAGAAGGAGAAAAAGCAATTGGCTGTCAATAGGACAATGTACCTCTCTCTGTACTTCTTAAAATCCAGGTATCTTTTCAGTCTTTACATCAAAAACACAATTATCCATCAGACCTAATCTGATTATTGTTAACCAGCCATTTGGTTCTGGAAGATATAAAATTAATAAGCTAAAATTATTTTAAAATAGCCTAATGTGGCTTTTTGTTCTGTTACTTTATAATTTATGCCATTACTTTAAATTGTTTTGCAGTCATTTATTATATAAATAGTTCTTAATCTAGTTATTTTTTTAAAAAAAACCCACAGCAGTTGTACGCACCAGTTGTGGAACAGATCATAAGGCACAGGTCTAAGGATCCAAGTTGATAAACTAACACTGAAAGCAAGCCCCACTGTGTTTCAGTTTGTACTCCAAAATGGTACATTAGTATCCTAAAACAGTTGCTCTCATCAGTACAATTTTTTTACAAATCTGGATGGCATCCTGCCAATAAAAATACAGAAGATTTACTTATAATTCAATCTGCTTTGGAGAGTAGATCCAGCAGGAACGGCTCTCCAGCGGCACCTGAATATCATACAAGTCCCTGCACTGCAGGGAGAAGCCTGCCTTTTGAACTCTCACTGCTCTGGGTCTACAGAGGGACTGACTGCCATTAACATTTGATAGCCACTGTTGGACAGGAGAAGCAGGCTGCACTATGTAGGCCTCTATATCAAAAAAGTTTTGGAGCATTATAACCTTAATTCTGCAACAGGATAACCCAAAACCTGACTTCTAGAATTTAGATACATGATGAAAATTAAATAAGTATTCAACATTTCTCATACTTGAGCACAACTCAGCAGTTAGTGCAATTCTTATTCAGCAACTATTTTACCTTCTGATATTTTCTGAGCATCGACCACATGCTTTCACAAACATATTTGTAGGAGCTTCCTTACTTTCTAACACACGCCTTCCAAAAAAAGAGGGAGGGAAAGAGATGAAATTCTCAGGCAAATGAATTGTGTATTGAACATCATCATGTTGGGTCAGGGGCTTCTGCTGTTTCTTACCTGGATTTACAACTCACACACACAAACACAGAGAGAAAGCTCTGATTACAGGCAGACAATGAGCAATATCCCCTGGCGTGTGGCCTCCTTGTGAGTTTCTCGTGGTTATCTGGTTGTTAACTGTAAAAAACAAGCTGGTGGACTCGACAAGTCTTTGGTTTGCTTCAAAAGAGCTCTTGTTAGGTTCTTGAAATTTTCCACACAGCCATGAGCATGGGACCTGCTCAGATCAAGCAGCCATCTGCCTCAAACTCATAAAATCCCCATTCCTATGTGAATAGCTCCCTAAGCTACTTTAGGGAGACAGAAAGGGAGAAACACATGACCACCAAAGTGGAAGGTATACTTGGAATTTAAGGTTCTTAGACATGTTTCCCTTTGAGATACTATTGCCACTATCATATTTCCTGCATAATGAAAAACAGTGTTCCTGACCACCATAACTACAGCCGAAACATGTTGCAACTGGCTATATCTTGCAGACTGTCTAGCCTGTGTAACTTCTCACAGGCCAGGGTGCTGCTTCAATTAGAACCATCCTTCATTACCCCAAAATGAAATCTTGACTCTCAAGTAGCTAACTTGACTGCACATGCCTATGTTATGGTAAACTCCCATTTGGATTCTTGCTATGTACTTGGGGACTGCCAGGGGTTGCGGGGAAGCTTGGAACTTTCATGACATGCAGAGCAGGCTCACAGTATTATTAATTGTGCTTAGGCAATTTGACGACAGTGTGCCCTTGGTATCCTCTGGGATTTGGTTCCAGGACTCCCCATAGATATAAAGATCAGTGGATGCACAAGTCCCATTGAATACAATAGTGTAGTATAAAGGTGTCTCTTATATAAAATGACAAAATCAAGGTTTGCTTTTGGAATTTATATTTTTAAAAAACATTTTAAAGCCGTGGATGGTTAAATCTTTGGATAAGGAATCTGTGGATACAGAGGGCCAACTGTACTTATTTATTTACTCTGATAATATCCTGCTTTCTTCCCAGTATCAGACCCAAAGCAGCTAATTCTGGACTACTGTCTTCCAGCCTATTTCAAGGCTGGTTCTGACCTTTAAAGCCAAAAAGAGCTTGGGACCAGGGTACATGAAAAAAATGCCTTCCTATACCAACAATTAACCAAATGTTAAGATCTCATTCAAAAGCTCTGCTTAAAATATCCAAGCCAAATAAATTAAGTTAAGTACCCGGTAAGAGTAGGGCTTTTTCGGTAGTAGCACACTGTTATGGGCTAGCCTTGCAAGAGAACTTCATGTAGCAATATCAATAGCAAGTACATTTCTACACCACTTATCAGTGCACTTAAGCTCTCCCTAAGTGGTTTACAAAGTGTAAGCTAATTGCTCCCAACAATCTGAGTACTCATTTTAGCCACCTCAGAAGGATACAAGCCTGAGTTGAGCTTTATATAGCAGCATTTCTGTGATCCTTTCAATACCAGGTGAAGATCTTTGAATTCACCCCAGTCATTTCAAGAATTTATGCCTTAGTGTCTAGGACTTTCAGCTTAAAAAACATGTTTTAATTTTTGTTTAAGTGTGTCATTTGTTTCATATTGTTAAATGTGAGCTGCTGGAAGAATCTTTATTGCAAGAAAGGTGTGGGTGGGAGAACTTTCTCCCTCAGATGTTTTGGACTTCACTTCCTTGAAGTCCCAGGTAGCAAGGGCAGTGAAGTATGCGTATAGACTATGGAGGCTATAGTCCAAAATGTATGGCAGTCTAAAGGTTCCCAAATGATATGTCCTGGGGTGAGTATATAAATAAATAAACATATTCTTTTCCTAACTTCTGCCCAGGTTCTGATAACCTAGCAGGTGTACCATACAGGTGAGAGAATGAGTCTTCACCAGACTGGAAAATTCAGATTGTTTCTCTGTGTTTGTTAATGAATAGAGAATCAAGACCTCCCCTGTGTAAGATGAATTAAACATGTGTGTCCTGGATGCACTATAAGCTCTCAAGACAGTGTGCCTCTCGCACAGGTACAGATGCATTTCATCTTTGGAGAAGGTGAGTGAGCATCATCAGATCAACTCCTTGACATTAATGAGGGCTATATTTGCATACAGAGTCCTCCAGTGCTTAATAAATTACTCATGACAGCTATTCAGGTTCCTTGGGGTTGCTGATCAAGTTTTTTTTCCTGTGGGAGTTTGTTGTTGCTTTCCCTGTTTTCAGCTAGAATACAGCAGTAAAGCTTTGGTATAACCCAGGGGTTCTCAAACTTTTTGACTCACTGCACCCTTTTTAAGAATCAATTTCTACGGCAGAGCCCCTAAGAGGCTTACCCTATGTCTTACAAGTTAATGCTGTTTTGGAGTAGTGTTGCTTTTTGCTTCTTATTCTTTAATTTCGTTCAATTTTTCTTTTCATTTTCTTGGAGTGGACACAGAGCACCTGGGAAGTGCACACGGAGCCTTGGGCTCCCCGGAGCACAGGTTGGGAACCGCTGGTATAACCTTTCACAGAGTGGTGCCCAGCTCAGCAGGCGAAATGGACAAAAGGAAATACTGACTGTATATTATCCCCATCACCATGAAGAGCTAAGTTTCATTCTAGAGCTGCCGGGGAATCCAATGTGTTCTCTAAGAGACAAGAAAGCCTTCCAGACTACAGCACTGAAATCTCACAGTTTTTTTTTTTTTTAAAAAGAACAATACATAAATAAGATAGTGCAAAACATTTCATAATGCCAATTGAATAATTTTAGGGCAATCACCCAGAAGATTCCTTATTAAGCTGGGATTTTAGTACAGTGGGATGCTGACCTTTAGGACTTAAGGATATCTTAAACACTTTGGCCAGAATCCTGTTAGTTAGTCTCAGCCAAAGTATACCCACTGAAACAATTGTTAAATGGTGATTCAACAGATAGGTAAATATAACTGATTCAATGGTTCTACTCTGGTTATGACTACCAACAGTATTTAGGCCTTCAAAATCCCCTAGTAGTGCACCCCTTTAGTTTCCCCTTGGGTAGCACAGGTCATAGAAATGGAAGAGGAAATATGTATTACTCCACAGTCCACCCTATATTTTAAGTATGGTTGCCAAAGTAACATCATCTGCCTAAAAATAAATTCCAGCAGAGCTTTGCAGGGAAATACATGACCTTTCTTCCACCAACCCAGCTTGCTGTATGTGCCTGCAGCTACCTTCTTTTGGCTAATTGGGGAAACCTGTCAAAATGAATGCCAGATCCAGGAATAGGACATGATTCACAGGGAAGAACCAGTTTCCTATTAAGTCACTTCTTCCTCCTGAATTTTCACACCTGCTCACCACCCCATCTTGCATGCGCTCATCTGCAGTAGCGCAACATTAATAAAGTGCATCAAAATTTCAAGGTGACAAACCATTGTGCAGAAAGAACCAGCCCTGTGTAACTTTCATTTTCTTCCACACCAGGAGCTTGACTATCGCAGGCTGCTGGCATTTTAGATGGTTTTTGAGACATCATGCTTGCTAATAAGAACCTCCAGCAGCCGGAGCTTGGCTTTGATGTGCTTGTATTCCAAATACTCTTCTGACATAGGGATACGATCTTCCTTTTGGGGACTCCTGTAAAATGAACACTGGCTTAAATGACAAAATAGGAAAAAATTGTCAAAAAAATTGTTTTGGGACAAATACCAGTTTTGTTGTGTTCATTCTTGGTTTCTTCCTTCAGTTGTACATTCCCAGAGATAACAAAAATACAATATGGTAGTGGAGCCATGCCATGAAAGTCTGGTAATTCCCACCTACTGGTCAGCAGCCGGTACAATCGATGGAAGTATGTTCTCCTATTGCTCAGGAAACAGCTATTCTCTCACACACACACCTCATGCAAGCAGTCTCCACTGTGAGTGGGGATTAGTTCCAATGAGGAAGAAAAATGGGAGTTGCCTAAAGAAACCAGGAGGGATTTTTAAACAATTTTTAATGGAGCTAAGACTCAAATGGGACATGAACAAAAAAAAAAAAAAAAAAGAGGGGGAAACTCACTAAAAAGGAATTCAAGCAATAACCAGCTCATGTACAGAGAAAGTTAGAAAAGATAAATAAAAAAACAAGCTCGGGTGTGGTAGAGAGATTAAAAACAATAAAAAGGGCTTTTTTGGGATATGTCTGTAGCAAAAAGAAAAACAAGGAAATGAAAAGGCAGAACCACTCAACAACTTCTTTGCCTCAGTCTTCTCTGAAAAGGAGAACATTGCTCAACCTGGGGGAAATGGAGCAGATGAAGCAGTAGAAGAAATTCAGCACAGAATAGATAAAGTAGTAGTACAGGAAAATGAATTCAGGTCTCAAGGGCCAGATGAACTACATCCAAGAGTATTAAAAGAACTAGCAAAAGTAATCTCAGAACCACTATCAATAATCTTTGAGAATTCCTGGGGAGTAGGAGAGGTCCCAGCAAATTGGAGGATGACAAATGTTGTCCCCCCCCCCCTTTTCTAAAAAATGAAAAAAGAGGACCCAAATAATTACCGCCTAGTCAGCTTGACATCAATCCTAGGAAAAATTCTACAGCAGATCATTAAACATATAGTTTGTAAGCAATTAAAAAGGAATAGTGTGATTATTAAAAGTCATGGATTTCTCAAAAACAAATCACTAATCTCATCTTTTTTTGATAGAGTCAGAAGCTTGGTAGATGAAGGGAATGCCGTGGATGTAGTATATCTTAATATCAGTAAAGCCTTTGACAAAGTCCCCATCATATCCTTGCAAAAAAGCTAGTAAAGTGTGGTCTACCCAAAGTGACCTCCCAAGAAAGATGAGGGCTAGCTGGAGCATGTCCAAAGGAGGGTGACCAAAATAGTGAAGGGTCTGGAAAGCACATGTTATGAAGAGCGGCTTAGGGAGATGGGTATATTTAGCTTGGAGAAGAGAAGGTTAAGGGGTGACGTGATAGCCATGTTTAAATACTTAAAAGGATGTCCTGTTGAAGATGGAGCAAGCTTATTTTCTGCTGCTCCAGAGATTACAACTCTGAGCAATGGGTTCAAACTATAGGGAAAGAAACTTCACCTGAACATTAGGGAAAACATCCTGACAGTAAGAGCTGTTCGGTAATGGAATATGCTGTCTTGGAAAGTGTTGGTATCTCCTTTGGAGGTTTTCAATCACAGTCTGGATGGCCATCTGTTAGGAGGGCTTTAACTGTGTATTCCTGCATGGCAGAGGGTTGGACGGGATATCCCTTGGGGTCTCGTCCAACTCTATGACTTCCTGACCAACAGGGGAACAGCCCCACATCAATCACAGCAGCTGCTGACTATTAAGTGGGGAATGCTTGGACCAGGATTCACTATGTAGCCACTTAACTACCATGGTTATGTACCAAGATAACGTATAGACTTTGCTCAATGTTTAGGTGTGCAAAGAAAAGGAGCAGGCAAAATGACCAAGGGAATGCGAAGAAAGTAAATATAAGAGTTTTAAGTCTGAAAGATTTTCAAGGTCTCATTCTCTGCACTGCTAGAAATTGGTGAACTGAAGGAAACTTTTGTGTGGGGGCATAATTATTTGGAGAAGCAATGTTCTTACTTTGCACATCCCTGCCCAGGACCTCACTTCTGGTGGGGTGGCCTGAATAGCCCTCTGCCATCTGCTAGTGCTTTTCCTTTCCCCAGGCTGATTTCTTCATCTGGAAGGATGAAAAAGGGTGGGTGGCTGTAGGGGCACAGGTGAGCAGAAAATGTGGCAGCCCATGCTGTGCCTACGCATGTCAGTTCTCTGATTTTTTTTCTCTTTAAAAGAAAAAAAGAAATATGGTACTGCTGACCTTGCCCATTATCAGCTGTACTGGTCTGTTCTGTGGTCAGAATGCTTATATAAACAGTGTGTTCCTGTTTGTAGGCTTTTGAACAAGATTGTAGAAGCAGCGCTAAAGTATAAATGGTACACAAATATACACACACAAAAAAGTAGGACCTCAAAAGTATGTGTCATGGCACTCTTTAAATCTCATGATGTAAAATGCAAGTGTAATGTGAGAAAAACTGAAAGTCTTAAGAGATGTCTGGGAGTCCAAAACTTCCCCACCCTGTACACATTGCATGGAGGATGTCCATCACAGGCACATACCATGATTTACTGCTCTGGATTCACCAATACACAGCAGGTAGGCAACTACCTAAGATTCTGGGGCCAACCATGCCCCTCTGTCAAATCTGGAACTGTGCAGGGAGGAAAAATGCTGCTTCATTTTGACAGCTCCCTGGTCTGAGCCAAATCAGGAAGTGAACCCAAATCATTTTCACCTGGGGACACAGGTCTTCACTCAGCATAAGACTGGCTGAAATCTTCCTGGTATGTGGCAAAATTGTATACCATGGCTCCTAGAGGGTCTGGGGAAAGGTAAGTTCAAAACTTTAACTTTTTTTAATTAAAAAAAATTTCAAAAATAAGGACCAAGTACTTACGTCCCTGAGGGAGGTAGTTACATGCAACATATAGGCTAGATTTTGTCTACTTTTTGGGTAAGTGGTTCCTCTGTGGGCAAATCCTCTGAGTCTTTATACACTTCAGCAGTATATAACTTTAGGATGTAACTGTGAATTATGCCTATAAATGTAACAGTGTGGGCAGGGAGGGAGAGACCTCTGCTATCATAAGGTTGATGACTACTTGGGGTGCATATATACTGTAGAAATAATGCAGGTTAACACCACTTCAAGTGCTTTAACTCAAGTGCTATGGAATTCTGGAATTTGTAACTTTACAAGATATTTAGCATTCTCTGCCAAAGCACTAGTGCATCATAAAACTACAAATCTGAGGATTTTTAGGATGGAGCCATGGCAGTTAAAGTGGTGTCAGACTGCATTATTTCTACAGTGTAGATGCACGTCTGGACTGTGAAGTCATGCCTCTCCAAATAAATATCCTGCAATAAGATTCCTATTTTGGAGGGATGGAGCCTGTGATGACACCAGTCAGCAGCAACATAACAGAAGCACCGAGATATATGCATACATGTGTATTACATTACATTACATTATTACATTACATACATCTTACCTTCCTGTTTGTTTAAAGAATTGTTCCTCAAATTCCCGTAACACTTTCCTTAGCCTTTTCTTGTCAGCTCTTGTTTCTCGGAGATGTTCCAGCAGCACAGGCCTGCAAAGTTAGAACAGGTATCTAGAGACTGTTTGGTCTGAAAAATACTTAATGAAAGTGATCGTCAGGTGGCAGATCTGAAGGTCAGGAATATGAAAGCAACTTCAAGTATTATCTCCTGGGACCCATGCTGAAGTAAGGATTGGTCAGGATGCTTTCTCACATGCATATCAGGATATTTTGCTAATTCCACTCCAACCCAGCAGAAAACACTGCACATAGGAGTTAACTCATACACTCAAATAGCAGTGTTATCTTCACTGTTGCATGGTAAGTACAATTGATACACAGACTTGTATTGGTTATAGGTAACTCAGGATCACGTCAAATTGCAATGATGTGCAAATGCATATAGAGCTTGGGAAAGTTACTACAGTTCCTCAAATTCCCCAGCCAGCATTTTCTAGCCAGGAGTTTTTCCAAGCTCTTAATACAACAGAAAAATTAATTTATTTCTATTGCTTATTCTGAACAGCCCTGCATCTTGTCTGACATCAGTCTTTTAAATTTCTCAGGAGAATCCCACATGCATGCTATTTTTAAAAAAAACAACAATTCAACAAACCAAAGTTTAGCACTCACATTGTGGCCTCGTGCAAGTTGGACATTGAGATAACAGGCTGCTTAACTTGTTTCTTTTCATCCAAGGGTGAAACGAAGGAGGGTTCATGTTCCTCATCTGAATGGCATAGGTTTTCATCAGTGGGCAGATTGAGGGACATAGCAGAAGATAATTTGTAGCTGCTCTGGGAGTGATCATCATCAGAATCTTCTTCCTCCTGCTTGGAACATAGAATGAGGGTGATTTGGTTAACTCCCTTCATGCATATCTTTGAACATTATTGGATAAGAGAACATAACAAATTAGATCCACACTGAGAAAGTTCCAGAGGCTAGGAGGTATATGAGCAAACTGGAGTTTAATCTATCTGTTTGTTGTTGTTTTATTTTATTTTATTTTTTATTTGTTTATTTGTTTATTTTTATTTATTTATTTATTTATTATTTTTTTATTTTATTATTTGTTGTTGTTGTTTTAATCTATGTTATAGGACTCTCAGGGCACAAGCTGCAGACCCACACTCGACGATTTAAACTAGAATTCAGTAAGTATTGTGGCAAATAACTCCTAACATGTACCTTCCTGATAATGTATTCTGTTTTCTTTCTATCATTAACAGCATCCATATGTGATCAAGAGACACAGAGAGGTAGGTTCAAATGTCTATTCCTGATGTTTTGTATATAAGCACCCAATTAACTAAACCAGCAGAGATGCACACAGATTTACTTCATTGCAAATAACTGCATTTTCTTTCTCTTCTTACCTGCAAGTGCCACAATTATTGCCTTCCTCCTTCTTTCAGAAAGTCCTGCTCTGGATCATTGTTTCCTTTCTGTGTATTAGTGCATTGTCAGTGTAACTCTTCTGAACGCAAGCTCGTATATAATACATAGTTTTGACCACGGCATTAACTGTAACAAGTTAGCTTTGACACAAGTCCTATTGGCCAATGCAATTTTCTTCCAATACAGATGACCTGGGAAACCTGTGGCCTTCATTACTCAAACCCATCAGTCCATGCAGCATGACAAATAGTCAAGGAACTATGAGTTATAACACAAAACATCTTTACTAATAACAGGAGACATTGCAGAGACTCCATAGCAGCTGCTGCAATCAATAGAGGTCTGTTTTCCTGCCAAATTGAGAAGCAGCCTAATACTCCCACGAGTGATCTCTGGAACAACAGGCAGAAGTAACACCCTTGTCACAATTCCCTGTCATGGTGGTGATTGCTCATGAAAGGAGGGGTGGAACGGTCAGCAAGTTGCTTCCCAGTCAACAGGGGAACAGACCCCCATCTATTGCTGCTGCTGCCTGGTGAGTGAGATTTGGGGGGCTTCCATAGTCCCAATGCACCCTTAGGTCCCTATGTACCCCCTAGGTACATAGGGGTTCATGTACCCCTAGACGAGGGATAGGAACAGCAGCTATGAAAGAAAAAGATCCTAATGAGTAAAGATATACAACTAAGCACTAAAGTCAGAAGTCTCTATCACCATGGATGGATGTGTGAGAGCTGTACAGTGAAAAGTGGATAGAAAAAAAAGTCAACTCATTTGAGATTTGGTGCTGGAGAAGAGTACTGAGGATTCAGTGGACAGCCAAAAAAGCAAATAAATGGGTCCATGAACAGATCAAGCCTGAACTCTCCTTGGAAGCCAAGATGACAAAACAGGCTATTGTACTTTGGCCACGTCATGAGAAAGCAGGACTCACTTGAAAAGATATTAATGCTTGGAAAGGTGGAGGGCAGCAGAAAGAGAAGAAGATGGTACACCAGATGGCTAGACTCAATTAGGGAGGTCACAGGCCTAAATCTGCAGGACTTGAGCAGTGGAAGATAGGGCGATGTCTCATTCACAGGGTCACCATGAGTCAGGGCTGACTCAAGGGCAGATAAGAACAACAACAATAACATACCCCCCTAAACTAGGGGCTACGTAGGGACCATGAATACAAAACAGCCACAAGTGTGTAACTCTAGGTTACACATTCATAGCTGCCCATCAGGATTCCTGCCATTTTTGCTAAGATTGGTGTTATGGATTAAATGTACAAGCATACAAATGTATGCATATACTAACTTGATTTCACAGGGGTGTTCACTGGTGCTTAAAGAGCGATGTATACACATTTCATAATTGATGGTGCTTCCTTCCACAGTCTTAACATGTACTACTGCTTTCATTTCTACTGATAATAGAATATAAATATGGTGCCACTTTTATTATCAATCTACACTGTTAATTCAGGCCTTAAAACATGATTTAAAATGTGTCTGTACCAGAAGCCAAGGTGAATCTTAAATTAACTATGCAAAGAGCTTTCTAAATTTCTTTTTATTCCATTCTTAGGAACAGTGGTGTACGATTCCTTCATTGTGCTATTCTTTCAGTACATTTATAGGGTAAAATCCCTGGTAGACATGCTCTTTGTGGGAAAAGGCCTTAGACTAGGCCAGAGTGGCAAAAGTTCAGTCATCTTCATTTACATGCTCTCCTTTTAGACTTACAATGGTTGTAATCAAAGACGGTGTGGACAGAAGCTGCTTGATAATTCGATATCTTTCATAAAGAGGCTTCATCAAACTCTTGTCTTCCTTGTTTATCTGAAAAGAAGCAGTAAGACAACATTGACTCTGGAGAAATTAGACATCTAATACAAGTCTGTATTCAGAAGTGGCACACCACTAAAATTAGCTGACAACAACAAGGATGGCATTTAAATTCCTGTAGGAAAAAACCAAGTACATGTAGCACCAAACAGAAAATGGAAGTGACATTTTATATTCTCCAGGCTACCACTTCTAATGTAGAAATTCAAAACAGTGTACAAATTAGGACAAATAACCTATCTCATTTGGTACAGAGCATGATACTGTGCCACGGAGATGAACAATTTGTCCCAATCTGTGTTTTTCTTTAATTTTCCATAGAAGAAACAATCATGTGGAGAATACAAAATGTAACTCTCACATTTTCTTTTACAGTTTGTGCTGTTGCTTTTTCTATCTGGATTTAAAGCCAATTAAGTTGACCTGCAGTTAGTTAAATTTACCAGGAGCCCTATTCTTCCTTAGCAGTTGGAGGGAGATGGGGTCAGAGCTCCTGCCAATGTGCATAGAGCCCTATCATTATGAAACACTTTCTCTACAACCACTGCAAGAATCATCTCCAGTGATTCAAATGCAGCAGTGAACATCTGGGTTAGTTACCCAGTGATGACTATGAATGAACCACTGTCCAGATTATCAAAATCTAGATATTCCAAGGACAAATTCTCCTCTCCTAGGACACTCTTGAATCTGACACCATGATTTATTACTACTTGAGCGTATTAAGAAAAAGAGACTCATGCCAGCACTAAAACCACATGAGTGGAACTGGCGGCTGAGATGAGTCAAAGATTGATTCCAGTTCCTCACAGCTAAATAGACTGAGCTAATGTTGTCTCCTCAAGGCTGCCAGATAATTTTCACAGAAGGACTAATGATAATGCTTAGACCTCAAGTACCAGTTGTGCAGTTCCAGAAAGAGCATTCTAACAGGATGGATAGGTTAAGGGTCTAAGGCCCCACCACATTCAGAAAATGTAGAAAAAAACAGCAAAATATCTATTTAGGCTAGTCATTGCTCCCCAATCTGTTGTCCTCCAGATGTGATGGATCATACCTATCACTGTGATCTAGCTGGGGTCAATGTTTTGGATTCACTGATAATGGCTAAGTTAAGATGCTAGATGAATTCAGTTCCCCCAGGCAAATATGTATATCCAAGTTATTAAAGGAGGGAAATATACCATATTTCATTTTAAAAAGAACACCCTGAAGCAGTTTACAATAGTAAAAACAGCAAAACACAATAAAAGCAAATATAATACAACCAATTAATGAAATAATAATAAAAAATAGGTTACTTTATTAAAATAGTTTGGGGTGAGTTCCAAGGTTAATGATCACTGATTAAAAAAACATAGTTATTCATGGAGATCTCATTCTTTGCTGAATGTTCAAGAAGAATTCTAATCTCAAAAAAGAGGGGAAAGCTCATCAAAATAAATGCAAAATGCATCTATCATATTTAAATCATTTTTAAAATTATGTTTAAAGTGTATTTTGAAAGAAAATACACTGAGAACAAAGCGTTTATATAGATATATAAATGCTGTTATTCATGGAGATTTAAATCAATTCACAATTTAAATAATAATAATAATAATAATCACAATTCAGTGTGAAACCTGGATGAAATGGGTTTATGAGTGAACAGATACAGAAAAGACACAGATTAGAAATAGACTGCTTTGCCCTCCACCCCAAATGGTAAGCTTCAACTATTACCCATCCTCCTTATAATATTTAAGATCTATACATACAAGGCAGAAACTGTGGACACAATGCAATGGAAAGGCCAAGCTTGATCAAAGGCTAAGGGACAGAACTATGCTGTGGGATAAAGGAAATATCAAAGGCTTTCTCCTGTGGGCAGGAGATTAGAAAGGGAGAATCAGAAGAGCTAAGCAGATCTTTTATTGAAGAACACATAAACATAATGTTCTCTTATACACAATTGGTCTATCTAGGCCAAATCTGTTGTCCTCCAGATGTGATGGATTGTACCACTGTCATCCAGCTCAGGGTGATGTTTGGAATCCACCCAGCTAGAAAGACAAACCAAATTAGAAAAATCTGCTTGCTTTGTTGTTGTTGAACCTGGGAGTTTCTACAAAGTGTGTGTTCTCCCATTGAGCTGTCTTGAAGAAAATACACTGGTAGGGGAGGAGGTAATGAAAGAAGAAGAAAAAAAGAGAGGGATCCACTATGTCTTATTTCAATTACTTGCGTTCCTTCCACAGATGACAGCTTCAGTGTGTGAGTCACCACTATGTACTGGAATAGAACTGGCATGTCCTCTCATGTGTGCACACAGGAAAAGAATTATTCTATCAGTTATGATACCTGCTGCTTTAGCCTTGCAAGTTATTTTCTGACACAGACATTTCATTTTTAAAAAGGAATAACCTATTTATTTATCATGCCAAAACCCTGTGTGTGTGTTTTGCAGAAGAGCATTTTTTGAATGCACACACACACCTTCACATGCATTTTTCTACATAGAAAAATCCCCCAGAACATTTCAGGACATTCAAATACAGGGAGAAAAATACACTTGATTTTTTTGTTTTAACCCACAAGTGGGAGAAAGCTATAGAAATTATTCATCTTTCATGTGAGGATCAAATATCAAGGATTTGTGTCCCTACTGTAAGCAGAGCACACAGAATTATGAAAGGTGCTCTTCTCCATTTTCAGAATGCTTCACTAGGTTTTCGTTCCAGTTTACATTTAGGTAAACACACTTCTCGGCCTGAAACAATGGAGGGGAATATCGTAAAATTGTCTCCACCTTTAGTTAAAAACCTTAAAAATATTTTAAGATTGAAGCTGGTAATCTTTGGGGCCTCAAAATTTTGGAGTGTGTGTGCACACATTTATGTAAATTCCACAGATTCAATTGCTTTACTTTAGTTGGAATTAGCAATAATTCAAATGTTTCTTTCTAGTAGGGGAGATCTTTCACTTGGGCTTTCTGGGTACAAATTTAGGAGTTTATAGTAGTTTAAAGACACCAGAACCCATCTGTTCTTAGCTCAGCAGCCTTGGTTTGTACTTGGATGGGAGACCACCAGCAAATACCAGTGCTGTAGGCTGTATTTCAGAGAAAGGAAATGGCTAAGAAAACCATATGAAATCTGTGGGGTTGCCATAAATCTACAGGTGACATGAAGATGTGTGCATGCACGCACAGTGTTCCTGTTTCTATGTATAGCTGTGTCAGCTGAACAACTAATACTTGTGGCCCATTCACACTATAGTGTCTAGAGTTCTTCAGTTCTAAATGCCCCTTCCTACACTGAAAATCCCCAGATTCCATGGGATGTTGCCATGGCTGGTAAACTGGAATAATAATGTTATAACTGCATCGTTTGAATGGGTCCCTGGTCAGGAACTTCTCAAAAGAACCCTGGTGTTCCTGTATTTGTCCTTTTTTCTCTGGAGTGCTAAATCCTTATGAATTGCATAGGACTGTTGAAATACTGATTACAGACTTGCTTAACATGGTAACATTCAGATGTGCTGGACTACATGACCATAGTAGGCAGGGAATGTTGGACAGCACAGTTCTGTACACCTGAGGGGCATCAGGTTGAAGAAGTTTTGATATAACATTTAACTGACCTTCATGAGTGTGGTGGCTAATCTCAGATAATGTTTGTTGAAGAAAGCTATATGTAATGAGTAACTTGAGATTTATCTGTCTTTTCAAGGCATACTTACAGGTCGTCCATGAACACTTTCAAAATAGAGTAGGCTTTTCTGGAGACTGAGTTTTTCCAAAGCCATTTGCCTTTTTGTCATAGCCTAGTTAAAAAAATTATTTATAAAAATAATTAAGAATCAGGTTGTCATCTCATCGATGAAGATGTATGTACTATCTAAAAATGCAATCGGTGATCTTCCCTGCCCCCAAATGATGGTGTGCTTCATATATAGTGAGAACAGGAAGCAAAGAACCCGCTTAAAAAGATTTTAAGGGAAAAGAATTCAACATATGTTTAATTAAGAATCATTGTTCATTATACTCGTGATCCTAACATGTTGAGGCATTTTCACAAGATCTTTTTGTCATGTGAATATTAAGAGGAAAGACTCCATGTGATGACTCTTCCACTTCAAAAATAGATGTGTAAATTGGCTCTTAGATCAGGGATGATCTTTCAGAGTTTGTATGACTACAGTTTCCATGCTCCTTCCTTATCGACTATGCTGGCTAAAGCAGATGTAAGTTGCAATCCAGCAACAACTTTGGAGGACCACCATTTCCCACATCTGCTTTAAAGTGTGTGAGTATGTAAGTGTAAGTAAAATTACTTTACTATGGAACTATTGGTTTTGCCTCAAGAAATCTTTTGGTCCCAAGTAACTTAGAATGTGCTTTGAATGAAAATCCTTTTTTTAAAAAAAAAATCAGAAAGGTAAAAATAAATTGGATGTTTTTTTCAGCAGTGATTTGGAGCATGACCAAAAACTGTGAGATAGTATTACTATGCAACACACATTACTTATGTACTTGCTTCTTTGTAAATACTTATAATACACATCTTCCACATTTTCAGATGCCACAAAAAAGGGACAGGGTCAATGAAACTGGTGATGATGGTGAAATGGCAACACATTTCTAATGTAGTTGTGAAATAGGAATTTCCAGAAAACAAAACATGACTTGAAGAGCAGAGCTTGCTCCAAATGGAAGGGTTTGTTCATGGGTTTTCTCAAACACCAAGTATTCTTACTGAACGTTTTTCCTGATCCTTCTAATCACTGAGCAAAATTACTCTGCCTTGATATGAAGTTATGATTTAGGAACTAGAAGACAGCTGGACTGCCAATTAATTTTATAATTAGCATTTGAATTACTGATTACTTATTATATAAATAGAGGGCTGTTAAGGCATTAAAGGCCTGATGCCTGTCTTCCACTTTGATCCCCTTGGGACTACTAATCTACATGCTTCATTATGGACATGGCAATCAAACCAGTTTAGCAGATGTCCTTCAGAGACTCTGGCTATCGCAGAAACTTAATCCAGATATCATGGTGGATTATATTAACTTGAAGAGGAGGAAGTAGAGTTCTATCTGTCTGGATGGAGTAAACCTCTATCTAACATGTAAGTTCACAGCTTGGAGATTCTTCTCAGTTGGACACTATTCCTTGATTCCCTGGTGAGACCATGGCCAGGAAAAGCATTTTGACTTTCAGCTGGTTCTCCAAATAAGGTAAGTCCTGAAAATAACATTCTTGAGAACAACACATTTCTGACATTCACATTCTGTACATGGTTTTGCCCTTAGTTTGCAAACCCAAGTTGTACAGAATATGCCGAGCTGATTATAAAAGGAGATTATCCGCAAATTGCTAGCAGCACAATAATCTCATACAGAGATGTAAAGAAAACTCGCTGAATTTCTCATTCTTTATGAGAAATGATATCTCACTACACTGAGACATACTGTCAAGAAAATAGTCAATCGCTGCAACATTTTTTGGCATTTGGGCCCTTGAAGAGGTGTGTGTGAAAAAAAGTTGTTTTTGTGAAATAAAAACTGTACCAAGAAGTTTTTATTTTACACAAGACATTGGCCATGATTTTAATACCTAACCAACTTAGTTACACAGCTAAGTAGTGTCTCTCAGCTTGATCTCCCCACATCCCCACTTACTGGGCAGGAGCCACTGTGAGTGACAAGCATCCTTTGTCAATCAGGAAGCAGCTGACTGACAGTCTCACTCCTTCCCATGAACAACCTCCAGTGTAACAGTCAGGAGTAGGGTTCCTCTTTTAATTTCCTTTCTCTAAAAAAAATCACTTGTGGGACTGTGGCAGGAACATCAGTCAGCTGCTTCCTGACCAACAGGGGAACAAACTGGCTGCTACCCATAAATCAGAACTAGAAGGCTTTCATGATCACTATGCATTCCCTAAACCAGTGAATATGAATGGATTGTGGCTGTGAATCAGTCACAAATGCTTATCTCTAAGTTACACATTCACTACTGCCATAATAATTCCAACCTGGGCAATTACGTATTTTTTTGCTAAAAGTTCTCTAGTGAAAAAAGTCATTGAGAGATAAGTTCATCTCACACAAGGGGGAGAAAAGTTTGGAAAATATTTTATTTTCCATATGAGAATGAAATAACAAAAAATTGAATATCACTTATTTCATTCCAGAAGGTCTTGAGTGCTTTAACTGCCCTGGCTCACTGCTAAGGAATCCTGGAAATTGTAATTTATTGTGGCACCAGAGCTCTCTGACAGAGACGGCTAAATGTCTTACAGAACTACAGTTCCCAAAATTCCCTAGCATTGAGCCAGGGCAGTTAAGGTCATCTTAAACTGGATTATTTCTGCAGTGTATTTTGGACTCTGGTTACCCTCTACTTCAAATCCTAATTCTTGGATCTGGTTTGAAATTTGAAAGCCCTAAAAAATTTCGCTCCTTAATTAAAGAAAATAACCCCCTTTGCACCATTAGGAAAGCAGGCTTTAGTGCATGTACCTCTTCACTCTGTGATCAACCCAGCAAGCATGTGATAAATAGAGCCTTATGGTGCAGTAGTAAGAATTCAGTTCACTTTGAAGACATGTTCAGGGAGAAATCATCCCGTTTTCAAAAAAAATAAAAAAAATTAAAGTTATTATGAGTTGTCGTTTTAACAGTACTTTTTCATTTTATGCTGGGTTGGTTACATTGGATTCTTGTTTTAAATGAGATATATTTTACTTGCATTGAGAAAGTGAGTAGATAAGTAAATAAATAGGGAGGGATCCAGATTCAGGTGTGTAACAGCAGACAAAAGGAGGCTATTAACAGTTTAATTATGAGCTTAGCCTGCCATAGCACACCCTGTTTCCCCGAAAATAAGACATCTTCTGAAAATAAGACCTAGTAGAGGTTTTGCTGAATTGCTAAATATAAGGCCTCCCCTGAAAGTAAGACCTAGCAAAGTTTTTTTTTTCATATAAATATATATAAACAGTATATAATAAATGTTCTTTTTTGTTGTTGTTCAACAATTTGAATTCTTCTTCATGGAAAAATAAGACATCTCCTGAAAATAAGACCTAGCACATCTTTGGGAGCAAAAATTAATATAAGACACTGTCTTATTTTCGGGAAAACATGGTAAGTAGTGATTTCTCCAGTTAACAGATCTCCAAGGAGTGCAAACAAAGGAAATTCCCCATCCCTTCCTATCAGTTGCATCCAGCATAGGTTTCTGTACCAGCAAAAAATGTAGTACTGAGAGAAAAATTTACAAATTGACCCAAGATATAGTTACACTGGAATTCACCACCACAGTATTCTAATAATAGCCCCCATGTGGACATTTTCAAAGAGAGATGGGACAAATTCACAGAGGATGGGGCTATCAGTGGCTATTATGTGGCTATGAGAGTGGCTACTCCATCCATTAGCAAAAACAGCATGCCTCTATGTATCAGTTGCAGGTGACAGAAGCAGAAGGATGCCCTTGTACTCATCTGTTTGTGGGGTTCTCATAGGCAACCCCAGAGTAGAATAGGTGGAAATAGGGTGTTGCTCTGGATAGGCCAGATCTGGCCCAGAAGAATGCCATACCCCAAAAGTCTTAGATTTCCTCTTCTTTTAAACTGATCATTTTATGAGAATGAACTCCTATGTTTAACGTGGTATAAGAAAAGCAAATAAAAAAAATAAAGTGTTATTCATTGGAAGATATTATTCTCCAGATTAGAGAGAGAGAGAAATTGAAGCAAATGTTTTGTTGTTGTGTACCTTCAAATAATTTCAGACTTATGGTGGCCTTAAGGTGAACCTATCACTGGGTTTGCCTTTGCCTTCCTCTGAGACTGAGAGAGTGTGATATGCCCAATGTCACCCAGTGGGTTTCTGTGGCTGAGCAGGGATCTGAATCCTGGTCTCCCAGTGTCCTAGTTCAATGCTCAAACCACTACATGATGCTGGCTCTCAAACAAAGGGTACCATTTGATTATATTTTATATTGCAATAGTATATGAGGAGACTGTGGTCAAAGCTTTAATTCTTCATGGAAGCAAAGATAGGCTTCAAAGCACTGAGTGAAATAGTCAAAGTTAGAGTGAATCATAAAGTAGGGTTTCCATTAATCAAGAGAGAGGGCTTTCATGGCCCATATTTCTTCCAATGACAATAGAATAAGTGGTTCAGTTTAAGCACACTGGTTGAATTACATAATTTGACAAGTCACAGAATTCAGTTTTTCCTAATGAAGAATTCTGATTTATTTTGAAACACTGGATATTTGGTCATTGTAAGTAATTATGATCAGCCAGTAAGTTTTCCCATACCTGCTATAAAGATCCATAGATTATGTGCCTCTCAGACTGCTCAGCAAAGGATTTGGGCCCAGTGTATTTCCTCACACCAGTTCTGGAGACATGTGCCAACATCCTCCATGAAGCAGGCAGATCATAATCCTATGCCTTTGCAGTTCCACATCTTTCCCTTGCCATGGTAGCTGACAAGGCCCAGAAGGGACCGTTGCTGCTACAGCTGCTTATCAGGAGGGGAGAAGCAATTCAGATGTTAAAAAAGCAACTGGCTTTGGCTCAT
The DNA here is from genome assembly GCA_034509955.1 of Urosaurus nigricauda. Taxonomy (NCBI): domain Eukaryota; kingdom Metazoa; phylum Chordata; class Lepidosauria; order Squamata; family Phrynosomatidae; genus Urosaurus; species Urosaurus nigricauda. The sequence continues at coordinate 172,619,881 of JAOEGL010000003.1, forward strand.
AGGGAAGGAGAAGTGAGGGGAGGCACTCACAGATGGAGTGCACCTTCCTTTTCCTTCCCTTTGCAGCCCAGACCAGCCACAGCTTCATCATCTGAATTGACATATACATACACATGTGCAAGCCACATTTACGTGCATGCATGTCACTAATAGGATCCTGCCTGTGATGTTGCCTCTCCGCAGGTAACGGTTCACAGAACCCTTCCAGTAGGCAAAGTGAAACACTCACCATCACTTCACAGGAGTGTCTCTGTTGCCACTGTTCTGGACAGCATCCTGGAGCCAGGCATTTAAGCATGGATAACTCTATGGAGAGTGACCCTCCTGTATTTGCCTGGCACTGTTCTACATGGAACCTGCTTGCCTTCTGTCTCATTCTCAAAGCATGACAGAGGGTGGGTAGTAGAGAGAGGGATGTCAAGGCGGGTGGTGACAGGAGCACTTCTCAGCCCATCTCAGGTGGCAGGACATCTTGAGTCACTGCTGACAGAAGTGGGCAAAATTAAAAGCATCCACTTCCTACCCACCCTCTTGATTCATGTATGCCACATGTCTAACATGTTTAACAAATGATAGCCCAACTGTGAGTGGCTGAAAAACACTGCAGTTTGTAATGTAGTCTAGGCATTAAAAAAGGATAAACCAGGTTCACATAGATGCCACTCATAGCACATATGAAATCTTGATATGGCATTGAATAAATAGAAAATTAAGTTGGCAAAAAATTAATAATAATTAACAGCCAGTGGAACAGCTGCTATGGGTTGATTGTGTATTTAAACATAAAAGGTAATACATTCGTGTGTCTTTCAATCTGACTGTTGTCTTAAAAATATTTCTGATCACCCTTGGTGCTCCAATGTTCGCCTCTCTTTCTGTATCACCTATCTTAGATCTCCCTCTAGAATGCAAACCTCATAGCCCAAATGAGGTGGGAAAACATTTGACCCTCCAGCTTGCCATGGGCCATTCTGGGTTCAGCAGATGAGAACTGTATGCCAAAGTATTTGGAGGGATTAAGGTTTCCCACCCCTTCCCCAAACTGAGTGTCATGCACCTTTTGACTTAAACCTCTTGATAGATTTGGCATTGTACATAAAGCAATGTCTGTCTTAATATGATTTTAAGATGTCAACAATGATGAGAATAGTACTGGAAGGCACATTCCTGCAAGAGTGTTCCTACAGCTTGTATTATGTGGTTCTTCATTCTTGTGCCCGATGCTATGCTTGTCCTAAATGACCTAGATTCTACTTTTAGTTGATTGTCTAAATAGGCAGGTTTTATGGGAGTCTTCTTATGCCTGCTGTCACATTTAGATAAGACCTCAATTGAAGGCACTGAGGACAATCCAGCAAAAATAGAAGTTTTCTTTCCCTGTTAATTTCACTAGGAGTTAAACATATCCAACAGTCCCTGGACTGAAGACCTGTTTTTTGTATATGTCCATGTGTGTTTTTGTGCCCTCACCCCGCCCCGCCCCGCCCCCGATGCTTATTACTTAAGATTAGGCTAGTTTGGCTGCTTTGTAATGAAGCTTTTGATATACAAATAAGATCAGCTCCACTGCACTCCTTTCTTTAATTATGACAGTAGCTATTCCATCAACACAGGCCACATTCCCTAGAGGGGCTAAACTGTCACATCATTCTAGTCTACTCTGAAATACTGCATTTGCAGAGGAAGCATAAAGAAAATAGCAACAGGCAGGGTCCTGTGTTTCTTTGAGTATCTTAGAACCTTTGGTTTTAAGAAAGAGGTAAAGGGGGAAATCTCCATCTTGTAATGTCAATGAGAACATTCCGTCACCGTCCCCAAAGATAAGTAAAGTAAAAACTAAACTTGTTATCTCTTGCACCACCATCTGTAATTACTATAATAAAATAACTACATTTCTTCAGAAAAAGAACACCTTGAACACCTTCTGACCATCTTATCAAATTGTTTCCATCCCATTTTCATATCAGATTTCATAGAATCATAGAGTTGGAAGAGACCACAAGGGCCATCCAGTCCAACCCCCTGCCATGCAGGAACTCCCATCCAGCCTCTGCTTAAAGACCTCTAAGGAAGGAGACTCCACCACCCTCCGAGGGAGTGTGTTCCACTGTCGAACAGCCCTTACTGTCACAAAGTTCCTCCTAATGATGAGATGAAATCTCTTTTCCTGCAGTTTGGATCCGTTGTTCCGCGTTCTAGTCTCTGGAGCAGCAGAAAACAAGTTCACTCCCTCCTCTATATGACACCCCTTCAAAGACTAGCATGTATGTTTGCATACATTTTTCCTAATTTTCAAAATTGCATTTCTGTGCACCTTTTCAAATGCATATTTTAACATTTTGAACCTGAATGAAATCACACTTGATGAGATCTTTGAAGTAACATAATGTGTCGACCTTTCTGTTCTGAAGTAACATAATGACCATCAAAGCCATCGCAGGTTCTGTTGTAACCTGAAATAGTTTTACATGAGTGGATGATGCTTTTACCTTTTACATGTTATGTGCAGGGGAGGGGAATCCTTTATTTTTACTTTACCCGCAGAAGTCAGTACACAAGCCTGTCTGATGTTGTCTACATTGAACTTCTTATTGGTCAGTATAATTGCACCTATGCAAAAGTAAGAACTGATGCCTCAGTTTCTTCACTTTGCTCTTTCCTCCTCTTCCTCTTCTTCCTCCTACACTCCTTTTGTGTTGTATCTTTGAGACTATATTTAGTGGTAGCTGTGTTGGCCATGTCCTTACAGTGCTATATAAATAAAGCCTAATAATAACAATAATAATAAGGTTGCAAAGTACAATAACATCCCAAACCCACAAAACAGTGAAACCTTTATTGGACCAACCAAAATGCACAAGATACATGTGCAAGCTTTTTGAAGCACCACTGGCTTCTTCATCAGGCAAAGGTGTTAAAAATCGTACAGGAGGGGAAAAAATTAGGATTGTGCTAATCACGAGCCAACATTTTGGCAAGATGTAGCTGTTCTCAGTTCAGGTGGTACTGAGGGACATTCATACAGACAGACCCTTCCTCTTTTTGACCAGATGGGTACTTGAAATAAAGTTTTGTGTTTCATTAGCAAGACAGAGAGCAATAGCAGCTTCATTTATATACCATTTCATACTGCACTAAGCAGTCGCTAAGCTGTTTACAACGGTAAGATAACTGCCCTCAACAAGCTGGGTACTCATTTTAGCAAATCCTGGAAGGATGCAAGCCTGAGTCAAGCCTGAGTCAAGCCTGAGCTTCTGGCTGGGATTGAAACCACAACCTTATGGTTTGTGAGTGAGTGGCTGCAGTACCGTCATTTAACCACTGCACCACCAGGGCTTCTAATGTTCGTCTTGAGTACCAAGTTGTCTCCATCCAAGGGTATGCTCATCTTGAGTACCAAGTTGTCTTTGTCCAAGGATATGTTCGTCTTGAGTACCACGTTGTCTCCATCCAAGGCAATGGAGCTTCAAAAAGTTGTAACGTGTATCTTGTGAATTCTGGTTGGCCCAAGAAAGGTATCACTGTTTTGTGGATTTGGAATGCTATTATCTTTGAGACTGTTAGGCTACAGGCAGAAACTATGTTCTTTTTGTTGATCTTACATAAACTACTCTTGAAGCTTTTCAGATGAAAAGCAGGGTTAAATATTTCAAATAAATAAATGCCCATTTAAATGTTAGGATTAATTTATACCCTCAGCCAGCCCCTTACCCGGGGGATCTATTCCAGACCCTCCCCCCGCATAAGGGGAATGAGTATATGCTCAAATCCCATTAAGGACAATGGGGCACACTCCCGCAGCCATGGGCGCCCCCCCCCCCCATTGTTCCTATCGGGGATTACCTTCTGTGTGAGCTGAAGTCCATGGAAGGCAAGCCTGTGGAAGGGGCAGGCCAACTGTAAGTTCTTGATTTTGTACAAAAGCTTCAAAAGAAACACCAGCAACTACAAATCTTTTGGAAAAAACCTTGCTTATCCAAGCTTTACTTTAAAAAAAATTCCCAGGAGCTCTTTCCTGCTGCAACATGGAAACAGATGGTATACTGAATGGATGAGACATGGTAGCAAAACATGGAAGTAGACATTACTTTTGATGGTTCCCCATATGACGGACTGGCCGAGCAAACACAAATGTTATAGGAGAAACACATACCTTAATGTTCTCAGGGATACTGAGCTGCTGTCGTGTCTCTGTCAGTCGTTTCATCACAGCATCCCTGGTTTCTTCTACTGATGGACTTGGGGGAGCTCCTGCTGAGTCCTGCTTCACAGTCTCTTTGGAGTTCTCCTGAGGAAGACTCCTGTGAGGTGCTTTGAGGGAGCAGCTTTGTTCTTCTGACATCCTGAGCTTCAGCTCTGTGAAGAAAACGCACAGGATATAAATGAAAAGCCAATAAGAAAGAGATTTCTATACATGTATAGAAAACAACAACACTACCTATGGTTGGGAAATCTGTAGATTTTTATTTCACACATTACACAAAGGCTGGTATCCAATTGAAGAGCTACAAATAAGTAGCTGTTTAGCATTCACAATCCCTACATATTCCCTAGTTTAGGGGTTATGTACAGAATGTGAAAGTCCCCCAATCCTAATTACTGGGCAGCAACCACCGAAGTCAAGAAGGGTCCATTCCCTTATTGCTCAGGAAACAGATAACTGATGTTCCCACCCCATCTTGCACAAGCAATCTAGTGTGAGGGAGAATTGTGATGGGCCCTGCTTCTGCCTGTTGCAATGGAAATCACTCACAGAAGAATGGGAGCATCAGTCAACAGCTTCCTAAGTGATGGAAATGGACCACCAGCAATCACAGTGGGAGCTGCCAAGTAAGTGAGGATTGAGATGGTTGGGCCAGGAGTTACTGTATAGCCATATATCCGTAGTAACACATTCCTAACGTCCCAATAGAATTTTAGCCAATTTTTCTTTTTAAATTTGAATGGCCTTTCCATTCCAAACATGAAGAATTGTGCCAATTTGGGCAAAATCCTAAAGAACAAACTGAAACAAAATTGAAAATAAGAAGCTTCAAGCCTGGATGACTGAAATCTGGCAGTTTCATTACCTTTCATAGTCATTTAAAAAAACTGAAGTTTTTTCCATCTCATTCCAAAGATGAAGGAATTCTCAGTGATTTCAAAATGCCTACTACATATGAATTGAATTGAAACAAAATGTTCACTCACTGCTCCCATTACCAATGTGCTGAGCTGGACTGTTCATAGACACGATTTCTGACCCACAATGCCAAATGCAGTCTTCCAGCTATACATGGCAAGCCTACCAAATGCTCGATAAATCTTTTTTGCTTTCATGGAAGGAAAATGGAGGTGTAGGGGATGGCATCTAGGGTTCAGCTGCTTGACAGGCCAATATACGTAGCTGGTATATACAGCTTGGTCAGCTACAAGTTGTGCAGATCTGCACATGTAAAATGCTAACCTAAATAAAAGTAGGCATTAACATTGTCCCTCTGCATTACCCAAATAGTAATTTGGAAAAGACAGTAGCAGGGAACTGTCACTAAGAATATAATTGACAGACAAGTCTGATGCATGCATGCATGAATATTGCTTAGCCTTGTCAACTCCTAATAACTGAAGTTGAAAATCTAAATTGAATTCACTACAAGGTAAGACACCTTAAGGTGATGTGAGAAAAAATGGCACTTCTATCCAAAGTAGTGCATTCACATGAACACATCATTACCTGACATTGTACTCATGAAGGAACAGATAGGCATATGTGATGTCAGCCCTTAGATTAATTTCTTTGTGCCAATTTCCATAAAAAGCAGGTCCAATGTGATTTTTTTAAAAAAAAACCCAGAAACTTTGCTAAGGAACTTATTTTTTCATGTTATTGCAAATGCTCATACCTTATCTGTTCAGAAATAACACAGCTAGAGTGATGCTGAAACATTAGCCCCACTCTTTTGTCAATTTTTTGTTTTAAGGGCAAAAAATTAAATTGTGAATGCATAATTAATGTAGGTGTGCATGTTTTCAGTTTAATGTTAGACATGATCTTAATATCTTTAAGACTGCATGCCTTTGGAAGTAGTGGTGGGTTTTGTTATACTATTTTTGCAGAGCACCATACAATGATGGTGTTAAATAAAGGCCCACATTCTACATCATCTACTTAGTTACACATGTATCAGTAAATAACTTCTCCTAAATCAACCCACCCCCAAACTTCCTTTACCAGGCAGCAGCCAATGATGATCAGGCACATGGAGGATTACACTCCACACATCCCACCAGCCAATAGTCTGTAACAAAGAGATGCAACAGAGGTTCTGCTTCTTATTGCCACAGCCTTGTTCACTGGTGGGAGTGAGGAACACCCCCTTCTTCCTTTGTACCCTGACTGCCCATACAATAGACCTCCTTACCCTAATCTGGCAACTGGCTCTCAAGGTGGGCTGGGGGCTGCTGGCTGGGAGGCTGTGACTATGTAGGGTTTATCAATCGGGAATAGTTATGGATCTGTAACTATGTGCTAGGAATCTGTAACTACAATACAGAATGCTGGCCATCATAAACAAGAAGAACATGCTGATTCTGCTACTGCATCACATCCAGCAGATATGGGCAACATGCAGCCCCTGGGTTTGGGCCAAATCATACCAAGTCCAGCTGTCCATATGCTAAAAGAACCCAAGATCACTTTGGAGTTTCTGGGAAACACCAGACATTTCCCCAACTTTGCTTAGTTCAGAGCAAAGTTGGGTTAAGGGTTAAAACCCACAGTATTTCCCTGAAATCAGCCAGGGCATCATGACATCTGCCAGCACGGGCTTTGGAGTGAGTAAGGCATTTTCTCCCAGTGTAGACAAGCCCCTAGATACAGTCAAATAAGGCACAGGCAATTATCGCACTAGGGGCCAATGACATTGAAGTGGTGTTAAAGCAAGCTTGAGCCTTCGCAAATTTAAAGCAAATTTAAAGTAAATTTAAAGTGGAAATAACATTATTTCGCAATTAACGTTCATGTGTGATTTCGCAGTTAAAGCAATTTCGAATTTACACTTTCTGTAGAGATCTGAACTTGAAAAGATGTGGATTAATCCTCCTTTAAATCTAGTTTAACTGCGGGTTTTTCGCAATGTCGTATGAAATAGCATTGTTTAATTCTCCTTTAAATTTAGTTTAACTGCAGGTTTTTCATGACCGTCATGTAAAACGGTGCCATGTAATTTCGTGATTTCTCCGGGATATCTTTGGATTAACCCCTTGATCTCCTTCGTGTGATAAAGCTCCTAATGATAGAATATCTCCAACTGGATCTTCCGTCCCCACCCTTTCCAAATGTAAAAAAGCTACAAGGCATAACATACTGGCTTGTTTTCCTCCAAGAACTAAATAGCCGCTCTGGAGAAGAAATTCAAATCAGAAAAACTGCACAGAGAGAGGGAGCAAGTTCATTCTCTCTTGTCCTGATCATACTAGTATCTCTCCCCTTCCCTCACATATACTCCCAACAACAGTGCTAGGAAAAATTACTTTTTTTGGACTACAACTTCTAGAATTCCTCATCCAGTATGACACCAGTCAGTGGTCCTGTTGGCTGTAGGATTCTAGGACTTATCCAAAAAAGTAAGCTGTCAAAGCTCTACACTCATTGGGTCTTCTGTCCCCATGCCTTTCAAAATTTAAAAATCTTCCAGAGGCAGCATTTTAGGTATGTTTTCTTCCAAGGACACATCTGTATAAATAGTCTAAAATATTTAAAACACTCTGACTTCATACATGAGGTTGCACAGCATTTTACTTTCTCCACTATTTAACACTATCACTCTTACAAACATCTTTGTTGAAAAGTGTAAGTGGTAATACTATGATGAGATTATTGCCTGTTTTTCAACCCCTTGAAGGTTTTGTAAAACCTCACCCATCTTGATCTTCTGACACACCCTGCATTGTTCCTTGAAGAAAAAGAGATAAAATATTTCCTTTGGGGTGTGGTGCAGATTATAATGGAAACCTGAGAAACCCATACTCAGGTGAAAGTCTGATGCCCATTATATAGAATGGGAAAATAATAAGCCTTTAACATTAGTTTGGTGACATGGGATCAAACATATCATTTTACCCTTAACATTTGAAAGGTATCAGCATAATGGCGCTATTATCTCTACATTAACTCTTTTCATTGAACATTGTATTGCACAGAAGGTGATTGCTGATGCTGCTGTTAAAAATTATAGGGGAAAGTGGTAGAACCCAGCAAGATCCCCTCCCATGCAGGCCTCATTCATTTCAGTAAGGCTTGCACACAATATTCACTTGCTCAGGAACAGTTCTTGGTCGATTGCACTCTTAAATTGCTCCTCTCTCTGGAGTACCTGGATACGAGTAGTGCCCTAAATAACATCAGGAAACAGAAGTTTGTCTTTCCAAACCCCATCTTGGCCTTCTTACACCACTCACCTCTTCTCCAAAAGCCACTTCCAGTTTCTCCAGCCAGAAAAGGGAATGCAGTTCTACGCTGCTCTTTGAAGAAAACAACAACAACCTCCTCCCCACCTCAACTGTCCTTACAATTCAGAAAGAAAGTGAAGTAGGATGTAATCGGTCATGTTATTTGTGACCAGTCAGCAAAAATCATACCCTGTCAAAAGGTGGGTGTGGCAGACAAAATCCCCTATATTATCTATGAAAGACGATATGGCTTCCTTATTCTATTCACCTTCTTTGTTGAGAGGTTAAGGAAAGCCGAGGAATTCCCAATGAGGAATGGGAAGAAGGAGGCATTCCCTCCAATCCTTCCCCAGTCCAAAGTTTCTGCTTCCCTGCTTAAGGGCATATGTGCATTAGAGGCTTAAGCTGGTTTTGCAAGATTTCCTGACAGGCTGGAACTTGGCTTAACTTTCCATGTTAGTGGAGAGTGTCGCTCTATAGTGCCACTCTATTGTGTCACCCTATAGTGCCGCAAGCAACATTCCTTTCTCCTTAAATCTAGTGCCACACAATCATGAAAAAGAAAGATCCTATGTTTTTACTTCGTTCTTTTCTGTTCTGTTTGTTTAAAAGTTGCATTTTGATGGTTGCGTGTACCTTTAAGCTGTTTACGACTTTTGGCCAAGTCATTCATCCATTTCATTACTTCTGGATTTGCTATTTTGTCAGCATAGGAAGGCTGGAGTGGAAAAAACAGGAAAAAATGAAGATGGTTAGACTGTGGCTTTAATTGTTACCCATACAGCTCTGCAAAGGCTGGGTTGTAATCCAGAATATCTTGATGAATTTGCCAGGTGACCTTTCAGTTTTGATCTAGAGGTTATGGCTCAAACGTTGAATTGGTTGCTAGGACCTCTTGGACCCTAACAGAATCAGTGATACCATCCCAGGGTCTAGGGCAGGAATGGATACCCATGGTCCTCCAGATGCTGTTGAACTGCAACTCCTATCAGCATAGTCAATAGCAAAAGACTGTAGGAGATACACTCAGACATACTCTGCAGGGGCAAAATTCTCTCTCTCTCTGGTCTATTATTTAAAGTACTGTTCATGTATCACCTCCCAGTCCACCTAGGCCCCTGGAGCTATACACAATAGATGAAAGCATTTAAAACAATAGAGACAAAACCTTTAAAAACAAATTTAAATACTCTTTGAGAACTTTTTAAAAACAATCTAAAGATAATTCTTTAAAAATAAATATAAAATAAACAAAAATTAAAAAAAAACTGAATGTTTTCAAATGCCAAAGGCCATATGGAACTATAGATAAAGCTGTCACATGTGGCTGCCGAGTGAAACCCTTGAGAAGTTGAGCCAGGTAACAGGGCCTCTACTTGAAGGTCTCATATTTCAGGCAGGGTCATATGAGAGGAGGCAGTTTTCAGATATCCTGACCCCAAGTCACCCCAAGTCATTTAGAGCTTTATAGGTCAAAACCACTACTTTGAATTGAGCTCAGAAGCAAACTGGAACTCAGAATAGTTCATGTTAGGACCAATGATATGCGGTTTCTAAAAGGCACTCAGCTCTAGTCTGGCTATGCATTTTGCACTAGCTGCAGCTTTCAAATACTTTTCAAGGGCAGCCCCAAATACAGTGCATTACAGTAGTACAGTATAATCAGGAGGTAACTATAAACCACTGTGGCCAGATCTGCACTGCTCAGGAAAGGACACATAGGCAGACCAGCTGAAGGTAGGTGAAGACCTCCTACATATTGTAGTAACTTGATCTTCCAAAGGAAGGCCTGGATCCAAGATCTTTCAGAGAGAACGCAACCCTGACCAGAACAAGCCTTCATCCCAACCCCAGATGAGCTTTCCTGCTGAGCAATGGCACTTCTATCTTGTCTGGATTAAGCCTCAGTTTATTTATCTGCATCCAGACCTTCACTGCATCCAGACAGCAATTCAAGATATCCACAACTTCCTTGGCATCAGTTGCAAAAGACAGGGAGAGCTGAGTATCATCAGCATGCTGATAACACCTGACCCAAATACTCTCCCCCAACTTCATCATGTAGATTTTAAAAAGCATAGGGGACAGTATTGAGTCTTGTGAAACCCCACAAGGTAATGATCTAGAGAAAGCTGTGGGGAACCTTTTCTTTTCTTTTGCTCTTGTAGAACACATTCTCTCAGAGATAATCTGGCAGAGGTGGATGTGGTGGTCAGACCCAAAACTACACAATAACACTGTTTTTCTCTTTCTGCCTCCAAAATCTCTTCCTCCTCCCCACTTTCTCTGTCCACCTTCCCATGCAACAGGATGCTGTAAAACAAACAGATCACACTTGGCAGAACCCTGAACTGATCATTTGCAGAAGGAAATTATCTTCCAGTGTCAAATGAAATCTACGGTTAAAACTCACACACAAATAACTGAACATTTGCAGCAGCTCAACTGTTTTGTTTTCCCACTGTGCATGTCTCACCCTCTCTCAGTAAGAAAGATAATGTGAGTGTGTGTGTGGATTGGGGTATGGGTGTGTGAAAGAGAAAGATGGGGCAGGAGAGAGAAAGAAACAGAGATGAGGGATCCAACCTTTCTGAATGAAACTATAGCATTTTTTTTAAAAAATGGTAAATGTATTCTCTAGTCTAGAAAGAATGGGCTCTACAGTGTTAAGATAATATCTACAGGGGAGCTGTGACTAAACAAGATTAGACAGAGATCAACCAGGGCCAATATTCATAACATTGTACTTCTTTATAAGAGCCAAAGCCACAATGTTATTTCTTGTATATAGACTTTATCCAACAGTGACTGCCAGCGAAGAAGAATAAATACCATATACATGAATGAGAGGGACAACTGTAATCTCTTTTTCTTTCCTTCCCCCACTATAAAGGCTGAAAACTAATCACCTCACTTTTCACTAGTCTTCATAATAAGATGGCATATTGCTGCTTCCTAACCTTGCTGGTAGGCAGGTGACTACTCACTGCTTTTCTTAGTGTGACAAGTGGAGGTGATAACCAAGATATGGGGATCTGTGACATCATTGCTTAGCTAATCTAAGCCTCTATGAGGTCACATATAATATGAGGTCACTAGTGAGATTTTTGTTTTGTTTTGTTTTGTTTTGCCCAACAGCAGTACTAGGCATTTCTTGCCCAAAATACTGTATATTCCAAGAATGCAGATTTTCACCTGCTTTGATCCTTGAAAACAAGAAAAATCATTTAAGCCAGGCACAATCTACACAATCTGGGATCCACTCAACATAGCCTCTCCCAGCCTTCATCTCCTCTACTTACATATGGCAGAAACACGTGGCATTTTCTTTCAGTGAATTTTAATTTGCACTTTGATTCCTTACCCGATAATTCTTTTCTTGCTCAAACTTTTCTTCGTATTTTCTGATCTTCCTCTTAAGACTTTGAAGGTGCTTTGTGAGTTGTGCTACTGTCTGCGGCTCTTTGCAGTCATCACAGCTACCTCTAGAAGAACTTCTTGGCCTGCAAAATTAGAAGCCATGAAAAAGCAGAGAGGAGAGGAATGAAAAATTAAGAAGAATGGCAATGAGAGAAGAGACAACAAAGGAGAGAAAAAAACTGAGGAAGGTAACAGTCTGGGCTGATCTTGTTCCTATGAAAGCAATGCAAGAGAGCAGCAAATGAAACTTTTTACAGCATGAATTAAGGGCTAGGTGATTCTGACCATGCTGGCCAAAGGATTCTGAGAGCTGTAGTCCGTACAACCCCACCCACTCCAAACATACAACTCTCCCAAACTCTGGCATGGGTTTATAAATGTCATTATATGGTTACACACCAAGCAGCTGGTTATAAGATACAGTTACAGTAGCCAGTGGAGATGATGGCTGCCACAGGTACAAGTTGGAGAGTTCTGCATTAACTTCTGGAAATTCTGCTAAATAACCCCCACCTCATTAACATGCTGTTCAAGCATGTGATTATTAGCAGAACTAATAATCTGCCTACTTCTGATAAACGGCAAATGGGATCCATGGGATATAGCCTCAGAATCAACTTGTAGCACTGGTGTTTCATGGGGTTATAATAAGAGGTCTGCCCCAGGTGGGGGAAAATTCTGTTTGTAAATGAACTATTTTAAGTATATGACTCATCCAACAGAATCTGAAAGCATCCTAGGATTTCCACAAGGCTTATCAATTCATTTTCTAAACTAAATTTGGTATATAATTCATTGTAAAGTACCCAAACATAATTAATAGGGATATTGCAAGAAACTCTTGATAATTTATTATTTTATTTTCTTATTTTGGGAAGAAAAATATAAAAAGGTAAGCAAATTGTCTTATTTTTTTAAGTGCCCCCCCCCCAGTCCTAGTCCAGGGCAGGCCTGTATTATCCTGGCCCCAGAGCTGCCCCAGAGCTGCCCCAGAGCTGTTACCTGGTCCTCCATTCCTGCAGCTAGGTACTCATGGCAGGGTGCCTGATTTTGACCCCTGAGTGAGTGACCCACAGTGGCTGCAGAAGCATTGGGTGACCCAGTGGAATCCCCATGCAAACAGTTGCAATGGCACAGGAATGGAGGTCTCCAGATCTTCCTGAAAGATCCAGAGTAACAGGTACATTTTTAAAAATCATTTTAAGAGTGTTATACCCAGATTCTGTTGTGGAGCATGCTGGACATCATCCAAACTGCTCACACCAGAATCAATGTTTGGGATATATGTTGTCTGAACAGGATGATGCCAGAACAGGAACAGGATTTTTGGTCCTTCCAGACAAAGCCTTACTCACCTCAAAAACAGTAAGAAACAGGAATATGTTACTTGTTGCACAGGAAGGCATAACAATGCTAGCAATCATAATCTTATTTGCAAAAATGTCTTTCCTTATGTCCTCATTGCATTAGAAAGTAATACGTTAAAGGTAGCATCACTACATGTAATGCATTACTTCCTAGATTCAGATTTCTATGAAAACATTTCAAATGAATATTTGGGTTTACTGTAAAGCTATTCTTAGATTAGCCCAAAGTAAGTGTGTGTGTGTATATATGAGGTATCACTGGTTTATATTATTATTATTATTATGAAGTAGGAGAGCATCAGAGTAATAATAATAAGAAACTATTAATAAATACTGTACAGAGATTGTGGAAGATACAACATGAGTAAGCTTACATCATGAACAGTTGAGCACTTGGTGGGGAAGGAGCTGATTCAGGGTCCAAATTAAATCTCTGACTTTGGCTAAAGATAGAGCAGCGAGGAGACAGCAGAGGATTATCTCCATCAGTAATGTGATATAGCAGTCTGCTAGTCCCTATGGATTGATGATCTTCGTGTCCATTGTCTGCAGCTGCCTGGCCCTCTCTGTTGACCTGTCCAGGCTCTGCAATGACAGAATGAATTCAACAAGCCTTTAGTTGGGCAATCTCATTAAACAACACACATTATAAAAGAGACTTTGGTCAGCAAAAGAAAGTAGACAGATTAGGAGTTGTTTAAGACTGCCACATTAAGCATCCTTACACAGAACAAACACATGCATTGCAATACCTATGCTAAAATCAAGCTGTCTGATAACATACACTAGACAACTATTTTGCCAGTTTACTCTTTCACGCTGCAATGATTCCACTTTAACTGCCACAACTGTGTCATACAGAATCCTGAGATTTGTAGTTTGATGAGGTGCTACAGGAGGTCTCTAGCTGAGCCTTCTAAAAACCTCTCCCTAAAATGCACAACCCAGGATGTTATGGGCAGTTATAGTAGAGACACAGTGCTACAACTGTGTACAGTAGTGTCAAAGGGCTCCCAGGCCATATTGTGCATGCTGCAAAGTTCTGGGGTTGAGACAAGTAGATAGTCAGAAATGAGTTAATCTTTTTTAAGAGTAAATATTTTGATGCATTTAAAAATACTATATAATATGTATCGGTAAGCCAACCTCCTCTCACACAATAGGAATTTCCTTTGCTCTCCTTGTCACTGCATCTCCCAACATGTCCCACAAATCTTCTCCATAAGGTCCATCAGCCTTCTGAAGCAGCTGAGGGAGGGGTATATTATTAAGCTAAATAAGTAGTATGCTCAATAAACATTATTTAAGAAAAAGGACTACTAATAAATCTCTTTGAAGGAAAAAGAAAACTGACCATGCTACATTCTGGCAGGCAACGTGACAAGTGTCTGACTTAATATTTCTCCCCGGCTTTTAAATGGTACTGATTGACTTTTTCTATAATTTATGTTCCTGAATCAATAATCCTTGGCACAATTAATTCCTGATGGGTTATTTCAGATTAAGTGGAGGATCAAATAGCTCTATTTCAAATACACATTTTCTACTATTATTCTAACATTCCAGCTGGCCTTTAAATTCCAAGAGAAAAACATCCCATTTTGAATGTACAAGCATTTTCTTGGGAAGCCACAACTGTATACATCAGTTAATTATTACAAGAGCATACTGTGCCCTGTAAAGACATAAACAGGGCAATTATTCTGAAGTTATAGATAATAGCAATCATATATTTTTAAAAGACCAAATAATCAAGAGATTATTTGTATATGAGAGCCTGTCTGCCCCCCAACAGATGTTATACACTGTCAGCTTTAATCTTTCTTTATGGCAGGGATAGGGACCTAAAACTGTGACATTCTTGTTTGAATTACAACTTACAATATCCCTCACCAATGGTTATGCTGGCTTGATAGGGGTTGTAGACCAAGAACATCTGGACAGCCCACCCCTACTTTAAAGAACAGGAAAAAGAGGATATTGGGGATCAGCTTCTATTACCAAAACCACCTCTGCGCTCCACTGGCTCCTGGTCCAATTTTGGGCACGATTCAAAGTGCAGATTTTGACCTATAAAACCTTAAACACCTGAGATCCAGCTTATTAGAAGGACTACCTCCCCTTGAAACCATCGTGGTGTAGTGGTTTGAGTGCTGGACTAGGATTCTAGAGACCAGGGTTCAAATCCCAGCTTGGCCATGTAAACCCACCAGGTGACCTTGGTCAAGTCACACCCTCTCAGCCTCAGAGAATGGCAATGGCAAACCCCCTCTGAAGGAACTTGCCAAGAAACCACATGATAGTGTTGCCTTAGGGTCAGCATCAACTTCAAGGCACACAACAACAGCAACATCTTCCTTTATGAACCTATTAGATCTCTAAAATCATCCTCTCAGGCTCCTTTGGTGAGGGCAAAGGAGAGGGCCTTCTCAGTAGCTGCTCCTGGGATTTAGAACTCCCCTTTAGAGAGGCCAGGATGGTCCCATCCTTGCTCTCCTAATGCCAGGACAAAATGTTTCTGTGCTGTCAGGCTTTTATACATTAGTGTTGGATTTTAATGCTGTGCAGTTCTGTCTTTAAATGCATTTTTAATATTTTTAATGTTTTATGTTTTTAACTTTAGATATTGTTTAACTGGTTTTTTTTAACCTTATATTTTTACTTTAATTCTACTTTTGTATTGTTTTGATTTATACTATTTAAATATGTTGTCAGCTGCCTTGAATCCTGATATTGGGAGAAAAGTGGGATAAAAAATGAAAATTAATAATAATTATGATGATTATGTTTCTTGCCTAGGAAAACCCCAATAAAATTAATGAGGTCACCATATATCAAAAGGAGACTGGAAGGCACATACCTATACTCTGCCCTACAGAACTGACAATGCTGTGCCAGACTTTTAAATGCTAGCGTTAGTGCTAATGCATTATCATTAAATCATAAATGAAAGTTAATTCATTAGTGTTATAACACTTAAAAACTTTTGTAAGTTTTTAAAGACAAGAAGCCAAGATCCTGCATGAGCTGATGTAGCTATGACATCAGAGCTCCATCACTGTAGCTACTCCTGGTGACCGATGAGACCGATGAGAAGATCCTCTGGATAATGGATGCCAGAAGGCAATCCTGTAGATAACCTGGATCCAAACCATGTAGGGCTTTAAAGGTCAAAACCAATACTTTGTACTTTTCCCGGAAACTAATTGGGGGCTAATGGAGTGACTTGAGTATGAGTGTAATATGTGAACCAACTGACTTTTCCGAACTTGGCAAAAAGGTAGCCCTCTGTAAAGCTCATTGCAGAAGTCCAATCTTGAGGTTATCAGCACATGCCCCACTATCTTTAGGTCCTCCAGATCTACCCTGTTTCCCCGAAAATAAGACACCCCCTGAAAATAAGACCTAGTAGAGGTTTTCCTGAATTGCTAAATATAAGGCCTCCCCCAAAAGTAAGACCTAGCAAAGTTTTTGTATATAAATATATGTGTGTGTGTTATTCAAAAATAAATGTGAATATTCTTCTTCATGGAAAAATAAGACATCCCTGAAAATAAGACCTAGCACATCTCTGGGAGCAAAAATTAATATAAGACACTGTCTTATTTTCAAGAAAACGCGGTAGGAAGGGGTGCAACTGATGTATCAGCCGAAGCTAATAGCAATGACCACAAAATCACACTGGAGAACCTACAAATGTCTAGAGAGATCTTTTTTTCCAGATGTTGGTAAGTAAAACCACAATTACCAATCCTGAAGATATGGGGGGGAGGGTGTCAAATTACAATGTAAAAACTAACTACAGTATATCCCTCATTTATACTGGTCTCATTCCCACTTACCTCTTGATTCACTTCCTACACCGATGCCTGAAACTAGTTTAGCAAAAACAGTGGTTCCCACTATGTTTGGTGCAGGAAATGACAGCTGTGGCTTACCTGCCATGCCTCCCTCCATCCTCCTGGCCATACCGGGGGGGGGCAGAGGAGAGGCCAAAGCAGAAGGAGAGAGGCAAGCCGGGAGGACTGAAGCACGCTGGGACAGAAGGAGAGAGGTAGGAGGACTGAGGAAAGAGCAGGCATGGAGGTATGGCCGAGAGGTCGGGAAAGCCACTGCCAGTGGGAACCAGGATGGAATCGAATTCCTACTTGGGCTGAATCGATTTATTTCCAAACAAATAGATTCAGCCCAAAAAACACTGCATTTTACCAGCATCCTTTTCACATGGGTTAAATGGATAAACATGGGTAAAAAACATGGCTCCCCTTTCCGAATCGCTTCAGTGATTAAGTGGGAACCATGGTGGTTTAAAACAGATCATTTGGAATCACGATCCAGTTTAAACCATAGTGGGAATTAGGCCACTATTGCTTTAGCAAAGAACTATACAGATTTTAGTTCTTCCTGCTAATTCTGCTACTAATCATGTTCACCAACGGCTAAGTGAATCGCATGGTTATTTCACCTGCCTGGACCTGCAAAAAGGAGGAAAGATGGCAAGCCCCTGAACCTGGCTGGCAGGCTGGATTAAACTGTGTGGGGCATTTGTTAATCCTACATGTTGCAATGTCAGGCCTGGATGATGAAGCAATTCCATGACTAGTTCACATAATACTGCCACCACAGTGGTGCAGCTAAATGGATTTTCCTTCTGTCTCCAAATTTTTAGCATTGCAGAGTGTGAGACACCGAAAATCATTAATACCTAGAATTCTAATCTTTGGTGTGTTTTCATTTCCCTGGTAAATTGTTTGCTTCTTTTCTTTGGATGCCTAAACTAGATTTCTAACTGCTTAGTTTGATGTTTTAAGTACTACAATAGCAGAAATTCAGGGATTGAAGGAAAATTTAATACAGGGCAGAATACCTATAGGGCAATGTCCCCCTGTAACAGCTATACCTCTGTACCAACATAAAAAGGTCTCCTAAAACTCTAGGGGCCTCGAACAAATGAAGTAGGAAATAGCCACATTATTTATTTTTTTCAATGGTTATTCTGCTCTAATAACACATGAAGAGGGCTGAGTATCTTCTAGTGTCTGTGTAACAGCTGCTATATTTTATGTATAATGGCCACAATCCAGAAGCCCAAGTATATTAGGCTCATCTTTTCTGTTTCCCCTTCACATGATCCCACTTTCATGATTCAGAAATTCCAAAAGCAAAGCATTTTATACTCTTTTAAAATGAAGACATACCACTCCTGAACCTTTGAGATGAAGTGGAATATAGTGACTGGGGGGAAAAAAACCCAACAGAATGCTTCTGCTTTCTTTGCCTTAAGTGGGGCACACAACTAACGATGACCTCTCTAATGGATGCACAGAAACACAATGGAGGTTTGGCAGCATTTGCTTTCAAGATGTGAAATGGCAGGACTGCCAGATTAATCTGAGAGATTCTTAGAAAGAGACACAGATTAGCCTTTGCAAAATGACCACAGACACACACACATATATATACAAAGCTTTTGAAATAAGCTAGTCTGTAACAGTCACTTTATCTACAAACATTACTGAAGGATTAGGCCATGGAATACTGACCCATTTGCCTTAATGGAAACCACACACAGTCTACAAATTTTAAGCTTGCCTACAGCTCATCCGCTTGTTATATTAGTCTTGTTAGCTATGACCTATTTTTCATACACAGTGATTTTGCCTGATGTCTGAACCCAGGAATTCAGCTCATGCCATCTGTGTGGTTATGAGCACTGGAATGTCAGAAATAAATCCCAAGCCCTCAATCCATTTATTTGCAACAATTGATTTCTAGTGAGCGTGGAGATGGGGCGGGGGGAGCGAGAGCGAGAAAATAATACGCCTGATGAAGAATACAGTCATTAGTAATGAAAAATAACATGTGCCTTTTCAGAGTTTAACTTTCTCTGCAGAGGCAGTCAATTGGCAATCAATAACAGGACAGAGAAAACAATGCTGGCTAGGCAGAAGTGTGTAGTGAGGAGGGAGGGAAACAGCCAGAACTGGAAAAAAATGGTCCACATGAGCATAATTCTAATATTTTTATATATATATGAAAACAGTAAATTACGCAAAATGGTTGAAACCCTACAAACCTGACTGTATGTAGGGGGAAATGAAGGATCATTTCAAATAAATTGCTAACCCAACCCCAAAGTAATCAATAGTGATATGAAACCTCCCTCAAAATAAAATCACTCTTATCCCTCAAGTTTGAAATTTTCACTGTCCTTGTGGCCCCCAATTATGCCTTAGCCCCATTTCCTTTGCAGCCTTTCAAAGACAGCTGCCGGTTAATTCAGTCAAGAAGCGGATAGCTATCGAGCTGCCTTTTCAAGGAGAAAACAAGGACACGCCATTAATGAAGAACCCCTCTTACCTCCACAACTGTCCCCATCGGCTTGCACGCTGGGTGGGACTGAGGAAGGGACGGGATCCTTCAAAGCTGGCAGCTGAGGAGTTTCTTCCTGGTTTGACAAAAATGCAGAGCAAAGATCAGTTTCAAGAGCTTGCAGCTTCAGCAAAGAATTCTGCAGGCAAAAACAGAACATTAGGCTAGGCAGGGAGTAAGAAAACGGCAGCGATCCAATTGTCACTGGCTCAAGCCTTGTCTGCAGGAGAGGACTGTTCTTCTTCACTCAGTCCAGGACAAGTGCATTAACTGTCCAGACATACCATACTCTCATTATGCCTTTTCACACCCTCCATTTATTTTAACTGATCGGGATTACTTATGACACAAGAGAAGACTAATTTCATCAGCAAAAGATTTGTTCAAGAAAGCCAATCAAAGAAGGCAGCAGTTTCAATCTCAAAGCAAAATCTGATCGGAGGGTTTCATTGGTTCCTTGTGCTGATGGATGGACCTTATGGCACAATGCCACTCCCAATCCACCATTCATAAAAAGGTGGAGGAGATGAAGCATGCTGCACAAAAAATTGATGGAAACAAGGGGTTAAATGTTTAGGCTGACTCATTTGTCTTTTTAAAAGGCTTCTTTTTCTTCTTCTTCTTCTTCTTCTTCTTCTTCTTCTTCTTCTTTTTCGCTTGGCTTTGGATAAAGAGAGATAACATTTTGCAAGGCTGCTGCCAGTTCTGCCAGGCAATGTCCTCTTTTCATTTCCCTCCAAATACCAGAGCAATATTAAAAGATCTTTGTCACCCCTTGTGGGGGGGAAAAAATCAATGAGGATAAGGCTGTTTATTTCTTAGCCGCTCCTCCAGCTACTGTTTCATGCTTGATCCATTTCTCATTTCAGTCCTGAATACCAAATGCAATATTGTAGCTCCACAATCTGACACAAACATCTGTCCATGACACAAGTGTTCCTAACTACCTTAATGATTCACCAGCTGAACCACCTGGGAGGGGTAGCAGAATTGGGGAGGACGAACATGTCCATGTCCATGCCCTGCATGTTCAATTTTCCTGTCCCCACAAAAAGAAAGACCAATTCCTCCAACTGACGCTGGATGGCCATCTGTTGAGAGTACTTTGATTGTGTATTCCTGCATGGCAGGGGGTTAGACTGGATCACCCTTGTGGTCTCTTCCAACTCTAAGATTATATATGAGTCTGCCTCAAATTTAAGATCATCAGTGGAGGCCCTGTTACACAGCCTGAGGCTGGACTGGTGGGTACAGATGGCAGGGCTTTCTCTATAGCAGCCCTCTGATTATGGAACTCCCTTCCAGCAAAGGTTAGCCTGGCTCCATCTTTTTAATGAATTTTAATGTATTTATCTTTATAAATAGTTGAATTGTCTTTTAAGTAACTTCTATATTCATACTTTTTATTAATGTTTTTGCATAGTGTTTAATCTGTATTGTTTTTAACATGTTGTCAGCTGCCTTGAGTCCCATTTCGGGGGGGGGGGGAGTTAGAATACACACACGACTGTGCAGCTTCACATACCTTTTGAGTATAAAAATTAGAGATTAGTCTGCTTTCTCTTATTTTTAAAATGTTTACCAGGTTTTAGCCTTATGTTTAACAAAGAGTTGGAACTGGTTTTAACTAGTTTAATATATATCTTTTTTATATATTCAGTGGCCAGAACTCAACATACACTACTTGGTTATGTAACTACAGCCCGAAAAAGACAGGCCAAAAGTGCTGCCTTTGGGCCAATCCAGGGGTATGGCATTCAGATGACGCACACCCCCTGTTCAGGTCAAAGTTGTGCTGCAGCTGCCTAAGGCAGCCCAAACATGGCCTCAAAAGGAGCACAAAAAAGCGCTCCTTGCCATCTGTCTGTTGTGGACTGCAGCAATGGCTGGCCTCAGGACCACGGCATCTGGTTGCCATGGTCCCATGCCAAATGGAGAGCGACTGGTGGTGGAGCAGTTGAAGGCTGCTCCAAGCTGCCAGTCCGCTTGACCCCCAAATTAGTTGCACAGCAAGTTATGCCTCCAAGCCTGAAACCCCCATCTCCGGTTCTGAATTAGCAATAGCAGCAGCATTTACACTTCTATACTGCTTATTCATGAACGCAG
Source organism: Urosaurus nigricauda (assembly GCA_034509955.1). Lineage (NCBI taxonomy): Eukaryota > Metazoa > Chordata > Lepidosauria > Squamata > Phrynosomatidae > Urosaurus > Urosaurus nigricauda. Next base: position 172,641,576 of record JAOEGL010000003.1, read on the forward strand.
CACTCCTACGCGGTTTATAATCTGTCAGCAATTGCCCCGAACAAGTTAGGTACTCAGTTTTACCAACCTATGAAAGGACTGAAGGCTGAGTCAACCTTGCAGCCCTAGGACTGAACTCACAACCTCATGACTGCAGTACAATCATTTAGTTACGGTGCCACCATAGTCCCCTGCCAGGAATATCAGACAGCAGACAGGGGCCTGTTCTCCTGTCAGCTGGGATGCAGCAGACTGTTTTTTCCTCCTCATCCCAACAGCAATCTCTGGTGTGGCAGACACAAACAGGATCCTTGCCACAATTCGTACTCACACCAGGTTGCTCATGAGAGGAGGTGGAAAGATCAGTCTTCATCATCCTAAGTGACAGAATAGCAGACCCCTTCCCTGCATTGTTTGCTGCCTTGTAAAGCAGGATTAGGGGCCATTTTACAATCCTTATGTACTCCCTACACTATATTATGCAATATGTAGTGTATGTGAGTATGAATGAGTTATGAATGTGTAACTCTGGGATATGCATTCGTAACAAAGATTGTGAATTCCAGCCAATGTTTTTAAAATGTTTTATCAATTGTACATCATCTCAAGGCCCCACTGATGCAGGAGGCAATAAATAAATGCCTTGCATAAATAAATAAAATAATCAAATTAGAAAGGAACCTAGGATGCAAAACAGCTGCATACAGTCTGTGTACACAACTTTTTTCCAAAAAGATATTTCAGTGGACCCTTGTTATCCACTGGGGGTTTGGTTCCAGGACTCTCCATGGGTAACAAAATCCATGGATGCTCTAGTCCCATTAAATACAATGGCAGAGCAAAAGGGTGTCCTTTATATAAAATGGCAAAATAAAGGTTTGCTGTTTGGAGTTTATACTTTTACTTGAATATTTTGAAGCCTTGGATGCTTGAATCCGTGGATAAAAAAATCCATGGATAAGGAGGGCCAGCTGTATCACTTCACTATACAGTCGCCCCTCCAAGACCGTGGACTTCGAGATGCACAGACCTGAAAATACACAGAGGGGTGACTGCCATTAACGCCTTCCTCTGTACAAAAGCCAAGCCATCTATTCTAGGATCTTTCTCTTTCTTCATGGGCAGGCCAGCACCCAAGCTCACCAGCTGTGCAGCAAGTAGAAAGATCATAGGGAAAGATCCTCATGATATCTCCCCTTCTTTACTCAGTTGATGGGCTGCAAAGCAGTGAGGTGCAAATAGTGCTGGGGAGTGGAGCACAAAGAAAGTTTGGCATGCTGCTTCCGTTTTGTTGGTTCCCTACTCCCTTTTCAAAGTATGCATGAGTACAAATAGGATTGCGACTGAAAACTGGAGAAGGCTCAATGACCGGTAATAGTTGTGTAACAGAAGGAATTTTAACAGATGTAGCTTGTCACGCAAGAAGGTAGCAAGTGACACCTACTCAGATTTCTTCTTCTACGCAACCATTAAAGGTAGAGAAGCCTTTGCAGTTTTCCCTTTAGCAACCCACTTGACCTTTCAGGATTTGAACCTCCCCATGTTTCCTTGTGAGTCACTGTTCTGAGAATGCCACCTACTCGGAGGAAAATAATTCTTTGGTCTCTGTATCATGAGTGAATGGATAACTTTGTAGAAATTAAAACTTCTCCTAAATCATGCAGCCAGCTGGAATGAGGGCAAACCATAACTGTAACTCCTGCAGAGAAGCAGTTTCATTTGTGATAGGGCTCCTGGGAGTCTTAGACCCAAAACACACTGCAGAAATAATCCAATCTGAGACCACTTTAACTGCCTTAGCTCAGTGTTAGGGAATCCTGGGAAATGTAATTTGTTGTGGCCCCAGAGCTCTCTGACAGAGAAATGTAAATGTCTCACATAACTACAGTTCCCAGAATTCACTAACACTGGGCCAGGGCAGTTAAAGCAGTCTCAAACTGGATTATTTCTGCGGTGTGTTTAGGACCTTAGATGATCTAATTTTCCCATCCCTTCTCTATGCAAAATTGTAGCACCTTTGAGACTATGGGGATTATCACATGGAGCCCTTACCATAGGCAAAACATTCCTGAAGTGTTTCTGATGCACAAAGGTGTGATTGTCCATCATGCTTCTAAAACATCATTGAGGCATTTTGCTTCTCTCCTGTTGTCAAACCATTTGCAGAGAAGCCATGTTTTGAATAACGGGATCTTCCGTTATTCAAAAAATGGCTTCTCCGTGAATGCTTCATTGATAGGAGAGAAGTAGGATGCCTGAGTGATGTTTTAGAAGCTCAACAGACGACCACATCTTTGCACTTCAGAAACACTTCAGGAATGTTTTGCCTATGGTAATGGCTCCGTGCTATAAGGTCCTACGTAGAAGAAGTCATAGCATAAGCTTTCGTAAACTTGGCCTACTTCCTCAGATGCATAATTTATAATTAAATTCTATGAGTATCTATCGAAATGCAAAACATGTGGATATGGTGATGAGGCGACAAGTTCAGCTTTAATTGAGGGGGAAAGGAAGAAGGAAATGTATTTTCTATGGCCAAAGTGGATACATGTCTACATGAAATTGTGGGAGGGAATTTTGGAATATGGTGTGAGCAGGCTGGGAATGAAAAAGGACATATATAAAACTGGCTAAAAGCATCTAGTGTCATGTGTAGTGCACCAGAAAGCCAATGTCTTTCTTCAACCCAATGTTAGTGGATTGGGATTTGTGAATATATTGTGTGTGTGTGTGTGTGTATATATATAGATATAGTAATTCAGCCATTTCTCTTTCCAATCTTTCTTTGTAGTTTTTTTTTCAATGACCACTGTCCTGAGATCAGAGATGGAATGCCCAGGAAGACTGAAGTATTCTGCAACAGGCTTTTGCGTATTCCCATTCCTATTACCTGACTCCTGTCTAGTGTAGAGATGGGCCTTTTGCCCAAAGTAATGGCTTCCTGGCAAACTACATGTATTATAATATTATAACTTCTGCAGTAATCTAGTACAGATAGAAGATGAATGGTAGAACTTAAAATGCTTGAGCAAACGGAATGTTTTTCCTACTATGTAAATGATAAGAAGATAGGAGTCATCTCCGGGGAAAGAGAATTCTGTACCTTGAGTGACACATTCAAAAATGTCCTGTCTTGTCCCTGCCTTATTCAAGTGACATGCAGAGAAGGGCACTGGCAGACAATTTCAATGAACATGACAAGATGCTCCTAAGGGTACTAGGTCCCAGTTGTTTAGGATTGCAAAGCAAGTACCATGATTTTGTTCTGAGCCTGGAAGTGGACTAGCAGGCAATGAAACTGTTTAAAAATATTTGAGATATATTTTAAAGATTCAACCTTGGTTAAAATTCTAGCTGCTTTGTTCTGCACTAAATGAACTTCCCAAGCTTGCTTTGGAAGCAACCCTACATAGTCCAAGAAGAAGGTTAATGGAGCATGGAGAATGTTCAGTAATTGCCCTCTCTGGCAAATATAGAGGAGTCTTCCAAAAAACATTGAAAACAATTTTAAAAACCAATTTTAAAGAATAGCGTTATCCTTCATCATCATGGATTTTTTTTTTAAAAAAAAACTGCACTGTGTGACTTCTGGGTTTCTTTGTTTTTGAAATTACAGTATATTTCAAGGAATCAAACTGCCCTACAGATGTTTGTGGATGTAGAATGAAGGGTGCTCCACAATCTCCAAAGCCCCAGAAGCCGGAAAGCACGCATTCACGTGAAGCAGAAAGTTTGCTCTTTTAACTGTCAGCCCCCTCCACTTTTTTTGTATAAATATATACTATCATTTTTATTGCCTAAAAATACCAACTGTTATTTACAACTGGTGGGAAGGAAAGTGTGAAAGTAGGAAAGAGGCAGAAAATGCAATGGAAAACACCTGTTTCTATTTATTTGCAAGAAGACTCAGCATTAAAGGTATTACGGGGTAATTTTCGTCTAAAATAATCAAATAGTGCCTGGTGAGGGACATGTTCCCCAATGAAAGGCCATTCTTTGTAGCCACCCTACAGACAGCCAAAGCTTGCCCTTCAGATGCCGTAGTCCTCCTTGCAAATATATTTTCCCACCCATAATGTGCATTTTGTTGGTTTTCTTATTCACTGCCCTACTGCAGAAGTAACAGAAGCAGGTTGTGACATATTCTGTCAATTGGTGCCAGTGTACATTAGGTGTTTGGTTATAGACTTTCTGCAAGTTTTTTTTTAATTTTTATTAAACTAAAATGTCCATTCCATTTGCCATATTTTATAATGTAACAGTGATTCAATAATTATAGTCATAATCATATTGTTTTTCTGCATTACCTATCAATTAAATAAATCTCTTAGTGTTACCGAAAATGTATACTGTAATTGTATTTTAATCAACTTCCTTCTCGACTGCGTTGATTTGTTGCATAGCTGACATTTCTCCTTCATGCAATATTATTGTAACTTCTATTCTTATCATATTCTTTATGGATTTTAGTTTGTTACCTTTGTGTATATTCTATAATTCTATTCTCTTGTTTTTGCTACATCATTCTTAGAAATTATTTCACTTTATCTTTTTCTATTTTTAACTATCAATAGCCATTAGGCTTGCCCACTTCTTATTCCAAAGATCTTTTATTGGTTTCTGCTCTTCTGTTTCTTTTAATTTAATTAGCCATTCTTCTAGTGTTGGTATCTTCTTTTTTCCAGTTCTGCACATGAAACATTCTGGCAGCTGTAATCATATAAATTAATAGTTTCTTTTAAAAAAAATATTTGAGTGTCTGTTTTATTGGCCATATTTAACAAATGCAATTCTGGGCTGACCTATTCTCTCTTATATTGATTCCATTATTTGGTCACGTATTCTTTTCCAAAAAATTTTTGCTTGGTGACACCTTCACCACCTATGAAAAAATGAACCTGTAGCTTCTTCACTGACTTTCTGTCAGTTCTAAGGAGGCAGGGGAATGCTGTTTCTTGCCACAGTTCATTCAGTGTGGAAACATGGTTCAACTATTGTGATCATTCTGTAACCAGGCTGGGCTTCTCATATGTACCAGGTTTCCAGCTGCACCAGGTTACTTGCCCAAATGCCCTTGGCTGGAAATAATGTTAGCATCACAGCACCACAACATTTTTATGCCATATGTTCCTGGTTTATTTGGCATATACTGCCAGAATGGGCATTTACTTTTGAACTCAACCAGCTGTTCTTTAAGGGTTACATCTTTCCCTGGTGAGTATTCACATTTGAAGCTGCTCAAGAAAAAAACAATCCATATGCCTTGAAGGTCAATCAGATTAGGAGTGTCACTACGCATCATTTTTCTTTTTCCTGTTGCTAAAAGTGTCTTTTGACTACATGAGTACCTTTTAAGGCTGATTGTTGATTTGAAGTGGCAGTGCCCTGACACTGGATGCCACAGTTCCTTCAAGGCATCTTACTGCCCGTGATACAGCCCTGCCAGTAAGACAGTGTATGTCCAGCTCAGTAGCATCAAAGGTCTTTCTCACTTTGACTTTGGTACTGTTTTCTTCATTCAATTCCCTGAATATATGCCATGTCTATTTGTATTACAAATCATATGGTAAAGAATGCCATCTATGAGAAACAGTTCAAAGGTTGCTACAAGTTTTTTTGTTGTTTGCATTCTTCTTCGGGAGTGTCTTAATGATACTTTTAGCTGTGGGTGTTTGCACCAGGGCCCTCCATTCTTGCCTCTCTGGACATCCAAATGCTCCCTTGATTTTTCCTGGACAGGATTAGGTGAAAAAGCAGTTGCTGCCTTCCCACTTTTAAGCAGGGAGGGAAGGGTTGTTTCTTATCTGAACACTCTCACTGGATTTACTGCATTGTGGTTCATCCATAAAATGGTATGGGAATTTTTTTCCTATTACAGTTCATGAGACCAAAAAGAAAGGTACCCTGATGACAAAATGCAATAGATTTCAAAGACTTTTATGGCCAACATCCATAGTTTTTTGTGGATTTTTCAGGCTATGTGACCATGTTCTAGAAGAGTTTGTTTCTGATGTTTCCCCAGCATCTGTGGCTGGCATCTTCTTTGAACTCGATGCTGGGGAAACATCAGAAACAAACTCTTTTAAAACATGGCCATATAGCCCGGAAAACCCACAAAAAAAAAAAACTATGCAATAGATTAGTTGGAACAATTTTGCCATTTTTGTTTTTGTCCATGGCAGGAAAACATGCATGAGAGATGGGAACACTGTTTAAAACTCTTAAGGAGAGACTGCCATAAACTATCTATCTTGTAAGTCTAGATCTGTGTGAATTTTGTCACAAAATATGACTTTCAGATACATGTAGGAATGTCATTCTTTGATAATTTGGTCCCAAAGAAAGCAACCAAGTAATTTTAGTTGTTTTCCCCATTTTGAGAAACTGCACAGTTTTCAAATACAATTTATAGTTTGGGCCTCATTTTGCCCAAAATTCAGATATTTGGGGTTTTTTTTAATGTACAGAAATCAGACATTTTTGTTTTGTTCTGAAGAAAAAGGCTGTTTTCCTGTGCAGAAAATTCTGCTTTCTGTACACTAAGTGTGAATTTTATGTAGAATGAGGCCTAAATTGTGAAGATTCTCCTCTGTCCACCATTCTCCCCATTAGGGTTTCCTGACATTTGAGAAACAAATTTTTAAATAATTTGGGGGGGGGGGGTATTTTTCACATGTTCTTCACATCCCTAATCCTTAGCATCTTTAGCATAAGGATTAAAATTACAACAAAAACAAACACCATATGGAATAAGACAGTTTTGGCTATCAGCTAAATGCACAATAAGTATGCAGCCAGCCTTACTTCTCTTGGGAAAAAATTCTATAACTGAAGTATCACTTTAGAGAAAGTCATGCTTCATGTTATTTCCCAACCTTGCCTTGTGATGTGGCGGGACTCATAACAGGGCCTCTGGTGAAGATTTCAAATTCTAGAGCCAGTCTTTCAGTTATATTTGTGTACTGAAAGTAACAAATAAAATATTTATTATAGCATTATATGCTGTTCTAGACCTGGAAAGCATTCTGCACCTCAAAGCAGTTTACCATTTGGTCAACGAAAAGTATAAGCTAGTGTCTGCCATCAGTATTACGGTTTTGTAAAAGGAGTCATATTTTTCTCTATCTTACTCTGCCTCACACAACGGTAATACAAACTGACTACTTCAAGTTCCCCTGTTGTATAGGCACCTCGAACCACCATATTGTATGTACGTAAATCCCCTTCCCAACTATTTTTAACTGGAATGGTTAAAAACAAGACTGATCTAGTACCATCCCCAGACTGCAGCCAGTGGAAGGCCAGAAAGTACTCTTTCTGAGAAACACACAGAGAAACTCTAGTTGAGATCCATGAAGATAAAAATTTAACATTGCATTCTTTATTTCTGCATCTCAGTGGCTTTCAGAATTTCTGAACTGATGGAACCCTTTATTACCTGAACTGCTGATAAATCGCTAAGCATTGCGGAGGAATGTGGACCATCTATAAGAACATCATGTAACCCCCCATGTGAACCAAGTGTCTGTGTCACAAGATTTTGATTCAAGCTTGCTAAACCTCACTGGATAGTAGGATAGCATGGCGAGGGAAAATCAGAAATTTAGCATGGCAAGGGAAAATGAGTAATAGACATGGATTGTAAAAACTTTGACAAATGTTTCTCCCCTGTAACTGACCTTCTCACTGGAAGTCCCCAGAAAACATCTGAGAAAGTTCAAGTCTCTCCATTGGTAAACTAGTGATATGTTAATATTAGGAGAATAAACAAGAATGCAGATGAAATGTCTCTCTCCTTGCTGCCCAGACAGATGCAATTAATTCCTCTAGAAAGAGGAAATAAATTTCTTAATTTAGAACCATTCTAGCCATATGTTTGTTTCATAATTAACTACTAGCACTGACTGCAAACTGTGGTACCAAACCACGCAAGCAGATAAAAGTGCTAAATACTGGGTGGTTATTTTTGTTGTTTCTAACAATGTTGATGCTGTTAAGATGTACGCTTTTGAAAAATTCATATGCTTTAAATATATTTCCCCCATCTGTTCCAGGTAGGAGGATGGCTGATTTATAGCAATGGAAAAGTTTAGAGAGAGAGAGAGAGAGAGAGAGAGCGCGCGCACACACACACACGAGTGAGTAACAAAACAAAAATATTTGAATATTATGGCAAGTTGTTTTAGTTTCCACCTTCATCTGTTCTGAAAAAAATGTAAGCTGTATCAGAGTTTACTGTGATAAAATACAAAGGATGGAATATTATCGAGTGAATGGAGAATCTTATGATGGCTTTAGCTCTGAGTTAAGGCCACGGGTGGCTAGAATGTTAAGATTATACACCCCAAACATCTCCCTTTTCTTGCATGATGATTGGGGGCAGATACCTTGGAAACTGTCTCCCTTGTGACTAGACCAGTGCTTTGTCAAAGACTGCTTCCCTTCCCCTCTGCTTTCAAGTACCTCTCCCAGTGATGCTTTTGAAATGCTCATAGACATCTGCAACATCATTAAAAAGGCTGACTTCATTCCCAGTAAGCCTAATGGGCTCACCTGTAGGCTGTACCTACATATTGCAAAAGGCCTGTCTGTTTAGTTGGCTCTATAATTCTGGGACAGGGAATGTATGACCTTCCAACTATTGTAAGACTACAATTCCCATAATTTTTCAGAGCTTGTAAAGTTATTTTAAGGGAATTAATCATTGTTCCATGGGCCCCGAATGTAGTTTCCAATTCCAATTATAGTTACAATTTTAAAACTTCTTCCTTTCTTGTTTCTCAGAAATAACTAAAGAAGATGTGTTTAGTCCCTCCTCTTTAACATCTGAATGTTACATGTCGCTTGGCCTATGGTAAAAACCACCCTCTCCTCCCATCCATTTTGTCATTGCCTTAACATCCATAAAAGAGCAAATAAGACAGTAGCATGAGCTAGTACTTGAATTTTGTGGACTGGAGTTACAATTAAAATGCAAGACGATGCCATAACCACAAGCCTTTAAGTTAAAATAATAATGTAATGCAGACATATGGAAAAATTCATTGCAGTTAACTAGTTATTTTTAAACAGTTACTTCAACAATGACTGGGACTAATGGTACAATCCAACATCACAAGGATGGTCTCATACTCCAAAATCCAAACGTAAGTAATCTAAGATGTGTACTCATGATGTTTTGTTGGTATTATATTGGAGCTGTCAAAATAAAGCTGTCATCAAATCAGCTCTTTACATTAAGCATTATTTTAGGTTTGGTTTTACACATACACTTAAATAAAGGGACCTCCTGCTTTTCCAGGCAACACTCCCCATTACTGTCACTAGACAGCATGGATAATTTGTTGGTGGTTTTTGCTTATACTTATGGTCACCCTATGAAAGACAGACATCCAAGAGATCAGGCATCAACGGCCATGCTAAGATCCTGCAAACACAGTGTGGTAGCATTCCTCATTAAATCAATCCACCTGTGTTGTGGTCTTCCTTCCCCTCAACCACTGCCTTACTCTTTACCAAGCACCCCCACCCCCATGAATCATGCCTTTGCATCATATGTCTAAGGTGCAACAGCCTTAATGTAATCATCTTGGCCTCTAGAGACATTTTAGGATTGATTTGTGGGGGTTTTGGAAGTCCATGGTATCCATAGAACTCTCCTCCTCCATACTTCAGATGGCTAGATTTTCTTCCTGCCAGATTTCTTCACTATCTTTCACAACCATACATAGACACTGGAAATGCTGTGTATCTTACCTAGTTCTGTCATAGCTGCCCTTCCAAATCTTCTTCTTTTGATTTCTTGATTACAGTTTCCATTTTGATTTATGACTGAGCCAAGGTAAAGAAATTCTTTCACTATTTCAGCGTCTTCATTCCAACTTTAAAATTATGTAAATAATCTGTAGTGATTATTTTTGTCCTCTTAAGATTCAAATGTAACCCTGCTTTTTAAAATCTTTCTACTTTAACTTTCATCAAAAGTCGTTCCTACTCTTTGTTATCTTCTGCAAGAAATATGGTGTCATCTGCCCATCTCAAAAGTTTGATTTTCTTCCCCCAATTTTCATATGGTTTGCTTGTTCTGATGCTGCTTTCTGTATGATATGTTCCGCATATAAATTTGATGACCACCTGATCAATAGGAAACAATTCTGTTTCTCCATATTGAATCCTAAGAGTAGCCTGTTGTCCACAGAGTACAGGTTATGCATCAGGACAGTCAACTGTTGTGGCACACCCATGTCTACAAGAGTGACCCATAGTTTTTCATTACCATTCTACATGATCAAAAGGTTTTGGGCCACCTGTTCCACCTTCGAGCTCAAGCTTCACCCATAATACCTTTTTACATATTAGTTATTTTATGACTCTAATTATATTCAGTCCACAAGTTTTTTGAAGTACCTGAGGAACCCTGCAACATTAAGTATAAATCAAATGTTTTTTTGGGAAAGCTAGGGTACAGTGAAATAAGTTTCACCCCGAAAAAATGTCTCTATCACTAGTCACACAAGCTTCATTAAAAGCTTCATTAAAATCTTCACCATCCTTTCAAAGAAAGCAACAATTCAAAAGAAGGGGTAAGGACTGAGAATCTATTTAAGTGCTGCTGGAGGGAAAGGATCAAAGAGGACACATGCTCGCCTACTTCTATTTATCTTGAAAAGAAATTGCTATGGTTTCTGAATGTGATAAACAAGGAAACTGTCAACATCTGCTGAGATGGGAGGGAGTTGTTTTTTTTTTTTTTAAGGAAAATTGAGTTATTTTCAATTAACCATTTTATTCACAGGTAGAACAACACAACAGTGACATAGCACCAGCAGCTCCTCAATTTGTTTGCTGCAAACCACTACTGAAACAAGATGTATAAAACATCTTTATTTAAAATATGACAGGGTGGTCAGTATTTTTTTTTTCCTATTCATAAGGTTGGAAAGAATATTCAAAAATATATTTAAATGGTTTGAAAAGGTACTTCTCATGCATCAGTAAACCCTGATGTGGAAAATCCTGGAATGATTAAAATCTCCATAGTTCAGTGTTATTCTGCATAAAATTCACATATGGGTATTTTTAATGCAGAAATCAATATTTTCTCTCCAGGAAACAGCACTTCCTGTGTAGAAAATCATACTTCTGTGCAGAAATATTATTTTCAGTATGGCATATGTTGATTCATTTGCAAAAAAAAAAATACTGGGTATGGCATAGAATAAGTCCCCAAGCATACCATTTTGAGAGCTAGTGTGGTGTAGTAGTTTGCATGTTGGACTATGACTGGAAGGCAGGATTTGAATCCCTGCTCAGCCATAAGAACCCACTGGGTGATCTTGGGCAAGTCACACTTTCTCAGCCTCAGAGATGGCATCGGCAAAACCCCCTCTGAAGAAACTGTGCCCAGAAAAATCTGCCTTAGGGTTGCCATAATTCAATAATGACTTGAAGGCACACAACAACAACATTTTCTGTACAGGAAACAGCATTTTCTGTCCAGAAAATATTTCTGAACAACATCTTCTTCACAGAAGATTGTTTCTCAAACTTTTAAAAAGCCATATCTTCTTTTGATAAACACACACACAGCTCCCTTTAAACCTGCCTCTCCAATAAATTTATTTAACATTTAAAATAATGTGACTTAAAAGAAATCAGTTTTTCAAATTAAAAAGTGTAATATGGAATATGAGTTCTCAAACCACACATCCTTTCCTTGAAATCCTGGCACACACCCAGGAGAGGTCACATCCCTTTGATTGGCAATCAGAGAAAAATCTGTCAGGATGACTCAGGGTGGTGATGGGTGAAGAAAGAAGGACGAGTCTATAGAAGAGGAACCAGGAATTTCCAAACATCTGGGAGCAACACATGCTTCCTCCTTACCACTGAGACATTTCATTTCAACCCTGAAAGAAATGTGATTTAAACTGGATTCTTTTGTTACTAGGGCGGTGTTACAGTTTTGCCATATTTTAGGTCTTTCCCAAACAGATACTTGAGAGGAGAGGACTTCCCCAAGACTGGATGTGGCAAATTTGAAAATGACTACAATTGCTGGTATAATATATTCTAAAGTACAGGTCCTCGTCATAATAATTACCATAGCTACACCTCAAACTAGAGCCCAAAACGCAGACAGCTGTGTTAATCCGTATCAGCAATTCAGTTCTAACAGCTTTTATCTCCACCAGAAGCACATCTTTTCCATAAAATGAATGTGTCTTAATCAGAGCATGGCAAAGATACTTTGGGGGAGACAGTTCTTAGAATTCTTCAGCCAACATAGCCACTGGCTATTGTCTAAAAGTGTAATTTTTTTCCAAGATATGGTCTTGATTGCCCATTCTGAAATCAAGGCAACCTAAAATACTTCCCATTACAATCAGAACAGTTCATGACTATATGTTATATACTGTTCTGGGAAAATCTTCATCCTGCTCCACCACCAAATGTGAGGATTTGAATTTATTTTATAGAGAACTGCAAAACCGGAAGGAAGTAACAGGTGATATTATCAGCCCTGTTCATCAGTCCAAAAGTGTTTGTGAACTCTGGCTCCACTAATTCACCATTACCATCCATCCAGCCCTACCTATGCATAGCCTGTGACCCATAATATATTAGTTCCAAAACCTCTAAATCTTTGCAGAGCCTCGTATACTATGATTGCATGAAGCAACTCACCTAAATTGCTTATTCATTTTGACTGCAAAATGTGGGTTACTATTCAAGACTTTAATAAGCTACACCATTTCTCCATTCTGAGCCATTCCACATCCTCCGACAGCTTATTCAGACTATAATATTTCTGGACATCAGCTACTGATTCCAACAACAACAACAGCAAAAACACAGCTTGAAGAGATTGGCTGATCCAAAGAAAGAATGACTTAAGCAGCAGAGGATTCCCAGATAGACTTCATTGAAATGTAAGGTCCTTGAAGATAAGGAATAGTAGATTCTCATAATGCATGTCAGAATATTTTACATAAGCAGAACTAGCATTGCAGTCCTACAGCAGGAATCCCACTGTTTGCAAAGACATAATCATAAACAATATTTCATACATGGTTCCTCATTTTGATCAAATGCTTACCCAGCAATGTTATATAAGAACAGACATTGTCAGGGTTGGGTGTTTTCCCCATCATACCACACAAGTACAAAAATTGAAGACACTGGGAACAGAAATTAGGAATGTAAAGAATATGTACAAATCTTCATGTCAACAATGAGAATGGTTATCTGAAACATCAAGACATTTAATTTTGAAAATAGTCAACTGCTCTAATTTTGTTTTATTTGAGGACTTCTGCTAAAAGCAAGGATGCATTTATGTAACAACAACAAAATTCTACACAAGAAGCTAAACATTTTGCACAAAATACACAATTATTTTGTGAAAAATATGGGGAGAGGGTCGTACAAAACCAATTATTTTTCTGTAAATGAATTTTTCACAAAAAAACCCCTAACCAAATGTAAAAAAAATGCATCAATTTCTCATAACCATGGCCAGTGGTGAGAAAACTTTTCAAACTATTCATTCTTTCATGTGATAACAAAAGAAAAGATTTACATTCATAGCAGACCTAAGTAGTATCAGAATCTAATTTTTCACTTAAGTTTCCAGCCTTTAAGACTGTAATCAAGGGCCTGAAGGTAGACAAATCTCAAATAGAAAAGGAAGACCTGAGGCATCCAGGAATGATCAGCCAGCTTTCTGTGCCCTCAGATAGCTCAATTCTCCCATGAGGTCAACAAAGCAAGAAATATGTGTCATCTACATTATTTATACAAGATACAGAACGACTTAGTTTTTCTTGGCACGGAATGTAGGTTATCATGGTGCATCATCCTGAATTTTTATCTCAAGCATAGAGTTTAAGAAAATCATTTGTAGTGCCACATAGGCACTCTTCTTTTACAGCAGAGGATTTGGGGAATGGGGATTCCAGTGAGACAAAACTCCATACATTTGTTGAAATGGATTACAGTCCACTAAACATTATAGCAAATCAAACATATTCTTTAAGATATTTGGTATTTTCTTGTCTTTAATATTCATGCAATTGTTTGCACTTGGTCTAAATTTGCACACTCTCTGATCAAATAGGTAAATTCAACTATGTAATTCCATTTTAATGTTGTTCAGGTTTTTGTACATTTTAATTACATTATAGTTAGGAAAGAGTTGGGGTTAGCAAAAGGCAGATATAAATAAAGAGGATGAGGTAGATTGTCATTACTATTACTATTTGTGATATTATCCACAATAATAACAATCCTTGTGGTATTATCAAAAGCAATAACAACACATAACAACTGTTACAAGAAGAAAGAGAACCATCATAAACATGTTTTTCTGTTTTACTCTTCAACCACAGATTTTGATCCTACCAATTGTTTTGTTATCTGCTAATGCTGCTCTGCTCTTTTTTTTCTAGCTCACCTCTTCAGGGATTTTTGGCACTTTACTTCTACCTGTACACAACATCTTCACATTCTTTTCTCAGGTTAAAAAACCTTTTCCTGACACTTCTAAACTTAAAAATGCTTTTCATTTTCCAAGGCTTTTCCTTTATTAATCATAGAACAAAACATAGCTCACTGATTTGCAAATGGCTTACAAAGTAAACAAAATGGAAACACAAGTAGTGAAGTATCATGTATCATTTTTTAAAAAAACCCAAGATGAGGCCATCCCAGCATTAATGTAACATTAGTTCTGTCTGCACACAGGCCCAATAAACCAGCCTCGGCAGGGAGACAGGATGACGCACAGTCCAAACCCCAATTCTGGTGTGAACAGATTGGAAGACATCCAGTTTGTCCAGCATCAGAAAAACATATTAAAATATCTCCCTGTTTGCTCCAAATCTCCCTGGAAAATCCATTCTAATACTGGGTGACTGCTTAAAATGCATCCCACTAAGCTGCCTGGTGTTGCCACTGTCACCAATCACTCACTCTGGGGTCAGAACAAGGGATCAGCTATGTTCTCCTCACTGGGTACCCTGTTGTGATCTTAAGAGGAAAGCAACCCAAGACAGTGGACATGCCAGGTGGCTAAGCAGGGCATGTGCGCAATCAGCTGCCCAACCTCAGAATGGAGGGCACTTGTAACAGAGAAGGATCAGGGTAGTTCCAGGACCAGTATACTCTCAGCTACCAAAGAGCATCTCGGCCAGTGATAACTGGACCTCCATTCACATTCAAGCTAGTAGCATAGGGATGGTGAAGTAAGGGAATAGCAACATATTTTTCATAAGAAACCATCTCCTCAACCAGCTGCTAACCAGTAACCACAGTGCGACCAGCTTTCTGTTTACTCATTCCGCTTCCTCAGCCTAGGAAGTCATTCTCTAGTCCACTCTAGTTGGAAACTGCCTTTGACTTGAACAGATTTCCACAGTATATTTCTATGAAGCTCTATGAACATGTGACACAATATGCATATAATAAGTTCTTTTTATTGTGTTAATAAGTGTTTTATTGGATGAGGGAAAACAGATTGAAGCTAAATCCAGACAAAATGGAGCTACTAACAGGTACAGGCCCGAAACCAGGTCTGGGAATACAGCTACCAGTTCTAGATGGAGTCACACTCTCCTCGAAGGACTTCGTTCGCAGACTGGGGGTACTCCTTGACCCATCACTTCATATGACTAATCAGGTGAATGCGGTGGTCAGGAGCGCCTGTTATCAGCTTCGGCTGATACACCAGCTGCGCCCTTTCCTGGACACGAAAGACCTGGAATCTGTGGTACACGCTCTAGTAACCTCACATCTGGATTTCTGTAACGCGCTCTACATGGGGCTACCCTTGTGCTTAACCCGGAATCTTCAACTAGTTCAGAACATGGCAGCCAGGCTTATTACTGGAACATCTAGGAGAGAGCACATAACACCAGTGCTCAAAGTTCTCCACTGGCTGCCAATTAGTTTCTGGGCACAGTACAATGTGTTGGTTTTAACCTTTAAAGTTCTACATGGCCCAGGCCCATCTTACCTCAAGGACCGCCTCTTCCCGTATGAACCCCCCCCCCTGCACACTTCGGTCCTCTGTGAGGAACCTGCTACAGCCTATAAAAACTAGGCTGTCACAGACCTCCCAGAGGACTTTCTCAGCTACCGCTCCCAAGCTTTGGAATGGCCTGCTGGACGAGATGCATCTTATTATATCATTGGCCAGTTTCAAAAAGGCTTTAAAGATGCATCTCTTCCGGCAGGCCTTTCCTTGAAAAGGAATAAATAAAACATCAATTCCCGGCTCTGAAACTGAAACTGGGTAGATAACCTTAGTTGTCCCCTTTGCTTAATTTCTGTGATTTCATTTATTGCGTATTTGCACAAGAACTGTTCATGAGATTGCACTTTGTTTTAATTGCTACTGATTTTAATTTTAACTGTCATTGATTTTAATACTTGCTGGTTTAATTTAATTTTAAGGGGGGGGGCGGTCGGGAAGGGGGTATGATTGATGTTTTACTCTGTACTTTTTAACTTTGCTGTACCCCGCTCCGATTACTTTGCTAGAGGAGTGGGTTATAAATAAACATTATTATTATTATTATTATTATTATTATTTTAATTAATGTTGACATTTTAATAGTATAACTGTTTTGTTTTAAGGGGGGATTTGTATATGTATATAATTGTATTTTTAACTGTTGTACCACACTTTGATTGTGCATACAAAAAGCAGGATATAAATAAAAGTTTTATTATTACCATTTATTATTATTATGTTAGATTTTGAAGCTTCTGGGAGCTGAAATTCAAAATCTCTTAAAGGGCACAGTTTGGGGACCACTCAGTTAGAAGATTTGCCTTCCACAGCACCCAATGGAGTCATTCCAGTGGAAATGAACTACTATGCATGTAAAATGCAACAATAGTGGGTCCTCACCACTAGATTTAGCACTTACTGCTAAAAGCAAACAGAGCTTTCCAACAGTCACTGTTCCTATTGGAGGACAAAGCGTCACCTTCCTGATGTCTCCACCAATAAGGATTTTCCCCCTAGGAAACATACTTTGAAACAACCCAAACAAAGAATTGTTGCATATACTGATCACTAACCTAAAAAAAAAACCTGATGCAAAGTTCTGGAGTGACGCAGACTGTATAAAGAAAATGAAGTTTATTAATGGCTGTCTCCATATTCATTGTGTCAAGAATACTGTTGAATACAACTACGCATAGAGCACTACACCATAAAGTATCACGGGTTGCTCTACTTCAAGCCGAACCCCTGCAGGTAAACCAGAGCTAGTGTTTTGAGGCAAATAATCTCTTGAATTATAATTGCTTATTATTCAGCATTCAGTAAGTTACAGTGAATGTGTGAATAAACTTTATTGGGGAGAAAAACAAACACCCTAAACTGCTATAAAAGTTCTACCTGCAGTGAGGGTGGGCATGCTCTGCAGCAAAAGCAGCACTACTTTGCTCAACCCATTGGGTACCATACCTGATTTCCATCAGCTTCTAAAAATAAATCCCTTCCACTTTAAAATGAGGGATGTAGCCTCCTTGAAGCACAGCCATTTTTTAAAACACAAACACACACTTGCTTTGAGGTGAATGAGGGTTACCAACATGCAGTAACGAAATTTTGAGCTGATGAAGCCAACAGGTGCTTCAAAAACTGGCAGAGGCCACCTGTGACCCACAGTCAGTGTTTTAGTCACACTACTGGTCATCTGATCTTACCTTCTCTAAATGGCAATTAATCTCCAAGGCCTCAGGCAGATGGTCTTTCCCAACAGCTCTCTATGACAGAACATTCAAACATGTAGGCCATTGTCTGATGCTTGAAAAATATGCAACTATAAACTACCCTTTCTTTCTCTAGCTTACTTAAACAAAAATTAAGTTGGGGTGATTTTAAAAATTTCATTGACAGACTTACCTCAGTGAAGTTCTGCATATGATCTGTAGCATCTTTTGGTGAAATGAATGGACTCTGGTCTGTCCTACAAAATAAGAATGGACAGGGGCAGATCAGACCTCTTTCCAAAATGTATCAAACTCAGGAAACACACAAATGCTTCTGTGAAAAAATCCCATCCTAATGCATTTATGAAAATGAAGCCTTTTTGGAATTCTACATAATTCCTTAAAATATACATTAGACAGACTGAAACTCACTCAGGACAGTAAGGGATAATAATGTTATTTAGAAGAAAAGTAATCTTACTATTTGAACTCTGATAATGCATTTGCTCAGGTTCAAATCCACAAATCATAAACAGTTAAAACAACCAATGAATAGTTATACTAACATAGTATAGTCATTATACTAATTTTACTAACACATTCTTTCAGTTAGTCTCAAAGATACAACCAATGAATAGTTATACTAACATAGTATAGTCATTATGCTAATTTTACTAACACATTCTTTCAGTTAGTCTCAAAGATACTTCAAGATCTCTCCACATACTGATTCTACAGACTAACACGGTTATATCTTTGAATTCTAGGGAAAAAAATGTTTTTCTCAACAGGAAATGCACACATACAATTTTTACATGGAATAATTCCCAAAATGAAAACTGTATTCAAAAACTGTGTCATTTTCAAAGACTTTCTCACATCAGGAACAAAGCAAATAAAATTGCTTTGAGAATTAAATCAGTGAAGTACATATCCAGTTCTGATCTATCCATTTGCTTCATTGGAAATGTGTGCTTTAATACATTTGCTATTGAAGAAAATGAGCTTTGATTCAGCAGACAACAGCTATAAACTGTGGTCTGCATCCTCAGATTAAGTATTCTTCCACTAAAGGAATTGTAGGAAATGCTTGTTGAGGTAATGTTAAATTAAGATTTGTCAAATCAAATAAATAAATAGCACTTTTCTTTATATCCCATTTTTTATCTGGACAATCAAAGTGGCATACAAGTTAAAACAGAGAACAATATATATCTACCCTGTTTCCCCGAAAATAAGACATCCCCAAAAAATAAGACCTAGTAGAGGTTTTGCTGAATTGCTAAATATAAGGCCTCCCCCGAAAGTAAGACCAAGCAAAGTTTTTGTATATAAATATATATACAGTATATAATAAATGTTCATTTTTGGTTCAACAATAAATGTGCATTCTTCTTCATGGAAAAAAATTAAACATTCCCTGAAAATAAGACCTACCGCATCTTTGGGAGCAAAAATTAATATAAGACAATGTCTTATTTTCGAGGAAACACGGTAGTATAACCCCCCTTAAAAAGGAATTAAACAAATTAGAATTAAAATACATAAAAACCTTAAAAAGATAAAACTTTTAATACCTAAAACAGTAGGCAGAAACAACATATATGGAGGCAGAGTGGCCGAGTGCTTTATTCTGGGAAGGCCTGCCAGAAGAGATCCATCTTGACAGCTTTCTTGAAGCTATCTAAGTTGGCAATTTGACGGATCTCATCTGGCAAGCCATTCCAGAGACTGGGTGCGGTTGCTGAAAAAGTCGTCTGGGAAGTTGCGGTTAATCTGGTCTTAAGAGGCTGCAATAAATTTCTCCCAGAGGACCTAAGTGTACGGGACAGACCGCATGGAAAAAGGGGTCTCCTGGGGTCCAGTAGTTCTGATTTCAAAGTATATGTTGAGTTTTGCTGTGTATGGATCATATCTGCATCCCTCACTTACTTGTGAGGAACAAACAGAGGGAGTTAAAATGGGGTGTACGCCCATGGCGCACACCTGCAGGTACCCATGGTGGGATGCGCCACTATTCAACGGATCCCCCATGAAAACAGAGGGGTGGCTGTACTGAGTTTTTTTCTAACAGCATGCACAAGATGCTGGCATCACAAGGTTCTAATGCCTATTGTTTATACGCAGAGAAAATCTTTGGTTGACACCAATAGGAATTTTCTTCCCAATGAAGATAAAGCAACAGGTAGGGGCTGATCTGGATCAGGACTGTAGGGGGGTGGTTAAAAGCCTCTTAACCTCCATCAATATCCTTGCCCTGCTTTTTCCCATTTAAATCAGAATCCCAGTAATTACTAATTATATAAATAGTGTCATTTCTGGTTTCACCCTCAGTAAGTCTTGAAATTCTGAAATCTGAGCCAACTCACATTGGAAACACTTATAATAATTTACACAGTGTGGTAGAAACAGAGGGTAGTCAGGAGAATAACCATGGGATCTTTTCCCACTTGGTCAAAAACAGCTGTTATTAATAGTCACAGAGAGAAACAAAAAGGTCAGTGGTTCATAATGTTTTTCCTAGCAACGTGCTCAATGCCCATCAGTCACACAGTCTGTGCCTGCTTTTGCCATAGAAGTAAAGAATTTCCACTGGCTTCTCTGATGAGACTAAAATAAAAATCACTGGTTTGAAAAGGTCACAAAATTTAGCTTCTCTTAATTCAGAGCTCGGGTTACCTTGGCACAAAATTATCATCTTCTCCATCCCCGTTTTTTTATTATTATTTTATTTTATTTTTGATCCCATGAAGTATCTACACAGCTGTCTCTAAGAGACATAATAAGTCTGCACAGCATATGACCAACCCGTCACCTAAGGTCCCCTATCAGGAATTCTTTCTGTGTTACAAAAGCTCATGTTTTTGTAAATTTTGTTCAGCTGAGAAGAAACAAACAAACAAAAAAGAAAGATCAGGATAGAGAACCCAAAGACGTTCAAAATATGCACTTGGCTGGCTGGATCAATTTGTGCTAGGCTGTAAGTGAAGAAGCACCAATGTCAGCCTTGATTTGCATCTTAGCAGAAATGATAAGATTTCTTTACTCAGGAGGGAATACCTGGGTTGAAATTTGATGACTGTTTCCTGGTATCTGAATGCCACGTTCTCTGGGTAATCATTAGCTGGCGTTCCTGATTTCCTCTGACAGTCGGAGAGCCAAGGCAATGCATTTCCCATGTCCTGAGGAAAAGAGAGAGGGAGAAACACAAAGAGAGAAATACAACATACTCAAGTAAACAGTGGCCAGACGGATGTCAAGTGTCTATTTTTGGAAGGACCAAAAAAAAAAAAAAAAAAAAAGAGTATGTGTGTAATCAAAGCTGATCTGGAGAAAGTAGGGAAGAGGAGAAGTGCCAAAGGGGAAAGCACAGTCTCTGTACTGTATTTTTGCCTCAACACAAGGGTAACAACTTGATGTAAAAATTGTAGTGAATGGGAGGGGTGGGGGATACATCATAATGAATATCTGTGTATAAAATCTATGCTACTGCTGTTCTTCACAAACCATATCACATCTTAAAACCCAGCAATTTAATTTCTGCAATATGATTCAGTGTTATTGCTATTGCTATATTCTGATGCAGGCCACAGTACAAGGGATGGGCAGCAAACTGGGAATTTCCCTTTTGAAACAAGCTAGAGACGCTAGGGTGTTGTTGTTTTATTTTCTCCGAAGGGGGTTGTTTCTTGTGATGCGGCTGAAATTTGGGCACATATGCCCATTTAGAGCATATATTTCTGTTTATTTTATAACAGCATGTCTAATTTGCTACTAAAGTACATGCCATGGCAGTGAAAATGTGACCTGAAACAAGTCTTGGAGAACAAGGGAATTACTTCCCTTCAATCGTGCATTGTTTTCCAATCAGTTCCTACCTTCAAGGAACCTTTTCTGTAGTTATTTATCTGCTACAAAATCTGAGCATATTGCAAACGTGCTAGAGCAGGGGTGGGAATCAAGAAGCCTGCAAATTTCATATGGCCAAGATGTGTGTGTCTTGTGTACCTCACCCCACTGATATATCTGGACCTCATTTTTTTCAAACATTCTGCCCATTTGAAAACAAATTTTATGGTAAGAAGTACTCATTGCTGTAAGTGTGTGTCAATAATTTTCTCAGGTGTCACAATGTGAAAGAGTAATGGAGCAGATCCTTAACAGACATTACAGGTACTCACACATAACTTTCAAACAGAGTTTGGAAAAATACAACTATCACAACTCTTCAGCTGACAAGGCTGCAGGCCCCTGGTTTGTTTATTTGAACTCCAGATCTCAAGTCTTAGGAGCTGCATACTTTATGTTCACTGTATTCACTTGTGTATAACTACCTGCTTTCAATTCAAATCAAGTATTCACTCGCAATCATTTCTAGATTGATCCTAAGCACCAATTCTGATTCATGTGAAAAGCCTGGACTGTAACTCATCTGACCATGTAAAAAATATCTTAGCTGCATCTTCTCCTAAAAAACTAGTTTTCTACACAGAGAGGCTTTTAAAATGGATGATCATGCAAAAGAAGCAACAGAGCTAATTTCTAACTCTCATTCATGGCTTCACCCAGTAAAGGTGACCACTAAAAAAATTTGACTCCATACTGGCATGTGAAACCAAACAGGTTGCCCTTGAAACAAAAAGGTCAGCATTGGTTTCACCTCTCCATTCATAACTGATCTTTTATTTGTTGGACAGAAGTGTTAATCGATAGGATTAATCAATACAATAATTTGGTTAATGTGGAAACTACAGAGCAATCATGAGCCCCAGCAGTGTGTAGAAGACTACTAGTATAGCTTTTTAATAGACTTTGTGCATCTCATAATTCTTCTGGCACAAGCAAATTCAGGCAATCAGTTCCTTAGCTGAAGGAAACACAAATGCACCAGTTCCCCCCAAAGCAAAGACTTCCTCAATCTCTTTAATGAGCACCGTATTCATCCAATAAAAGAGCAGAGATAATCCTGTGGACTAGATGATAACTTGGGATGTGACTAAGGATAACATTTAGTTTATTTGATAAAGCTGGTCCCTAGATGATCTTCATAAAGGCATTTCCCCCCATGGTTGGCTTTTTCCATCGCAAATGGGACAGAATATTTCATACTGTCATACCAAAAAGATTATTCAGGGCTGACCTGTACTGCAGAAATAATGTAGTTTTGATATTGCTTTAACTGCCATGGCTCAGTGTTATGGAATCATGGGATCTGTAGTTTCTTGTGGCACCAGAGCTCTTTAACAGAGAAGGCTACATATCTCACAAAACTACAAATCCCAGATTTCCATAGCATTGAGACATGGCAGTTAAAGTGGTGTTAAAGTACATTATTTCTTCAGTGCAGATGGAGCCTCATGTCCAGAGGAAGACCCAGAACAGAGGACACTACTATAGGAGTCTTTAGGACTTTCAGATGTTTGTTATCCTTTATGCTATAAGCCTTATGCTTCTTTATTCCTAAAACATCCTTCATGCTGAGTCACTGAAGGTTTGGAATTCATTGTTGCCCTCATTTAGTATGAACTAAACTACAAAATTTCAAATGGAGATTCCCAGCATCTCTGCCTCCACCAGTTTGTATCTGTATCATTACCCACTTATATCCTCAGTGCTCTGTCAATTAGCCCAAAATTAATACATTCTGTCTGCTCTAGTTTTTAACCCAGGGAACTTCATGTATTTTCAGAAGTATACCTCTGTGCCAATTAAGGCTCCAAGAGTGATTCATGTCATAATCCATATTCATGGCTATGCATATGAAACATGAGTGAAGGAAGAAAACACACTTTGCATTTGGAAAGTTACCTTAAAGAAATAACTCATGAGAGATATAGCTCCAAGCCACCCCTATCACCCCTACTCATGACTAGTTTGCTGCCTAGTGGCAGCTGGTAGCTTCCACATCACTAATGAATCTACTTTGGGTTTTAGTAAGAGAATCTGCATGATGTAGTGGTTTGAATGTTGAACTATGACCCTGGGGATCAGGACTCAAATCCCGTCTTGGCAATGGAAACAGGCTGGGTGACCTTGGGCACGTAACACTCTCCCAGCCTCAAAGAATGGCACTAGCAAAGCCCCTCTTAAAGAAACTTGCCAAGAAAACCCGATATTAGGGTGTCCTTAGGGTTGCCATAAGTCGGAAATGTCTTGAAGACACACCATAACAACAGCAACAAAAAGCACTTGGTTGTCCAAGTTGTCAAATGTATCTTGAAAGTAGAGTTCAACCCTTTGGGTAAGCCTTTCATGCTTAGAGTAAAAGCCAGAGGGCATTCACAATCCCACTGACATGGAAGCCACTAGCTGTTAGCATTGCAATTATTTTTAAAATAACTTGCCAAATGTTCTTCACTTTCATATCTCTGAAGCTAACTTAGCATTAATTTAAGGCCGTGTTGCTGGAATGTGTGGACAGCCACTTCCCATGGGTAAGTCCCCTGGGTAAGTCACAAATATCATAGATATTTAAACTTTCTTTAAAGATCAAGACTATAGCTGCTGCAGTCGCTCATAGATGCAATTATGTCACCTGAACTTTCAAGGTAGCTATGGTCAGCCACAGGAGACAGGACACTAGTTTCCAGCACATTTGTGCTCAATGCTGAACACACAAGGCAACTGCAATGAGAAAATCCCTCATTGTCAAAAGGACAGTAAACATTTTTATCTACAACAGTACACTTGAAAATTATTTACTACAAGATATAGGGTCCTCCAAGAGCCTAAATAACCTAAAGGCACCAGATCCTGTCTGATCTTGGTGGCTAAATAGGGTTGGCCCTGGTGAGTACTTGGTTGGGAGACCATCAACAAATACCAGGTGCTGTAGGCTATATTTTGAAGGAATGAATTGGCAAAACCATCTCTGAGTATTTCTTGCCTAAGAAACTGTGAAACTGATGGGTCACCATAAGTCAACAAGCAATTTGAAAATACATACACACATAAGCTCCTTCAAGCTGACTCTGCAATTCTAGGTGGTTAACTGCTATTTTGCTCTCCAGTTATTTCCTCCAAGCGTAGTAGGGCATCAAAAGATCCTCAACATTGGTCAGGAAGGCTCATTTCCATCCTTCCTTCTTTCTGGAAGTCTCATTTGTGCCAAAATAGAATAAATTTCACAATTTGGCACCATGTTCTCATATTTCAAGTGGCATGCATTTAAGCAGCCAGCTGAACATCAGTTTGTTATCTCACTATCAAGAACTCCAGCTGAGAGTCCAGGTGTTCTATAAAACATAAGCTTTCCAAATACTGTTGGTCTGTCACCTCTTGGTTTTTGTTGTTGTTGTTGTAATGAAAAATACTAAGCCCTTGAACAGCTGAAATGATTTTGATCAGAAAGAACCAACAGTCACAGGGTGGAAATATACAGATGCATAGTAAACACACAGCCAGAACTGCTTTTACAAAAATAAATGGAACTTGAAGCAATAGAGAACTCCAGAGTTTTCAATTCTGCTCCTGCTCCACAAAGAAGCTGAACAATAAAACAGGTTGCATCCTTTATCATTGCATATATGGGATATCCATGTAATTTGTTATGTTCTTCAGTGAATTTACTTTATAAATAAATTCATCCAAGAACTTAACAAAGTGATGTTTTGAAATACAAATCCCAGAATCCCCCAGCCAACTTTAGAGTTAGATATTTTAAGTAGTGTACTGTAGTTTTAAAAGGTAACTTTCTCAAACTTTGCTTTCTCTCTGACATCTAGTTGTATTTGCAACATTTATTTCATCAATGTAAAAATGTGGGGATCTCAATAGCTGAGAACAAATCTCTCTTTCTGATGCTTCCCATTTTCTACCAACCCACAAACAGTTTACTCCAAAGGAATGTGATCTTTCGTTGGACTCCTACATTTGTACTCCTAAATGCTCTTTACTTGCATCTCCTAAATTCTAAAAACATACCAGTATGTACAAGCACACTTAAATATCCTTCTTTGTATATTTCCACAATGCAAACAAATGAACTTGTATAAGTGCTTGGTGTCAATGAGACAGATGGTGCCTGGCATCCAACACATTTGAGACTACTTTCCACAAACTCATCTCCTAATATGCCTTTAAAAGTTAACACTTGCATAATGTGGATGTAAACTATGGCCTTGTGCACACCAACCTTAAAGCCTGGGTTGGGGGCAGAGTCAGGGTGTACTGTCTACATGACACATGTCCTGGCTCCGACCCCAGGGTGGCATGATGCCGCACACTGCACTGCATGGTGTGTGGAATCATGGCACATCTCCATCACTAGTCAAGACGATGGAGCTCCATAAACCCATAGTACTGCGGCTATTCCACCTTTTTCAGCGTGCAAAAAGGAGCCACTTTTTGAAGCTCCTTTTCACACCATGGAAAGGCCAGATTGGGGTCGCGGTGTGTGGTTGCCATAGCCCCAATCTGGCTGTCAAAGGGGTGGCTGGAGGCTAAGAAGTGAAAGATTAAAGAAGACAATGATGAAACACCATAGGCAGGTATACACCTGTCATTATCTCTGTTGCTCACTGTAGGCACATACTTTGTTCTACAAGTGTTCAAAATATCTTCTAAGACAATCCGGTCATTTAGAATGTATTATGTTGTCTAGTCACTCTGTTTTAACATATTGTTTACTCTGTTAAAAAATACAAAACACAAAAAGCCACCCCATCAGGGACAACACCAGGCTTGGTAACATTGCCTTCCAGTGAGCTTCTTTGCTGTGTATACAGCCCCTTTGCCTCACATAGTTTGACACAGAGCAAAGGCAGAAAGCATATAGCCTTTGTAGTTGTACTGTAATTGTTGGCTGCAATTCCCATCAGCCCTAGCCAACATACCTAATGGTGAGGAATGATGTAAGTTACACTTCAAGATCAGTGGGGTCACACATTATCCATCCTTGAAGCTAAACTGTATTTGCAGAAATATCATATTGTGTGCATCTCACTTCATAAAAGTTTTCCTATTTGAAAACTCTTTGCCACCAAAGACGCTCACTGAAAGGCAATGTTACCAAGCCTGGTGTTGTCCCTGATGGGGTGGCTTTTTGTGTTTTGTATTTTTAACAGAGTAAACAATATGTTAAAACAGAGTGACTAGACAACATAATACATTCTAAATGACCAAATTGTCTCAGAAGAGATTTTCAACACTTGTAGAACAAAGTATGTGCCTACAGTGAGCAACAGAGATAATGACAGGTGTATACCTGCCTATGGTGTTTCATCATTGTCTTCTTTAATCTTTCACTTCTTAGCCTATAGACTGATATTCTCAGGATTTACTTCACTTCTTGTTCCTCAGTTTCCTTCAACCCTCATCCTAGCCATGCAGCTGCAGCTAGCCAGCAAGCCATCCTCCTCTATCTATCAGACATGTAATTTCTTTAATCAGTGTATACTCTTCTTATATCATGATCTTTGATGCTGATTCCATGACGCCAGTGTCCAAATAAAGCCAGCATATAGTTTGTACTATACTCATCCCACTTTCTACTCCATCACAGTCCAACTATAAATAACGCTAATCAATGGTACATACAACTCTTCCTACGTTAGTCAACGCCACGTTTGTTCTTTCTTTCCTGGTGAAAATGCTGAAAATCTTTATCTTTAAAAAAAAAACCTTAGGCTATGGAATATCTGTGACAAGAGGTTTTGTGAAGCATGAAGGTTTTTTGGTCATGCATGATGAATGTCAATTCAACACACATTCTTCTAATCACAAAATAGATACATTATCTTGAAAGCAGAAAAGATAAATGCTATCTAGATCACAGAAAGCAAAAAAGAACCCAAATAAGGATTTTAAAAGAATGCTCAATGTAGACTGTACATTTAAATGTACATTTAAAAAAAGAATATTGCATCTCGAATACTATGTAACTCAAAGAACACACCTCTGTAACAGTATGTTACACCTCTGTAACAGTTATCTTAGAAGTAAACTCCAATGTACACAGTGGATTTCTGTCTGAATATACATACATAGTAGTGTATTTTTCAGTTCTTCAGTGTTAAAAATTTAAGGCACTGCAATTTAGTTAAGCATGCTGTACTAAAAATCTAAGCAATATGATCACAAACATCCAGAGTCTAGAAATTACCTTTTGGACTACAATTCCCAAAATCTCCTACACAGAATGGGAAGTGGCCATAGCAGTCAAACGATTCTGAGAGCTGAATCCAAAAAGTAAATTTCCCAACCTCTGCCCTTAAGATACAGCCTAAGGTTTCCAAAGAGCTCTGTTTACTATTTAAAAAGCAAAACAATTATCAATGAATAACAATAGGTTTCCCTTGAAGGAACATCCATTTCTTTCTGTCAGGGTTTCCTCACATGACCAATGACAACATCATGTCGGACAGATCCTCAATCCATGTAGCAAGGTGATGATGATGTTTGCAAGAGGTAGTTTTAGCACAATTGACTAAGGGCTTCTGTTCAGTACCCTGCACCCACAACTTAATCAGCTTTTTCAGCATCTGAACAGGATATAATGTAATGGCTGTTCTGAATCCTGTGTGTAATACATACTATTTGCCTGACCTGGCAGACCACAAAAAAGATGGAGAAAAGACTGAGATCACCTTCCATGAAAGGTGGAAGGTGATCTCAGTCTTTTCTCCATCTTTTTTGTGGTCTGCCAAGTCAATTCACATTATAACTTTACTCTATAAAAACTGTGTCTAGGACTGCAGAGTATGACACACAGGGATGGAGATCTCAAGCCTCTCAAGAAGAGAATCTGTATTTCTGAGGGACCAGGCCATTTCTCCCCAATTAGCTAGTTTGGACAAGAAAATTGATTAAAGAGGCAAAGAAAACCATGAAACTGTGTGCCACTGGCCATGTTGTTGCAAGCTGCTTTGGAGTAGCTTCCATTGAGTCTTCAGAGATCTCATCTTCTCTCATCCCTCCTTTATCTCATTTGTTTGATTTGAGTTTTTTATATGAATGACAGGCTCTGAGCAACTAGCTATAATGTTTATTTATAAGGCCCTTTCCATCGAAGTTGATTAAGCTGATGCTTAATGTATCATGTGTAATAATATTCCCAGGTCTCACCCTCTATGACGCCACCTGGCACTGTCCCTAAATCTCAAGTTTTGACCATTAAATCTCAGGGCATAGGACATTCTTGATCACCTGCCAAAACAAGCTGGTCAGTGTCAATGTGCAATGACAGAACAATCGGGGCAGATCTCAGATTTATCTAGTGCTTCAATGAACAGATAAAGCCTGTTAACAAGACAAATTATGCTATGTAGTAACAGAAAGGGAAGAAAGGAAGGGAAAAGCAAGGCAAAGTGTTGCTGATACTCTTTGGTTTTCTGGGGACCATTTTGTTCTGTATTCCACAGATATACAGTGGCACAAGGTACAGAATTCCAACCTAGTTCCTTAATGGCCCATGATTTTCAGGCTTGCAAAAGTTAGCCTTTTTGGACTACAACTCCCAGAATTCTCTAGCCACAATATCCATGGGCAATGCTGGTTATGGGTTTTTGGAAACTGAAGTCCAAAAAAGTAACTTTTCCAAGGTCTGTTTACAATGGAATGTAGTTGATGATGCATGACCATGATCACCAGTGAAAGCAAGTTGCCACTAAGTTGCATTTAAATGTTTGGTTTTCCCCTTATTGAATTGCATTATAAAATTACAGTGCAAAGATGAGAACTTATTATTACCTGACTTTCTTCATGGTTTTTCCCATTTTCTGTTTTTGAAATAGATGTGGGCTTTCGGGATTTTAAGTTCCCCATTCCAACCCTTAATGTGCCATCACAGGGTGTCTGTGTATCTTGGAACACTGCCTGGTTCTCCTCTAAGACTATAGCTTTGTCTGGGTAGTTTTCCTTGTTTTCATCTCTAGAAGAAATAAAAGCAAATTTTACAGGCACTATGAAGTAGTTCAGTCACCAAAAGAGTGAGGAAAAATTGGATGCTCAAAAGTTTCATGCTCATGCTTTATTTTTAGATTTTTTAAATGAACAGTAGGCCCATTCTTTCCTCCTTTTAAATTAACATTCTAGGACAGAAGTATGAACAAGTGCAATATTTTAAAGCTGCCGAAATATCACCTCAAAGCTGAGAATGTGGTTTCTTTATAAGAACATACATCATATTGACACAACACAGAAACTGCCTTATTCTACATCATACCACTAGTTCAACTAGCCTAGTTTTGTCTAGTGATTAGCATTGGAAAACCCTACTTTTGCTTTCTATCACTGATGGGGATAACCATGGGAATTCCTTTCCCAACACTACAGGAAAGTTTCCCAGTGCTAGAGGCAGGCGTTCTGAAGCAGTGGGAGCGGACATTCTACTTTTATTGCTGAGCACTGACTGCTGGTAAGGCCAGTGATATAAAAAAGCTGTCTCTAGTATTTCGGGAATCCAACCACAATGATCAGAGGTCTTGTCTTCCCACACCAGATGCAACCTTCTTCTAGCCCTGGGAGGAAATCTTCAGTGGCTGAAGCAGTTGGCCTTTCCCATCAGTGCTACCTGATACTTTCGGCTGGAGATATCTGGATGTATGACTTTTTCCATTCCAAATGTGGACTCTACCACTGAGCTATGGTCACTCTAACTTATGACCCTGGAAGCCAAACAATGCCCACAGCTCATTGATGGAGTCCCACCAGGTATCTGATAATCCTTCTGGTCTTGTCACCTGACCATGACCACAAGAGCAGGACAAAACAGTTATTTGCAAATAATAAATATAATTCACAAATTATGTAGGCCTACCATATATTTTTCTAATTATTGTATGTATAGCCCCTTTTTCTTTCCAAAAACCTGAAATGGCTTATACTGTAAATGAATCTGTCACTCATGTACTGACCCAACTAAAGACCCTCTGAACTTTAATATAACAAAAACACATGCTATCAAGCCATTTCTGAGTAGGAATGGAAAGAATATTGGAGAATATTCAGCGGTTTTTTTTACTGCTAAAAAACAACAACAAGAGAATCCTGAAGAGAATTTATTTGGTGTAAAATCTGGACATGGTCGTTGCATGCAGAAAACAGCATTTTCTGCATGGGGAACAACATTTTCTGCACTGAAAGTTATATTTCTACACGGAAACATTTCCTGCATAAAAAAAAATCTACAGAAAATGCCATAATTGGCAACACAGAAAAGAGCATTCTCTGTGAAAAAATTAATTTCTATGCAAGAATATTGTTTTTTGTACAAAAGGACACAATTTCCTGTGCAGAAATTGCTATTTTCTAAACAAAACAAATCATGTGCAAATTTACGTCATGAATTGTGAATAGGCTTCAAAAGCTGCATGGTTTTCAGACTTTCTCAGAGCAGGAATAAAACTGCTAAAATTACTCATTGCTTCCTTCAAGAAGAAACTTACAACCTTATTTCTGAAGAATCAGAGAATACTTCCAGGGAAAATTCCTGCAACTGTTTGTAAACCTCGCAAACCTAAATTACATTCACAGTCACAAATAGCCTCACCCTTCCCAAAGTTACTTCATTTATTTATTTATTGAGAGAGTACTCATATACACATTAAACACACACAAAGACAGAAAATCATCACCACAAGAGATACAAAAGAGGACATAATTTTATATAAAATATTATATGTCCATTTGGATAAGTACATATTTGGAAATTATTATAATTTAAATAGAAAAGCAGTGTATTTTTCCTTAGTGGGGGAAGATGTTGAGCAATATAGCTACTCAGTATGTTATCCATGTGCTGCTGACATAATGGGAAGCTTCAAGGCCTTTGATGTCCTTAATTTTTTTTAATCTTTAAAATGGCCATTTTAACTCCTTCACCCCAATATGACAGTCATCCCACAGTATCCATAGATTCTTTATCTGAGGACTGAAGCATCCACAGCTTGAAAATATTTTTACAATACATATATTTCTAAAAGCAAGCCTTGATTTTACCATTTTATATAAGGGCACCATTTTGCTATGCCATTGTACATAATGGGACTTGAGCATCTGTGGATTTTGTTATCCATGGGGGTCCTGGAACCAAACCACAGCAGATACCAAGGACCCACTGTATTTATTTACTCCCAGGCAGTGGTGACTCCTGTGTCAGAGGGGCAATAAGTCCACTCTGGATTTTTATATGGACTTTAAAGGAGCTGACCATGGAGTTGAACATATTTTGGAGGCATGGTTCAACACCTTGGAAAGCAACTGTAAAATGCAAATAAAAAGATCAAGTGGATTCAGTACACCACTGATATGGCAGCCACCACTGTTCTCAGGGAGATGACACTTCATTTGCAGAAGTTCCCCATCACCACCATTCTTTTTACATGGGATATGCACAACTCATTTGAGAAAATTCACAAGATGTACTGGAAGTTTTAGTCTCCCTTGAAATTCCTCACATTTTTTTCCTAGACACAGTGTGCCTCACTTTTTGCCGGTTGCAGTGATGGACTATAAGGAGGGGACATAACACATTATCCGAATCCAGCTTCATAACATTTATCTCTTTATTTATTGATTGATTGATTTATTAAAAAAGAAGGTCACTAAAAAAGGAAAAACAAGTGCTTGATTCATTTTAAATACAATATTTTATATAATACAATAGCAAGATACCTTTGAATGGAATTGGCTGTTTGGTCTTCATGTACAGACTCTGTATCCTCGGCACACCTTGAAAATGGATATGAAATAATTATTCATTTCCTGCTGCCTGGGCTACTGTACTTTTCAATTAAAATATGGGGAGATTGTCCAAAATATTATCTGATAAATATAGATATTCCTTTTCACATATTCTAAAAACTTGTGTAAACAAATAAGGTCTCAAATAAATATTTCTCCCTCATATAATCCAAGGTGGAGCAGAGGTATCCCTTCCAAAGCTTAGCACACTTTATCCAAAGAAATGTTATAAGAAAAGCACCTAATTTTGTGTTTCTCTGAAGGCATGTCGGGGGGGGGGGGGGGCTGGTTCCTTCAGCTTTGTGCTGTATTAACCCACATGTATTGTGAAATGAGCTGTGCACTAGTAAACTCTCTTTCCCTAAGGAGGCAAGGGACAGGCACAAGGGATCATACTAGCTCCTTTCCCCATCGTAAGATGCACAAACAAAACTAAACTACAATGGGAAGAGTAGAGATTGCCCAATATCACCATAGTGGTTAGTGCAAAAGAGCCAGTGTAGTGTAGTGGTTTAAGCATTGAACTATAACTCTGGAGACCAGGGTTCAACTCCCCGCACAGTCATGAAAATCACTGGGTGACCTTTAGCAAGTCATGGTCTCTCAGCCTCAGAGGAAGGCAATGACAAAACCCCTCTGAAGAAACTTGCCCAGAAACCATCATGATAGGTTCGACTTAGGTTCACCATAAATTGGAAATGACTTGAAGGCACACAATAACAACAACAACAAAGTTGGTGTAATAACTATGCTGAGCCCTGATAGGCTGAGAAATCTTCAATGAAAAAAAGATCCCATAGGTGTCATGATGGAGTTCTAGGACTTTGGCATCCCTTAGAAAATTAGAGTGGTCCACTTTTTAAGCATTTCTCTTCATTCGGAATTAACTAGAATTTCAATCCGACTGAGGCCAAGGGCAACATTCTCATTGTTATTGAAAAATTGGCTTCATATACTCAGAGTATGCTGTTACCGGACTTCACAGTTAGTAATGTTCACTGTAAAAAATAGAATCAAGACATATTAAGTTGGATCTCAATTTAGTCATTCTTAGACAAGACTTTCTGAAATCCACAATTTAAGGGAGGGAGGAAAGTTGGACAAGTGGAAAAGAAGCATGGGTGACTTATGCTTCCTCTCTGTTGTGAGCTCAGAGTCCTTCACCTGGACTTCCAGATACACATGAAGGTAATGTTATTTCATCCTGCATAACTCAGGAATACTATTCCAATTTCTACTGAGATCCAAGATGGAGGGGAGATAGCATTAATCTTGATGTCCAGTATATTCCACATTACAATCACAAAAGAAGCAATGCTGTGACAATGAGAAATTGTATCAGGGCTAGGAAATCTGCAGCTCTCCAGATGTTGTTGAAATCTAAATCACATCCGCTGTAGCCAGCCTTGCCAGTGCTAAGCAGCAACAGGACTAGTTCATCAACAGTTAGAGGCCACAGATTCTCCATCTTTGTAAGAAGAGCCATCTTGAATCAAACTAAAGGCCACACAGTCAGTCACGCTACCCAGCTTGGCCAGAAGTGAGAGATGACGGCAGTAGCTGTTTATAAACATCTGGAGGATTGATGGTCCACCTGACCCTGGGCTGTATCAACTGAGGCAAAGTTAGCCTACCAAGTTGTTCACCTCTGTAATTTGTATTTTAAAGCAAAAAGGAAGTATACCTTTGATATGAGATACACAGACTCATTTATCTGTTCATCACTATAGTATATCCACCTAAATTTTAGATGTGGTGAATTGCCAGAAAAGTTTATGTTCCTCCAGAATTGTCATACACAGCCTCAAGGAATGGGAGTAAAGGACATGCCCTCTGCAAATGGCACCCTGATGGTATTCCTCTTCTCAACTTTACAGAGGAAAAGAGTACAGAAACATAATGCATGAGTCACTTACACTTACTCGCCTCTTCCCTTCCTCACTTGTTTTCTGTAAACATGTGAAGCTATCCTTTATACACTGAATATTTTACCTAGCACAAAGTACTCTGAACCCTGCAGGAATAGAACAGAGCCAGCACAAGATCAAAAAAGTGCTTAATTAATTTTCAACTTTTAGGCTCCAGTTATGGGAGTGAGTTCCACTGAACTCAACAGTGCTTCCTTCTTATTGGAAAAATATAGACTGCACCACACATTTCTAAAAGGAGTCACAGCTCAAGCCTGACTGGTAGACACTCTGGTCTAAATCCTACTGGCAATCCCAACAGTGTAGAGTACTACAGAATCAGTTTTTGAATGCGGAGCCCTAGCTGAAGCTGTAGTCCAAAACACAAACTTTTCCAATCTCTTACTAAGAAGCAATGGCCGTCCACCTTTCCAGCCCCAAATATATAAGGTTTGTTTGGTTTACTTATTCAGTGCTGATGAGACTCTGCACATTTTCAGATACTGTACTTTATTATTTAAGGAACTTTCACACCATACAGCTGTAGCACTGTGATCCCACTTTAACTGTTATGATAACACTGTACAGAATCCTGCAGTTTGTAGTTTGGTAAGGCACTAGAGGGGCTCTCTGACTGCAAATACTAAAGCCTCTCCCTAAAGAACAAATCCTTGAATTCCACAGGATGGAAGCACAGCAGTTCTAGGGGAAATAAAGTGCTATAATTGTGTAATGTGAAAGAGTCTGTAGTTCTGACTTTCAGTGACTTTTATTCATATTATCATGGCTACAACAGAACTTCAAACTAAACACTCTGGTTATTTTACATTTATTCAAAAAGTATCATTAGGAACAAGCTCATATTTAATACTAGTAGGAAAAACTTCTAATATGGTTTTATAATACAGGTGGCCCATGTGTTACATAAGTTCATGTAATACAGGTTTACCTCCATGCATTGGAAATATATGTTCTCTCTAGCCATTTTTTGGTCCTCCAGTATGATCCTATGATATGCTTCTGTTGGAAGTTGACCAAACAGCTACACTGGAGGACCTAGAGATTCTTACAGAAAACACTTCTCTGCATATTTGTAGATCCTCCACTGTGACCAGTTTCTAGTGGATGCTGTGGTGAACACTTTCTTGTTCACCCCTACGTTTTCTTGATGACAGCACTCTGGGCCTTTTAGATCCCACCACCGCCACCAAAATATATCCCAGTCTCTCAGTTCACCCACAACCTGTTCTCCACTGGGGCACTAATATTTGGTAGCGTGTCTTAATATTCACATGGAGGCCAAGTTGCATTTCAAAACGCTAATAAGGTTTATTTATAAAATACAAAATAAATTCTAGAGTAGCTTCAAAGATGTTATTATTGACTTATTGCTTAGTTACAAATGGTTCCTTAACCTATTAATAACAATACAGCCACTCAGGCAATCCTATCTCCAATACTAAGGCCAAAATCTTCCTTAAAACCCCTGGCTTGTTCTGAGTCTCTCTCCACTAGACTCCCTCAAGCCCATCCAGTCCCTCTCTGGACTCTTCAGACCCTTTCCTGGTCTCCAAACCAAGCTAAAATGCTCCCTCAGGAATCCTAAGAGCACACCCTCCCTTTGATGTAACTCTTTTCCTCAAAACTCAAACTAAAACTAACCCCCTTTTCACTCTCTGCCACCAAGGCTCTTTTATATCCCCGCCCAGCCTGCTTCTCATTGGCTGGTCTCATCTTGCTCCATGATTGGCTGATTGGTCGGCCTGTTCACTACAGATGCATACCACAGAATCATTCTGAAGGACCAAGAAAATATCTAGAACACTTCATTCATTTCAGGCAAGAGAAACAGGGCTTCAGGTTGTACGTAAAAACTGTATTACTCATAGGGCCCTAGAACAGATCCCTTGATTAATACACGGGCCACCTGTAACTGAAAGGAAAATTGGCATAGAGCTTTCATTCATATATAGTTTGACAGTACTTAGGTTTCTGAAATGTTAAACCCTGGTGGAAAGAAACACAAGCTAAATATTTGACACAATTCAGCAGTCAGTGCAAAATAAAGGCATTGCTTTGCATTGTCCCAGTAGAAAGAAGGAGTAAAACTAAGATGGGTTAGGTGTTACACTGTGGCTACATGGGGGCTCCCAAAGTGGCTTTTGTGGCCCTCAATCTTTCTACTCCCCCTGGGTTGCCCTTTTTCAGTCCCCCCACCCCAAGTATGAAGGATCTTCCCAGAAGGCTGAGTAAAGCACGTTGAAGCTTTCCATGACCAGACCTTCAGACTGATCTGTCCCCCTTGCAGAGGTGGTAGTAAATGGGGGAATGGAGAAAAGAGAGTATTGCCACACATAAGATTGTGGGCCCCCAAAGAAATGTATTCTTCACTTCCCAAATTTTTAGCATTACAGTGAGAAATTAAAAATCATTCATACCTAGAACGCTTATATTTGCTATGCTGGCATTCCCTCGGTAACTTTGCCTGCTCCTTTTCTTCAGGTGCTTAAACTATTTTCAAATGCTCAACTGACGTTTTTAAGTTATTACAATGCTAGAAATTAGAGCGACTGAAGGACAATATCATGGAGGGGGACTAGAATTCCTTCTGAAGTTCAGAGCTCTTGTTTTGCTCTCCTCTCCACCATCACTTTGCTTCTCTGCCTCCTCAGTTCCAGAAAAGTAACAATGTGTCCCCACCACTTAGGGACGCGGTGTCTCTGTGGTTAAGACCTTGACTCTGATGACCTAAGTGCCGCGTGACAGAGTGAGCTCCCATCACTAGTCCCGGCTTCTGCCAACCCTGCATATTGAAAACACGTAAAAGTGCATGTAGATAAACAGGTACCACTTCGGTGGGAAGGTAACAGCAATCTGTGCAGTCACGCTAGCCATATGACCATGGAGACATCTTTGACAATGCTGGCTCCCTTGACTACATAACGGAGATGAGCACAACCCACTACAGTTTTACACAACTTGACAATCATATTAAAGGGGAAGCCTTTACCTTTACATTTTAACATGCATTTTCATTTCACAGTGCCCCTTGCTTCCTGCCATTAGTGGTGCCATCAGGCCAGGACCTTGGGGCAGAGGGCTGGGATCCTGCTCAGGAGAACATAGCAGGGCTGGCTTACACATTATAAGTAGGTCAGACAGTAAACATTTCCATTTAAAAAGTCTCTCTTCCCCACTTCCAAATAAGGCCTTTTCACTTAAGTCTGGTAATAGTCACTAGGCATAGTCAACCTGCTCCTTTGGACTACAGCTTCATTTCTCTCCAAACAGCATGGCCAATTGTCAGGTACATATGGAGATCACCAGGTTGCCTGCCTCTGAAATACATATCACCATCTTGTGATTCCCCCCCCCCCCCAGATGTTTTGGAAGTGCAAATCCCTTCAGCCCTAGTCAACAGTGATGGCCAATGGGAATGATGATCTAGGCAATAAGCATTTAAAGCATTTGGCAGGCAACAAGTTGACCATCTGTGATCTAAAGGCATCCCCAAATACATACACACACAGAATCATTAGGTTCAAGGTCTAAAATTACCTAACTGCACCACTTGCTACTGGCTACAATTTTCCCCGTTTGTCCTATTTAGGGCCTGCAGCCGCCCCTTTTCGTCCTGGATTGGGGCCATGGCAACTGCACACCATGGCCACAATCCAGCCTTTCCAGGGCATGAACAGGAGCTGCAACAAGCAACTTCTTTTTGTGCCAGGAAAGGGCGCCAAAGCCATGTTGCCATGGCTTGGTCATGCTCCTTCAGTGCTGCATCATATGGACGCAGCACTGGAGGAGTAACATGATGTTGCACGCCATGTGGAGCCATCATGGCGCCCTGGGGCGGAGTCAGGGTGTGCATCATGTGGATGTGACGCCCTGACTCTGCCCCCAGACCAGCCTTAATGGACGGTCTGAAAAGGGCCTTAGTCTCAAAATCTTTGTTACTTGTTACTGAAGCATCCATTTATCCAAATTATATTTCCAAACTGCAGTACATTCAACCTTTAAAAGTGTCCCAAACTTATAAAGAAAAGCTACTGTATCTGCAGCTTTCTATCTGAGGGTGGAACAGCAGCTGGGGGAGGGTTGTTGTAGAGGTTCAAAGGATTATGCAGAGTGTGGAAAAGTTTTTTGCCCCCTGATAATGCTAGAACACACATTTGCCTCATGAAAATTAATCAGTGGGAGATTCAGGATAGATAAAAGGAAGTATTTCTTTACACAACACAGCATTAATGTATGGAATCCACTGCCACAAGATGTGTCACAAGCTGCTAGCTTGGGGAATTAGAAAAATTCATCTATAATAATAGAGAAGAGTGTGTATCACCACACATCCATGGACATGAAACACAGACACCTAAAACATGGTATATATACTAGGGAGAGGCAAGTGGTATTATATGCTAAGAAGACCTAAGGGATATTTAATATTTTTAAACAAATTAATTAATGAGAGTTAATTTAAATCTGTTTGTATCCTGTAGAACCATGTTCAGTCATTAGGTGTGTGGCATCCTTTACCAACAAAGAAGAAACAAGAGTCAGTTCTGACACATTCTTTTCTCCAGAGAGCTTTGCAGGAGCTCCATGTGGATCAGAAATACAATAGAAAAAAATATGGCAGGAATAACTTCTACTTTCATTTGTAGAACCCCCAAACTATTTAAAAACAGAGAAGGGGAAAGGTTCTCCTAGTTGATAAATGAAGGGGGGAAATGAATAGAGAGAAGTACTGAATGAGCAACCAGTGGTAGGAGAGAAAGGCCATTGGGACCTTGTCTGCAATGGGCCAAAATGCCTGTTTCTCCTCTGTTCTGGAGTTGTCCTGTTGAGAAGATGCACAGCCAAAACCTCCATTCTAGTGCAGACTGTCCAGGTGACATCTGGCACATTCTGCACCAGAACAATATTTTAACACACTTTAAACAGAGTTTTAAAAAACCTACCCATTGCTCCTGATTTCTGCACGACATAGGCTATTTGCACAGATGTCCTGCTGGGCCATTCATCATGTCCACTACCTCTAGAAGTCACTCCTGAGATCTGAATGAGGCGCCCAGCATGTGACCACTGCTGGGTGATCTTGGAAATGGGCAATCCATGCGGATGCACCAGGAGGCTCAGTGGGATGCCTCTGTACGGCCACTGCAGTGCAGAAAAGGAAACTGAGGTAACAGGGGCAGGTCCGGACAACTTCAGGACAAGGACACTTCAGGCTGCCCCCAAAGTATCCTGGCCCATGCAGATAAGGCCTGAGAAAGAGAGAAGAGAAAATGACTGGATGAACCCTGGAAAGAGAAGAGAAAAAACCAAGGGAAAGCAAAAGAGCACTAGGTAACGGAACGACAGATCACCTGGGTGGCTGAGAGAACCCAAAGAGCACCAAGGGTAGGTGTGTGACTGAAAGGTTAGAGCAGGCCCACTGGCCTTCATCTATGGAATAGGAAGGGTGACATCTTTTCACTTCAGGCAATGAAATCTCATGGACCTGTTTGGAGTCTGCATCAAATCAGACACTATTCCAATTGCCCTAGCAGCAGAATTCAGGGAAGTAAAATGGGTCAGCCTGTACCCTCATTAAGACCCAGTGCTCATATTGTTTTGTCCCTAATAATGTCACTATGAACA
Source organism: Urosaurus nigricauda (assembly GCA_034509955.1). Lineage (NCBI taxonomy): Eukaryota > Metazoa > Chordata > Lepidosauria > Squamata > Phrynosomatidae > Urosaurus > Urosaurus nigricauda. Next base: position 172,681,517 of record JAOEGL010000003.1, read on the forward strand.
GCATCACCCCTGGTAAATTCTCCTTCCTGACCCTAAAATATTGAAAGTCTTACCAGATGGAATTATATAATCACAAAAAATATGGTGATGACTCACAAGAGAACTCTCAGCATGGTCACAGTCATGCATGCCATCCGACAGTCTATATATTACAGCCAGGGAGGATCACCATGGCACTGCCATTTTCTACAGAAGGGGTTTGCAACTTGTGGCCCTCCAAATATTGTTGTGCTGTAGATCCTATAATCATTCACCATTTGCAATGGTGGCTAGGGCAGAAGGGAACTGCAATACAGCAACATCTGGAGGGCCAGACCTTCCCCATCCCTGTCCCAGCTCTTTTCACACCACATGATCGTTGCTAAGCCCTTTAAATAATTTCTCTGTGGCTGGAAGAGGGGAATAAACCACCTAGCTGTTTTTCCCTTCTTCCTTTTCTTCCATTGTGGTTATGCATTGAGAAGCATGTGCTTTAGTTTAAATTAATCAGAGTTTCTTTTGTTAACGGAGCTTACCAGCCTGTTACTTTTAATTATGCTCTGGGTGAAACAAGCAGAGTTACAAAACTAGCTTGTTTAAAACAAAACAATTAACTCTAGCTGCTTTAAGATTCAGATAACTTTAGCTTTAAAAAATCTGAAGGAAATAACTTCTGAACTGTCCCCTTAGACCCACACTGGAGGGAAGAGAAGAGAAAGCATGTGAACCTGTGTCTGAGCTGAGATAGTCAGGCATGACAGAAATTATCTAAATAAGTAATTAAATAGGATGTGTCCCTACACTGCCAGAGACAACACAAAGGTACAAATAGCTCTCAAAAGAGTTATTATGTTTTCTATGCCATATAAGAATGAGTAGAATGGGATGAGGATGAGGATGATTATAGAGCCAGCCTTGGAAGTCTGATGCAAGCAAGCTGACAAAATATTCATCAACATTCTATGTATGATCCAGCCATGGTTGAACATTTCCAAAATTTCGTTAATGGTAAGTAGGATTTGAATGAGGAAGGAGGAGGAGGGGATCCCTGGAATCATCTTCCTGAAGGTCCCCTCAAACCTCTGGACAACTCACAAGAGAACTCTCAGCATGGTCACAGCCATGCATGCCATCAGACAGTCTGTATATTACAGCTAGGGAGGATCACCATGGCACTGCCATTTTCTACAGAAGGGGTTGGCAACTTGTGGTCCTCCAAATATTGTTGTCCTGTAGATCCTATAATCATTCACCATTTGCTATGGTGGCTAGGGAAAAAAGGGAACTGCAGTGCAGCAACATCTGGAGGGCCAGACCTTCCCCATCCCTGTCCCAGCTCTTTTTCACACCACATGATAGTTGCTAAGCTGTGTGGTGATCAGCACATATTGTGTACACAAGCCATGGGCAACTGGGAAGAGTGAAGAGAAATGCTCTCATGCAATGATGGATTGTCTTTTTTTATCCACAAGGAAACTCCTAGGTATTGTTGAACTACACATCCCACCAGTCCTCATCAGAACAGCCCATGCCGAGAGATCATGAGAGTTGCAGTCCCCCAATATCCATGGGGCCACTAAATATCCCATGCCCTGTTTTAAGCTCTTATAAGGATGCATGGGATTGCAGCCTTTAAAATTTTACACTCCATTTTAAAACATCCATTTTAAAACATTTTAAAACTTGACTAGTGTAGTATGCAGGTGTGGGGGGGGGGGTGATAAATTTTGTAATACATGTAGGTTGCAATCCAGTGCATTCTTACATAGGAGTAAGATCCACTGAAGTCAGTGAGACTTCTGAGTAGTAGGAACACTGTGTAAAAGATGACAGAAACAGAGAAAGCCACCGATATCTGGTATTTTCAGAAAAAGGGGCTCATCCCTTTCCTGTAAGAGGTCACACAGAGAATATGAATTACAAAAATCAGCAAAGCTGTGAACAAAGAAAACAAGCCGCCATCCCTCCACAAACCCTTCCCCCATCTCTTACATAGGCATAGTTTACAAGGGAACTGCAATAGTGACTGAGATAAGGATCAGGAAATGCTTTGAACACTTTAAACAGAGCAATCATAGGCTCTGTGCACACAGCGATCTACAGAATACACAGCATAATGGTCACATTATTATGACACTTAGACAGGGAGAGAAATTCTGTCAACTACAACCTTAAAACATTAGTCAATATTTGTGCAGGAGAACTAATTAACTATATAGGGACGTTCATTGCCACATGTGCAGCATGTTTTGGATTTACAGTGGGCACTTCTGGATCCATGGACTCCAGATCCATGAATTCCATCAACCGCAGATTGATTGTCCTATATTATTAAGTGACAGCAATGTGAAGCATCCATGTTCATGTCACTGACATTTAATAATATGGGAGTTGAACACCAATGTTTTTTGGATATCTATGCAGAATCCTAGAACAAACCCCCCATAGATATGACTGGCCCACTATATTTCCTTGATTTTTGAGTTGCCACTACTCTGAAGGACAGAGTACACATTACACTATATTCATTTTTGCATTCAACATAACTGGGTTCCCCCCCCCTCCATTCCAAAACACCACACTGTGTGGCATATAACTAATTTCTTGAATAAGTCTATCCATCTGTAATGTGGTCTACCTCTCTTTCTACTGCTTTTCACTCTACCAAGCACTGCTGTCTTTTCCAGTGAGTCGTGTCATCTCATAGTGTCCAAACTACAAGAGCCTCCATTAAGTTATTTTTGGCTTCCACTGTACTGTGAGTAAATCTCCTATTCTTGCAAATGGGAACTTTCTTCATAGTACAAATAACAGTTTGGGGAAGATGCTGACATATGTTAGGATAGCAGCAGTTACAGAAAAGATTAAACCTATTATACTTGTTCCTGATTCCTCCTTCCTTGCATCTGCTGTTTTGATTTTAAAAAGCAGACATAAATGTCAAAACATAAAAAAAGTCATAGAAGTCTACTATGGTTGAAACAGCACAAAGAAGTGCACAAAGAAGAGGGTCTGCAAAAAATCACTGCGTGAATGCTCCTGTTCAAGCTCCACACTTGTGCTTGTCATTTAAGGCCACATCACATGAGATGATGAAGATTTGCCTGCACTTAAAAACATTTTAGCTGAAGCACAAGGGGCGTTTAGCTCTTTTTCATGTATTGTTTTCCTGATTCAAATTTCTTCCACTTAGAAGTATGTCAGTATTTTCCATAGTGAAGTCAAGAGCAACTTCAGGAGAGTGATTTAGACTGGGAAAATAGTGGTTGTTGTTGTTGTGTGCCTTCAAGTTGTATTTGACTTATGGAGAACCTAAGGCAGACCTATCATGGGGTTTTCTTGGCATGTTTGTTCAGAGGAGGTTTGCCATTGCCTTCCCCTGAGGCTGAGAGGATGTGACTTGCCCAAGGTCACCCAGTGGCTTTCATAGCTGAGCTGGGAATCAAACCTTGGTCTCCAGAGTCATTGTTCAACACGCTGGCTCATGAAAAATAGTGTAGAAGCAGGTTAAATTCTTCACTCCCACAAACACTGTTGCCTTCCCCATTGTGGTTCCTACAAAAATGTTTTGGAGTACATCTCCCATCATCCTTGGCCACTGAGCAAAGTGACCAGGGCTGATCAGGACTGTAATACAAAACATTTTGAGGCCATCACAAGCTTATAGGAGATGGCAGTGCAGGAGGATATCCAACTGATTCTAAGAGAATTTGGGTAGAGATCCTGCATCGTAAACTTGCTTTCTGATGATGCCTGGAATTGTTTCCCTTTTATGAACCCGGAAAGACTGGGGGTAAGAGCCAAGTGAGACCTACAGTACCAGTTCCCATGTCATGGGGCAGTGTATCCATTCTTGATTTCAGTCCAACCTTTACAGAGTGCTAGCCAAAGTGCTGAACGCTATCCCCAAATGCACCACATCACCTTGGATAGATACTCTGAAGTTTGGCCTAAACTTAGTGTGGATTCACTACCCACAAGTATGGGAGGTGCCAGCAACTACTGGGGGGGGGGGGCACAGAATGGCAGCAAAGTTAAGGAGCTTGCTGCTTGGGTGAACCTGTGACCTGGGAGCTCCAATGCAACTATTGTGGCTCCTGACTTCCTGTCTCATCTTTTCAAAGGCCATCTAATGTTGCACGGCATTGCTCCCTACACAGAGCCAGCCCTACCATTAGATTAAATGAGGCGAAGGTCTAATCTGAACTGCAGAAACAATATAATTTGATATTGCTTTAAGTGCCATGGCTCAATGCTGTAGAATTCTGGGATTTGTAGTTTTGTGAGATATTTAGCCTTCCCTGTCACAGAGTGACAGGTGCCACAGCAAGCCACCATCCCCAGGATTCCATAACATGGAGCCATGGCAGATCATGCAGTGTCAAACTGCATTGTGTCTACAGTGCAGATTAGACCAGAGATAAGGGGCAGAGACTAATGGCCAGCAAAAGCAACCTTTGCAAACTGGATCTCCTGAAACTCCCAGACATTTATACACCATGTTGGACTGTCCTGTTGTCCTCAGATGTTGTGGAGGATGGTACCATGTTGCCACTGTTGAAGTCAGACACAAATTCCAGACCAAGTAACGTCTCTAAGAGATCTTGGGGAGGGGGTGATATCTTGTCCTTTGGCTCAGACAGAAAAATATATTGGGACAGTCCTCTTTCTGAAGGCATCAGGGTGTGAATTATTTTGATCTCTGAGAATTTGGGTTTAGGGAGCAAACATCTATGGCAGCAGAGGGTGGAAAAAAATTTAAAACCACCACATCGGAAGGAGGGAGGGCAAATATTGGGACCACATTGCTGGAAAATGGAAGTCAGTCTCTTTCCTCATAAACCTTTTTCCTAATGTGATTCCCCACATAGAGACATACTCCAAAGCAAGCACGCTTCTGGGGAAAGCCCATACAGTGGTGTATCTAGTCTATGTATTTTCAGCAATTTGGTAGTACTTTAACAGCAATGATGCCATCCTTGATGGCAGGGATCTGCAGTTTACTGAGATGCTTAGACTTTTCTGCTAAAATATTCTAGTGTCCCCCTTGCACTGTAGTCCCCAGGAAACCCTGATTTAATCTTCATGCTGTGTCTTAGGAACTGTAGTGCAGGAGAGTGAACTAGAGGTGTTTCACAGAGAATTCTAAGGACCTCACCAAACTACAAATGCCAAGATTCAATAGGATGAAGCCATGGTAGTTAAACTACTATAAGGACCTTATCAGACGTTGGAAATTGGAAGTATAATCTAATGGCAATCCGAACGCAATCATAGGGTTTCACATTATTGTGAATTAAAGTATCTCACGCAATTTCAGGCAAAAGGGAAGTCATTCCGAATGCAATCATGGGTTTTATGTTATTGCAAATTAAAGCCTCTCTCACAATTTCAGGCAATGGGGGGTCATTTTCGGGTAATGGGAAGTCATTCTGAACGCATTCTGAACACAATTGGAATTCACGTAAATTCGCTAAACTAGCAAATTCACATAATTGTGAATTGGCTCCAATTGGCTCCATTCGCAATAAAGAGAAATTCCTCCCATCTGATAAGGTCTTAAGAATGTAGGGTGGAAGCACTACAGGTAATGTATGCATGCTTATAGTTTCCACCTTTGGGACAATTACGAACAAAATGCTGAAATTGGGAAAACAGCACCAAGTGAAAGGACTAAACCTTCCCTAGTGCTGTGGTCCCAATATAATTTGGGCTTCACTCAGCCATCCATAAGAAATAGAAGGGAGCCTGGTTGCCATATTGTGTCTCATTTGGTCTTGAGCCAAAGACCACCAGAAAGTCTGCAGGAAAGAAAAGAGGGCAACCGTTTTCTCCTCTTGCTTTGTTTCCAGACTTCTACCGGTAGTAGTCACCTTCTGAATTCAAAGGAGGGCTTTTATGAAAGCAGGTAAGATCCTCCTCTAGCCGGATGTGCAAAAGAAGACTGCTCCACAAATGCAGAGCCAGATCCTGAAAGGCATGCAGCCTTGATAGAGCTGTACACATTGGTGGAACCACCAATAATCCTTTGCCTGTAGATCTTAAATTCCTAGATGGTAGATATCATGCTAGCTGAACTACCAAATATTGGGGGTGGCTAAAGCAGAGGACCTTCAATGCCAAGACTAAAAGCTTGTCATGCGCCCTGGCCCAAACTGGTTGACAGTAGATCTATAAGAGGAAGAGACATAGGATTTAAGACAATCTGAACAGCGCTGTTCTCGATTAAAATGGATGACACTTTCCACCAGCCTTAGCCTAGCCAATGGTGAGGGACGATGGATGCAGCAGTTCATCCACATCTGGAAGGCTGAAGGTGTTGTTTTAATGTGTTTTATATTGTGCGCTGCCTTGGGTCCCTTTTGGGGAATCGATGGGATAGAAATAAAATAAATAAATTTACCATCCTTGATGTAGAGCAGTGGTCCCCAAACTGTACTCTTTAAGGGATTTTGGATTTCAACTCACAGTATTCCAGACTATTGGCCAACATGGCTGTGGCTTCTGGGAGCTGAAGTCCAAAATCTCTTCAAGGGCCCAGTTTGGGGACCACTGGTGTAGAGGCTCAATTGAGCTGATAGGAAAGGTGAGTTTTGGGTGGAACAGGTGGGCAAAGCTTTGGAGGGGGGGCAGGTGGGGCCACAGAAAGCCACACTTGATGTTGATGGTACTTGTGGCTCCCCCAGTTTCTAAGGACCTTATCAGACGTCAGAAATTGGAAGTATAATCCAATGGCAATCCGAACGCAATCATGGCGTTTCACGTTATTGTGAATTAAAGTATCTCATGCAATTTCCGGCAAAAGGGAAGTCATTCCAAACACAATCATGGGTTTTACCTTATTGCGAATTAAAGCATCTCATGCAATTTCGGGCAATGGGGGGTCATTTTCGGGTAATGGGAAGTCATTCTGAACGCATTCCGAACGCAATAGGAATTCACGTGAATTCGCTAAACTAGTGAATTCACATGTATTCTAATTGGCTCCATTCGCAATAAAGAGAAATTCCTCCCATCTGATAAGGTCCTAAGAGTGGCCTGCAATCCATGCCCGGCATTGCAATGGGTAGTTAAAACTACATCTCCCCCAGCGCTTTAGCAAACAGATCACCCTCAGAACAGCCTCTGGGTGGAGGGTGATGACTCCCACCATTCTGGCCATGGAAAATGGACTTCCCATATAAACCCCATACATCAGGGGTTCTCAACCTGTGTGTTGCGACCCCTTTGGGGGTCGAAAGACCCTTTCACAGGGGTCACAAAATTACAGTTATGAAGTAGCAACGAAAACATTTTTATGGTTGGGGGTCACCACAATATGAGGAACTGTATTAAAGCGTTGCGGCATTAGGAAGGTTGAGAACCACTGCCACACAGGGTTTTTTCCCTTCTGCCAACCTTGGCCAAACTGAAGTCGAAGGCTTTCATGGCTGGCATCGAGAGTTTTTTGTGGGTTTTTCAGGCTCTGTAGACGCCATCCACAGAAGCCGGCGAAACGTCGGGAATCAACACTTCTAGAACGTGGCCCGAAAAACCCACAAAAAACTGGTCAAACCCCTTGTTATCTTCTACCTCCGGAAACAGAACTGAGCCAGAAAAGAAAAGAAAAGGATGCTCAAAGAGCATGGAGGTTTTCAGATGCTGCCGAGAGCCCCAGAGGCCACCGAAAGCCTCAGGAGCAAAGATGACACCTGGAGAGAAAAAGCAGCTGCACCACCTTGCAGAGGGAAGAAAGAGGACACCATTCACTAGTACAATGGCCAAGATATCTGAAAGCCTGCCACCTTCCCCCCATTGGACACATGGGCTTGCAGCAGGGTGGGTTTGATTTTGATTTTTCAAGCATGCTCTGGGGGTCTGGTGAGTTGTGGATTTGTTCCCCTTCCTAAGCCAATTCTCCCAAGGAAGGAGGGATGGCCCCAGTTGTTTCCTCCCCCTCTCTTTCAAGCACAGCAATGCCAAAAGGTGCAAACCAAAAAGAGGGGAAGAAGAAACCCAGGAAAACAGGTCGTTGACAACGAGATGTAAGGCGTTACAGCAGGGAAGGCCTGGAGAGAGGGCTGCTGGCAGCATTGCTGGGGTGGCCAGGCACTAGGCAGGTGAGGGCTGGAAGCATCATTCTTTCTGGGGTATTTAAACACCCCCCCAAGAGAAAAAGGGGATGCTTTAGGAAGGGAGGGGAGGGGGGAAAGGGAAGGAAGGAGGGAAGGAAAAGTAAGGGAAGGGGGAAGGAAGGAGGGAGGGAGGGAAGGGAAAGAAGGAAGAAAGGATAAAGGGAGGGAGGGGAAGGGAAGGGAAAAAGGGAAGGAAGGAGGGAAGGAAAAGGAAGGGAAGGAGGGGAGGGAGGGAAGAAAGGAAGGAAGGAAAAGGAAGGGAAGGAAGGAGGGGAGCGAAGGGAGGAGGGGAGGGAGGGAGGAAAAGGAAGGGAAGGAAGGAGGGAAGGAAGGAAGGGGAAGAAGAAAGAAAGAAAGAAAGGGAGGGAGGGAGGGAGGAAGAGGAGGGGAGGAAGGAAGGAAGGAAGGAAGGAGAGGAGGGGAGGGAAGGGAAGGAAGGAGGGGATGGAAGGGAAAGAAGGAAGAGAGAGAGGAAGGGAGGAGAGGAAGGAAAGAAAGAAGAGGGGATCCATCCTTGTTCCTTTTCCCCTGCTTCTGACCCCCCTCCCCCCCCCCCCATGCCAAGCCATGGGCCCCTGCTGCTTCCTTCGTGGCTTGCAGTTGCCAATGCCAAGGGCCCTGCAGTCAGTGATGATGATGGAGACTAGAGGCACTTACTCGGGCAAAGCGGGCGGGCTGCTGAAGGACTGGTTCTGGAGGCTGAAGCAGAAGCAAGAAAACATGGGAGGCAGCTGCTCAGTCAGGACTCAGGACAGGAGGAGGCGCGACTAGGCTGGCTGGCCGGCCCCTGGTGGTCCTCCTGGCCTCCTCCCAGTCCCTGCTACTACTAGTAGTAATAGTAGTGTCTGCAGCAGCAGCAAAGGAGGAGGCTGCAAAGGCGAGGAGGAGGCAGAGGCACCCAGAGGCATGGCAAGGGAAGGCAAAGGCAGCCAAGGCGCCTGGTGTGGCTGCTTGGAGGCTGCTGCTGCTGCTGCTTCCCATCCAAGCTAGCACCCCCTTCCTTCCCTCCCTCCAAACTACAAGCCCCATCAGGCATTGCTTCTGCTGCTGCTGAGTGGAGTGGACAGGGATGGCCAATAAGGAGGGGACAAGGGAGTAGAGACTGAGCAGTGGTGCCAAGAGGAGGAGAAGGAGGAGGGTGCAGGGAGTGGGCACCACACTGGGTGACTCTCTCTTCTAGGGCTGGTTGTGTGGGTTTCTCTCTCTCTCAACCTTTGGTCCTCTAGAAAAACATTTTGAGACTTCAACTCCCAGAATTCCTGAACAGTAAGCATGCTGACAGGGACTTCTGGGAATTGGAGTCCAGAACATATGGAGGCCCAAAGGTTGAGAACCTTTGCTCTAGGGGTGACACCACCGCTCTCCAGACTCCTGCCTTTAATTCATTTCATTTCTATTTATTGATTTATTTGGAGTATTTTCATTTTTTTTATTTTTAATCACGCCTTTCTCCCATGTTGGGACCCAAGGCGGCTCACAACACACACACAAACACGCACACACACACACACACACACACACATATATATATATATACAGTGGTCCCCCGGGATACGAAGCCCCTGGGGAACGAAATCCCCGGGAGCCGAAAGAGCCGGGGCCGCAAAAACGGCCCCGGCTTACGAAGAAAACCCTGGGATACGGGTAAAAAAAACCGTGCGGCCCCTTTAAATTGGCCACACGGTCTGGCAAACAAAGCGGTCCCCCGGAAAACGAAGATTTCCAGGTTACGAAAAGTAATCCGGAACGGATTACTTTCGTAACCTGGGGGACCACTGTATATACAATCGTCCCTCCACATTCCTTGGGGTCAGAGGCACAGGACTCCCATGAATGTGGAAAAACTGCAAATAACAAAAAACACTATGTTATTACCTGAGAGAACACCTCTCTAGGAATCTCTAGGTCCTCCAGTGCAACTCTGTGGTCAACATCTGCCAGACGTTGACCATAGAATTGTGCCTAGTGGAGTGTTCTTTCTGGGGACCTTATCAGACAGAAGGAATTTCTCTTTATTGCGGATGGAGCCAATTGGAGCCAATTCAAATTCACGTGAATTCGCTAGTTTAGCGAATTCATGTGAATTCCAATTGCGTTCGGAATGTGTTCAGAATGACCCCCCATTGCCCAAAATTGCATGAGATGCTTTAATTCGCAATAACATAAAACCCATGATTGCATTCAGAATGACTTCTCTTTTGCCCAAAATTGCGAGAGATACTTTAATTCGCAATAACGTGAAACCCCATGATTGCGTTCGGATTGCCATTAGATTATACTTCCAATTTCTGATGTCTGATAAGGTCCTATGTTTTTACCTGAGAGAACACCTCTCTAGGAATCTCTAGGTCCTCCAGTGCAACTCTTTGGTCAATATCTGCCAGACGTTGACCATAGAAGTGTGCCTGGCGGAATGTTCTCTCTAGGAATCTCTAGGTCCTTCAGTGTGACTTTTGGTTAAAGTTGGCCATAGAGTTACACGTTTTATTGTTGAATGTTGTTTTTACTTCTTTTGAACTTAATAGTCCAATTGAAACAGTAAAAAAAGTTTTTTTAAAAAAAAAATACAACATGCAAAATTTAAAACATACAAGGTTAAAAATGAATACAATATTATTTTAATAAAGCTTGCTTGAATAAAAAATGTCTTTGCTTGCCGGTGAAAGTCTAGCAGGGAGGGAGCCAGCCTAGCTTCCCATGGAAGGGAGTTTCACAGGGTGGGAGCAGCCACCAAGAAGGCTCTCTCTTGTGTCTTCACCAAATGAGGCTGGGATGGTGATGGGATCGAGAGAAAGCTGTCTCTTGAGGATCTTAGGGCTCTAGGTGGTTCGTATGGGGAGATACGGCCTCTCAAATAGGCTGGACCTAAGCTGTGTAGGGCTTTAGGAGCCACAAATGCTCTCAATTAAGATACCGTAGTTCCCTGCCCTCAGGTTTACAGTCTAAAACAGTGGTCCCCAAGCTGTGCTCTTGAAGGGAATGTTGGACTTTGGCTCATAGAATCCGAGAATCAGCCAGACTCTTGGCCAATGTGGCTGAGGCTTCTGAAGTCCAAAATCTCTTAAAGGGCACAGTTTAGGGACCACTGATCGAAAAAGACATGACACAAAAGGAGAAGGGAATGGCGGCAGGGAAGGGGATGAAGTTCATCAGTTCTTCTCTCCCTCTGGAGCTATGACCACAGCAGATGCTGGAGGAAGGGCTCTTCATCTTACTTTGGGCTAGGCCTGACGGAGCTGGCCTCTCTCTCCTTCTGAGGTCGGATGATGGTGGATGGGTTTTATGCTGCCCTCACAGGGAGAGACCCAAGGCAGCCCACAAGATTTTTTTAAAAACTTTTAAAAACTTTACAATTAGAAGTTTGGGCAGGAATGGGCCGTGGCACTCGCCGGCATCCCTTGCCAATGCTGAAGAAGCGGTAGGAATTGGGTGTGCCAGTTGTGCCTAAGGATTTGCTCAGCTAAAACTAGTGTGCCAGTGGCATCTCAGTGGGAAGAGAAAGGAAAGGCTCCAGGTTTGGTCTGGTTTTGTTTTAATTTTAAAAATTTAAAAATTATTATTATTATTATTATTATTATTATTATAAAAAATAATTTTCTTAAATAACACCACATCTTACCAAATGTTCACTTTTAACTGCATTAAACAATGTACCTGTAAAGACATTTAGACTCCACCTATAGTGTTTGTTGTGTGCCTTCGAGTAGTTTCCGATTTATGGTGACCCTATCATAGGGTTTTCTTGGCAGATTTTGTTCACTGGAGGTTTGCCATTGCCTTCTTCTGAGGCTGAGAGAGTGCAACTTGACCAAGGTCACCCAGTGGGTTTCATGGACAAGCTGGGACCCTGGTCTCCACAGTGGGGTCCAACACTCACACCAATACACCGCACTTAAATCACTACACCACACTGCCTCTGTTTTAATTTAAAAATATAATTTTAATTTTTACCAGCCCTGGCAGTTAAAGAGGTGGCAAACTGGATTATTTCTGCAGTGCGGATGCAGTTTTAGAGCACAGAAGTGGAGGAACTGAATTTTTGCAAATAAACTCCTTGTTGGGGTTGTCTAATCATGATGACTGTCAAAAGATGTGGCTCTGATAGTAGCCCAGTGACAGTGTTTCTTTTCCTTCACAAAACAGAAGCCATGATCTTTCATGAGTTCCGAGAGCTCCACCATTGCACTCAAGGACTGAGCATGGAAATGTTCCTTTTTGGACTACAAACCGCAGAATTTCTCAGGCAGCATGGCCAATCTTGGAAGATGTAGCCCAGTTGGGGGATTCTGGGAGCTCTTGTCCAAGAAAGGAACTTTTCCAAGCTCTGGGCAGAGCAGGGAAATCCTACTGGTGCCTAGAGGAAGACCAGAGGTGACCAGATGTGCCCATTCCCCTAACAGCCATACGCATGTTGCTGTAGGTGGGAGGAGAAGAAAAAAAGAAGGAGACAATGTAGCATGCAGCCACCGCTGCCACAGATGGTGGCCCCATGGCATAGAAGGGAGTGCTTACCCCACAGATGGATCCCATGGGCAGAAGGTCTAGGGTTGGCATATGTGAGCCCCTTCTGATGGGCAGGCTTGCTTGTGCTTCTCATGTAAGTCAAGAAAGTTTGCTTGGTTAGCCTAAGACAACCAGTTTGCTTATGTAATTCTGTGACACATGTGTTACATAAAATGAGATACAATTTCCAAACATCTTCCCAGGCTGTGCTAGATATCCTGTGTCTCGGATTATACTTTGAGGCATTCCGCTTAAAGCAAATATTCTGCTAATAAGAGGATCAGACAATATCCCATGGGTTATGTTAATTTGTGACTCATATCATGTTGTAAAAGAATTACTTAAGAAAATTGTTTTAAACTACTTCTTTTTTAAAAAAAAATTAGATCCAACTGTTGTGCTCTTCTTTTCACAGGCAACTTACCCACCAAATGGAGCAAAGCTCCCAAGTAACAAACTTTATCTGCTGCTATTTTCCTTCGTGTTGTTGGTTTTTGTGGTTTGCCCTTGTTTTTGAAATTGCCGAAGTTTAATTGAGTGCATGGCAGAAATCTAATGCGAGATTTTGACTACAGCTGAACTTGGGAATGCCTACTTCTGTGCATTTTCCCCCCTCAACATTTCTGAAAATGTCTGACCACATGTCTGCAAAGGTTGACGGCCAAGACGGAGGAGGTTCAAAAATCAGCAGAACATTTAGGAGAAAAAGGATATACGTCGTATCTCCTTACTCCCAAAGCTAATGCTCCTTTGTTTGCCATTTAGCACTGCACTGCATGGCTATGGAACTGCTACCATGCAGCAGAGTGACACTGAACATCCCTTTCATGTAATGCTGCAATGTCACCATGGCCTAAAGAACAGGAGCATTTCCTCCCCTTGCTACCAGCTAAAACTGTTAGTTATGTGGCACAACAATGACACCTCATCCGTCACAGGATTCTTGTTTGGTTGTGCTCACTTAAAGAAGGCAAAAGCCTGGGAACTCTGTCCCACTGTGCAGTTATGGCACTGTGTTTCCATCATAACTGCCTTGGTTTCATAGTATGGAATCCTGGGATTGGTAGTATGGTGAGGCTGTAGAGCTCCCTGGCTGAGAATTTTCAATATTCCTCCCTAAACTGCACATCCCAGAATTCCACAGAATGTTGCCAAGGCAGTTAAAATGGTATCATACTGCTATAATTTCATACTGTGAAAGAGCTTCAGGTAAATCTACATACCAATTGAGCACCAATAAAGAGGGAAGTTAGAAGCTTCAAATTAAAAGTAATACAGCTATTTCCCCAGGGAATTTTACAAGTAGTCCACATTTCTCAGTGCACAATAATAACAAACCTTCCTGCTTTGTGGCTTGTGCTGTCTGCCCTCCGCTCTGCTAAGCATGCTTAGTATTGATTGCAGAGCGTTTAGTTGTATTTTATATTCCACAGAGCTTAAATTGCTTTCACTGATGAAGTGACTCTGCCACACCAGTGACAATTAGAAGATACTTTCCATTCTGCAATACACAGGAATCTGACTTTTGAGAAACTGTTCGCTTAAATTCAAGATGACTCTGTGAATGATGGAGTGATCGCATTGTTGACCATAAAAGAAAAACCAAAATCCAAAGTACACATTGTGGTGATTTCTATATTAAGTCAAGGAGAAGGCTTAAAACTCATTATCTTAGCTTTCGAAGCTCACTAGATTCTTTGTCAGGCATAGATGGGGGGAAATATCATGTAAGGGAAGAAAGTCATAGGTCTTGCTTGCTTGAGATGTTAACTAAAGAAGGATTAGGCAGACAGTAAACTCAGATCCTAACTTCAAAAGTCTGCAAAGTAAGTGGAAACAAAGGCCAAAAATTTTTCTCCATTTGTAGCTAAGCAGGGTCAACTCTAGTTAGTACTTGGGTGAGAGACCACCAATGAATGCCAGGTGCTGTAGGGAGCCCTAGGGGAATGCCGAGATTGCAGCCAAAACATTGTGAGTTTGATCCCACAGGGCTCTAGGTTGACAGCTTTGCATCCTTTCATAGGTCAGCAGTAAAATAAGTACCCAGCTTGTCGGTGGCTATTAGCTAACACACTGTAAACTGCTCAGTACTATAAAGCAGTATAGAAATGTAAGTGCTATTGTTACTGCTATTGCTATATTTCAGAGGGAGAGATTGAGAAATCACCTCTGAGTGTCCTTTGCCTAACAAAATCCTAGGACATTCATTGGGTTGCCATAAGTTGACAGGTGGCTTGAAGACACACACACACACACACTTGCAGTCATAAAGTGTTTCCTGTCCCGTGTAAGACGATCATTTCTGTACTGATAGAGTGCAGTGAAGTCCCCAGGCTGACAGGTCTGGAGATAAATTTAGATGTTGTAACAGGCAAGGAATGCCAATAGGAGCCAAATTAGATCACTTTACCTCAGGTTGAGAAATCAGGTCCCAGTGAAAGTGGAAAGGCAGTCAAGTCTCCCCAAGTTAGGATTCTCTCATCCAGGAACTAAGTTCATTATCTTCTAATCTATAATTAAATAATAATAATAATAATAATAATAATAATACTGGAGGAGCCATGTTGACAATAAAGCAAAATCTAAAATGCACATTGTGGTGTTGTCTTTATTAAGCCGCCCAGAAGACTCAGAATTCATCATTTTCTGATGCTTTTTTAAAAAACTGATGAAAAGCCAGTAGGCTTCAACAGTAAACACAATGAATTTGTCATCTTCTGGTTGGCCTAACAAAGGTTTGTTGCTGTCATGTGCATTCAAGTCAACTCCAATTTATGGTAATCTTATCACAGAGGTTCCTTGGCAAAGTATACTCAGAGGACACTTGCCTTCCTCTAAAACTGTGTGAGTGTGATTTTCCCAAGGTCACCCACTGGGTTTCCATGAGTTAGTGGGGATTTGAACACTAGTCCTCCAGAGTCCTGGTCCACTGGTCAATCCGCTATACCATGTGAGCTCCCCTAATAAAGGTATCATTACATATATGCACACAACCCCAAAACATATGGGAATTCAAAAGTTCCTTATCTGACACCCACCTCCTCAAATGATCAGATGACGAATACTTAGCTCGATTATTTAGTGCAGTCATCTCCAGTGTCATTCTCCACAATGGACTACAGATCTCATCATTCCCAACCATAGACAAGGCTGGCTAGGGCAGACGTGTGTTGCAAACCACAATGGCCAGAAAGATCCAGTTTAGGTAAGGCTGGTTTAATGCATTCCACTAGTGACACCTCCAAATGTCTGATCCTGAAGACAAAGAAAAGATGTTCATAATTCTACTAATGGCCAGAGGCATCTCACTGAGCACCAGTGGAAACAGGAAGCTGGGACAGATGTTCTTTGCTCTGTGGCTGTGTCAGCAAATCCTGCCAAGCCTCCTGTGTCCCTGCTTAATGATCAAAGTGTTCTGAGTTACCCAGATGCCAGCAGCCAACACAGAACCACATTACGCATGCATGGCCAGCACACCTGAATTAAGGCCAAGCAGGGAGTGCTGTGGCATTATGTGCCAGGGAGCAGTCCATTTCACAGCCTCTCACTTTCCCTGTAGTTCAGTCTTCCTATCAGATTTTGCTGCTCTCAAAGCCACTCCACTACCCCACCCACAGCTCTTTGCTTTTTTGCCCCATGCACAGGGTCCACTGTAGAGAAAGTGTGGGTCTCGAGCCCCATGCCGTTTTTAATTTCCTCAGAATGTCTTTGAATCAAAAAGCATTCTGAAAACACAAAGGTATCAGGAAACTGGAGTCCTGTGCTTCACTCTGAAGCATGCTCAGCACCCAGGGTGCTTTAAAAATGAATAAATCATCAATTGGGTTGGGGTTCTCAAGGGTACTGTGAGAGGTGACCAGGGATATCATGGTTCCTATGGGTACCACATTGGATTAGGATTATACTGTCTCATGGAGGCTATATCTATTAATAATTGTTAGCTAATATCACAGGTTTTGACAAGCTCGCCACAGAAAACAGACAAATAAACAGGAATTGTAGCACTATCCCAATCTATGATCACAGCATTTGCAAGTTATTTCTCAAAGGAAAGGACAAGTGGGGGGAACTTGTGCTATTTAAACACCACTTCCCTAGGATGCACAGGACACTTGCACACAGTAGTATCTAACTTGTTATAACAGCATTTATAAGTTAATGATAATATCTTGGTAGTATCTCAGGATTTTCCCATTCTTGAAAAGATGTGGTAGAAGGCCGGGTTGCAAACTGGCTGTGTACTTCCCAGCGATGGGGAAATGCACTAAGATCCATCTTCTTAAAGTTACATCCCACATCTATTGCGGGAGCAAAGTCAATGCAATAAACTCCTAAGGCTCTTTGGAACAAATTAAGGCTAAACATTCTTCTCATTAGTCTATGTGGTTTGTGGATCCTAAAACATTACACTACCTTTACTTCACCCACAATCTTGCCAGCTCTGGAGTGGGATAGGCCTGTTAGGTGGAGTAATTGCCAGTCTCTCTCTCTCTCTTTCTTTTTTACGGTGATGCACCTGCCAAACAATGGCTAGCCTTCCTCTCTGTTGTGATTAGAGGCTTGGAGTTCTTCAAACAACAGTGCCAACTCATGAAATACTTAAAAGGTGCAGAGTCTGTTGTTCTGTGCTTCCTTCCCTAGTATCCAAAGCCAGTCTGACAGTTCTAGTCTTCTAACACTCCTAACAAAAAACCTTGGATGCATTATTTACACTTGCATGGACACTCTAGTAAACCAGGCCTGGATCAGGGAATGGATCTACTGTACAGCAAAAACACCTACCCAAAGAGTTGTGCCAAAGACAATAAGTAAACGGGATAACTGTGGTCCCACTTCCCAATATAAAAAACAACAACAACTTTATAAGGAATAAACAGTTAACTAATCTAGGGAGCAGAAAAAAACCGTGTAATTTCTAAAAGAAATTTCTAAACATTTCTGGAATCAGGAGAAGAATATTATTATCCTGGAATTAAGCAGAGTCATATTATCTGAATACCCGGTGGACTTAAAGGAATATGTAAATTGGCTAGCCTGAGTTTTTCATTGCCCTTCCACACCCTTACTTTTCCCTAAGGTTTTTTTTCTTCCTTTAGTCTTGGCAGGATCATTCCCACAGCTAGTTCAGCTGCTTATATAAGAGACTCTGGGAGCAGAGGAAGAACATTGTTACCTTTTCATTTAGCAGAGTCACAGTGTGTGAGCTGAAAAATTGATTTAAAATTTATATATATATACAGTAATACTTCATAGGCAGGCCACTGAGGAAGACTTTCAGTCGAAACACATCTGGCCTGTAGTTTAGATTTATTATTATTATTATTATTCTATTTGCTTTTGATTTTTAGCATAATTCTCAGTGGGGTAGTTACCCTTTTAGAAATTACACTGTTTTTTCTGCTCCCTAGGTTAGTTAATTGTTTGTTCCTTATAAAGTTGTTTTTTTATATTGGGAAGTGGAACCACAGTTACCCTGTTTATTTATTATCTTTGGCAGAACCCTTTTGTTTGGCGTTTTGGTTACACATTCTGGGTTCTTTGGTTGTAGGGACTTGAGTTGGTTTGTTGTGCATAGGATGGGGTCTTGACAAAGGAGATGGAGACATTCAGCTACTCCACAGACTATATACAAAACCTTTTACAAACAGATTCCTTTTTTGGCATATCCAGTAATAGTAAACAAGAAACAACTGATTGTAACATATTTTTGGAATTGGCTCTGGGGAAAAAATGGCACTAGAAACACACATGGGAGCATTGGGGGAATATTGCAAAGCACAGATGATCTCAAGAGGTTTAAGAATAATAAAGCCTCCTGGTATGTTTCAACAAAACCAGGAGTTCACCCAAAAATGGGAGGCTATACTTAATAAAGGCTCTTTAGACCTCATGGTCCTCTTGATAGAAACTAGTCAACAGAAATGTAAGGTTCTGGCTGATAAATTTGAACATCATAAAGAGGAATTTAATAAAATGATGAACTCTAGTATATTGAACAGTAAACTAGAGGAATTTGATATGCAAGTTAACTCAAAAAATGAAGGAACTCAAAGATCTTAAGCTCACAAAAATTTCAAAGGGACCTCAGGGATTACCAAGAAGGAACCGTTTATTCCTGGAAATCCCAAAAAAGTCTGACTTCTACAAACATTAAGAAAAGAGGGGTTTTTTTTAATACAAGTATAGACACAAGCAAAGAAGACAACAGCCTAGAGGAGTCACTACTGACTCTTCCACTGATTATTCTGTGGACAATTTTCAAACCAGCCAGAGACCTTTTATAGAAAAACAGTCTAACAGGTGGAGATCCAAAGACGGAGGGGGGGGGGGGAGGAGAGAAGAAAGATGTACAAGGGGAGATACCTCTCCAAACACAGATAGTTAATGTATCAAAATCCTCATTATCTGATTTGAAAATAGAAGTTTTAAATAAGGGTCTTTCGTTTGTTCCAAGTCCCAGTCATAACTCTTTTGATACTATGCAGGAAGTCCATCAATTGTTTTGGAAAATTAGATTGGCCAAATTATTTTCTAGGAATGGTACTACCATTGAGTACCTGGGTCCCCGGCCACAGATAGATATAAGAATTTTAAAAAAATAAATAAATCTAATTTCAACCCCAATATAGATGACCCATATATCAAGGTCTTTCAAGGCAGAGTGTTAAAGGACATGCATTATATCTTTACCTCCCAATCCAAGAGCTGGCACAATTTATCTAAATTACAGAACGCTACTCTGGAAAATCTGCAAAAAAGACAAGATATAATAATTAAACCAGCAGATAAAGGAGGTGCCATAGTCATATGGGGGAGGAAAGATTATGAAATAGAGGGATGTAGCCAATTATCAAATGCAAAACACTATAAGGAATGTATGAAAGACCCTACAGAAGATATTTTAAAATCTATTAAAATCACTCTGGAAGAGGGATTAAATATGGGGTATATAAAAGCTTAACGTTTATGAATATTTATTGGATTCCCTGGGAAGGATTCTCCTATTTTATTTATTACCTAAGATACACGAGGATAAAATTCCAGTTCCAGGTAGACCTATCGTGTCAGATTGTGGCTCCATCCTGGAACCATTGGCCACATATATTTCATCTTTCCTGAAACCTTTAATTCCGGATATACCATCATATATAAAAGATACTAAGGAATTTGATATATACATGGAACAATTAACACCACCTGTGGAAGATTTTTTTTCTTGGTGACATTGGATGTTATATCACTTTACCCCAACATTCCCCAGGGTGAAGCCTTGGAGATCCTGGAAACAGCTTTACTTTCTAAACCTATGGAACTCCCCCCCCCCCCCCCAATTCACGTTCTGTTGCATCTTATAGAAATAACTTTGACTAAAAATTATTTTAAATTCGGTAACCAGTTCTACTGGCAAACCTCTGGGGTGGCAATGGGTTGTAAGTTTGCCCCAGAGCTGGCAAACTTATACATGGACCACTTTGAACGTTCCTATACATTAAGTAATGAGTTGCCCCCCCTCCCCATATTAAGACATGAAAAAGATTCCTAGATAATATTTTTTGTATATGAGTGTGATCTGAGTCGTCTCTTAATGAGTTTTTGATTTTTCTTAATGGTATCAATGGGAGCATCAAATTTGATATGGTATATAATTCCTGTGAAGTGAATATTTTAGATATAAATATACAAAGAAAAAGGGGCTCTTTTGAAACAAACTTGTATAGAAAACTTAAGGATGTTAATTCATTTTTAAGATATGACAGCTATCGTCCAACACCTCTTAAAAATAACCTTCCATATTCACAACTCTTACGTATTAGGCAAAATTGTAAAACACTGGAAGGGTACGAAAGGGAATCGGACATTACATGTCTCCAATTTTTGGAGAAAGGATATCCCTTAAATGTTGTAAAAGAGGCACAAGACAAAGCTCGTAAGTTAGACCGAAAGAAACTTCTGTTGGATTCCAGACCCAGGAAAGAGCCTGATAGAGTGGTTATACCACTGACTTTTAATACACATTCACAGAGGACTCTTTCAAACAGGGAGGAATTTCTCCCAACTCCGAATGGAGCCAATGCGGATTTATGTAAATTTGCTTGTTTAGCGAATTTACATGAACCCCTGCTCCGTTCGGAATTACTTCCCATTACCCGAAATTAACCCCCTCCTGCCCGAATTTGCATGCGAAGCTTTAATTTGCAATAAGGTAAAACCCATGATTGCATTCGAATTGGCTTCCCTCTTGCCCGAATTTGCATGTGAAGAGTTAATTTGCAATAACATAAAACTCATGATTGCATTCGAATTGACCTTAAATTATACTTCCAATTTAGCCTTGTATGAAAGAGTCCAGAGGGTCAAAGAAAGCACTATGAAACATTGGCATCTGCTGGAGGATATACCTGGATATAAAAACAAACCAATGTTTGCCTATTAAGGTACTCAAAATATCAAGAATATACTAGTACGGGCAGACTTTGATTTTCCTGTTATACAAAATATTTTTATTGTAAAGGGACAGTATATCTGTGGACATTGTTCAGTATGCAGACACAGCAGTAATTTGAAATGTTTTGTGAATACTGCAGATGGTAGAAGTTATGAAATATACAAACTTTTTACATGTGCAAGTAAAAATGTCATATACATAATTCAATGCCCTTGCAAACTAATTCATGTGGGTATGACCAGTAGAGCGATAAGAACTTGACTTATCGAACACAAAAGTTGTATCAAAAAACAAAAAGTAGAGGCCCCATTGGTGAAACGTTTTTTGGATGAACATCACCCTTTTGATTCATTCAAATTCTGGTGCATAGATGGGATGTCTAATATTAAGAACATAAAACAATTACAAATATTGGGACTCAAATGGATTCATCATTTGAAATCTGAATCCCCTTTGGGCTTAAATGAAAATGTGAACTGGTTAGTTTGTGCTTTTCTTTGTCCTTCCAAGTCTTGGCAGGATTGTTCCTATTACTGGTTCAGCTGGATATTTAAGAGGCTCTGGAAACGGGAGAAGAATATTATTATCCTGGAATTAAACAGAGTCATATTATCTGAATCTCTGGTGGGCTTAAAGGAATACTGTATGTAAATTGACTAGCTTGAGTTTTTCATTGTCCTTCCACACACTTAATTTTTCCTAAGTTTCCCCCCCCCCCCCCGAGTCTTGGCAGGATCATTCCCACAACTAGCTCAGCTGCTTATATAAGAGACTCTGGGAGCAGAGGAAGAACATTATTACCTTTTGATTTAGCAGAGTCACAGTGTGTGAGTTGAAGAATTGATTCAAATTTTTTAATATATATACAGTAATACTTCATAGGCAGGCCACTGGGGAAGACTTTCAGTCGAAATGCGTCTGGTTTGAAGATTGGATATATTATTATTATTATTATTATTATTATTATTATTAATTATTATATTTGCTTTTGATTTTTTTGCATAATTCTCAGTGGGGTAGTTACCCTTTTAGAAATTACTTTTTTTCTGCTCCCTAGATTAGTTAATTGTTTGTTCCTTATAAAGTTGTTTTTTTTATATTGGGAAGTGGAACCACAGTTATCCTGTTTATTTATTATCTTTGGCAGAACCCTTTTGGTTGGTGTTTTGGTTACACATTCTGGGTTCTTTGGTTGTAGGGACTTGTGTTGGTCTACTGTACAGCAAACATGACATTCCTAATGTGGTCCAATTATTCCACTCATCTCTTCCATTTCAGAGCAGAGAGGAAGGCTAGCCACGGGTCATGCTCACCAGAGTATGACCCCAAATTCACCAGGTCCAGTGTAGCATATGTAAAAATGTGGAAGGGATGTGGGGAAAAGGAATGTAGCAACACATCTAACCTAACTGGTTTTTATTTTAGCATGAGTTTTCATGATTAATTTGAGAGAGTCATGATTGGCCTCTTTCTGGATCCTATTACATTCCATCCCACTCCCTCAACTGTGTAAGCATGCTTTATAACCCAAGGCTTTAATATCACTCTCTACTGCATCTGAAGAAGTGGATATATATCCGCGAAAGCTCATGCTAAAATAAAAACTAGCTAGTCTTAAAAGTATTGCTACATTCCTTCCTTCCCCCACCCCTCACCCCCCAATTTCCTGCTCCCATCCCCTTTTTTATGTTGTAAGAGACTAACACAGCCACTTCTTTGAAAAGAGTAGCACATGTATTTGTTGATGCCGGCCATTAGTATGGCTGGATATGGAACCCACCCACACAGTGGATCAGATGTGGGGAGCAAGCAATAGGGCACATCTGACTCCAACTTGATCTGCTTTGAACCTTCCCAGAGGCATCTGAGTAACCACAGTTGCAAATAAGAATGCAGACCTTGGTGACTCCCTTGGTTTCATGCAATATGGGAAGTTCTTATAAAGCCTTGTGAAGAGAGCTGGTGTAGCGTAGTGGTTCGAGTATTGGAGTACGACTCTGGAGACCAGAGTTTAAATCCCTGCTTGGCCATGGACACCCAGTGGGTGACCTTGAGTAAGTCACACTCTCTCAGTTTCAGAGAAGTGAACAAACCCTCTTCTGAACAAATCTTGTGAAGAAAACCCCATAATTGGGCTAACCCCATCACAGACTTAAAGACACACATGAAAAGGTCTTGCGGATCTAACATAATGCATACATTAACAGCCATTTAATAATTAGTATACAGATGACAAAATCTCAGGGCAAATGAAAGGACGAGGCTGTTTGTTTAATGAATACAACTACGGCATTTCTCTTGAATAAATTAAGCAGCCATGTGTTTATTAGGTACTGAACACTTGCAAATTTGGATAGAGGACAATGCCGAGGTGGGAAATCCCATTTTAAAAATCTATGATTAATGAAGTCATTGCATAGATGAAGTGATAAATGCTTGCAGCTTTGCTGAGAATATTACTTTGGAGAGTGGGTGCTGCTTTATGATTCTGCAAAATTCACTTTCTGTTTGCAAATAAGTGTTGTGGTTCTTCTTGAATAGCTTTTTGAGAATGGTGGGGATTCATACCCCCCCCCCCCCCGGTGCTGCTAAAGGTATAGGTTTTAATAGTGTAGCAATACAAAAAGTGAAACAACAGCAATAGAAAAAGAAAAGGCTGTAAAGGTGTGGAGCAGGAGATAAGAGTTCTGCATAGATACGATAACTAACCAGAACTGGATCAGTTTTTAAGTAGCAATTTTGGCTCCATTGCATTTCATGGTTTTGCTTTTCAATTCCCTGAAATACTAAAATCAAAAGGAATTACAGCCACATGTTTCAAACATTCAGTGTTTTTGGCCAAAGAAAGGAAAACGGAACCACTCCACAGTTCTAGTGGACACATACTCTCCCTGAGGGGGATGATATAGGGAGAGAGGATGCATTGAGTGTTTAAAAATCAGGGTGGATAAGAGTTTTAAATGCACAGCTGTACCCCTGTCATGTAACAGTGAACTGAGCTTCCCAACACAAAGTGAAAAGGAATGAATCTACAAATCACAGCCTCTCTAGAGAAAAGCATAAGGTGCTGGTGATTCTTTGGGAACTGAAAGGGAGGTAAGATTTTTTTTTTGGTAGTTGCATCAAGCACTGAAAGTATGTGCATGTGCTCATATAAGTGCATCTGTGCATAATGTGTGACACAGTCACACAAACATGGAAAAAATAACACAGGAAATTGCCAGTAAAATGGGGGGGAAAAAGTCTTTCGTAAACATTCCAGATATTAAAGTTTCCCTGTCTCTGAACCATACAACAAAATACAAAATCCATCAAACACCAATACTTTTACCGGCCACAAAATACATCACGCAAGCTTTCAAAGGTACACTGGCTGCTTCATCAGGCACAGATGTTAAAAACCATTCAGAAGAAAAGTGGCAATGTTAGAGTCGTTGAGCCTCCATTTTGTCTCAGATGTTATCTCTGTTGTCGGTTAAGATGGACTGGATCATCACTTTTCTTCTCCCATATGATTTTTAACAGCTTTGAATATATTATAGAGTATACACAAGCCCCATAGTGTACATTTGGATGGAGGGCTAGAAATGGTGCACCTTGCACAAGTACCCCAGCCACCCTTTTGCACATCTAAGCCCTCTGATTGCACACCAAATCTCCTAAAGGACTCTGCAGCCACAAAATATCAGTGGGAAAAACCCCACCCTGAAAGATCAGTCACTATGCTTGGCGGCCTTCAGGAGTGGCAAATTAGCTTAAAAGCAATACAACCCAAAATCCCGAAGGGCATTCTGAAGTGAATCATGTCTTCTGTCCATACTTCTATCATATCTCCATCACCTTGCTTATAGAATGGTCTTGTTTACAGAATGTAATACTAACTGTAGCATCTTGGGCAATGTATGGATTCCAGATATGTACCAGTAGTTAGAAACAACTGGCATATAATTTACATGTTGCGTTTCTAAGAACAGAATATACATGTTTATTTGCATAGATGTGTGTGAGTGGTACACATCTGAAATTACCATTTTTATGCAAAAAATAATAATTATGCAATCTTTCTCTCTATCCTCTTACTATGTGTGCTCAGTTTTGCTGCCTACATCAGCCTTTTACTACTTATTTTTTAGAATGGTACATGAAGATACATGGTCATTTTGCTGTTCAGGGATAGCTGTGTGTGTGTTGTTACAGGAGTGTCTAGTTTAAAGTTTTATTGTTAATTATTTGTTTGCACGTGTGCATGTCAGAAGAAGGAAATTCTATTTCACCCAAAGACAGATTCTCAGCAGGACATGACCTAGAGGCATACATAAACAAAAATCTAGAACAACCAGGACAAAAGGCAGCCCACTAAAAATAGCTCGACACTTAATTTTTCTCTGCACGAACAAAGGCTGTTGTGCCAGCAGGCATTTTTATTCACTCTTAAGGTATGAAAGATTCCACTGGGACACACAACACTTTGTATATGCTCATTTGAAACTGTTGGGGATGATACTGCTGGGACAATTTTATGTCCCTCTGTCCCTAAGAGGTCTAGATAGGTGCTCAGGGGGTATCTCCATAAACAGATACAAATGATTAAGTCTTCATTCCTGTACAACTTGCTTGGGATCAAGAGGAAGGCACATGCTAGATGGATGGACTCTATTAAGGAATCAACTTGAAGGCAGTTAACAACAACAACAAAAAGCCCATTACTGTATTATATCCAATATATCCCACCTTTCCCATCCTTTCTTTCTCTATTCTTTCTTCTTTAAATTGCCAAATAACATTTTTAATTAAAATTTAATGTTAACAAATCTGTTTTATCTACCTTTCAGTGAAATATAGCCCAGTTTCAATCCATGTACATCATCATGGAGTTATCAAACAGGACATCACCAGCAATACTCCTAATCCAAACTCTAATCTGAGTCACCACCTTGGGAGAAGAGATTTCATGTCTGTGCCAAGAAGCAAGAGTGTTTATCTACAACCAGTAAAAAGTGGTCAGGCTGGATGACTTGAAATGATGCACAGTTGTGTGACTAAGCTTGTCTTGTCAGTATCTTTCCTTTTAAGCCTTGAGTTTTGAACTGAGTGCCAGTTGGGCACAAATGCTTGTTCAAATCTTTTTATTTCTTTTTTTCTTTTTTACTCTCCAGAATTGTATAGGATTAGCCAGCAGAATAACTTTGGTGCTACTCTGAGAGGGAAAACAGACATTAACCAAGATTCTGAGCATCTGTTCTTAGGATAAGAGGCTAATGTTAAAACAGAATATGGAGAAACAGAATTGTTCCCAACTGCAAAGGAGTCAGGCAAGGCTGCATCCTTTCCCCCCATTTATTTTGTATGCAGAAAATATCATAAGAAGAGCAGGCTTCGACTCAGAAGAAGGAGAAGTGAAGATAGGAGGAAGGAACACCAACAATCTAAGGGGTAGTCTGCACTGGCCAAAGTGGCTTCTAACCACTTTGAAGGTAGGGATGGTTAGATGATGCATGAGGCAAAAATGGGTGGAAAGAGAACAAAGCTACAGTCCTGGGATAAAAATGGAGTAAAAAGAAGTTGGATATTCTAACTTAAGGTGGAAAATGCACTTCATTGCATAGGCATATAAATAGCCTAATGCCAGTATGGCACTGCGGCAGAGCAAAAATTCCATCAGCAATAATGCCATTGCAACATACACAAATCAGACAGTACAATAGTGGAGCATGGGGTGAAGGGGGAATATATGGGGGTCTCCATGATTGAGGCTGGCATACTTTGGCCACATCTTGAGAAAGTATAATTTATTCAAACAGAAAATAATGGTAGTAGAAGTTGGGTAAGAGAAAGAGAGGAAGACCACAGAAAACTCAGGGTGGAGCCTGTACGATATGAGCAGAGCATGGAGGACAGGGTGTCTCATCCATGGGGTTGCCATGAATCAAGAATGGCTCAAAGGTAGTTAACAACAGCAAGATGATACAAGCGTCTACTTCATCTGTTTTAACTCAATGTCTGAGTTATAGTGTCATTCTGGGATAATTTAACAGCAACCTGGCAAGTCTCCCTTTGTTAGGTAGAATGCCAACTTTTTTCATTAAAGGGAGGCAGTTGAGAGTAGTTCCATAATGCCTGTGCTTCACTTTTCCAGACCATATATAAGTATGTCTCAGGACCCACTTTATCTCTCTCCAATTTTATGGTTCTGTACACAGGTTGGATGATGCTACAAATAAAATTGTTCTGTATACTGTTAGGAGCCTTTCATAGGAGTTTACCACACGGGAGGGGAGCACCCAAATATCATGCATAATTGAGGCTTAAGCCCAGGGAAATCCCACAAAAGCAGGATTGTTTTTAGATGATGTTGCCCAAATGAAGCATTAACAAGACATTTATCTGTGTAAAAAGCAGCAAAATCATGCTGTTTTTAACTCTGGGAAAATCCTGAATTCATATGACATGTCTGAAAACATTTTTTCCCCCTGGGATTTAAACTCCGTTTATCCACGAGATCTGAGCACTTTGCTTCCCATATGATAAACTCCATAGTAAACATTTATATTGCTGTGACTCTACTTTAATTGCCATGGCTGCATCCTTAATAATTTTAGGGTAAGTAGTTTAGTGATGCACTAGAGAAGCTCTGGATGAGAATTCTAAATACTTGTCCCTAAACTCAAATCCCAAGATTCCATGGCACAGAACCATGGCAATGAAACTGGAATCATACAGCTTTAAATGTGTAGAGTGTAGACTAAGTACCCTTAGTCCATATGGAAATTATTTTTTGGAATCATCAACAAAGGATCATGTTCAGTGAAAAGGAAATTTATTTGAGGAAACTACATACTTGGGAGAAAAACAGAGTCTGCAACCAACAGCTAAATCAATGAAAGAAAGTGGAAGCCATGTGGGAGGAAGTGAAATCAAGGCTGGCTGTATCAATCTATAAGTGAGGAAGAAGCACACTGGACAACACAAAGAGGACAGAGCAATAGATGTGAGTGAGACCGAGACAGAGAGTGTTTTAAAGTGGGAAACAGGAATCTTGGGTAAGATCAAAATACTGTACACAAGTTACAAAGAAGTGTGGATCTGTAAAGGAGGCGCATGGACCTGCTGTATAAGGGACAGCACAATCAATGTTTGTGAAATGCATTTCTTTTTGACAGTTTTAACCTTGAATGTATCTAAGTACAGGCTTTCAATCTTGCCTCCAAACCCCCTTTCACACTAGATAATTATAGCACTGTGATCCCATTTTAATTGCAACATCCTATAGAATCCCGGGATTTGCAGTTTAGAGACTGGTATTTATGATTCTCAGCCAGAGAGCTCTAGTCCCTCACCAAATTACAAACCAGAGGATTCCATAGGATGTAGCCATGCCAATTAAAATGGAATAATAGCACTATAATGTGTATTGTGAAATGGCCCCTAATTCCATCCTGTAGAATCTTTGGATTTTCAATTTGGAGAGGGGCATTTACAAATCTCATAGAATCATAGAAATTTAGAATTGGAAGAGACCACAGGGGCCATCCAGTCCAACCCCCTGCCATGCAGGAACAGTCTCAGCCAGAGACTTCTACTACTTCAACAAACTGCAAACCCTATGATTCCATAATTTCCATGGAATCCTATCATTCCATGGAAATTAAAGCAGAGTTATAGCACTACAACTATGTTGTATGAAAGAGCCCAAGGATTGTCGGTAATGTATCTCAAGTGTCAAAAGCCTCTCAAACTTCCATTGCTTTCCTGGTTTTAATGAAACACACAGTCATTCCTCTGATGCAACTTCATCACCTTCTTGCTTTGCCTATTGATGCATGACATATTTTAGGGACACTCTCATGTCAGGGTGGGGTGTGTGGAGGATACCCATAGTAAGTATCTAATCTCAAGCAGGTGGGGATTTTGTTTTCAGCTGCCATGATGTCAAAATAAGAAATAAAGCTTACATGGAAACATACATCTAAAAGTACCAGACTAGTTTTGTTAGAGGAAATGCACTTTTTAAAGGAGTTATTTAGAGCTAGGAGTAAGAGTTCCAATCAAGTTAAGCTGATCAGATCTTTCTCTCCCCATCTTTGCTTTTCCAGTGTAAAATTCCTTTTCTTACAATTCCAGTTTCCTCTGTAAAATGCCTGCTTGAAAGGACAAATGCAAATGTGGAATTCCCCAAAGGAGTTAAATGGCTCTGGGAAGAGGTGGAGTGGGCAGAGGAATCAAAGGGTAAGGACAGGATTAACCCCCTTCCTTTCTCCTCACCAGTTGTCTGTTTCAACCAGTTTCCTTGGAATGGACATTTCTTCCCCAAAAACAATCTCTGGGGGATTATGGGTTTGGGCTTTTAAAATTATTTTTGGTTGGTTGGTTGATTTTTGTATGTAGCATTTTGGTTTGTTCTTGTAGCCTTTTCACACATTGCATTTTTAAATTATTTCCACTAAGAAGTTGCATCCTGATGCCTGCTAAGATCTTTTTTTTAGATATCCTGATGTGGATCACCAAGTCCAGTACTATATCTTTAGCCACCAAGATCTGACAAAAAAAATCACACCAAGATACTTAAGGTCCCTAAAAAAGGCCTATACAAAGGCAGCTTGGAAAAGCCAAGGCTCGTAATGTGCTGAGGAAAGTGATCTCAGTGCCTCAAAGAACCAGGGGAGTCCCTCCAGCAGGAAAGGCTACCAGCGATCTTGGCAATTGGGCATTTTCACTGGATCACCCCTGCAGATCCTAAAATCTGCAGTAGGGTCAGGAAAAAAGCCCAGCAGGACTGGCATTAAAATCCAGGCTAACCTTACCCTCCATTATCTTAGAAAAGAGACCAGTACTCTGAAGAAATACAGAGTTGGCCTGAAATGGTGGATATGCAATCCTTCCAGTTTCTGACTATCACATTGCTGCAATTGGCTACAGTTCTCTGTTGAGGTGTTCAGTTGAGGCTCTGGAGAACATGTGAAATATTCTGTGTTCTGTTTTTTGGGGGGATGTATGCTGGATAAAATGCATAATGAAACAGAGGTGCCAACTTCCAGTCAGAGCGAACTGAATAACCTGTGTCAAGTCCAAGTAGTACTGTATAACAGAGTTGCAAACTTGAAAATCAACTGGGGAATTCAGCCCACAGGAATTCCTCGATAACTTAAATCACCACCACAGGTTCAAACCATTTTAGTGAACTGTGTGTCTTAAACACGAATGCCCAAATCTTGATTTAATGCAAAATGTGTCTACTATTATGAAATGTGTGGAGGAGAAGAACAAGAAGAAAAAATAACTCCCATCCTCTGACACATTTATTATCTCCTAGTGCCAGGTATACTTGCCAAATTATGTAAAGGCTCTATGTGAAGCTAACGATCAATCACACAAGCAATACCCCCAAGACCAATAAACAGCCCCACTGATCATCAATTATTTACAACGTGAAAGCAGGATGTACTACCAAGCAAGACTAGCTCATATTTCTTTAGGCAAAATGCATTTAGGAACTGATGGGCTTTGTATTTAACCCAGCAGTGACCACACCTCTTTTGCTAGAAGCAACTAGCCAAGGTTGGGTCACTGCCAGGCTTCTTGCATGATCATATTTGCCTCACTGCTCAAAGGCCTATTAAATCCAGTATTCTCTTTTTGAGTAGAAGTTCTTAGTTGGATACTTTTGGGAAGCTACACTAGCAGGGTATGACGAAGACAACCATTTCTTTCTACTTAAAGATTATCACTAATATTTGTTTTTGTTTTTTTAGTATTCTTTATTAATTTAAAAGAAACCAAATCCAGGTACAATAAATACATAAAAACGTAGATGATCCATAATCCAAACAGTAATCAGATTATATGGCCACCAAGCATACTTTCCAAATATACATCGTTGTGTCTACATTTTAACACAAGTATAAATTTTCTACTTAATCAATACATATAACCTTCTTCCTTGCAAAAAGAAAAGAAAAAAATTAATCAGTTTCTATGTCTCTTAAACCATTTTGTTGTTTCTAAGACTAGTGTCCATTCTTCATTTATATATGAAATTCTGACTGTAACAATCTTCTGAGCTAAGATATCGATGTCCAATATGCCAATTTAGCTTTCGCCAATAACATAAACATTCATTGTTTGCCCATTATATTATTGTTATTCCCCTTATTTATTTATATGTCTCCTTTTTCACACTTCCAGAACTTATTCATATATTCTTCTAAAGGGGCCCATTTATTCCCTGTCCAATTCTTGTTTTTTAATATATTTGATAGCTTATCCATTTCTTTCAATTCCCAAGTTTTCAGCAGCCATTCATCGACTTCTGGTATTTTTTCCGTCTTCCAATGTTTTGCTAGTAAAAGTCTAGCTGCCATTATACAGTATAGTATTATTTTCCAAAATTTCCTTTGTGCCTCTATTCCTAGAAAGGAAGTCATGTTCAGTAAGTAAAGTTCGGGAACCATTGGATAGTTTATTTTAAATATTTTCTGCATTATTGTATGTATCTTATTCCAAAATTCCTTTATTTTTGAACAGGACCACCATGTATGAATGTATGTTCCTTTTTTTGTGGCATTTCCAGCATAAAGATCCCTTTGTTTTATATATCCTTGCTATTCTTGCTGGTGTATAATACCATCTATTTGATATCTTTATGAAGTTCTCTTTAAGATTTTGCGCCACCGTAAATTTAGCAGTTCTTTTCCAAGTACTTTCCCAATTTTCAAGTAATATAGGACGTCCTATTTCTCTAGCCCACTTTATCATACAATCCGTTACTGTTTCTTGTTCTAGTTGTCGTGACAAGAGAATTTTATATAGTTTTGATATTTTCCCTTTGTCCTTTCCCAAATTATTTTATCTATTTCATTCTCGCGTTCTTCAAACCCTGCAGCTAGATCATCTTTATATCTTGATTTTATTTGGAAGTATCCGAACCAGTGTATTTTTATCCCCTGAAGCTCTAACTCCTCTTTTGTTCGTAATTCTCACTTTCCTTCCTCATTAACTTTTAGTAAATCCTTGTATCTTATCCAATTTTGCCGTTTTTCCCATCTGCTAAACAAAGCCTCTTGTGACCCAAGTAGGTATTTTTAAATAAAATTTGTTTTTGATTATTTTCCAAATCTTTAGCAGAGATTTGCGAATAGAGTGATTATTAAAATCCTTATTAACTGAGTCTTTCTGATACCAAAGGTATGCATGCCAGCCGAATCTTATATTGGAAGCTTCAATGTTTAAGGTGCTTGTGTTTTCCAATTTGATCCAATCTTGAATCCATAGAAGTGCGCAAGCCCTGTAGTATGTTTTCATATCTGGCAAAGCACACCCTCCATTAAATTTACCCTTTTTTAGAATCTCCCATTTGATCCTTGCTTTTTTTCCCTTCCAGATGAAGTTCCTAAGATCTTTATTCCAATTTGCAAAAACACTTTCATTGATAATAATAGGCAAGTTTTGAAAAAGAAACATTAATTTAGGCAAGACATTCATTTTGATAGCATCTATTCTACCTAATAGTGACAAATCTAGTTTATTCCATCTTACTAAGTCTTTTTTTGTTTGTTTTGTTTGACCAAATCCTCTTATAATTATCTTGAAACAAATTAGAGTTACTTAGCCAGATACCCAAATATCTGACTTTCTTTTCAATTTTTATAGCTGATTTGGACATAAGTTCCCTTTCTTCTTCTTTCCTTATATTTTTTGTAATCATTAAAGTTTTATCCTTATTTATTTTGAATCCTGATAGGTTTCCAAATTCATTTAGTTCAAACATCACATTTTCTATACTTCTTGAAGGATCGTCTAAGAATAGTACCATGTCATCGGCGTAGGCCCTTAACTTATATTCGTGACCTCTAAATCTAGTTCCTTTTATTTTTTCATTCGATCGAATAGAATTATTTAGAACTTCCAACACAATAATAAAGATTAAAGGTGAAAGCGGGCAACCCTGCTTCATACCTTTTTGGACCTCAATATTGCCTGTTTTTTCCCCATTTAAGATAATTTGAATTCTTTGTTGTGAATATAGTTGTTTTATGATAGTTAAGAAATTGTCCCCTATTCCCATATTTTTCAGTATTTCAAACATGAATTTCCATCGTATATTATCGAATGCCTTTTCTGCATCTAGTAATATTAAGGCCATCTTCTTCTCATTATGTATTGAGTAATGTTCTATGATGTTTAATATGGTCCTTATATTATTTCTTATGTGCCTACCAGGGAGGAATCCGTTCTGATCTTCATTTATATACTTAGTCAAGATGTTTCTAAGCCTTTTTGGTAATATCCCTGTATATATTTTATAATCAGTATTTAGCAGGGCAATGGGTCTATAATTCGATATTATAGTTCTGTCCTTATTTTCTTTAGGTATAAGAGCAACATTTGCCATTATCCAAGATTCTGGCTTGCCATCTTTTGTTATGTTGTTGAATGTGGTGTATAAACCTTTTATTATTTCGTTTTCAAAAACTTTATAAAATAAGGCCGAGTATCCATCTGGACCGGGGGCCTTCCCCTCTTTTAGTTCTTTAATTGCTTGATGAATTTCTTCTTCTTGTATTGGTGTTTCTAGTAGGGCTATCTGTTCTTGGGTAAGTCGTTTTATCTTTTTCTTATTCAAGTATTCTTCTATTCTCTTATCTATCTCTTTATCTTCTGTCTTTTTAAAAAAAATATTAGTGTAGTATTCTTGAAATACTTTTTTAATCTCATCTTGTATTGTTATGATTTTATGACCTATCCTGATTTCATTAATGATTTTCTTATCTCTCTCCTTTTTTAA
Organism: Urosaurus nigricauda; assembly: GCA_034509955.1. Taxonomy (NCBI): domain Eukaryota; kingdom Metazoa; phylum Chordata; class Lepidosauria; order Squamata; family Phrynosomatidae; genus Urosaurus; species Urosaurus nigricauda. The sequence continues at coordinate 172,715,340 of JAOEGL010000003.1, forward strand.
TTTGTATGCCAGCCACCGCCCTATTTTATTTCCTCCTCCAAAATTTCTGTATTTAATCATTTTCAGGTTTTTTGCTATTTCTTCTGCATTGTGGGAGAGCAGTTTCTGTTTCATAACTTCATATTGGTTTTTAAATTTAACATTATCTTTATCCCTATTTAATTTATCTTCTAACTGTTTTAGCTCAGTCGTAAGGTTTTTTGTCATTTCAAGTCTCTGCAATCTTCTCCTTCTCCATTTAACCACACACTCCCGAAAGATTGTTGGTCTGGGGGAAGGCAAAGATTCCCTGTGAGTCCCCAATACTAACCACCCCTTTTGCAGAGTGGAAAGCCCGGATTCAATATAGAACCCGTAATGCCTCTGAAAAAAAGGCTAATGAGCTTGACCTCGTGTCGCCAGATGTCTGTTTTCCCAGGCAAAGCGAGTAGGCAACGGGGGCTAGATGGATTGACCGAGAAGGGTTTCCTGGGGAGGCACAAAGCCTCCGCGCTGTTGCTGCTCCTCCTCCTCCTGGCCGCGCCCACGCCGCTGCCGCCGCCCGCAGGGAGGGAGATGACCCTGGAGGCTTTGTAGCCTCCGCGCTGCTGCTCCTCCTCCTCCTCCTCCTCCTGGCCGCGCCCACGCCACTGCCGCTGCCCGCAGGGAGGGAGATGACCCTGGAGGCTTTGTAGCCTCCGTGCTGCTGCTGTTCCTCCTCCTCCTGGCTGCGCCCACGCCGCTGGCACCGCCCGCAGGGAGGGAGATGACCCTGGAGGCTTTGTAGCCTCCGCGCTGCTGCTCCTCCTCCTCCTCCTGGCCGCACCCACGCCGCTGCCGCCACCCGCAGGGAGGGAGATGACCTTGGAGGCTTTGTAGCCTCCGCGCTGCTGCTGCTCTTCCTCCTCCTGGCCGCGCCCACGCCGCTGCTGCCACCCGCCAAAGATTATCACCAATATTTGATAATCAGTGGTGTGCGATCTCTCAAGGTTCCATTCATTGCATGGCCAAAAGGTGGGAGAACTGAGGATATTAGCCTATTCCTCACAACTAGATGTAGTCCAAAAAGTCACATTACTCCCTCATTTAGGGTTTCCAGATCTGAGAACCTGACCCTGAGTCTCCTGTTTTCATGGGTCAACTCCAGACTCCAGGTGGGAGACAAGCATGCCATTTCTCCATTTTTGATGGACTTTGCTATGGGCAATTGGAAAGGACTGTGTGCAAATCTCCAGAAACAGTCTGTTATAGATTGCAAAGCTTCATTGATTAGCTGTTTTGGATCCCATCTCAGAAGAAAGCCGAGGTTATTCACTAAATAAATAAAACAAAATAAATGTGTTGGTGGAACTTGCAAAGACTCTCCCGGATGTCTATGCATTTATTTAGTTAGCTTCTTCCTCACTTTCCAATCACTGTGGTTCAAGAGTTCACTCTCCACTCTACGCTGTATGTATTTTCTAGCTAGAAGCAAGTAGGCAAGTGAGTGGGAAGGAATAATTTTTGTACTAATTTTACCATGATCTGAGAACAACTTTTTACCTAAGACTTCAGTCTTAATTTCCAAACTGGAAAGTAGGTTCTTCTCTCCCATCCTCCCTTTCTCAATCCTTCTCTCTCACAATCTCTTTCTGTGTGTTTTTAAAGGGCAAGCTGTGAGCAACTCCAGTTGATGCTTAATGCATAACGCTTAATGACATCATGAGGGCCATCCATAGGTTTCAGGTTTTCTTCCAGAATATTCAGGGCTTGAGTCAATCCTGAACTGCTTACTCTATCCTACCCAGACCTTTGAAAGCTGCTGCCAAGTTTCCCCTCAAAAAAAAAAAATATTAATTTATATTTTTGAAAAAAATTACTCAAAATGTTACCTGCAACAGCTTTCAGCTTTCCCCACCCACATCCAACAATTTACTTTTTGCTTTAGAAAAAGACCTCTGTACAGATTGTCCAGTACAGCCAGGAGATGGTAAAATATGGCAAAATTAGCTCCATTTGCCTGAACAGGTGTGGGAGGAACATTTTGAATAAGCAGAAAATGAAAAAAAAAATCTAAAACATGAGGTGGGGGGAGGCCCTGAGAGGGTCAAAATGGCCTGGAAAGGACACGTGTGGACTGCTAAGCACATTTCCCCATCCCCAGTGTATAGTTTCCCAGTGCCAGCCTTACCACTTCCATGGCACTTCTTCCCATTGCTTATTTGGTAAGTATCAAGTCTTTCAGTCTCTGTCTTTCTTTGTTGCTAAACTTGAACTTTCTGAAATACTACACCCAGTAACAACTATGCATGTATAACTGCATTAAAAATAATGTCTACAGCCTAGCTTGTATTTTTGTTTGGGCTATTCCCTGCACCACTTCGCAAAACGCTATTTCCCACTGGGTCGTTAAGAGGTGCATAAATGCCCGAGATATGGAAAACTTCCCTTCTTTCCTGCAAACCTCTATCCACATATACATATGTGAGTTTCTGTATATGTGTGAACAGAGGACAATAACACTATTGACTGTTTCCACTTCATTCATTACTTAATAGGCCTCTCTTCTGATGTATTCCTTTAAGTCAGGGATAGGGAATCAGTGCCTCTCCAGTTGTTGAACTGCAGCTCTTTTCATTCCTAACAATTGGCCAATTTGTTTAAAGCGTTGGCAGCTGGAGTGCAAGAAACATCTGAAGGTCTACAAGATTCCCACACTTGCTGTAAGCTATCTGACCATCTGAAATTAAGAGCTCTAAATCGTCCCATTTTTTCCTCATTGCAAAAAAGCTTTGCATTATATCTTTTCCATCCCTCCGTCATTCTTTTTAACATGGAATGACAAAAGCTGTATACAATTTTCTATACAGTGTTGCCATGATTGGTTTGTGCCTCCAAGCTGATTGCAGCATATGGTGACCCCATCATAGCAGGCTTGTTCAGAGGAAGTTTGTCGTTGCCTTCTCCATAGGCTAAGAATGTATAGTTTTCTCAAGGCCACCCACGGATTTGAACCCTGGTCTCCCAAAGCAATAAGCCAGTGCTTAAATCACTATATCACACTTGCTTTCAATGTACCAGTGCTTAAATACTCTATCACTGTTTTCATACTTCAAAAGGGTAGGGAATCTGTATTCCACAGGCCACAAGCAACCTTCATTTTAATTTTAATTTTATGTGGCCTACATTGTGTCACTAGGGTTGGCATCACTTGGGGCAGTAACTCATTGTGGTGCAGTAACCCTGCCATTGAACTCCTTCCATATCACATGATACAGAACCCTTAGTATTGTTTTTTGTACTATTGTTACTCATAAATTGAAATTCATGTAATCATTGAATGTAATGGTTGTGACATATAAACAACTAGCAAAACTAAAATTATACCTTTAGATTACAATATCATATGCACAGCATAAATTTATTTTGTTTTATTTTCATCCCACCTTTCTTCCAAAGTGGGACCCAAGGCGGCTAACATATATAAGACACAACAATTAAAATTATACAGTTAAAATTATAGAAATTTAAAATTACAAATACAATACAATACAATAACATATACAATGTTAAAATAATCTATTTACATGTACATAGTTCCATGTGGTTAAAGTGGAAATTTGGTAAGATGTGATGTTTATTAAGAAAATGTCTCTACAGGATCCCTGAACTATTCATGAAATTTAAAAATCAAATGGAGGGGAGGAATCTTTCTCTGATAAGAAAGAAAGAAGGGGAGAAGCCAGAAGGAAAGGCTGAAGAATATCAGGGTGGAAGAAAAGAAATATCAGCAAGAAGGGAGAAAGTCTGGAGCAGGGGAAGATAAGAGAAAGAGCAAAAGGGAAAAAAGAAAGATAATTTGGTGGTCGAGTAAGGGAACAAAAAGGGCACTTGGGTGGGTAAGGAGAGAGATAACCCCCATTCCATGTCTAGAAGTGAACTAGATTGGCAGTTGAATTTTAGTCCAGCACTGGTAATGGGTTATTGTCCGCCATTAAACTTGAGGAAGCAGAGTAGCTTAGGGGAATGCAAGCATGGACAGCTGGTCATTCACCAAGAGGATAGAATCATAGAATTATAGAGTTGGAAGAGACCACAAGGGCCATCCAGTCCAACCCCATTCTGCCATGCAGGAACTCTCCATCAAAGCATCCCCAACAAATGGCTGTCCAGCCTCTACTTAAAGACCTCCAAGGAAGGAGACTCCACTACTCTCTGAGAGAGTGTGTTCCACTGTCGAACAGCCCTTACTATCAGGAAGTTTCTCCTAATGCCTAGGTGGAATCTCTTTTCCTGGAGCTTGCATCCATTGTTCCGGGTCCTAGTCTCTGGAGCAGCAGAAAACAAGCTTGCTGCCTCCTCAAGGTGAATGGCTAACTGGTTCAAGAGGACTAACAGGGAGGCTAGCACATGCTGACTGAAGCAGTTGCCTCAGTCTGCTGAGCAACAGAGGTCAGCTCTGTTTGCTTTGTTGAAATTAGGAACAAGGGAGATTGATCAACATATCCCTCTATTAATTTAAAGTGAGAATAAACAACAAGAATAGTTTTTAAAAATCCAGGACCGCTGTTAATGTTATGTTGTAGAATAAATATGTGTTATAATTATTTGGGGGGGGGGGGTAGATAGAAAATGATCTGTGGCTATTTGCTAAAAGTGCTAGCTTACTCCTCTGTTCTTATCCTGCATCTAATACTCAGCTAGGCATTCCGCAACCTAATTAATGTACTTGTATGAACCAAACAATTTTATTCTTTTTGAAAGAGCATATGTGTTTGCTGTTGGATGTCATATCTGATGGGATCTCCCCCCTCCCCAAGTTCCCAGCCAGGCTTGGAAACTGACAGAAACTGTAAAACATTTTCTCCAAACTTCTGCCTGCTGAGCCATTCATGTTTGTTTGTTTGTTTGTTTGACTGAAGTCTTCACTCTTCCACCCAATGGCAGCTGGTGAAATGAATCTGCCCTGGGTTTTCATGTGACTGTTAGAGGAGCTATCCAGGGTCCTGAACATATTGGAAGTAAAGCCGGCTCCTTTAAAATGCAGTCTAAACCATCCTCTGTGTCCCACCACATCGGAGAGAGCCTTCTTGGCATGGCATCCCAGTAGTGTAATGCCCTTCTCTTGCAGGCCTGATTGGCACCAATGGTGGTTTCCTTCAAGAACCAGTTTCAAATTTGGTTATTTACCAATACACATGATTTTAAAAGTTTTGATCCATGAATAGCATTTAATATGTTTTTAGAGGCCATCCATTGCTAAAAAGGTAATACAAATGTGTTAGGCCCAGGGTACCTGAAGGACCGTCTCTCCCCATATAATCCGCCCCACACACTAAGATCTACTGGACAGCGGCTATTGAGAGTTCCGGAGGCTAGATTAGTGAATACAACGAAGAGGGCGTTTTCCATCTCTGCCCCTTGCCTCTGGAACTCCCTGCCTACTGAGCTCCGCTTGTCCCCCACCCTCAACCAATTTAGGAAGGACTTAAAGACTTACCTGTTCAAGCAGGCATATCCCTGAATGTACTTTTTTGTAATCTGCCTTGTCAGCAACCCGCATACTGTAATGCCATCGCACTTTGCATGGGGGATATTGTTTTTAAAGTTTTTATTGTATTTGATCTGTTTTTAACCTATATGTATTCTGATGTTTTAATGTTTTTATATGTTGTACACCGCCCTGATCTCTGGAAGGGCGGTATAGAAATAAATTTTATTATTATTATTATTATTAGTTTAATGTGGACCCTTAGTATCTGCTGGGGTTTGGTTCCATGACCCCTCCCATGGATACCCAAATCCATGGATGCTCAAGTTCAAGGTTTGCTTTTGGAATGGTGGTGGTGGTGGGGGGGGGGGTATTTTGAAGCCATGACTGCAAACTCTGTGGCTATGACTATATCTACATTATTTTTTTATTGTTGTAATCTATCTTCACTTCTTTTTATTAATTTTATCTGCACATTGCCCTGAGAACTTTTGACGTAAGGATAGGTAGAAATATTTTAATTAATAAACTCATGAGCAGATTCACCACCTGCAGCCTCCCCAACTTTCAGCTGAAGAAATTTCCTTTTGAACTATGATGTGAATGTGTCTGGTTTTGCCCTGAGTATAATATTTCTGGTACCATGCGAATAACTGGAACAACACTGAGGTCCTGGTATGTGATGAGGAAATAAAATCTCCCCAAGCACCTTCACATGCACAAACATAACTACCCTGACTTTTGTTAACTTCAGGATGAAAGCTTTAAATGACATAATAGAATATAGGTAGGCTTCATTCAGTTTTAAGTATAGGTGAAAGGCCAAACAGATACCAGGATCCCAGTCTTGCATAGAACTTTATTTATTGGGTTCTTTCTTTTATAAGCCACCTTTCTCCTAAATTGGACCCAAGGCAGCTCACAAAAGGACCTAAGTCATCTCACAACCTACTGCTGTTATTTCAAACAGCAAAAGCGGAAAGCAGAGATGCATTCTTGTATTTAACATTGCATCTCTTTCAGCCCTGAGTCACTATCCTGACCAGAAAGAAGCAAGCCCAAATCACACATAGATGCAATATGCAATTGTGTCAATTGATAGAGGCCATCCATTGCTAAAAAGGTAATACAAATGTGTGGGCTGATAACAAATTGTTCTATTCAGTTTCTGTGACTTGCAAAACATCCCTTCTCTCCCCCACCCCCCTTACCATATGTGACTGCTGTCTCAAAGTCACTGGCGGAGTTTCCCTCCTTCCTCGAATCTTTGAAAGAAAAGGCATTTAAAATGAAATGGACCAAAAGATTGGAAGCACAAAATTACCGCTGTGCCCAGTTCTTTCAAAACAGGTATATTTGAAAATATTGCCAGGCTGTAGGACTATGTGAGCTACTCAAGGGAGGATCTTTCAGAGCCTGATGCTATGTATATATACTAAGAAAAAGATTCCGTTGGCTTTAATTGGACTTACTCCCAAGCGTGCATAAAACTACATCGCTAAGAAGAATTTAATTCTGTTTTATCTTTACAAGCGACAGAGGAATTTCTGCTGTATATTCCATACGTCCTAGCCTAGATCTTGGTTTTGTGTCTACCAGCCACATATGTCAAGTGTGCAACCCATCAAGAGATACACAGGACACATTTGTTTTCATATCCAGCTTGGTTCCTTGCTGAACTTGGATACCTATCTACACATTTAAATGCCAAGTTAGTTGACAAAGAAATAATCACTGCCAGGTTTATTCTCTAGGAAGTAGGCATGACTTCAGTTCAAAGTAACAGAAATTAGAATCTAACTATCAAGCAGTCATGGGATACATTCTCTTAGGGACTAGGATTCTTGAGATTATCTATCATGTTCCCTCCATATGAAAGGCAGACACACTGTGATGCACAGAGAGATGTAGCCTTGACAAGAGAAGATAATTGAGACATGATAATTGACTTAGAATATTTGGAAGGCTGTGATGCAGAAGACGGAGCAGACTTCTTTTCTATTTCCATAGAGGGCAGGACTAGACCCAGTAGTTTAAAATTGATGGTAAGGAAGCAGATTTTTGGATTGACATTAATGGATGATTCCCTGCAATAATCACTGTTAGACAATGAAATAACTTGCCCAAGAAGTAAAAAGTCTTCCTTCACTGGAGCTATTTAATTAGTTAATGGATGTTTATATATCAGAGATGCTGCAGTTGCAAGGCCTGAATCTTGCACTGAACAGTAGGAGGGTCTGCATGACCTTTAACATCCCTCCTGACTCTAAATTCTTCTTCATCTTCATCATCCTCATTTATATATCTCCTTTCCCCCAAAACTGGGAACACAAGATGGCTTACAAATTAAAATGAATGCAATATAACTAAAAGCATACAAAAGAACAACGCTGAAATAGAATCACACTATTAGCATGTTAAAACAATTTAAAATATACAAAAATAAAAAGCTGTTTTAAACCAGGATAATTAAGACAATACAGCATCCCTTTAAAAGCTCTTTCTTTAAAAAACCTTCAGTTATAATAATCTGTATGAATTTTTTTAAAAATCTTCACCTACCAATGGAAGGAAAGCAACAAGGGAGCCATTCTAGCCTCCTTAGAAAGGGAATTCCAGAGCCCAGGGGGGCCAGTGAAAAGTCTACAGCACATGGTATTCTTTGGCGGTCTCCCATCCAAGTACTATCCAGGTCTGACCCTACATAGCTTCCAAGATCAGATGAGATCTGGTGCCTAAAATGTATTTAGGCCATTATTGCTTTCATTCCTAGTTACAAGTAACTGTATGTGAGTAGAGGAGATTTCACTCTCCCATCTCCAGCTGCTTTGTTGCTGAAATATACCCTTCCTCCACATGCATAGGGTGTAAAAAGAGAGCAAAAGGACAAAATTCCTTCATTGACACCAGTATGAACTATCTCCACCCATGTGTGATGGTCTTGAAACAGATCAGGACCCTCACATGGTTACTTGTGGGTAGCAACTGACCCAGGATAAGCCAAACAACTAACTTCTGCACTTTTCCTGTTTCAACAGACTAACACTAGCAGGTGTGTGAGACAGGCCTCCATGTCTCATTTCTGGAGCCAAGCAAATTCAAATGGGAGCAGATGATCTGGACCCAAGTGACTTAGGGCTTTAAAGGTAGGAGTGCACATTCTTATGTACAATTTTTCTCCTTGACTGCCCTTTTTGGAAAGTCTCCTCACATTTAAAAGAACAATTTGGTGCCAATTGCACAATAGCTCAGTTTTGTACAGCTATGGTAGCTGTGAAAAACTGCAATGGTTGTGGTGTGAACTTCTAAAAAGAAGAAACATTAGATTGGCTGTTGGTAGTCTTTTTCATCATTCAGCTAGTGCTTGCTCTGTGTGTGAGTGTGTTTTACTTCCTAAAGGAATTACACCTAGGCTGGCATCCTGTTAATGAATTAGGATGGTGTAAATCAATGATTAGCCAGCGTGGTGTAATGGTTTAAACACTGGGCTAGGATACTGGGAGACCAGAGTTAGAATCCTGGCTCAGCCACGGAAACCCACACTCTCTCTGCCTTACAGGATGGCAATGGCAAATCTCCTCTGAAGAAACTTGCCAGGAAAACCTATGACAGGTTTGACTTAGGGTCGCCATAAATTAGAAACGACTTGAAGGAACTCAACAACAACAAAAACAGTCATTCCCAGTCTCAGGTCATCCAGGTATTTTGGACTTCAGCATCCAGATTCCTTAGTCTTCTTGGCCAATGGTCAGGGATTCTGGAAGCTGAAGTCCAAAAACTTTTGGAAGGCTGAAGTTTGGGAATCATGTGTGCAAATCAAACTTATGCCATCACAGCTGACTTTTGGTCATTGCAGAGGTTGAATTCTGCTCCAAACATGCAGTGATCAAAATCCCACGCCAGAAAAAAAAAATGTGCAGATTCTCTTCAGGCTGTCTCAACAGCCTCTCTCATTGAGAACAAGAAATTTTGCAAATGATATTCACATTGCAATTTAAAGTTACTATTCAACACTTTTAAATGGGTCCAGAAATACAGTTACCCCTCAGTTCTCATGGACTTCAGATCCACAGTCTTGAATATTCATGGTGGGGTGATCTCCATTAATTTTAATGGGGTGCCCCCCCACGGCACTTGCCCCGCACTCACTCGTGGGCACATGCCCCATTCAAGCCTATGGGGCTTGAATATTGGTGAGTCTCCATTTTCATGGGGGGGGGGAACGGATCCCCTGCAAAAATGGAGGGTCTACTGTACATAACATTTTCAAAATATACAAAATTTTACAAAATTCATCCAAAAAAATTACATTTACTTTTTAAACAAAATATACACACATTTAAAAAAAAATTTAAACGATTGTATGCTACCTATAGTCTTACCAGACATAAAACAGGCACTGTCTAGTCACAAATTTGATACAACAGTGTTATTAGGTTTGTGGAAAAGAAATTTTGGGATCATTAGAAAGGTTCTTTACATGTTATTAGCCTGACCTCTTCAGAAGCAGAAATGGAAAAATTCATAAAAGTCTATTTAGAGTGAAAATTCTGTGCACACTTAGAAACCATTAGACCACAATTTTGAAGAAAAAAAATACATAAGATGAAGCAATTCATAGGGTTCTTCCCAAGGGAAATGTACATGCTTCTATTACATTGGCAGTATTTTTAGAACATGGTACAAAAGTTTGTGTTTATTCTTCCCAAATTCTTTTTTAAAGCCTCCTCTTCAAAAGATCTGGAGAGACAGGGAAACTATGCCAGGGCCTTTGAGATGTATTGATCATATCTGGTGGGAGAAAATGATGTTTTGCAAGTCACCGAGGTTTAATAGAACAATTTGTAACTGCCTACACATCACTGTCATCATTCCAGTACTGAAAAGCGTGAGTAGGAAGGAGCTCTACAGATATGTCAAAACACGCTGATGATTGCTCACACAAAATTGCATCCACTTGCATAAATGATACAGAAATGTGCTGAGAAGACATGACAAAAGCAACCTTTTGGCTCCGGTTGGGCAGGGACAACTGCTACAGAAAATACTGGTTGCAGCAGCTGTGTTGGGCTGATCTAAATCGCATTCTAGCTGTTTTTCTTGAATGATGGCTCCTCTAAAGTCAACTACTGCCTAATGTGTGGTTAATTCAACAGCCATTCCAGTCATCTTTTGTACTGGGCTGGCTCCATCTTGTCCTTCACTTCAAGGCAAATGAAAGGAAATATTTCTGAGTCTGATCCTCAGTGAGAGTTTGCATGGGAGATCTACATTACTTTGCATTTTGTTGAAGAAAAGTGGCAAATATATAAAAATGCCTAACATTTTGGTGACCAGAGGAAATACTCAAGTACTCCATGTAATTTACAATTAGATCCCTGGAATTTGCAGGAGAAATCTTCTCTCTGTTTCTGCCTTTGGCTTGCTAAGCCCAAGAAGGCCTCTGTCACTCTGGGAGTGGAGAACAGCACAAGCATGTTTTGTTGCCGCAGCCCCAATCCAGCAAAGAAAGAGGCAGCTGCAGGCCACCCCTTAGGGGCAGGCTGTTCAGCCCCTAAGTCTCAATCTACAAACAGTCTTTGAAAACAGTGCAGTTTGAAATAACATTTCTGTAGTGGGGAGAAAAGGTGGAAAAAAAAATTTGTTCTTCCCTGTGGCAATGAGATTTATGAAGATTTGCAACCCCACTTTTTGGTTACTTTTTTAAAATACTCCAACTGCTGGCCTGTTCTACAAAACAAGCTCACCCCAGTCCATATTACCATCTCATTAACATCTAAAACAGTGCACAAGTCCTTCCCCCACCATGTAGTGAGGCCACATCCCGTAACTATAGATGTAACTAAACATGTTACAATTAAACTGCTAAAAGGTGAAACTATCCTCATTAAGCTACAGCCACATCACAGAAGTTATGCAGTTTGACACCACTTTAACTGCCTTGGAGTCATCCTATGTTATAATGAGATTTGGCGTTTGCAGTGGCACCGAGCTCGCTAATTGAGCAGGCTAAATATATGACAAAACTACAGATCCCAGAATTCCATAGCATTGAGCCATGGCAATTAAAACAGTGCCAAACTGCATTAATTCTGCAGTGTAGTTGCAGACTCAGCTACACTTTTGCTGTCAGAGAAAGGAAGTAGTTATAAATCTATCTTGGAAGAATTTCTTGCCCATGCTGACAGCAAGATTCTGGAAACTGTAGTCCAAAAATATATTTTCCTAATACAAGAAACTGGCTATGTATTTATTCCTAGCTCTGTCAAGAATACATAGTACTAGTAATATTCTTCCTTCTCCTCCTCCTCCCCTGTCCATACCTTCTTGTCTTCCTAAAATCTCTCACCATAAGTCATTTTCTCCCTGGTGTAATTTTGATAGTAGAAATGATCTTAGCTGGACAAAAAGCACTCAGGGAGAACTACTGTAATTTTGTCTACTTTTCACTTGTTTTCCTTCTGTGTCAAATGTTGCTGGTATTGGGGAGAAGCATCCTCTTTTTTGTTCGGTTGGAACCACCAGCTCCAACTCCTGCAGACTAGATAGATGGTGGTGTCATTTCTGAGTTGCCTTTTCAACAACAACAACAATTGGTGAGGAAAGGCAACAGATTCCTTAGTGTCTATGTAGGTTTATTTTTCTCTCAGCATTTGCTAAGCCTGTTAATAGTGGAAAAGAAGAGCAAGGGGATGGGGAAAGACCTATCAAGCCAAGACAGGATTAGGCATACATTTCTTTCACAGATCTGTTTAGGCACAGAAGTGATCAAGTCAGTGTGTTTCTCTGGGCTTAATATGAAGAGATATGGAGCCTGTCATAACAGCTGTCATCACACAGGGTTGTGGAAATGTCTCTCAGTGTGGTTAGCCAGGGCAAACAAATGAGGCACTGTGGATTTAATAACGGCAAATTTTAGGACTGAAGAAAAGAAAGAGATCCAGACTGCAGTTCTGTTCAGCCACTGATTTCTTTTACTTCTCAAAGCGTTCCACCTGGTGGCTAGTCAAGTCAGTGCCTTGTAGGGAAAGGGAAAAACAAAACTGTTTAGCAGCTTGGAAACACAAGAAAAATCGATAAAGCAGCCAGTTTTTAAAATGGTAAATATCTGAATGCATCTGCATACCTTTGATACCTTCAGATTCTCTGCTGTATTGGAGAATTTATTTAATTTCTATTTGTACCGCCTGGCACAGTGACATCGGTGGTGAATCTGATGTCAGAATAGGCGCTCAGTGTCGATAACATGGCTAGGCACCACATTCTGACCTCAGAGCTATGGAATTGAATGAATTTATTAAGGCTCCAGGCCAGCTCATGAAAAACACAATTTGCAGCTTTACAGTGGCAAACAAGGACATTACAAACAAAGACACAAGTGTTACATTTAGCATACATGTTTAACAGCATAATCATCAATATCTCAGCTGATGTCAGGATGTAAGTATGGTAGAAATATGTCCCTTTTATAAGTATTAAAAAGGAAAGTGGTAATGATAGCTTGATCAGCCCCTAACATTAAGAAATAACTCAGACTAGACATAAAGTCTGTTATAAAGCAATCAGATATTGTGCAATATACAATATAATATTGATAATAGTAAATATATTACAAAAGATCAAGTAAAATCTTGGTACTTGTTTAGTAAAATTGATTAAACCCAGCAAAAACATTAATTTTGCATCCACACAGAGCATTTCTTTAACTGCCTTACAAAACTTCTGTGGCAACTAATCATGGCTGTGCAGAATCTGGCGACAGATCTTGTTACCTGATCTTTAGACCTGAGACCTATCAATTCTATTTCTCCAGTAGAGAATCCTCAATGTCTTATCAAGCTACAAATCCTAGCATTCCACTGCAACTGATGTGGGATCAAACCATGTACTTTGGAGATAGTGCCACACTGCAGAATTAATGCAGTTTGACACCACTTTAACTGCAGTGATTCCATCCTATGGAATCCTAGGAGTTGTAGCATTTGTGGCACCAGAGCTCTCTGACAGAAAAGGCTAAATATCTTACCACACTCTAAATCCCAGAATTCCATAGCATTGAATCACTGTAGTTAAAGCAGTATCAAATTGCATTAATTCTGCAGTGCAGGTGCAGCCCTAGTCACTCTGAGGCAGTGGTACAAACTCTGCAGCCTACAGCAAGGCTATATCACCAGGGGACTTCCTAGGGTCCTTATGGACCCTGACAGACCCCCAAACTCCCAGTTTACCTTGGAAAAAATGGCCCCAAAAGCTGCCTCATATAAAACACCTCTAAGGGTATGGTGTTGCTTTTATATGGCCCATCTGAAACATCTGGAAATTGTCCCAGAAAGTAACCAGAGATGACCACCACATCATTTTCCATTTTGTGAAACAGCATTCATATAGTCTTTCCCAGCAGGGCATAAAAATGGTTCCCCAGCACTTGATGCATGTCTAGCTATAATCTAAGGCAATGCATCTTAAGCTGTCTAATGGAGCAGACCAATAATTCTCACCCATCCCAGTGTATTAAGAACCAGTACCAAATTTGCACTCATTTGCTACATTTGTTTCTTTCTTTGTAGAAGAGCTAGAATGAATGACAGCCAGTGGTTTAGGGACCAGCACAGATCCAGTGACCACCCTTATGGGTAGCACTGCTTTAAGAGATATTCATTAGAAGATACTTCAATTGTTTTCTATATGCCAGTGTATGGGGGTCTTTGACCCCATGAATTTAATAAAGTTTTCTTAGTGTGCCTCTACACTGTAAAAATACTGCATTTAAAGTGTTGTTGCTCCATCCTATTGAATCCTGGTGCTTATAATTTTACAAGGTCTTTAGCTTTCTCTGCCAAAGAGTGCAGGTGTTTCACAAAATTCCCCACTTTTTCTCCCAGCACAGGACCCAAAGAGACTTACAACCATTTAAAACAATGTTCAGTTAAAATCTTATCCTTCAAAAATTCAAAAGTAATTAAACAAAACACAAATTCTATTTTTTTTTTTAAAAAAGTGCACAGGTAAAACAATTTAGAGCATATTCAAAACACAATTAAAAGATAAAAGCACAGCAAACCACAAAGCATCATTCTAACATTCTTTTGCTTCCTGAATATCTTTCAGGTGAGCTACTTATCATACTATTGGCAACCTGGGATAATTGTGCTGAGATCTGTACTGAGTTACTTTCAGCCCAAGCTTGAATTATCTGGGCCGGAATAGTTTCTCACAGTCTATTCCAGGGCACCAGCAAGAGTGTCCCAATGTACACCTGCACTCCCTAGTAAGTTATCAGATGCACAAAGGAACCAATGTTCGTCAGTCTCAATATGCATTAGCACTGTTGCACATCTGTCCCCATGTGCACCCATCCCAATACACATCGGTCACTTTGCTATCTTCCCTATGTAGCATCATAACAACAGTCCTTTATTGGATATGAAGATTATGGAACTGCTCAATACTAATTTGCACTAATGTTAGTCCATTTACAAAGACGTATGTTCCCAACAGGATTCTGGCCCTGATTTATATATCCTCTTACTCTCAAGAGCAGGACTCAAGGAGGCTTACAATGAAATAGGTGGCAAAAATACAACCCAAACATAAAATGGAAAGGTGTATTTTATAAAATTAAAAGAGTTTAGAAACAAACTCATAAGAGAAAGTACAAGTGCTTTCCGAGATTTCCAAAGGCAGACCTATTCACATTTGTTCAGCCAGTGCATTAGGATTTACATCCAAGGAAGAACACTTGCCATTTTCTGGCAGTCCGCGCTGTCTCCAAAGGACCCTGAAAGGTGGCACCAGGCATGCCCTGCTTGCCCACTCTATTAGAGTGGGATATGCATAGTATTCATTAGTACAGCAACCAAATGGTACAACATAATAGGCATAGAAACCCTCTGGCCATTTCTTAGCTGCTGAAACATTTGTGCTAGTTCCTTTTCCGCCCTTTCCTCTCCTTTTTCTTTTGCCTGATGGGATCTGACTTGTTTAAAATTACCATAAGACAGAAATAGCTTAGAATCAGTAAGACAGGGTGGCAAGGTCCAGCAAGGGGGAAAGCATTAAAAAGAATCATAGACATTAGTACAGTCTGGAGACATACATCCACAAATGAGACTTGACACACCAAATAAAGATGTCTCTCTCTCTTGATTTATTGAGAATGCAGTTATTTATACTAGCAGGCTCCAATGAAAGTACAAAGTCATTAGAGAATCCAGGAGATGAGTACAGTGTATAGCAATAGCCCAGATGTGTCAGAATCAAATGGAAACTTGGTGTAAAGTTAAGATTTCTCAGGCAATTAGGTCTACAGCAGTCATGCCTGAGAAGATGAAAATCAGAACAAAAGTGACCCAGAGCAGAACAAAGGAGAAAAACTGCATAGCAGGGTTTGTGCTTACCCAAGGCATTTTGCTGCCTGGAGTCCATATGGGTCCTCCTTCCTACTACAGCCAATGTTTTTAAAGGTTTTTCCGCATGTTCATCTATAAGATAGAGGTCCTCTTGGAGCCACCTAAATTATCTTGGCCTTTGATGGACTGTTCTGCTTTTATTGTTTTATTAATTTATTCTTTTAGGTTATATTATAGGTTTTACTGAGCCATCTTTTTTGTGACCTGCTTTGGAATAGTTTTAAAAGAAAAGTAGTATAGAAATGTTTTTAAATAAAAAAAAATACATTAAATAAATATGGGTTCACTCTTCTGCATGTGTCATGGCTAGCTGTACATTTCTCAGTTGTCTCTTTATCAGGCCATCTTCCTATGTTGTTCCTCATAGAGCTTGGTTTCCAAAAGTCTGATCATCTTGGTCACCATCCTCCACACATTTTCCAGTTTGTCAATATCCTACTTGAATTGTAGTGTCCAGAACTGAATACATTATCCCAGGCGAAGGTTGACCACAGCAAAATAGAGTGGCAATACTACTCCCCTTGCCCTGGACACTATACTGCTTTTGATGTAGCTTAGAATTACATTGGCTTTTTGGCCACCAATTCACTCTGTTGTCTCATGTTTAGCTTGTGGCCTACAAAGACATCTAGATCTTGTTGGTAGCTATGTCAGAAAATAGCTATTCCTCTTCCCAACAGTAGAACTATAACAATAATACATTAAATAATTATAATCTACTGTCCCTTCCATGCCAACCAAAATCATTTGACTGAGTCAGCTTGCCTCACTTTGCCAAATGGTAGAGCTGGATTGAAGGATGAAAGCTGGAAATGTAGAAGAAAAACAGGAATCATAAAAAATATTTAAACTCTTAAATGACAGGGTTTATCAGGCAATCTTGATAAAAACAGAAGATGCCCAGTTTTGGAGATGTACCAATTCTAACAGAACAAATTTGATGAGGCAGCAGGAATTACACTTGCATTTGGGTTTCTGTTGGCAGAATCACAAATGAACTGTTGCTGTATAGTAAATAAGAACTACTGAGTGCTGTGGAGAATTTGCTACCAACAGGGAATGTAAGCAAGGAGCAAAGCTATTTGCTTGTTTTCAGTGCGAGCAGTTTATGCAGTTGGAATATCTGTTTTAAAAAATAAACAAACACTGCTAGGCTCCTACCTAAAATAGTAGTCCATCTATTGCATGGCTATTTCTCCTCTCCTCCAATTACAGTAGTTCATCTTCTTTTCCACAGGTTATGAAACTCCACAACCTCAGTTACTGGTAGAGGGAATTACTCCATGTAATTACTCCAGGGCATAAAAGAAGTTCCCATTGCAAGCATCATTTTCTAGTGATTCTGCCTCTTACCTACAGCCTAAACCACACTTGGAAAAGTTTATTTAATTTTCTTCCTGATAAGACTGGGTAAGTCAACAAAGTCAAACTGCACCATGAAGAAAGAAAGCTAGCGATTAAATCTGAAAGTTTAGCAACTTTAATTTCAGCACAGCAAATGAGGAAAATGTCATGATTTTCATTTGCCAAGGAGCCTGTAAGTATTTTTCTTTTTTTTTTTTTAAATCTTGACATGAGTTTAAGAAAATAAGTTTAATTAACATGACTGGCACCATCCTTCCAAACAGTTCCTTTTAAATCACCTTCACACCTGTATTGGGATCTATGAGTCAATTATTGCCTGTGCAGGTCTTATCATGCAGACAAAGGAAAATGGAAGTCCAATTTAGTTCAACAATTATACCTAGAGGTTTCAAAGGAGTCTGCAAATATTAAATACTCAGTTCTACTTGCCATTTAAATAGAGATGGCTAGCTAACAATTCCAATGAAAATGTAAGTGGTATTGTGATGATCCCAGGGGTTAAGCAACCCAGCAACACCCTGCTCCTGGCCCTTAACCCCAGGTGGATCTTCTTTGGGATTTCCCCCTTAGAGTCCCCTGAGTCCCTGTTTCCACTCCCTGCTGAGTGGAATGGGCACCATAGAGGTCCTCCAAACCTGCTGCCACCACCTAGCGAATTACAACTGAATTCCCCTGTTTTAGCACACGCTAGGGCTTGCTAAAGGGAGTTATAGTTCTTTTCCACTTCCCACTTGCTACCAGCAAGCAACCACCAAGCTAAGGCACGTGTTGTAGGAATAGAGAGCAAACAGATGCGTTTCAAGAAAATGGATTTATTCTACCTACACAAGAATAGAGCATAGAGGTATCTCATTCATGCAAGGCCTCCCTGCCTTGCAGGTACAAAGACATACTTACACAAATGTTCAGTTCAAACAAGCCATCAGAAACATAATAAAAGGGCCTAAATCGCACTAACTAACATAACTCTAAGCTACTCACATAAAGGCATGGACTTGCAGTCTTTGAGGAGTCTGGGTGTGGGAGCTGGCCCTTTTTGGCTAACTCAGACCACATCCCAGCCTGCCCTGTTGGCAGAGGTCCAACAGCTGGACTTCAGGAACAAAGCGGACCAAGGACCGAAGACAAAAGAGCACATGGGCTCAAGGCTTTTTAAAGGTTTCAGATAGAAGGTTCTTGAAAAGTCCCGGTCCAATTCACTGATTGGTTAAAGGGCCATAGGTTATCTGTGATGTAATTACTCATTAGCATGCATTGCCAGCTCTCATTAGCATGTACCACCCCCCAGATTCACCCTTTGTAGTCTGAGAAAGCCCCCAAGTGACTGGTGGGTCCCAGTCACTACAGGTATTTTTTTTTCCCCTCTCTGCTGTGGTCTTCTATTACTTTTCAGGTTAGCACACCCTAAAGTTGGCAGAAGGTATGTGAAAAAAGAACAGGCCCACACAAAATCTTAATATATTTTGACATGTGTCACTGGCAGCAATTTTGAATTTGTCCTGTGTCAGATACTGAGCAGTAAAGAGACACAGGTTCCACTTCTATGTATTCTTACTTGGAACTAAGCCTTTTTGAATATAAAATGATCCAGGGATGTAGCTACAGTGGCAAAAGTAGGCCATCACCTCTCCCAAATAAGAATTCTGCTGTGACATTTCAATTCAGTCCCCAAATGTCTTGCATTGCATGCAGTGAGACATTAAAATCATTCAACCTAGTACTCATATATTTGCTGTGTTCACATTCTCTTGGTAATTTCACCTCAATTTTTTCTTTGGATGTTGAAATGCATTTCTAAATGTTCAAATGAAGTTTTGAGTTAATTCAGTGCTAGAAATTTGGGGACTGAAAGAAATTTTCATTTGGGAGAGTAGAATTCCTAATGGGGAGCTGTGCCCTCATCTTGCTCCCCAATATACCGCTGAGATCTACATCCAAGTAAATATGCTTATGGTTCCCCTGTCAATCTACAGTCTTCCCGCTATAGGATTTCACATTCTCATTATAAGATTTCACATAAACGTAAAAAATAGGGGCTTCACCAGAAAGTTGTGTCCACAAACATATTGAAGCAAAAGAGGGCATGATAGCAGAAAAGACATGGGAAAAGAAAGGGTTAAACTCTACTCTAAACTGCCCTCCCTGCCATCATATTAGTTCATATGTTTGTATTTAAGATGTACAATTTTGTCCTAATTAAATTATCCTAATCGTGTGAGGAGGTCCTCCCTGCCTGATCTTAGGTTCAACATCAGACATGTCTAGGAGCAACTTGGAATGGATATAGTTCAGTTCGATGGGGGCTGCAAGGTTGGTCCAACTGTTTGGGAGAATGAGCCAGCAACTGGTAGGGCACATCAGAGCTAAGAATCATAGAGCTATAGAGTTGAAAGGAATCCAAAAGGCCATCTAACCTAATGTCCTACCAGTGGAGGAATCCACAGCTAAAGCACCGCACACAGATGACCATGCAACCTGTTTTTTAAAATGTGCACTAAAGATTGTTCACTATCACTTTCTGAGATGGTCCTTGCCACTATTGAATAGCACTTTCCATCAGGACCTTCTCTCTAATGCCTATTGAGGATCCCCCTTCTTGTGACTTCCATTCTTTTAGGTCCTACCTTCTGGAGGAGCAGAAAACAAGCTGCTCCATCTGCTACATGACAGGCCTCCAGAAATTTGAAGATGACTGTCACATCTCAATCTTTTTCTGCTCCAAGCTAAAATATATCCCGCTCCTTCAAGCATTCCACATAGGGTTTGGTTTCAAGACTCTTTAGCATCTTGGCCATATTCCAGCTTAACAAAGTCCCTACTAAACTGTGTTGCCCAGATCTGGACACACTACTCCCCACAGGAGCAAAGCTTATCTGTACAAGGGCAGAGTTAGGCACATAATGCAGACTGCCTTTTGCCCCCTTTGTTAACTTGTTCCCTCGCCACCACCATCTGTGGTGCTGCAGAAGATGCTGTGTGCTACAGCCAGTGTTGAGGATTCAAATGGCAATCTGGTCAGCTTCTATATGTGGAGTGGTGAGCTTTTTCTTTTGTCACGGGCAGCAAAATATCACAGGCTTGAACACAGTGACTTAAATACACGGGAAACCATTGCTAGCAACAAGTTTCATATGAACTACATACCAAAGTGGCCAACAGCAAGGAGATGTGAGGGTACTTAGCATCCTTACTGTTTTCTTCAGTCTGAAGTGCAACTTTTTAGCTGTATAAAATGCCTTATTCTTGGTACTGACTGAAAGATGGAATCCTATGCCCTATTATTATTATCTGATGGGAACAGAAGAGAGGGCCTTCTCAGTGGCTGCCCCAAGGCTTTGGAACTCTCTTCCCAGAGAAGTTAGACTGACACCCTCCTGAGTTTCTTTTGACAGACAAGTAAAGACTTTTCAATTTCGACAGGCATGATGATGATATATGGCCTGTCTCATCTAAGCAATGTCCTGGATCTTGCCAATTGTTGTGTTGGGGAGTGTGTGTGTCTAATGATATTTGTTTTAGTCTGATTTTAAATTTTTTTATTGTTTAATTTTGTTTTTAACTTTTGTATCTTCTGAATTTTTAACAAAGTGTTTTTAACATGTAAGCCACTTTGAGTCCCAAAATGGGGAAAATGTAGAATAGAAACCATCATCATCATCATCATCATCATCATCAATCATCATCTTTTATTCACTATACATTTTATATTCTGTAAGAATCTTAAACAGGCCCAGGGGGAAGTGGGTCACTGAGAAATTGTCCTCATGATCCCTAAATGTTGTGTTTTCATTAAAAAGATTTTGAAAAGTTAAACATTCAGGGAGTGGGACTGCAGTTATTTGAGGTCTGGTAAAGGGTGTTTGCATATCCCTAATGCCAGATAGTTGCATGCCCTTCATCAGACATTCTATGATTCTATGATTTTTTGAAATCACTTTTTAATGGAAAAAATGTATTTTTCCAGTCTTCTAAATATAAAGTAAATATTCCAGTACAAAAGAAGCAGTTTCTCTATTGGTAACTTTACACTAGCACAAAATAGTAGACAAAACAGAGAACCCATTTTCACCAATCTTGCCCCCCTCCCCACGGAGGCTATTCAGATGGCCTTGTTGCAGCCAGCCATGACATATCCCCATCCAGTTCCAGATGGTCCTTAGTCTTCACCGGGAGCTTTGCAGGAGGTATGGTGGGTGTAAAGAAGCTTCGGGGACGCAGGGGGGAGAGATCTCACTGAAGATCCAGTGCCTTGTGATAAGCATTATGTTCATGCAAAACCACCACGGGATATATCGCATTGTTTGGATCCTACTTTAACACACAGTACAGTTAACCAAGTTCCACTTTGTTCAACAAGGCATCTTTCCAGTTGAACACAAAGCCAGTGAGAGAGGCAACATGGTAGAGTGGTTTTGAGTGCTGGACTAGAACGTCAGAAGATTTGAATCCCTGCTCAGCTATGGAAACCCACTGGGTATCTTGGGAAAGTCATGCTCTCTCAGCCTTCTGAGTATGCAGTGGCAAACCTCCTCAGTTAATTTTGCCAAGAATATTGACTTGTTGGAAGCACATAACAATAACAAAGAGCTGTAATCCCCCAGATTCATTGCTTTTAGGAAGTATGTGACGACACAATTTTTTAATCTGACCTTTTAAATTGATTTTATGGTGAAAAGATTTAAATGGACTTAACTGTTCTGATGGTTTTAGTTGTCCTTTAGCTGCCTTAGGTGTTTTTTTTTTAGTGGTGTGACATGTAATGTACGAATATAGATAGCTCTTAGATGCAGGAAGGACATTCTAGGTAATAAAGTGTGTTAAATGGGGTGTAGATTTTAATTCCACTTCCACTTGACTGTGGAGAAAGTTTCTAAGCAAT
Organism: Urosaurus nigricauda; assembly: GCA_034509955.1. Taxonomy (NCBI): domain Eukaryota; kingdom Metazoa; phylum Chordata; class Lepidosauria; order Squamata; family Phrynosomatidae; genus Urosaurus; species Urosaurus nigricauda. The sequence goes on from JAOEGL010000003.1 coordinate 172,737,442, forward strand.
GCTAAATATTGCTACAATGAAAGCAGCCTGTATATGCCCAGAAATTCTATTTTACTTGTAGTCTCACAGGGCTGAATTATTTTTTTTTCTGTCAGAAATATTTCCATGTATGTCTAGTCATTAAAGTGATATTTCTAGCAATAAGCTGCTCAAGCTTTTATGTTGTGATTGCCGACATTTCTGAAAAGAGATCTTGCAACATACTGCATGTGGCATTCAGGGTATTTGAGTTCAAGGAGAGAGAAATTTAGAGAGAGATGATCTGTTTAACAGGTTCATGGATTCTTTCAGTTATGCACCAAAATGATTCATACTCACAGATTATAGACTGCAGTGTATAAATATTAAATGCCTGGATGAGCTGTGAGTTTGCTTTTGCTAGACAGTGTCTGACCTAGTTACTTTATAAATTCATAACTTTGTTTTCTGAGTCCCAGAAAACAGAGTTTAACATGCGCTGGGCCTCACCATGACTAAGTTCTGGCCCCTGTTTTCCTGAGGGCTAGGGGTCCACCCTGAACACCTCAAATAAGACTAAGGATCCTTTCATACTGCACAGTGATACCTCTCTGATTCTACTTTAACTGTCATGTCTGCATCGTACACAATCCTGGGGTTTGTGGTTTTTGGTTAGAGGGAACAGAGGACATCCAACTGAGGATTCTAAATGCTCCCCCTATAAACTAGAAATCCCAGGATTCCACAGGATGGAACCATGGCAGTTAAAGTGGAATCAAACTGCTGTAATTGTGAAGTGTGAAAAAGTCCTAGCTGAAAATGTTTCTGAGCAGGCGCAAAGTGTATTTCTCCCTGCAATGAGTGTTATAGAAGGAGTGTATAAACAGCCCATTCCACATATCCAGCCAATGTACAGCATAGAAGGGAGAATGGGATTGCTTCAAAAGCCACATACCCCATTGGTGACATTCATTCAGAATCATGTTCAGCAATAGCTAACAACTCACATGTCAGGGGAGGAGGGAATTCATTCCAGGTCTAAGCAGTAAAGGAGCTATCAAGGGTGCAAAATAGGATCACAACATAGGACAATGCCTTTGAAGTCCTCACTCAAACCCATAATGGATTCACTGCCTCATGGACATGCAAGGCCCTGCTGCTGGTGTTTGAAAGAGCAGGTGGCACACACAGGCTGACAACGTGTTAGGGATACATGCACATGTATGTCCTTTCTGGGCACTCCAGAGGGTGGTATTTCCCTCCTTCCTCTACAGTGCTAAAAGCCCTCCCATAACTTAATTGAACAATCTCTGAAAAACACACACACATGGCTCTTCCATGCTTCATGGTTAACAGGCAGGATTGCAGAAACTTCTGGCTGTTTCCCTGTAGCCAGATGCAAAATGATATCAGCACTGAGACTCCTTGGGGTCCTGAAGAAATCTCACTGCTGCTGTAATCGTTTCACATCTGGCTATGAGGACATGTTTCTCTGATCGTGCCTGCTCCCCATGAGACATGGAATGGCCATATGGGGGACTTCACATGTTGTTCAATAAGTCAGGAGGTGATACACAGCTCAACCTAACATAGGCCTGCATGTAGGAAATGCCTGTACTTCAGCCACTCACTCAAAAACCATAAGGTTGCAAGTTCAAAACCAGCAAAAGAGCTCAAGCTCGACTCAGGCTTACATCCTTCCAGACTGTTGGGGGCAATTAGCTTACACTCTGTAAACTGCTTACGCTTTACAAATGCTTATGGTACCCATCCTTTATAAATGAATATTTATAAATAGAAGAAAGAGATAAGGAAAGAAGCACTACCATTACCCTTCTGGAGAAGTCAGCTCCATCAGCCTTTTTATCATCCTCCAGAGCCTCATAACCAGTACTTGGATTATCTTGTTTTCACTTTCCCTTCCTATCCTCTTTTCTTTTTTGTTGTGTCATTTTAGATTATAACCTTAATGGCATGGATTGGCATGTCTTTTTTTTAAAAAAATAGCGATACATATGTTGCCTCAAGTCTTCCCATATGTAAAGAAGTTATAGGTGCAACAAACAAATCTGTATAATTGAACACTTCTCTTTGAAACACACATTTCCCTCCTAAAATATCTCTCCTAATGTTGGTTAGTCCCAGCTAGTAAAGATTCATTGATTCAATTGATGAATGGTGAGTCAACACATAGATGCATGGGCTTTCTGTTCCTACTTTAAATCAATATTCTAGATTATAATGTTAATGCTCTGATACAAGGCACATATCTTATGGTTCATGGGACTAGGCCTCTGTAGGGAAATAAATTATATCTAAAATTAAGTTACATGTTCTGTCCAAAAACAACTGGCTGCATTTCAGAGAACAATGTGTGCAATGGAATCTAATCGCTGAATAACAAATATATGCATAGAGCATTTCATAAAACAAGAACAGGCAATCTCAAGCTGCATGCACAATACTCACTTGTTGGATCATAGCCAGGAAATGAAAACTTGGCTCTCCAGTGGATTATAAAAATGGAAAAGAAGGAAATGGAAGAGGCTGAAGCATGCAAGGGATATCACTTCTGAATGCTCCCAACATAAAACATTTCTGCAAACAGAAAGCAAGCACATCAGGGTGAAGTATTGAGTCTGAGACTTTGCTTGCAGCATGTCATATTGACGAGTAGTTCCTGTCCTGTGAGTATGAGGGGCACAGACCCTGGATATTCTTTAGATGGGGACTAACAATAGAATTTGGATCTATTACTTTCTCTCACTGAATGCCAAAATTTGTTGTGTCTTGTTGAGATTAGACTGATTGTGAGAAGAAACATAGGAGGGAAAAGAAAACAACCTGACTTCCTCCTCCCCCCTCATCCACCCACTTTTCTATCTCTTTGCAAAATAAAAGGAGAATGTCTGTCTGTCTGCATCCAGGCTTGCAGGATATTACCATTCCCATGATCTTCAGACATTTGCCTTTCCCACTGAAAAAGACAAAAGCTGTAGTTTGACCCTTGGAGAATTTACATAGAAGTAGTGTTGTTTCATCCACTCTTTTCCTTTATACAGTGGTCCCCCGGGTTACGAATACCCCGGGGTACAAATACCCCAGGGTACGAAACAAAAACGGCCCCGGCTTACAAACGAAACCCCGGGATCCGGAAAAAAAATGTGCAGCCCCTTTAAATTTGCCGCGCGGTCCGTCCACTAAAGCGGTCCCCCGGGAAACGAAAATTTCCGGGTTACAAAAAGTAATCCGGAACGGATTACTTTCGTAACCCGGGGGACCACTGTACAAGGTGTGGCAAAGAGAGCAACACCACCATTTAACATGCTTGGCAATAGTATAAAGTGTTGTTCTTCTTGTTGTTGTGTGCCTTCAAGTAATTTCTGACTTATGGCGACCCTAAGGAAAACTTACCATAGGGTTTTCTGAATCTGAGAGTATGTGACTTGCCCAAGATCACCCAGTGGGTTTCCATCAATGAGCAGGGATTCAAATCCTGGTCTCCAGAGCCATAGTCAGATGCTCAAACCACTACAGTCTTCAGTGATGTTGAAGACCTTCAGAAGAATTCAAGGCAAAAACAGCTCATGGTTCAAATGGCCATGCCACTTACTCCCTGAAATGATCAAGCCCAAAAGTGGCAATCCTGCCACACCTCCCCTTCCGACAGAGAAACCTCCATCTTTAGCCCTGGGCTTTTCTACTGTAAATCAGTACAATGCTGGTGTGCATACTGACATGCACAAAATGCACACAGAGACATTGAGTAAAATGTCAAAATAATTCTCCAGATCACCCTGCTATCTTCTGACATTTCTGAGGCTGTTGGGGGGGGGGGGGGCTGATTGCAATCCAGGTCCTGCTTGGGTTTGGCAGCTTGTTTTCACAAACCTTGGCAAACTTTGCTAAGCCTTGTCCTCCCACTGACAACTACCCCAGAGAAAAAGTAGGAATGATTGTTCCCAGGGCAGGAGAATAAACAGGGAACTGAGGTAGCCAATAAAGCCTTTTGCAGAGATATTGGGGGGGGGATGACGGCATTCTTCACCCCAAAATACAAATTTTGCACCCCACTGAAATGTTCCTTCAGTTACCAAATGTCTAGCATTGCAGAGTGAGACCAAGGCTGCTGCCACACTGGAGAATTAATGCAGTTTGACTTTGCTCATTGGCTCCATCTTATGGAATCCTGGGATCTGTGGTTGGTTCTGGCACCAGAGCTCTGTGATCAAGAAGCCTAAATAGCTCACAAAATGACAAATCCCAGACTTCCATAATGCTGAGCCATGGCAGTTAAAGTGATGTCAAACGGCATTAATTCTGAAGTGGAGATGCAGACCAAAAATTCTTAAATTCACTGTGTTCACATTGCTGGTGAGGGAAAGAGTAAATCAACCTGATACCAATTCTTCCCTTGCTAGTATTAATTTTTATTTAACATTCTGTCAGTTGTTAACATACAGTAGTATTTATCAATATCTCTGATTCAACTCTGTGAGCTCCCAGTGTGTCAACATTATTTGATGAGACATTCTATCCCTGCATTATTTCATGAATCTGGTCCTCACAAGTAACTTTACATGTTCACACTACTATGAATCAGAAAACAAATGAAGGACAGAATACCAAGCTGGGGTAGGGGGAGCAGTTCACACCTACATGAACAATTACTACTACTTCCTGCAAATAAATGTGATTACTTTATTATGTTTCACACTGTTACAATGTCTGGGATCTCGCACACAGAATTATGTGTTAAGGCCTAACATATCATTGTGTGTGCCGTTCCAAGACAATATCCATTACATCGGGCAATTTTTATCCCTCTGCTTTAGTTTTCAGTGCTATTTTAGAAAATTGCTACTTTCCAAGATGAATCACAATATGTAATTAGAGTGCATACAGTTGTATAGAAGCTCATTCAGTTGTGATCTTCTGCAGAATAAGTTCTACGTCCCACCAACTTGGTTCTCATGGCTCTAAGCCCAGCTGTTGGAGGAACATCTAAGCCCAGCTGTTGCAGGGACATCTCTCTTTGTAATTAACATTATTTACTTGATATCTTTCTTAAAGAAACAATGGAGATGGTGGTCTCCTGCTTGGAACACTGATCTGAATAGGGGAGATGGCTTTGTAATGGTCACAATGGCCAGCCGATCAGGTCAGCCTATTAAAATTCTGCTCAGCTGGCTATAGGGAAGGGATGGATGGAGCTTTGTTGCTAATACAAAGGTTAGCCAATCAGCACTCTGCTGGGAAGAGGGCTTTGTTTTTGTCACAAAAGACCAGCCAATCAGCACCATTGCATTCATCTGGTTGGAGAATGTTAAAGCAACTAGCCAATGAGGATCAGCACTCTGACCAACTGGCTGGGGAAGAAGAGGTGGCTTTGGGATTGTCACAAGGGCCAGACTGTTCTACAGTAGTGTTTCTCAAATGTCGGTCTTCCACAAGTTTGAGACTTGGAGTCCCATCATTCCTGTGTATTGGCCCTGCTTCTTGGGACTTGTGGGAGTTGAAGTCCAAAAAACATCTGGAGGGCCAGAGATTGAGAATAGCTAGTCTACAGCACTGAACTTTGGCTTGTAGCAGAAATGTAAGTAACTGATTGGTACTAAGCTCTATTCCTGGAGAAATGTTGTATATTTAATTGTTGTATGGCACTTTGAGTCTCAGTCTGGATAAAAGGAAGCTAAAAAAAACATATATAGGTAATAGTTGTTACTGTTGTTGTTATTGACACAAAAGAGGAAGGTGGAAGGAAGGAGAAAGAAAGGAAGACCACATGCTAGATGGATAGACTCAACAAGGGAGACCATGGGCTTGAGCCTAGAGGATCTGAGCAGGGAGGTAGAAAATAGGAATCTTGGAGATGTCTTATTCACAGGGTCACCATGAGTCTAGATCAACTTGAAAGCAGCTGACAATGACTTATATCAAAAGGGGGATTGAAGGCACACACACACACATTTTAAATGGAAAGTAATGGCATTTTTTCTTTTGCAGAAAACACAGAGCACTTTGTACTATTAAATATCATCCTTTCCAAATAATCAAGAGAGGCCTTTTTAACAAAACAAAACAATTTTTTGTTTTCTTTATGTTCAGCAGCAATCCTGACCTCGCACTTTCTTCCTTTACCCTCCTCAATAATTGCTCAAAATCCATTATGTTTTCCACTAGTAATATTGTGTCATCCGCAAATCTTAGATTGTTGATGTTTTGTTAATCACCTGGAGGTTATCCTATGTCCATGATGGCGAACCTATGGCATGCGTGCCAATGCTGGCATGCAACACCATTTCCCTTGACATGTGGAGAAGGTGGAAGAGATGCGTGCCTGTTCTTCCTCCTTCCGGACACTCCCTGGCTTCCAGCTGCCTCTCCAGAGGCAGCTAAGATCATGGACAGTGCAGGGCAGGAAGAGGTAGGGAGGAAGAGGTGCACAACTGTTCCTCTTCTTTCCCCCTCACCCCCTCTCCGGTCCTTCAGCTGGAGAGGTAGCTGAAGGGTCAGGAGGGTGAGGAGAAGAAGTCCCACCCCAGACTTCCCACCCCCAGAGGGCAACGTCCCACCCTCAGCACCGGGTAACAGCTACGGTAATGAAGACTTTTAGTTTGGGCACTTGGCCCCTAAAAGATTTGCCATCACTGTCTTATGTCATGCCCTCCAACAATTCACGATGGATACCAGAAAACACACAACCAAACATTATTAGTGTGGTTAAGATAACAAAAGTTATTGAGAAAGAACCAACAAGAAAGGAGAGGCTGCAGCAGTTTGTTTTTGCTTGAGGCCTATTCTAGATTGGCAAAAAGAAGTGTGTTCATGGCTGCATGAAACTCTAGCCTTTAGATGAGAAAAAGGGAAAGTGTGCCATGAAAACGCTTTTTTATTTTTATTTTTATTTTTTTGTGCGTTTCAGGGGAGAAGAAGCACCTTTAAAAAGGTGCTGGTTTTCCCAGCTTCTTTTTTAAAAACTGCGGAACAGCGCAGCTCCATCTAAAGGCTGCAAGCCTTTAAGGAAAAGGCAACTTCATGTCACACTTTCCTGTCAATCTAGAAAGCCCCCGAGACTACTGGGAAGAGCAAGATTTTACTCCTCCTCTTCTATCTCCCAGTGAATTTTTTGAGCACAAACTACTTTGCATGTTGAACTCAATTTGCAGCTGAATGATACTATAGTTCTTGGGGCATGAGGTTTAGCACTATGCTATCCACTATGTAGAACACCTGTGATATTTGATCAACTCCTGCCATTTTAAGTTTTAGATATGGGTTGAAGAATGAACTACTTTTGCGAGACTTCCCTATGTAATTCTAATTTCTATTTATTTCATGGGCAACATAAATACTGTAGTTTGATTTTGTATGTTGCTTATATTGTCTGTAAGAGCATTACACAATTATAGTTTGTTGTTGCTGTTAACTGCCCTTGAATTGACCTCAACTCATGGTGATGCTGTGGATGAGACATTTCCAACTCCCTGTCTTCTGTTGTGCTGCTTAAGTTTTGCAGTCTCATGCCGGTGATCTCCCTAATTTAGTCTAGCCATCTTTTCCTCTCTTTCTACTGCCCTCAATGTTTCCCAGCATTATTGTACAGTGGTCCCCCGGGTTACGAAGGTAATCCGTTCTGGATTACCTTTCGTAACCCGGAAGTCTTCGTTTCCCGGGGGACCGCTATTTCTGCCGGACCGTGCGGCCGATTTAAAGGGGCCACGCGGTTTTTCTCCTTCGCATCCCGGGGGATCCTTTGGAACCCGGGGGATGTTTTTTGGTCCCGCCGGTTTCGGGTCCCGGGGATTTCGTTCCCCGGGGGATTCGTAAACCGGGGCACCACTGTATTTTCTAATGAGTCATGCCTAATTATGATGTGGCCAATGTACAAAAGCCTCACTTTGGTCGTCTTGGCTTCCAGGGAAATTTCAGGCTTGATAATAATAATAGTAGTAGTAGTAGTAATAATATTTATTTATTTATTTATTTATTGTATATACTCGACTATAAGTCGACTTCATGTATAAGTCGAGGGCAAGTTTTGGGGCCAAAAATTATGGATTTTGCTATGACCCGGGGATAAGTCAAGGGTAAAATTTAGGGGCATATGGGAAAGGATCTAAAGGATGAAGCAAAGCAAAACAATGTCAAATAACTTCCAAAAGTCCATCAGACATAACTCTTTTTGCTGTTTCTTAAGACTGGATGGATGAGAGAGTAGAGGGGGGTCAGTGCTTCCAGGACAGATTATACTCTTGCTTTTCATCAGGGAATGGTTCCTTCTTTTAAATAAGAGTTAAGATATAGTACTTACATTGATCCGTGGATAAGTCGACTCAGGTTTTTTGGATCAATTTTTTGACCTAAATTTCTAGACTTATACATGAGTATATACAGTATACCCTGCTCTTCATCCCTAAAAGCTATCAGAGTGGCTTACAAATATTATTTTAATTAGATAGTTCCCTGCCCTCAGGCTTACAATTTAAGAAGACACGACACAAAAGAAGAAGGGAATGGTGTTGGGGAAAGGGATTGGGTCCAAAGGTTCTTCTCTCCCTCTGATGCCTGGACCAAGGCAGATGGACTGGAGGGAGGGCCCTGCTTCATAATCTAGGACTGGCCCGATGGAGTTTGGCCTGTCCTTTCACTCCCTCCAGGGTAAGATGATGTAGCATGGAGAGAGGGCTCTTCTACTTGAGGCCAGACCTGATGGTGTTGCTAAGCCTCTCCAGTCCCTCTTGATCTTGTTTGTCTTTTTGGCTGTCCATGGTATCCTCAGCTCTCTTCAATAGCACCACATCTCATATAAGTTGATTTTCTTTTTTCACTGTCCATCTCTCACATCCATACATAGTGATGGGGAATACCATGATTTGGATGATTCTAACTTTAGTGCTTAGTTGTATATCTTTACTCTTTATGATCTTTTCCAGCTCTTTCATGGGTGCCCTTCCTATTCCTAGGATCTTGTCACAAAAGGTCCCTAGTCATCTTCTTATCTCTTGACTGCATTCTCCATTCTGTTTGATCCAAGAAATCTTTAATTATTTCAATTTCCTCATTGTCTACGTTGAATGCATGTTGTTGTTGTTATTATTATTATTATTATTATTATTATTATTTGTATGTCCCACCTTTCCTTCAGATAAAGGCGGAAATACAGCAAATGAAATATACACAGTACAATCAATGAAATAATAAAAATAAAAACCTAATGCATCAAAATGTACACATAATACAGTATCAACAAAATATATTCACAATATCACCTATGCATAACATCAATTTAAACTCATACAATACAATATCAATAAAACAATCCACAATATAAACATAGTCAATCAATTACAGTTACTATACAGTTACAATAAGCATAGGTCAATCAGTTACAAATCCCAAAGTCCTGCCGCTGCTGGGGAGGGAGTCCGGCGGGCCTTCTTTATGAAGCGCCGCTCCCACCGGCACTCCGCCCTCCCTAAGTCCTCCGTGGGCAACAAAGGTGTTCCTCCGCGGGTGGCAAAAGGTGTTCCGGCACTGGCGCTGCTGGGGAGGGAGTCCAGCGGGCTGGCTCTATGGGGCGCCGCTCCCATCAGCGCTCCGCCCTCCCAAAGTCCTCTGCAGGTAGCAAAAGATATTCCGGCGCTGGCGCTGCTGGGGAGGGAGTCCGGCGGGTCGGCTTTATGGGGCGCCGCTCCCACCGGCGCTCTGCCCTCCCAAAATCCTCTGTGGGTGGCAAAGGTGTTCCTCCGCGGGCAGCAAAAGGTGTTCCGGCGCTGGCACTGCTGGGGAGGGAGACCGGCGGGCCGGCTTTATGGAGTGCCGCTCCCACAGGCGCTCCGCCCTCCCAAAGTACTCTGCGGGTGGCAAAGGTGTTCCGGCACTGGCGCTGTTGGGGAGGGAGTCCGGTGGGCTGGCTTTATGGGGCGCCACTCCCACCAGCGCTCCGCCCTCCCAAAGTCCTCTGTGGGTGGCAAAGGTGTTCCTCCTCAGGCGGCAAAAGATGTCCCGGCGCTGCCACCGGCGCTCCGCCCTCCCAAAGTCTTCTGTGGGTGGCAAAACATGCTCCAGCGCTGTCAGTCTTCCATGATCATTATTTTTGTTTTCTTAGTGTTCAGCAGCAAACCTCATTTTGCACCTTCCTTAGTAATTGTTCCAAGTCCATGATGGTTTCAGCTAATAATACCAAGTCACCCACATATCTTAGATAGTTGGTATTCCTTCCTCCTTTCTTCCTTCCTCCTCCTTCTTAGTCTAATCCTGCTCTTCATATGATGTTTCCTGTGTACAAGTTGCCTTTCACTGCCATGACTCAGTACTATGAAATTTGATCTACTTAGATTCCCTGCTCAGAGAGCAACATTCCACTGATCTAACCCAGGATTCCATCAGATAGAACCATGGCAGCAAAAGTGGTATCAATCAAAGTGCAAGAATTGTATAATGGGAATATGTCCATTGTCTGTTTTATTATTGTTGTGCAGTACTTTAGAACCTTCAGATCTAAGTAATTTATAAAGATTTGTAAATAAATGAATTATACTAGGACTTCTCCATTTCCGGGCTACACTTCTACGCGCCCTTTCACCACTGGTAGGCATTTTGCTAGGGCAATATGGCATCTGGTTCAGTGCCACTTTCCATGCCTTCCTTTTGAGGTAAGGCTTCTGCAAATGCAAAATTAATGCATTTGCAACAAAGGGAGGCAAGATTAGTTATTAAGAAAGAAATATTTAGGAAGCAGTTAGTTGAAATCTCACAGATAGCAATGAGAAGAGGTTTAAATTCTGATTTAAAAAGTTGAGCAGATTTTCCTTACCCAGAAAATTCCTCTGTCATTATGAAGGAAAATCAGTGGTGATTGCTAGGCAGCCTGAATGAATACTATTTCAAATACATAACATTTTAAAATGTTTTAGAAGCATATTTCAGTTTTTAAAAGGTCAGAATATTATCACTTTATATACAGCTACAAAACATTAGAAACTGTTCAGTTAGAATCTGCAATGGGGTTCCCCCCAAATGACAGAATGAGACAGTCTCCCATGATTTATCAGTTTGTGGGAAGCAGAATGGGGCTAGGGACTGAAAGGCCAAAGCAGGAGAGAGTCTCCTAACTCTTCTTGGTTAGTCAGAACCAGAATCGGTCTATCGACTCAAAGGCCGACACATTTCCTGTACGTGTTCCAGAAGTACAGAAGAGTAGTGCAATCTAGATTTGTAGGACAGTCATCTGGAGGACACATCCTACGGGTGGCATCTGCCCTGCATTTGTGGGGCCCCAGTCCTACCTTTCTAGGACCCTACCTATATTTCCAGGACACGTCCCACATTGCCACAGTAGAGTAGAAATCATTATTCTGTTCCTCTGAATAGATCTTTCTGTGGTCCTCCTGGTATTTCCTGGTATTTTCGATTTTAAATTTTGGAAGCCATAGGTAGCTTGTTCGTGATGTTCAAAACCTCTGGAGGTCTAAAATTTGGGAATGGCTGACTTCGAAGGCCTTTATCACACTGGGGCTAATTTTGGCATTAAAGAGAGATTAAAGTCCATTGAAATCATACCGGAAATAAAGCGAAAATGGAGAGTCTTTGCGCGAATGGTCACTACACGCAATTGTGGAGATAAAGTGGTGGGAAATGCATTGTCACTCAAATCCACAAAGGAAAGAGATGTGTGTTAATGCTTCTTTGTGACCTCTTGAATGGAAGCTTTGTACGGCGTCATGTGAAATAGTTTCATGTAATCATGGGATTTTTCCAGGATATTCATGGGATAAATGCCCAATCTCTTTCGTATGATCAACTCCTAAGCCATGGAGTGTCCCTTCTCGTATTGTTTATTGGGAACCAGAAGTGGCTTAGCAACTCAAAGGCCAACACATTTCCAGGACATGTCTTACAAGTTGAGAAGAGTAGGGCAATCTGGATTTGTAGGACAGCTATGTGGAAGACACATCCCTCCCGTCATTTGTAGGGCCCCGGCCCAAATTTCTACGACACGCCCCACATTGCCACAGCAGGGTATAATTCATGATAGTGTCCCTCTGAAGAGGTTTTTTTTCTTGGTCCTCCATTTGTTCTTGACTTCTATTAACAGAAACTCTAGCTACCGTACCTTGCTCAAGAGTCAGGTGTTGTGGGAGGTGAGGTTCAAAACATCTGGAGGTCCAAAGTCTGGGAATGGCTGACTTGTAAGACAGAGAGTTTTCCAACTCTAATTGCTCAGTGGGAATGAGAATGGGCTCATGAACAGAAAGACCAACACATTTCCAGGATATGTCCTACAAGTGGAGAAGAGTAGGGCAATCTCGATTTTCAGCACAGCCATGTGGCGGAAAAGTGGAGGCAGCCCAGGATTTGTAGGACCCCTGACCTACATTTTCAGGACCTGAGCTTAATTTCCAGGTCACATCTCACATTTCCATTATAGAGTAAAATTCATGATCGTGTTCCTCTACACACATCTTGCCGTGTTCCTCCAGGCGCTATGACTTGAACTCCCAGAGTCCCAAGCTAGCTTGGCTCCGCTTTGACAGAGGAGCAGGCTATAAATAAATCACGTTTGGGTATGGCTGAGTTCTATGTCACTAAGTCTCCCAAGATTTGTCGGTTTGTGGGAAGCAGAATGGGGCTAGGGACTGAAAGGCCAAAGCAGGAGAGATGGCAGAATTGTCGGAGCCATCCTCCATTGCCAGCAGCCGTCCTCCATATTCAGGTGGCATCCTTGATCTCCAGGAAAGGTTCCCCCATGTACACAGTAGGTTTCGTTTGTTGTAGAGCAGCAAATTTCTAGGGCTTGCTCTGATGAATGTGTTTTGAGGAGATGCCTGAATGTGTGGGATGCGTGTCAGATTTGTAGGGCAGTGGTAGAGGCAGATGAGATTGCAAGGGGGTATATTTGGAAGTTTGTAGGATGGTCCTGCATTGGAGGCTGGTTTTTCGTAATGGAATGAATATCTGTAGGAAGTCCTCCATGGGGAGGGTGGGTCTACATAGGACAAAGTAGGCTTGAAGGACAGTCCTACATGTGGAGGACGGTCCTACGTATGAGATTTCAGATTTGTAGGAAAGTCCTACATGTGGAGGACAGTCCTATGTCGGACATTTCAGATTTGGAGCACAGTCCTACATTTGTAGGGCAGCCCTACATTTGGAGGATGGTCCTACATTTGGAGGATGGTCCTACATTTGGAGGACTGTCCTACGTAGGACATTTCAGGTTTGTAGGACGGTCCTACATGTGGAGGACAGTCATGCGAAGGACATTTCAGTTTCTTAGGACAGCACTACATGTGGAGAACAGTCCTACGTAGCACAATCTAGATTTGTAGGAAAGACCTACTTGTGGGGGATGACATTTCAGATTTGGAGCACTGTCCTACATTTGTAGGGCAGCCCTAAATTTGGAGGGCGGAACTACATTTGGAGGACGGTCCTACATTTGGAGGATGGCCCAATAATTGGAGGACAGTCCTACATTTGGAGGACTGTCCCACATTTGGAGGACGGTCCTACATATGACGGACGGTCCTACAATTGGAGGACGGTCCTACAATTGGAGGGCAGTCCTACATTGGGAGGACAGTCCTACATTGGGAGGACAGCCTTACATTTGGAGGACGGTCCTACATTTGCAGGACGGTCCTACGTAGGACATTTCAGGTTTGTAGGACAGTCCTACATGTGGAGAACAGTCCTGCGAAGGACATTTCAGTTTCTTCAGACAGCACTACATGTGGAGAACAGTCCTACGTAGCACAATCTAGATTTGTAGGAAAGACCTACATGTGGAGGACAGTCCTATGTCGGACATCTGAGATTTGGAGCACAGTCCTACATTTGTAGGGCAGCCCTACATTTGGAGGTTGGTCCTACATTTGGAGGACGGTCCTACAATTGGAGGACGGTCCTGCAATGGGGGGACTGTCCTACATTTGTAGGACGGTCCTACATTTGTAGGACGGTCCTACATTTAGAGGACAGCCCTACATTTGGAGGACGGTCCTACGTTTGTAGGATGGTCATACATTTGGAAGACAGTCCTACATTTGGAGGACAGTACTACGTAGGACATTTCAGTTTCTTCGGACAGCACTACATGTGGAGAACAGTCCTACGTAGCACAATCTAGATTTGTAGGAAAGACCTACATGTGGGGGATGGTTTGTAGGGCTGTCGTACATTTGGAAGATTGTAAGACAGGCCTATATGTGGAAGATGTCCTAACTAGGGCAATCCAGGTTTTTAGGAGAGTTGTACATGTTGAGGACAGTCCTTCGTAGGAAAACACAGTTTTGCAAGGTAGTTTTACATGTGGAGTACAGTCCTACATACGGTGATCCAGGTTTGTAGGACGGCCCTACATGTGGAGAGTGGTCCTGTGTAGGACATTTCAGATTTGGAGGAGAGTACGACACAGGAGTCCTACGCAGGAGCAGCCAGAGTTGTAGGACAGTCCTACTTGTGGGAGACGAGCCTCTATGAGGCAAACCACAGTTGTACTACACCCCAAGAAGTCCGGCACAGACCAACGCAACAAAATCCTTTTTTCTAGGAATGTCTTACAACTCCATTACATTTCGGAAACCCAGATTTCTACCACAGCCATGTGGAGGACACAGCCTACAGATGGAGGCTGCCCTCCACGTTTGCAGAACCCGATCCAAATTTCCAGCATATCTCCACCATTCCCAAAAGAAAATAGGATTCATTATTTCCTCTTTCCTTGCTTCTCTAGGTGGTTTAAACTTCAACTCCCAGAAGTCCTAGGTAACTTGGACAAGCGCCAGCGGTTGTGGAACCTAAAGCCCTAAACATTTTGAGGGCCAAATTTTGGGAAGGGCTTACTTCTCTGAGAGAGTCTCCTAACTCTTCTTGGTTAGTCAGAACCAGAATCGGTCTATCGACTCAAAGGCCGACACATTTCCTGTACGTGTTCCAGAAGTACAGAAGAGTAGTGCAATCTAGATTTGTAGGACAGTCATCTGGAGGACACATCCTACGGGTGGCATCTGCCCTGCATTTGTAGGGCCCCAGTCCTACCTTTCTAGGACCCGACCTATATTTCCAGGACACGTCCCACATTGCCACAGTAGAGTAGAAATCATTATTCTGTTCCTCTGAATAGATCTTTCTGTGGTCCTCCTGGTATTTTCGATTTCAAATTTTGGAAGCCATAGGTAGCTTGTTCGTGACGTTCAAAACCTCTGGAGGTCTAAAATTTGGGAATGGCTGACTTCGAAGGCCTTTATCACACTGGGGCTAATTTTGGCATTAAAGAGAGATTAAAGTCCATTGAAATCATACCGGAAATAAAGCGAAAATGGAGAGTCATTGCGCGAATGGTCACTACACGCAATTGTGGAGATAAAGCGGTGGGAAATGCATTGTCACTCAAATCCCCAAAGGAAACAGATGTGTGTTAATAGTTCTTTGAGACCTCTTGAATGGAAGCTTTGTACGGCGTCATGTGAAATAGTTTCATGTAATCACGGGATTTTTCCAGGATATTCATGGGATAAATGCCCAATCTCTTTCGTATAATAAACTCCTAAGCCATGGAGTGTCCCTTCTCGTATTGTTTATTGGGAACCAGAAGTGGCTTAGCAACTCAAAGGCCAACACATTTCCAGGACATGTCTTACAAGTTGAGAAGAGTAGGGCAATCTGGATTTGTAGGACAGCTATGTGGAGGACACATCCCTCCCATCATTTGTAGGGCCCCGGCCCAAATTTCTACGACACGCCCCACATTGCCACAGCAGGGTATAATTCATGACTGTGTCCCTCTGAACAGATCTTTTCTTGGTCCTCCATTTGTTTTTGACTTCGATTTCCAGAAACCCTAGCTACCGTACCTTGCTCAAGAGTCAGGAGTTGTGGGAGGTGAGGTTCAAAACATCTGGAGGTCCAAAGTCTGGGAATGGCTGACTTGTAAGACAGAGAGTTTTCCAACTCTAATTGCTCAGTGGGAACGAGAATGGGCTCATGAACAGAAAGACCAACACATTTCCAGGATATGTCCTACAAGTGGAGAAGAGTAGGGCAATCTCGATTTTCAGCACAGCCATGTGGCGGAAAAGTGGAGGCAGCCCAGGAATGTAGGACCCCTGTCCTACATTTTCAGGACCTGAGCTTAATTTCCAGGTCACATCTCACATTTCCATAATAGAGTAAAATTCATGATCGTGTTCCTCTACACACATCTTGCCGTATTCCTCCAGGCGCTATGACTTGAACTCCCAGAGTCCCCAGCTAGCTTGGCTCCGCTTTGACAGAGGAGCAGGCTATAAATAAATCACGTTTGGGTATGGCTGAGTTCTATGTCACAGAGTCTCCCAAGATTTGTCGGTTTGTGGGAAGCAGAATGGGGCTAGGGACTGAAAGGCCAAAGCAGGAGAGATGGCAGAATTGTCGGAGCCATCCTCCATTGCCAGCAGCCGTCCTCCATATTCAGGTGGCATCCTTGATCTCCAGGAAAGGTCCCCCATGTAGACAGTAGGTTTCGTTTGTTGTAGAGCAGCAAATTTCTAGGGCTTGCTCTGATGAATGTGTTTTGAGGAGATGCCTGAATGTGTGGGATGCGTGTCAGATTTGTAGGGCAGTGGTAGAGGCAGATGAGATTGCAAGGGGGTATGTTTGGAAATTTGTAGGATGGTCCTGCATTGGAGGCTGGTTTTTCGTAGGGGAATGAATATGTGTAGGAAGTCCTCGATGTGGAGGCTGGCTCTACATAGGACAAAGTAGGCTTGTAGGACAGTCCTGCATGTGGAGGACGGTCCTACGTATGAGATTTCAGATTTGTAGGAAAGTCCTACATGTGGAGGACAGTCCTATGTCGGACATCTGAGATTTGGAGCACAGCCCTACATTTGTAGGGCAGCCCTACATTTTTAGGGCGGTCCTGCATTTGGAGGACGGCCCTACATTTGGAGGACGGCCCTACATTTGGAGGACAGTCCTGCATTTGTAGGACGGTCCTACATTTGTAGGACGGTCCTACATTTGGAGGACAATCCTACATTTGGAGGACAGTCCTATATTTGGATGACGGTCCTACATTTGTAGGACGGTCCTACATTTGGAGGATGGTCCTACATTTGGAGGACGGTCCTCCATTTGTAGGACGGTCCTACATTTGTAGGGCGGTCCTACATTTGTAGGACGGTCCTACATTTGTAGGACGGTCCTACGTAGGACATTTCAGGTTTGTAGGACAGTCCTGCATGTGGAGGACAGTCCTGCGAAGGACATTTCAGTTTCTTCAGACAGCACTACATGTGGAGAACAGTCCTACGTAGCACAATCTAGATTTGTAGGAAAGACCTACATGTGGGGGATGGTTTGTAGGGCTGTCGTACATTTGGAAGATTGTAAGACAGGCCTATATGTGGAAGATGTCCTAACTAGGGCAATCCAGGTTTTTAGGAGAGTTCTACATGTTGAGGACAGTCCTTCGTAGGAAAACACAGTTTTGCAAGGCACTTTTACATGTGGAGTACAGTCCTACATACGGTGATCCAGGTTTGTAGGACGGCCCTACATGTGGAGAGTGGTCCTTTGTAGGACATTTCAGATTTGGAGGAGAGTACGACACAGGAGTCCTACGCAGGAGCAGCCAGAGTTGTAGGACAGTCCTACTTGTGGGAGACGAGCCTCTATGAGGCAAACCACAGTTGTACTACACCCCAAGAAGTCCGGCACAGACCAACGCAACAAAATCCTTTTTTCTAGGAATGTCTTACAACTCCATTACATTTCGGAAACCTAGATTTCTACCACAGCCATGTGGAGGACACAGCCTACAGATGGAGGCTGCCCTCCACGTTTGCAGAACCCGACCCAAATTACCAGCATATCTCCACCATTCCCAAAAGAAAATAGGATTCATTATTTCCTCTTTCCTTGCTTCTCTAGGTGGTTTAAACTTCAACTCGCAGAAGTCCTAGGTAATTTGGACAAGCGTCAGCGGTTGTGGAACCTAAAGCCCTAAACATTTTGAGGGCCAAATTTTGGGAAGGGCTTACTTCTCTGAGAGAGTCTCCTAACTCTTCTTGGTTAGTCAGAACCAGAATCGGTCTATCGACTCAAAGGCCGACACATTTCCTGTACGTGTTCCAGAAGTACAGAAGTGTAGTGCAATCTAGATTTGTAGGACAGTCATCTGGAGGACACATCCTACGGGTGGCATCTGCCCTGCATTTGTAGGGCCCCAGTCCTACCTTTCTAGGACCCGACCTATATTTCCAGGACACGTCCCACATTGCCACAGTAGAGTAGAAATCATTATTCTGTTCCTCTGAATAGATCTTTCTGTGGTCCTCCTGGTATTTTCGATTTCAAATTCTGGAAGCCATAGGTAGCTTGTTCGTGACGTTCAAAACCTCTGGAGGTCTAAAATTTGGGAATGGCTGACTTCGAAGGCCTTTATCACACTGGGGCTAATTTTGGCATTAAAGAGAGATTAAAGTCCATTGAAATCATACCGGAAATAAAGCGAAAATGGAGAGTCATTGCGCGAATGGTCACTACACGCAATTGTGGAGATAAAGCGGTGGGAAATGCATTGTCACTCAAATCCCCAAAGGAAAGAGATGTGTGTTAATGCTTCTTTGTGACCTCTTGAATGGAAGCTTTGTACGGCGTCATGTGAAATAGTTTCATGTAATCACGGGATTTTTCCAGGATATTCATGGGATAAATGCCCAATCTCTTTCGTATGATCAACTCCTAAGCCATGGAGTGTCCCTTCTCGTATTGTTTATTGGGAACCAGAAGTGGCTTAGCAACTCAAAGGCCAACACATTTCCAGGACATGTCTTACAAGTTGAGAAGAGTAGGGCAATCTGGATTTGTAGGACAGCTATGTGGAGGACACATCCCTCCCATCATTTGTTGGGCCCCGGCCCAAATTTCTACGACACGCCCCACATTGCCACAGCAGGGTATAATTCATGACTGTGTCCCTCTGAACAGATCTTTTCTTGGTCCTCCATTTGTTTTTGACTTCGTTTTCCAGAAACCCTAGCTACCGTACCTTGCTCAAGAGTCAGGAGTTGTGGGAGGTGAGGTTCAAAACATCTGGAGGTCCAAAGTCTGGGAATGGCTGACTTGTAAGACAGAGAGTTTTCCAACTCTAATTGCTCAGTGGGAACGAGAATGGGCTCATGAACAGAAAGACCAACACATTTCCAGGATATGTCCTACAAGTGGAGAAGAGTAGGGCAATCTCGATTTTCAGCACAGCCATGTGGCGGAAAAGTGGAGGCAGCCCAGGAATGTAGGACCCCTGTCCTACATTTTCAGGACCTGAGCTTAATTTCCAGGTCACATCTCACATTTCCATAATAGAGTAAAATTCATGATCGTGTTCCTCTACACACATCTTGCCGTATTCCTCCAGGCGCTATGACTTGAACTCCCAGAGTCCCCAGCTAGCTTGGCTCCGCTTTGACAGAGGAGCAGGCTATAAATAAATCACGTTTGGGTATGGCTGAGTTCTATGTCACAGAGTCTCCCAAGATTTGTCGGTTTGTGGGAAGCAGAATGGGGCTAGGGACTGAAAGGCCAAAGCAGGAGAGATGGCAGAATTGTCGGAGCCATCCTCCATTGCCAGCAGCCGTCCTCCATATTCAGGTGGCATCCTTGATCTCCAGGAAAGGTCCCCCATGTAGACAGTAGGTTTCGTTTGTTGTAGAGCAGCAAATTTCTAGGGCTTGCTCTGATGAATGTGTTTTGAGGAGATGCCTGAATGTGTGGGATGCGTGTCAGATTTGTAGGGCAGTGGTAGAGGCAGATGAGATTGCAAGGGGGTATGTTTGGAAATTTGTAGGATGGTCCTGCATTGGAGGCTGGTTTTTCGTAGGGGAATGAATATGTGTAGGAAGTCCTCGATGTGGAGGCTGGCTCTACATAGGACAAAGTAGGCTTGTAGGACAGTCCTGCATGTGGAGGACGGTCCTACGTATGAGATTTCAGATTTGTAGGAAAGTCCTACATGTGGAGGACAGTCCTATGTCGGACATCTGAGATTTGGAGCACAGCCCTACATTTGTAGGGCAGCCCTACATTTTTAGGGCGGTCCTGCATTTGGAGGACGGCCCTACATTTGGAGGACAGTCCTACATTTGGAGGACAGTCCTGCATTTGGAGGACGGTCCTGCATTTGGAGGTTGGTCCTACATTTGGAGGACAGTCCTACAATTGGAGGACGGTCCTACATTTGGAGGATGGCCCTACATTTGGAGGACGGTCCTACATTTGTGGGACGGTCCTACATTTGTAGGACGGTCCTACATTTAGAGGACAGCCCTACATTTGGAGGACGGTTCTTACGTTTGTAGGATGGTCATACATTTGGAAGACAGTCCTACATTTGGAGGACAGTACTACGTAGGACATTTCAGTTTCTTCGGACAGCACTACATGTGGAGAACAGTCCTACGTAGCACAATCTAGATTTGTAGGAAAGACCTACATGTGGGGGATGGTTTGTAGGGCTGTCGTACATTTGGAAGATTGTAAGACAGGCCTATATGTTGAAGATGTCCTAACTAGGGCAATCCAGGTTTTTAGGAGAGTTGTACATGTTGAGGACAGTCCTTCGTAGGAAAACACAGTTTTGCAAGGTAGTTTTACATGTGGAGTACAGTCCTACATACGGTGATCCAGGTTTGTAGGACGGCCCTACATGTGGAGAGTGGTCCTGTGTAGGACATTTCAGATTTCGAGGAGAGTACGACACAGGAGTCCTACGCAGGAGCAGCCAGAGTTGTAGGACAGTCCTACTTGTGGGAGACGAGCCTCTATGAGGCAAACCACAGTTGTACTACACCCCAAGAAGTCCGGCACAGTCCAACGCAACAAACTTTTTTCTAGGAATGTCTTACAACTCCATTACATTTCGGAAACCCAGATTTCTACCACAGCCATGTGGAGGACACAGCCTACAGATGGAGGCTGCCCTCCACGTTTGCAGAACCCGACCCAAATTACCAGCATATCTCCACCATTCCCAAAAGAAAATAGGATTCATTATTTCCTCTTTCCTTGCTTCTCTAGGTGGTTTAAACTTCAACTCCCAGAAGTCCCAGGTAACTTGGACAAGCGCCAGCGGTTGTGGAACCTAAAGCCCTAAACATTTTGAGGGCCAAATTTTGGGAAGGGCTTACTTCTCTGAGAGAGTCTCCTAACTCTTCTTGGTTAGTCAGAACCAGAATCGGTCTATCGACTCAAAGGCCGACACATTTCCTGTACGTGTTCCAGAAGTACAGAAGAGTAGTGCAATCTAGATTTGTAGGACAGTCATCTGGAGGACACATCCTACGGGTGGCATCTGCCCTGCATTTGTAGGGCCCCAGTCCTACCTTTCTAGGACCCGACCTATATTTCCAGGACACGTCCCACATTGCCACAGTAGAGTAGAAATCATTATTCTGTTCCTCTGAATAGATCTTTCTGTGGTCCTCCTGGTATTTTCGATTTCAAATTTTGGAAGCCATAGGTAGCTTGTTCGTGACGTTCAAAACCTCTGGAGGTCTAAAATTTGGGAATGGCTGACTTCGAAGGCCTTTATCACACTGGGGCTAATTTTGGCATTAAAGAGAGATTAAAGTCCATTGAAATCATACCGGAAATAAAGCGAAAATGGAGAGTCATTGCGCGAATGGTCACTACACGCAATTGTGGAGATAAAGCGGTGGGAAATGCATTGTCACTCAAATCCCCAAAGGAAACAGATGTGTGTTAATAGTTCTTTGAGACCTCTTGAATGGAAGCTTTGTACGGCGTCATGTGAAATAGTTTCATGTAATCACGGGATTTTTCCAGGATATTCATGGGATAAATGCCCAATCTCTTTCGTATAATAAACTCCTAAGCCATGGAGTGTCCCTTCTCGTATTGTTTATTGGGAACCAGAAGTGGCTTAGCAACTCAAAGGCCAACACATTTCCAGGACATGTCTTACAAGTTGAGAAGAGTAGGGCAATCTGGATTTGTAGGACAGCTATGTGGAGGACACATCCCTCCCATCATTTGTAGGGCCCCGGCCCAAATTTCTACGACACGCCCCACATTGCCACAGCAGGGTATAATTCATGACTGTGTCCCTCTGAACAGATCTTTTCTTGGTCCTCCATTTGTTTTTGACTTCGATTTCCAGAAACCCTAGCTACCGTACCTTGCTCAAGAGTCAGGAGTTGTGGGAGGTGAGGTTCAAAACATCTGGAGGTCCAAAGTCTGGGAATGGCTGACTTGTAAGACAGAGAGTTTTCCAACTCTAATTGCTCAGTGGGAACGAGAATGGGCTCATGAACAGAAAGACCAACACATTTCCAGGATATGTCCTACAAGTGGAGAAGAGTAGGGCAATCTCGATTTTCAGCACAGCCATGTGGCGGAAAAGTGGAGGCAGCCCAGGAATGTAGGACCCCTGTCCTACATTTTCAGGACCTGAGCTTAATTTCCAGGTCACATCTCACATTTCCATAATAGAGTAAAATTCATGATCGTGTTCCTCTACACACATCTTGCCGTATTCCTCCAGGCGCTATGACTTGAACTCCCAGAGTCCCCAGCTAGCTTGGCTCCGCTTTGACAGAGGAGCAGGCTATAAATAAATCACGTTTGGGTATGGCTGAGTTCTATGTCACAGAGTCTCCCAAGATTTGTCGGTTTGTGGGAAGCAGAATGGGGCTAGGGACTGAAAGGCCAAAGCAGGAGAGATGGCAGAATTGTCGGAGCCATCCTCCATTGCCAGCAGCCGTCCTCCATATTCAGGTGGCATCCTTGATCTCCAGGAAAGGTCCCCCATGTAGACAGTAGGTTTCGTTTGTTGTAGAGCAGCAAATTTCTAGGGCTTGCTCTGATGAATGTGTTTTGAGGAGATGCCTGAATGTGTGGGATGCGTGTCAGATTTGTAGGGCAGTGGTAGAGGCAGATGAGATTGCAAGGGGGTATGTTTGGAAATTTGTAGGATGGTCCTGCATTGGAGGCTGGTTTTTCGTAGGGGAATGAATATGTGTAGGAAGTCCTCGATGTGGAGGCTGGCTCTACATAGGACAAAGTAGGCTTGTAGGACAGTCCTGCATGTGGAGGACGGTCCTACGTATGAGATTTCAGATTTGTAGGAAAGTCCTACATGTGGAGGACAGTCCTATGTCGGACATCTGAGATTTGGAGCACAGCCCTACATTTGTAGGGCAGCCCTACATTTTTAGGGCGGTCCTGCATTTGGAGGACGGCCCTACATTTGGAGGACAGTCCTACATTTGGAGGACAGTCCTGCATTTGTAGGACGGTCCTACATTTGTAGGACGGTCCTACATTTGGAGGACAATCCTACATTTGGAGGACAGTCCTACATTTGGATGACGGTCCTACATTTGTAGGACGGTCCTACATTTGGAGGATGGCCCTACATTTGGAGGACGGTCCTCCATTTGTAGGACGGTCCTACATTTGTAGGGCGGTCCTACATTTGTAGGGCGGTCCTACATTTGTAGGACGGTCCTACATTTGTAGGACGGTCCTACGTAGGACATTTCAGGTTTGTAGGACAGTCCTGCATGTGGAGGACAGTCCTGCGAAGGACATTTCAGTTTCTTCAGACAGCACTACATGTGGAGAACAGTCCTACGTAGCACAATCTAGATTTGTAGGAAAGACCTACATGTGGGGGATGGTTTATAGGGCTGTCGTACATTTGGAAGATTGTAAGACAGGCCTATATGTGGAAGATGTCCTAACTAGGGCAATCCAGGTTTTTAGGAGAGTTCTACATGTTGAGGACAGTCCTTCGTAGGAAAACACAGTTTTGCAAGGCACTTTTACATGTGGAGTACAGTCCTACATACGGTGATCCAGGTTTGTAGGACGGCCCTACATGTGGAGAGTGGTCCTTTGTAGGACATTTCAGATTTGGAGGAGAGTACGACACAGGAGTCCTACGCAGGAGCAGCCAGAGTTGTAGGACAGTCCTACTTGTGGGAGACGAGCCTCTATGAGGCAAACCACAGTTGTACTACACCCCAAGAAGTCCGGCACAGACCAACGCAACAAAATCCTTTTTTCTAGGAATGTCTTACAACTCCATTACATTTCGGAAACCTAGATTTCTACCACAGCCATGTGGAGGACACAGCCTACAGATGGAGGCTGCCCTCCACGTTTGCAGAACCTGACCCAAATTACCAGCATATCTCCACCATTCCCAAAAGAAAATAGGATTCATTATTTCCTCTTTCCTTGCTTCTCTAGGTGGTTTAAACTTCAACTCCCAGAAGTCCTAGGTAATTTGGACAAGCGTCAGCGGTTGTGGAACCTAAAGCCCTAAACATTTTGAGGGCCAAATTTTGGGAAGGGCTTACTTCTCTGAGAGAGTCTCCTAACTCTTCTTGGTTAGTCAGAACCAGAATCGGTCTATCGACTCAAAGGCCGACACATTTCCTGTACGTGTTCCAGAAGTACAGAAGAGTAGTGCAATCTAGATTTGTAGGACAGTCATCTGGAGGACACATCCTACGGGTGGCATCTGCCCTGCATTTGTAGGGCCCCAGTCCTACCTTTCTAGGACCCGACCTATATTTCCAGGACACGTCCCACATTGCCACAGTAGAGTAGAAATCATTATTCTGTTCCTCTGAATAGATCTTTCTGTGGTCCTCCTGGTATTTTCGATTTCAAATTCTGGAAGCCATAGGTAGCTTGTTCGTGACGTTCAAAACCTCTGGAGGTCTAAAATTTGGGAATGGCTGACTTCGAAGGCCTTTATCACACTGGGGCTAATTTTGGCATTAAAGAGAGATTAAAGTCCATTGAAATCATACCGGAAATAAAGCGAAAATGGAGAGTCATTGCGCGAATGGTCACTACACGCAATTGTGGAGATAAAGCGGTGGGAAATGCATTGTCACTCAAATCCCCAAAGGAAAGAGATGTGTGTTAATGCTTCTTTGTGACCTCTTGAATGGAAGCTTTGTACGGCGTCATGTGAAATAGTTTCATGTAATCACGGGATTTTTCCAGGATATTCATGGGATAAATGCCCAATCTCTTTCGTATGATCAACTCCTAAGCCATGGAGTGTCCCTTCTCGTATTGTTTATTGGGAACCAGAAGTGGCTTAGCAACTCAAAGGCCAACACATTTCCAGGACATGTCTTACAAGTTGAGAAGAGTAGGGCAATCTGGATTTGTAGGACAGCTATGTGGAGGACACATCCCTCCCATCATTTGTTGGGCCCCGGCCCAAATTTCTACGACACGCCCCACATTGCCACAGCAGGGTATAATTCATGACTGTGTCCCTCTGAACAGATCTTTTCTTGGTCCTCCATTTGTTTTTGACTTCGTTTTCCAGAAACCCTAGCTACCGTACCTTGCTCAAGAGTCAGGAGTTGTGGGAGGTGAGGTTCAAAACATCTGGAGGTCCAAAGTCTGGGAATGGCTGACTTGTAAGACAGAGAGTTTTCCAACTCTAATTGCTCAGTGGGAACGAGAATGGGCTCATGAACAGAAAGACCAACACATTTCCAGGATATGTCCTACAAGTGGAGAAGAGTAGGGCAATCTCGATTTTCAGCACAGCCATGTGGCGGAAAAGTGGAGGCAGCCCAGGAATGTAGGACCCCTGTCCTACATTTTCAGGACCTGAGCTTAATTTCCAGGTCACATCTCACATTTCCATAATAGAGTAAAATTCATGATCGTGTTCCTCTACACACATCTTGCCGTATTCCTCCAGGCGCTATGACTTGAACTCCCAGAGTCCCCAGCTAGCTTGGCTCCGCTTTGACAGAGGAGCAGGCTATAAATAAATCACGTTTGGGTATGGCTGAGTTCTATGTCACAGAGTCTCCCAAGATTTGTCGGTTTGTGGGAAGCAGAATGGGGCTAGGGACTGAAAGGCCAAAGCAGGAGAGATGGCAGAATTGTCGGAGCCATCCTCCATTGCCAGCAGCCGTCCTCCATATTCAGGTGGCATCCTTGATCTCCAGGAAAGGTCCCCCATGTAGACAGTAGGTTTCGTTTGTTGTAGAGCAGCAAATTTCTAGGGCTTGCTCTGATGAATGTGTTTTGAGGAGATGCCTGAATGTGTGGGATGCGTGTCAGATTTGTAGGGCAGTGGTAGAGGCAGATGAGATTGCAAGGGGGTATGTTTGGAAATTTGTAGGATGGTCCTGCATTGGAGGCTGGTTTTTCGTAGGGGAATGAATATGTGTAGGAAGTCCTCGATGTGGAGGCTGGCTCTACATAGGACAAAGTAGGCTTGTAGGACAGTCCTGCATGTGGAGGACGGTCCTACGTATGAGATTTCAGATTTGTAGGAAAGTCCTACATGTGGAGGACAGTCCTATGTCGGACATCTGAGATTTGGAGCACAGCCCTACATTTGTAGGGCAGCCCTACATTTTTAGGGCGGTCCTGCATTTGGAGGACGGCCCTACATTTGGAGGACAGTCCTACATTTGGAGGACAGTCCTGCATTTGGAGGACGGTCCTGCATTTGGAGGTTGGTCCTACATTTGGAGGACAGTCCTACAATTGGAGGACGGTCCTACATTTGGAGGATGGCCCTACATTTGGAGGACGGTCCTACATTTGTGGGACGGTCCTACATTTGTAGGACGGTCCTACATTTAGAGGACAGCCCTACATTTGGAGGACGGTCCTACGTTTGTAGGATGGTCATACATTTGGAAGACAGTCCTACATTTGGAGGGCAGTACTACGTAGGACATTTCAGTTTCTTCGGACAGCACTACATGTGGAGAACAGTCCTACGTAGCACAATCTAGATTTGTAGGAAAGACCTACATGTGGGGGATGGTTTGTAGGGCTGTCGTACATTTGGAAGATTGTAAGACAGGCCTATATGTTGAAGATGTCCTAACTAGGGCAATCCAGGTTTTTAGGAGAGTTGTACATGTTGAGGACAGTCCTTCGTAGGAAAACACAGTTTTGCAAGGTAGTTTTACATGTGGAGTACAGTCCTACATACGGTGATCCAGGTTTGTAGGACGGCCCTACATGTGGAGAGTGGTCCTGTGTAGGACATTTCAGATTTCGAGGAGAGTACGACACAGGAGTCCTACGCAGGAGCAGCCAGAGTTGTAGGACAGTCCTACTTGTGGGAGACGAGCCTCTATGAGGCAAACCACAGTTGTACTACAACCCAAGAAGTCCGGCACAGTCCAACGCAACAAACTTTTTTCTAGGAATGTCTTACAACTCCATTACATTTCGGAAACCCAGATTTCTACCACAGCCATGTGGAGGACACAGCCTACAGATGGAGGGTGCCCTCCACGTTTGCAGAACCCGATCCAAATTTCCAGCATATCTCCACCATTCCCAAAAGAAAATAGGATTCATTATTTCCTCTTTCCTTGCTTCTCTAGGTGGTTTAAACTTCAACTCCCAGAAGTCCTAGGTAACTTGGACAAGCGCCAGCGGTTGTGGAACCTAAAGCCCTAAACATTTTGAGGGCCAAATTTTGGGAAGGGCTTACTTCTCTGAGAGAGTCTCCTAACTCTTCTTGGTTAGTCAGAACCAGAATCGGTCTATCGACTCAAAGGCCGACACATTTCCTGTACGTGTTCCAGAAGTACAGAAGAGTAGTGCAATCTAGATTTGTAGGACAGTCATCTGGAGGACACATCCTACGGGTGGCATCTGCCCTGCATTTGTAGGGCCCCAGTCCTACCTTTCTAGGACCCGACCTATATTTCCAGGACACGTCCCACATTGCCACAGTAGAGTAGAAATCATTATTCTGTTCCTCTGAATAGATCTTTCTGTGGTCCTCCTGGTATTTTCGATTTCAAATTCTGGAAGCCATAGGTAGCTTGTTCGTGACGTTCAAAACCTCTGGAGGTCTAAAATTTGGGAATGGCTGACTTCGAAGGCCTTTATCACACTGGGGCTAATTTTGGCATTAAAGAGAGATTAAAGTCCATTGAAATCATACCGGAAATAAAGCGAAAATGGAGAGTCATTGCGCGAATGGTCACTACACGCAATTGTGGAGATAAAGCGGTGGGAAATGCATTGTCACTCAAATCCCCAAAGGAAACAGATGTGTGTTAATAGTTCTTTGAGACCTCTTGAATGGAAGCTTTGTACGGCGTCATGTGAAATAGTTTCATGTAATCACGGGATTTTTCCAGGATATTCATGGGATAAATGCCCAATCTCTTTCGTATAATAAACTCCTAAGCCATGGAGTGTCCCTTCTCGTATTGTTTATTGGGAACCAGAAGTGGCTTAGCAACTCAAAGGCCAACACATTTCCAGGACATGTCTTACAAGTTGAGAAGAGTAGGGCAATCTGGATTTGTAGGACAGCTATGTGGAGGACACATCCCTCCCATCATTTGTTGGGCCCCGGCCCAAATTTCTACGACACGCCCCACATTGCCACAGCAGGGTATAATTCATGACTGTGTCCCTCTGAACAGATCTTTTCTTGGTCCTCCATTTGTTTTTGACTTCGTTTTCCAGAAACCCTAGCTACCGTACCTTGCTCAAGAGTCAGGAGTTGTGGGAGGTGAGGTTCAAAACATCTGGAGGTCCAAAGTCTGGGAATGGCTGACTTGTAAGACAGAGAGTTTTCCAACTCTAATTGCTCAGTGGGAACGAGAATGGGCTCATGAACAGAAAGACCAACACATTTCCAGGATATGTCCTACAAGTGGAGAAGAGTAGGGCAATCTCGATTTTCAGCACAGCCATGTGGCGGAAAAGTGGAGGCAGCCCAGGAATGTAGGACCCCTGTCCTACATTTTCAGGACCTGAGCTTAATTTCCAGGTCACATCTCACATTTCCATAATAGAGTAAAATTCATGATCGTGTTCCTCTACACACATCTTGCCGTATTCCTCCAGGCGCTATGACTTGAACTCCCAGAGTCCCCAGCTAGCTTGGCTCCGCTTTGACAGAGGAGCAGGCTATAAATAAATCACGTTTGGGTATGGCTGAGTTCTATGTCACAGAGTCTCCCAAGATTTGTCGGTTTGTGGGAAGCAGAATGGGGCTAGGGACTGAAAGGCCAAAGCAGGAGAGATGGCAGAATTGTCGGAGCCATCCTCCATTGCCAGCAGCCGTCCTCCATATTCAGGTGGCATCCTTGATCTCCAGGAAAGGTCCCCCATGTAGACAGTAGGTTTCGTTTGTTGTAGAGCAGCAAATTTCTAGGGCTTGCTCTGATGAATGTGTTTTGAGGAGATGCCTGAATGTGTGGGATGCGTGTCAGATTTGTAGGGCAGTGGTAGAGGCAGATGAGATTGCAAGGGGGTATGTTTGGAAATTTGTAGGATGGTCCTGCATTGGAGGCTGGTTTTTCGTAGGGGAATGAATATGTGTAGGAAGTCCTCGATGTGGAGGCTGCCTCTACATAGGACAAAGTAGGCTTGTAGGACAGTCCTGCATGTGGAGGACGGTTCTACGTATGAGATTTCAGATTTGTAGGAAAGTCCTACATGTGGAGGACAGTCCTATGTCGGACATCTGAGATTTGGAGCACAGCCCTACATTTGTAGGGCAGCCCTACATTTTTAGGGCGGTCCTGCATTTGTAGGACGGCCCTACATTTGGAGGACAGTCCTACATTTGGAGGACAGTCCTGCATTTGTAGGACGGTCCTACATTTGGAGGACGGTCCTACATTTGGAGGACAGTCCTACATTTGGAGGACAGTCCTACATTTGTAGGACAGTCCTACATTTGGAGGATGGCCCTACATTTGGAGGACGGTCCTCCATTTGTAGGACGGTCCTACATTTGTAGGACGGTCCTACGTAGGACATTTCAGGTTTGTAGGACAGTCCTGCATGTGGAGGACAGTCCTGCGAAGTACATTTCAGTTTCTTCAGACAGCACTACATGTGGAGAACAGTCCTACGTAGCACAATCTAGATTTGTAGGAAAGACCTACATGTGGGGGATGGTTTGTAGGGCTGTCGTACATTTGGAAGATTGTAAGACAGGCCTATATGTGGAAGATGTCCTAACTAGGGCAATCCAGGTTTTTAGGAGAGTTCTACATGTTGAGGACAGTCCTTCGTAGGAAAACACAGTTTTGCAAGGCACTTTTACATGTGGAGTACAGTCCTACATACGGTGATCCAGGTTTGTAGGACGGCCCTACATGTGGAGAGTGGTCCTTTGTAGGACATTTCAGATTTGGAGGAGAGTACGACACAGGAGTCCTACGCAGGAGCAGCCAGAGTTGTAGGACAGTCCTACTTGTGGGAGACGAGCCTCTATGAGGCAAACCACAGTTGTACTACACCCCAAGAAGTCCGGCACAGACCAACGCAACAAAATCCTTTTTTCTAGGAATGTCTTACAACTCCATTACATTTCGGAAACCTAGATTTCTACCACAGCCATGTGGAGGACACAGCCTACAGATGGAGGCTGCCCTCCACGTTTGCAGAACCCGACCCAAATTACCAGCATATCTCCACCATTCCCAAAAGAAAATAGGATTCATTATTTCCTCTTTCCTTGCTTCTCTAGGTGGTTTAAACTTCAACTCCCAGAAGTCCTAGGTAATTTGGACAAGCGTCAGCGGTTGTGGAACCTAAAGCCCTAAACATTTTGAGGGCCAAATTTTGGGAAGGGCTTACTTCTCTGAGAGAGTCTCCTAACTCTTCTTGGTTAGTCAGAACCAGAATCGGTCTATCGACTCAAAGGCCGACACATTTCCTGTACGTGTTCCAGAAGTACAGAAGAGTAGTGCAATCTAGATTTGTAGGACAGTCATCTGGAGGACACATCCTACGGGTGGCATCTGCCCTGCATTTGTAGGGCCCCAGTCCTACCTTTCTAGGACCCGACCTATATTTCCAGGACACGTCCCACATTGCCACAGTAGAGTAGAAATCATTATTCTGTTCCTCTGAATAGATCTTTCTGTGGTCCTCCTGGTATTTTCGATTTCAAATTCTGGAAGCCATAGGTAGCTTGTTCGTGACGTTCAAAACCTCTGGAGGTCTAAAATTTGGGAATGGCTGACTTCGAAGGCCTTTATCACACTGGGGCTAATTTTGGCATTAAAGAGAGATTAAAGTCCATTGAAATCATACCGGAAATAAAGCGAAAATGGAGAGTCATTGCGCGAATGGTCACTACACGCAATTGTGGAGATAAAGCGGTGGGAAATGCATTGTCACTCAAATCCCCAAAGGAAAGAGATGTGTGTTAATGCTTCTTTGTGACCTCTTGAATGGAAGCTTTGTACGGCGTCATGTGAAATAGTTTCATGTAATCACGGGATTTTTCCAGGATATTCATGGGATAAATGCCCAATCTCTTTCGTATGATCAACTCCTAAGCCATGGAGTGTCCCTTCTCGTATTGTTTATTGGGAACCAGAAGTGGCTTAGCAACTCAAAGGCCAACACATTTCCAGGACATGTCTTACAAGTTGAGAAGAGTAGGGCAATCTGGATTTGTAGGACAGCTATGTGGAGGACACATCCCTCCCATCATTTGTTGGGCCCCGGCCCAAATTTCTACGACACGCCCCACATTGCCACAGCAGGGTATAATTCATGACTGTGTCCCTCTGAACAGATCTTTTCTTGGTCCTCCATTTGTTTTTGACTTCGTTTTCCAGAAACCCTAGCTACCGTACCTTGCTCAAGAGTCAGGAGTTGTGGGAGGTGAGGTTCAAAACATCTGGAGGTCCAAAGTCTGGGAATGGCTGACTTGTAAGACAGAGAGTTTTCCAACTCTAATTGCTCAGTGGGAACGAGAATGGGCTCATGAACAGAAAGACCAACACATTTCCAGGATATGTCCTACAAGTGGAGAAGAGTAGGGCAATCTCGATTTTCAGCACAGCCATGTGGCGGAAAAGTGGAGGCAGCCCAGGAATGTAGGACCCCTGTCCTACATTTTCAGGACCTGAGCTTAATTTCCAGGTCACATCTCACATTTCCATAATAGAGTAAAATTCATGATCGTGTTCCTCTACACACATCTTGCCGTATTCCTCCAGGCGCTATGACTTGAACTCCCAGAGTCCCCAGCTAGCTTGGCTCCGCTTTGACAGAGGAGCAGGCTATAAATAAATCACGTTTGGGTATGGCTGAGTTCTATGTCACAGAGTCTCCCAAGATTTGTCGGTTTGTGGGAAGCAGAATGGGGCTAGGGACTGAAAGGCCAAAGCAGGAGAGATGGCAGAATTGTCGGAGCCATCCTCCATTGCCAGCAGCCGTCCTCCATATTCAGGTGGCATCCTTGATCTCCAGGAAAGGTCCCCCATGTAGACAGTAGGTTTCGTTTGTTGTAGAGCAGCAAATTTCTAGGGCTTGCTCTGATGAATGTGTTTTGAGGAGATGCCTGAATGTGTGGGATGCGTGTCAGATTTGTAGGGCAGTGGTAGAGGCAGATGAGATTGCAAGGGGGTATGTTTGGAAATTTGTAGGATGGTCCTGCATTGGAGGCTGGTTTTTCGTAGGGGAATGAATATGTGTAGGAAGTCCTCGATGTGGAGGCTGGCTCTACATAGGACAAAGTAGGCTTGTAGGACAGTCCTGCATGTGGAGGACGGTCCTACGTATGAGATTTCAGATTTGTAGGAAAGTCCTACATGTGGAGGACAGTCCTATGTCGGACATCTGAGATTTGGAGCACAGCCCTACATTTGTAGGGCAGCCCTACATTTTTAGGGCGGTCCTGCATTTGTAGGACGGCCCTACATTTGGAGGACAGTCCTACATTTGGAGGACAGTCCTGCATTTGTAGGACGGTCCTACATTTGTAGGACGGTCCTACATTTGGAGGACAATCCTACATTTGGAGGACAGTCCTACATTTGGAGGACAGTCCTACATTTGTAGGACGGTCCTACATTTGGAGGATGGCCCTACATTTGGAGGACGGTCCTCCATTTGTAGGACGGTCCTACATTTGTAGGACGGTCCTACATTTGTAGGACGGTCCTTCATTTGTAGGACGGTCCTACATTTGTAGGACGGTCCTACGTAGGACATTTCAGGTTTGTAGGACAGTCCTGCATGTGGAGGACAGTCCTGCGAAGGACATTTCAGTTTCTTCAGACAGCACTACATGTGGAGAACAGTCCTACGTAGCACAATCTAGATTTGTAGGAAAGACCTACATGTGGGGGATGGTTTGTAGGGCTGTCGTACATTTGGAAGATTGTAAGACAGGCCTATATGTGGAAGATGTCCTAACTAGGGCAATCCAGGTTTTTAGGAGAGTTCTACATGTTGAGGACAGTCCTTCGTAGGAAAACACAGTTTTGCAAGGCACTTTTACATGTGGAGTACAGTCCTACATACGGTGATCCAGGTTTGTAGGACCGCCCTACATGTGGAGAGTGGTCCTTTGTAGGACATTTCAGATTTGGAGGAGAGTACGACACAGGAGTCCTACGCAGGAGCAGCCAGAGTTGTAGGACAGTCCTACTTGTGGGAGACGAGCCTCTATGAGGCAAACCACAGTTGTACTACACCCCAAGAAGTCCGGCACAGACCAACGCAACAAAATCCTTTTTTCTAGGAATGTCTTACAACTCCATTACATTTCGGAAACCTAGATTTCTACCACAGCCATGTGGAGGACACAGCCTACAGATGGAGGCTGCCCTCCACGTTTGCAGAACCCGACCCAAATTACCAGCATATCTCCACCATTCCCAAAAGAAAATAGGATTCATTATTTCCTCTTTCCTTGCTTCTCTAGGTGGTTTAAACTTCAACTCCCAGAAGTCCTAGGTAATTTGGACAAGCGTCAGCGGTTGTGGAACCTAAAGCCCTAAACATTTTGAGGGCCAAATTTTGGGAAGGGCTTACTTCTCTGAGAGAGTCTCCTAACTCTTCTTGGTTAGTCAGAACCAGAATCGGTCTATCGACTCAAAGGCCGACACATTTCCTGTACGTGTTCCAGAAGTACAGAAGAGTAGTGCAATCTAGATTTGTAGGACAGTCATCTGGAGGACACATCCTACGGGTGGCATCTGCCCTGCATTTGTAGGGCCCCAGTCCTACCTTTCTAGGACCCGACCTATATTTCCAGGACACGTCCCACATTGCCACAGTAGAGTAGAAATCATTATTCTGTTCCTCTGAATAGATCTTTCTGTGGTCCTCCTGGTATTTTCGATTTCAAATTCTGGAAGCCATAGGTAGCTTGTTCGTGACGTTCAAAACCTCTGGAGGTCTAAAATTTGGGAATGGCTGACTTCGAAGGCCTTTATCACACTGGGGCTAATTTTGGCATTAAAGAGAGATTAAAGTCCATTGAAATCATACCGGAAATAAAGCGAAAATGGAGAGTCATTGCGCGAATGGTCACTACACGCAATTGTGGAGATAAAGCGGTGGGAAATGCATTGTCACTCAAATCCCCAAAGGAAAGAGATGTGTGTTAATGCTTCTTTGTGACCTCTTGAATGGAAGCTTTGTACGGCGTCATGTGAAATAGTTTCATGTAATCACGGGATTTTTCCAGGATATTCATGGGATAAATGCCCAATCTCTTTCGTATGATCAACTCCTAAGCCATGGAGTGTCCCTTCTCGTATTGTTTATTGGGAACCAGAAGTGGCTTAGCAACTCAAAGGCCAACACATTTCCAGGACATGTCTTACAAGTTGAGAAGAGTAGGGCAATCTGGATTTGTAGGACAGCTATGTGGAGGACACATCCCTCCCATCATTTGTTGGGCCCCGGCCCAAATTTCTACGACACGCCCCACATTGCCACAGCAGGGTATAATTCATGACTGTGTCCCTCTGAACAGATCTTTTCTTGGTCCTCCATTTGTTTTTGACTTCGTTTTCCAGAAACCCTAGCTACCGTACCTTGCTCAAGAGTCAGGAGTTGTGGGAGGTGAGGTTCAAAACATCTGGAGGTCCAAAGTCTGGGAATGGCTGACTTGTAAGACAGAGAGTTTTCCAACTCTAATTGCTCAGTGGGAACGAGAATGGGCTCATGAACAGAAAGACCAACACATTTCCAGGATATGTCCTACAAGTGGAGAAGAGTAGGGCAATCTCGATTTTCAGCACAGCCATGTGGCGGAAAAGTGGAGGCAGCCCAGGAATGTAGGACCCCTGTCCTACATTTTCAGGACCTGAGCTTAATTTCCAGGTCACATCTCACATTTCCATAATAGAGTAAAATTCATGATCGTGTTCCTCTACACACATCTTGCCGTATTCCTCCAGGCGCTATGACTTGAACTCCCAGAGTCCCCAGCTAGCTTGGCTCCGCTTTGACAGAGGAGCAGGCTATAAATAAATCACGTTTGGGTATGGCTGAGTTCTATGTCACAGAGTCTCCCAAGATTTGTCGGTTTGTGGGAAGCAGAATGGGGCTAGGGACTGAAAGGCCAAAGCAGGAGAGATGGCAGAATTGTCGGAGCCATCCTCCATTGCCAGCAGCCGTCCTCCATATTCAGGTGGCATCCTTGATCTCCAGGAAAGGTCCCCCATGTAGACAGTAGGTTTCGTTTGTTGTAGAGCAGCAAATTTCTAGGGCTTGCTCTGATGAATGTGTTTTGAGGAGATGCCTGAATGTGTGGGATGCGTGTCAGATTTGTAGGGCAGTGGTAGAGGCAGATGAGATTGCAAGGGGGTATGTTTGGAAATTTGTAGGATGGTCCTGCATTGGAGGCTGGTTTTTCGTAGGGGAATGAATATGTGTAGGAAGTCCTCGATGTGGAGGCTGGCTCTACATAGGACAAAGTAGGCTTGTAGGACAGTCCTGCATGTGGAGGACGGTCCTACGTATGAGATTTCAGATTTGTAGGAAAGTCCTACATGTGGAGGACAGTCCTATGTCGGACATCTGAGATTTGGAGCACAGCCCTACATTTGTAGGGCAGCCCTACATTTTTAGGGCGGTCCTGCATTTGTAGGACGGCCCTACATTTGGAGGACAGTCCTACATTTGGAGGACAGTCCTGCATTTGTAGGACGGTCCTACATTTGTAGGACGGTCCTACATTTGGAGGACAGTCCTACATTTGGAGGACAGTCCTACATTTGGAGGAAGGCCCTACATTTGGAGACGGTCCTCCATTTGTAGGACGGTCCTACATTTGTAGGACGGTCCTACATTTGTAGGACGGTCCTACGTAGGACATTTCAGGTTTGTAGGACAGTCCTGCATGTGGAGGACAGTCCTGCGAAGGACATTTCAGTTTCTTCAGACAGCATTACATGTGGAGAACAGTCCTACGTAGCACAATCTAGATTTGTAGGAAAGACCTACATGTGGGGGATGGTTTGTAGGGCTGTCGTACATTTGGAAGATTGTAAGACAGGCCTATATGTGGAAGATGTCCTAACTAGGGCAATCCAGGTTTTTAGGAGAGTTCTACATGTTGAGGACAGTCCTTCGTAGGAAAACACAGTTTTGCAAGGCACTTTTACATGTGGAGTACAGTCCTACATACGGTGATCCAGGTTTGTAGGACGGCCCTACATGTGGAGAGTGGTCCTTTGTAGGACATTTCAGATTTGGAGGAGAGTACGACACAGGAGTCCTACGCAGGAGCAGCCAGAGTTGTAGGACAGTCCTACTTGTGGGAGACGAGCCTCTATGAGGCAAACCACAGTTGTACTACACCCCAAGAAGTCCGGCACAGACCAACGCAACAAAATCCTTTTTTCTAGGAATGTCTTACAACTCCATTACATTTCGGAAACCTAGATTTCTACCACAGCCATGTGGAGGACACAGCCTACAGATGGAGGCTGCCCTCCACGTTTGCAGAACCCGACCCAAATTACCAGCATATCTCCACCATTCCCAAAAGAAAATAGGATTCATTATTTCCTCTTTCCTTGCTTCTCTAGGTGGTTTAAACTTCAACTCCCAGAAGTCCTAGGTAATTTGGACAAGCGTCAGCGGTTGTGGAACCTAAAGCCCTAAACATTTTGAGGGCCAAATTTTGGGAAGGGCTTACTTCTCTGAGAGAGTCTCCTAACTCTTCTTGGTTAGTCAGAACCAGAATCGGTCTATCGACTCAAAGGCCGACACATTTCCTGTACGTGTTCCAGAAGTACAGAAGAGTAGTGCAATCTAGATTTGTAGGACAGTCATCTGGAGGACACATCCTACGGGTGGCATCTGCCCTGCATTTGTAGGGCCCCAGTCCTACCTTTCTAGGACCCGACCTATATTTCCAGGACACGTCCCACATTGCCACAGTAGAGTAGAAATCATTATTCTGTTCCTCTGAATAGATCTTTCTGTGGTCCTCCTGGTATTTTCGATTTCAAATTCTGGAAGCCATAGGTAGCTTGTTCGTGACGTTCAAAACCTCTGGAGGTCTAAAATTTGGGAATGGCTGACTTCGAAGGCCTTTATCACACTGGGGCTAATTTTGGCATTAAAGAGAGATTAAAGTCCATTGAAATCATACCGGAAATAAAGCGAAAATGGAGAGTCATTGCGCGAATGGTCACTACACGCAATTGTGGAGATAAAGCGGTGGGAAATGCATTGTCACTCAAATCCCCAAAGGAAAGAGATGTGTGTTAATGCTTCTTTGTGACCTCTTGAATGGAAGCTTTGTACGGCGTCATGTGAAATAGTTTCATGTAATCACGGGATTTTTCCAGGATATTCATGGGATAAATGCCCAATCTCTTTCGTATGATCAACTCCTAAGCCATGGAGTGTCCCTTCTCGTATTGTTTATTGGGAACCAGAAGTGGCTTAGCAACTCAAAGGCCAACACATTTCCAGGACATGTCTTACAAGTTGAGAAGAGTAGGGCAATCTGGATTTGTAGGACAGCTATGTGGAGGACACATCCCTCCCATCATTTGTTGGGCCCCGGCCCAAATTTCTACGACACGCCCCACATTGCCACAGCAGGGTATAATTCATGACTGTGTCCCTCTGAACAGATCTTTTCTTGGTCCTCCATTTGTTTTTGACTTCGTTTTCCAGAAACCCTAGCTACCGTACCTTGCTCAAGAGTCAGGAGTTGTGGGAGGTGAGGTTCAAAACATCTGGAGGTCCAAAGTCTGGGAATGGCTGACTTGTAAGACAGAGAGTTTTCCAACTCTAATTGCTCAGTGGGAACGAGAATGGGCTCATGAACAGAAAGACCAACACATTTCCAGGATATGTCCTACAAGTGGAGAAGAGTAGGGCAATCTCGATTTTCAGCACAGCCATGTGGCGGAAAAGTGGAGGCAGCCCAGGAATGTAGGACCCCTGTCCTACATTTTCAGGACCTGAGCTTAATTTCCAGGTCACATCTCACATTTCCATAATAGAGTAAAATTCATGATCGTGTTCCTCTACACACATCTTGCCGTATTCCTCCAGGCG
This sequence comes from Urosaurus nigricauda, assembly GCA_034509955.1. Classification (NCBI taxonomy): domain Eukaryota; kingdom Metazoa; phylum Chordata; class Lepidosauria; order Squamata; family Phrynosomatidae; genus Urosaurus; species Urosaurus nigricauda. Next base: position 172,775,734 of record JAOEGL010000003.1, read on the forward strand.
CTATGACTTGAACTCCCAGAGTCCCCAGCTAGCTTGGCTCCGCTTTGACAGAGGAGCAGGCTATAAATAAATCACGTTTGGGTATGGCTGAGTTCTATGTCACAGAGTCTCCCAAGATTTGTCGGTTTGTGGGAAGCAGAATGGGGCTAGGGACTGAAAGGCCAAAGCAGGAGAGATGGCAGAATTGTCGGAGCCATCCTCCATTGCCAGCAGCCGTCCTCCATATTCAGGTGGCATCCTTGATCTCCAGGAAAGGTCCCCCATGTAGACAGTAGGTTTCGTTTGTTGTAGAGCAGCAAATTTCTAGGGCTTGCTCTGATGAATGTGTTTTGAGGAGATGCCTGAATGTGTGGGATGCGTGTCAGATTTGTAGGGCAGTGGTAGAGGCAGATGAGATTGCAAGGGGGTATGTTTGGAAATTTGTAGGATGGTCCTGAATTGGAGGCTGGTTTTTCGTAGGGGAATGAATATGTGTAGGAAGTCCTCGATGTGGAGGCTGGCTCTACATAGGACAAAGTAGGCTTGTAGGACAGTCCTGCATGTGGAGGACGGTCCTACGTATGAGATTTCAGATTTGTAGGAAAGTCCTACATGTGGAGGACAGTCCTATGTCGGACATCTGAGATTTGGAGCACAGCCCTACATTTGTAGGGCAGCCCTACATTTTTAGGGCGGTCCTGCATTTGTAGGACGGCCCTACATTTGGAGGACAGTCCTACATTTGGAGGACAGTCCTGCATTTGTAGGACGGTCCTACATTTGTAGGACGGTCCTACATTTGGAGGACAGTCCTACATTTGGAGGACAGTCCTACATTTGGAGGAAGGCCCTACATTTGGAGACGGTCCTCCATTTGTAGGACGGTCCTACATTTGTAGGACGGTCCTACATTTGTAGGACGGTCCTACGTAGGACATTTCAGGTTTGTAGGACAGTCCTGCATGTGGAGGACAGTCCTGCGAAGGACATTTCAGTTTCTTCAGACAGCACTACATGTGGAGAACAGTCCTACGTAGCACAATCTAGATTTGTAGGAAAGACCTACATGTGGGGGATGGTTTGTAGGGCTGTCGTACATTTGGAAGATTGTAAGACAGGCCTATATGTGGAAGATGTCCTAACTAGGGCAATCCAGGTTTTTAGGAGAGTTCTACATGTTGAGGACAGTCCTTCGTAGGAAAACACAGTTTTGCAAGGCACTTTTACATGTGGAGTACAGTCCTACATACGGTGATCCAGGTTTGTAGGACGGCCCTACATGTGGAGAGTGGTCCTTTGTAGGACATTTCAGATTTGGAGGAGAGTACGACACAGGAGTCCTACGCAGGAGCAGCCAGAGTTGTAGGACAGTCCTACTTGTGGGAGACGAGCCTCTATGAGGCAAACCACAGTTGTACTACACCCCAAGAAGTCCGGCACAGACCAACGCAACAAAATCCTTTTTTCTAGGAATGTCTTACAACTCCATTACATTTCGGAAACCTAGATTTCTACCACAGCCATGTGGAGGACACAGCCTACAGATGGAGGCTGCCCTCCACGTTTGCAGAACCCGACCCAAATTACCAGCATATCTCCACCATTCCCAAAAGAAAATAGGATTCATTATTTCCTCTTTCCTTGCTTCTCTAGGTGGTTTAAACTTCAACTCCCAGAAGTCCTAGGTAATTTGGACAAGCGTCAGCGGTTGTGGAACCTAAAGCCCTAAACATTTTGAGGGCCAAATTTTGGGAAGGGCTTACTTCTCTGAGAGAGTCTCCTAACTCTTCTTGGTTAGTCAGAACCAGAATCGGTCTATCGACTCAAAGGCCGACACATTTCCTGTACGTGTTCCAGAAGTACAGAAGAGTAGTGCAATCTAGATTTGTAGGACAGTCATCTGGAGGACACATCCTACGGGTGGCATCTGCCCTGCATTTGTAGGGCCCCAGTCCTACCTTTCTAGGACCCGACCTATATTTCCAGGACACGTCCCACATTGCCACAGTAGAGTAGAAATCATTATTCTGTTCCTCTGAATAGATCTTTCTGTGGTCCTCCTGGTATTTTCGATTTCAAATTCTGGAAGCCATAGGTAGCTTGTTCGTGACGTTCAAAACCTCTGGAGGTCTAAAATTTGGGAATGGCTGACTTCGAAGGCCTTTATCACACTGGGGCTAATTTTGGCATTAAAGAGAGATTAAAGTCCATTGAAATCATACCGGAAATAAAGCGAAAATGGAGAGTCATTGCGCGAATGGTCACTACACGCAATTGTGGAGATAAAGCGGTGGGAAATGCATTGTCACTCAAATCCCCAAAGGAAAGAGATGTGTGTTAATGCTTCTTTGTGACCTCTTGAATGGAAGCTTTGTACGGCGTCATGTGAAATAGTTTCATGTAATCACGGGATTTTTCCAGGATATTCATGGGATAAATGCCCAATCTCTTTCGTATGATCAACTCCTAAGCCATGGAGTGTCCCTTCTCGTATTGTTTATTGGGAACCAGAAGTGGCTTAGCAACTCAAAGGCCAACACATTTCCAGGACATGTCTTACAAGTTGAGAAGAGTAGGGCAATCTGGATTTGTAGGACAGCTATGTGGAGGACACATCCCTCCCATCATTTGTTGGGCCCCGGCCCAAATTTCTACGACACGCCCCACATTGCCACAGCAGGGTATAATTCATGACTGTGTCCCTCTGAACAGATCTTTTCTTGGTCCTCCATTTGTTTTTGACTTCGTTTTCCAGAAACCCTAGCTACCGTACCTTGCTCAAGAGTCAGGAGTTGTGGGAGGTGAGGTTCAAAACATCTGGAGGTCCAAAGTCTGGGAATGGCTGACTTGTAAGACAGAGAGTTTTCCAACTCTAATTGCTCAGTGGGAACGAGAATGGGCTCATGAACAGAAAGACCAACACATTTCCAGGATATGTCCTACAAGTGGAGAAGAGTAGGGCAATCTCGATTTTCAGCACAGCCATGTGGCGGAAAAGTGGAGGCAGCCCAGGAATGTAGGACCCCTGTCCTACATTTTCAGGACCTGAGCTTAATTTCCAGGTCACATCTCACATTTCCATAATAGAGTAAAATTCATGATCGTGTTCCTCTACACACATCTTGCCGTATTCCTCCAGGCGCTATGACTTGAACTCCCAGAGTCCCCAGCTAGCTTGGCTCCGCTTTGACAGAGGAGCAGGCTATAAATAAATCACGTTTGGGTATGGCTGAGTTCTATGTCACAGAGTCTCCCAAGATTTGTCGGTTTGTGGGAAGCAGAATGGGGCTAGGGACTGAAAGGCCAAAGCAGGAGAGATGGCAGAATTGTCGGAGCCATCCTCCATTGCCAGCAGCCGTCCTCCATATTCAGGTGGCATCCTTGATCTCCAGGAAAGGTCCCCCATGTAGACAGTAGGTTTCGTTTGTTGTAGAGCAGCAAATTTCTAGGGCTTGCTCTGATGAATGTGTTTTGAGGAGATGCCTGAATGTGTGGGATGCGTGTCAGATTTGTAGGGCAGTGGTAGAGGCAGATGAGATTGCAAGGGGGTATGTTTGGAAATTTGTAGGATGGTCCTGCATTGGAGGCTGGTTTTTCGTAGGGGAATGAATATGTGTAGGAAGTCCTCGATGTGGAGGCTGGCTCTACATAGGACAAAGTAGGCTTGTAGGACAGTCCTGCATGTGGAGGACGGTCCTACGTATGAGATTTCAGATTTGTAGGAAAGTCCTACATGTGGAGGACAGTCCTATGTCGGACATCTGAGATTTGGAGCACAGCCCTACATTTGTAGGGCAGCCCTACATTTTTAGGGCGGTCCTGCATTTGTAGGACGGCCCTACATTTGGAGGACAGTCCTACATTTGGAGGACGGTCCTGCATTTGTAGGACGGTCCTACATTTGTAGGACGGTCCTACATTTGGAGGACGGTCCTACATTTGGAGGACGGTCCTACATTTGTAGGACGGTCCTACATTTGGAGGACGGTCCTACATTTGTAGGACGGTCCTATATTTGTAGGACGGTCCTATATTTGTAGGACGGTCCTACGTAGGACATTTCAGGTTTGTAGGACAGTCCTGCATGTGGAGGACAGTCCTGCGAAGGACATTTCAGTTTCTTCAGACAGCACTACATGTGGAGAACAGTCCTACGTAGCACAATCTAGATTTGTAGGAAAGACCTACATGTGGGGGATGGTTTGTAGGGCTGTCGTACATTTGGAAGATTGTAAGACAGGCCTATATGTGGAAGATGTCCTAACTAGGGCAATCCAGGTTTTTAGGAGAGTTGTACATGTTGAGGACAGTCCTTCGTAGGAAAACACAGTTTTGCAAGGTAGTTTTACATGTGGAGTACAGTCCTACATACGGTGATCCAGGTTTGTAGGACGGCCCTACATGTGGAGAGTGGTCCTGTGTAGGACATTTCAGATTTCGAGGAGAGTACGACACAGGAGTCCTACGCAGGAGCAGCCAGAGTTGTAGGACAGTCCTACTTGTGGGAGACGAGCCTCTATGAGGCAAACCACAGTTGTACTACAACCCAAGAAGTCCGGCACAGTCCAACGCAACAAACTTTTTTCTAGGAATGTCTTACAACTCCATTACATTTCGGAAACCCAGATTTCTACCACAGCCATGTGGAGGACACAGCCTACAGATGGAGGGTGCCCTCCACGTTTGCAGAACCCGATCCAAATTTCCAGCATATCTCCACCATTCCCAAAAGAAAATAGGATTCATTATTTCCTCTTTCCTTGCTTCTCTAGGTGGTTTAAACTTCAACTCCCAGAAGTCCTAGGTAACTTGGACAAGCGCCAGCGGTTGTGGAACCTAAAGCCCTAAACATTTTGAGGGCCAAATTTTGGGAAGGGCTTACTTCTCTGAGAGAGTCTCCTAACTCTTCTTGGTTAGTCAGAACCAGAATCGGTCTATCGACTCAAAGGCCGACACATTTCCTGTACGTGTTCCAGAAGTACAGAAGAGTAGTGCAATCTAGATTTGTAGGACAGTCATCTGGAGGACACATCCTACGGGTGGCATCTGCCCTGCATTTGTAGGGCCCCAGTCCTACCTTTCTAGGACCCGACCTATATTTCCAGGACACGTCCCACATTGCCACAGTAGAGTAGAAATCATTATTCTGTTCCTCTGAATAGATCTTTCTGTGGTCCTCCTGGTATTTTCGATTTCAAATTCTGGAAGCCATAGGTAGCTTGTTCGTGACGTTCAAAACCTCTGGAGGTCTAAAATTTGGGAATGGCTGACTTCGAAGGCCTTTATCACACTGGGGCTAATTTTGGCATTAAAGAGAGATTAAAGTCCATTGAAATCATACCGGAAATAAAGCGAAAATGGAGAGTCATTGCGCGAATGGTCACTACACGCAATTGTGGAGATAAAGCGGTGGGAAATGCATTGTCACTCAAATCCCCAAAGGAAAGAGATGTGTGTTAATGCTTCTTTGTGACCTCTTGAATGGAAGCTTTGTACGGCGTCATGTGAAATAGTTTCATGTAATCACGGGATTTTTCCAGGATATTCATGGGATAAATGCCCAATCTCTTTCGTATGATCAACTCCTAAGCCATGGAGTGTCCCTTCTCGTATTGTTTATTGGGAACCAGAAGTGGCTTAGCAACTCAAAGGCCAACACATTTCCAGGACATGTCTTACAAGTTGAGAAGAGTAGGGCAATCTGGATTTGTAGGACAGCTATGTGGAGGACACATCCCTCCCATCATTTGTTGGGCCCCGGCCCAAATTTCTACGACACGCCCCACATTGCCACAGCAGGGTATAATTCATGACTGTGTCCCTCTGAACAGATCTTTTCTTGGTCCTCCATTTGTTTTTGACTTCGTTTTCCAGAAACCCTAGCTACCGTACCTTGCTCAAGAGTCAGGAGTTGTGGGAGGTGAGGTTCAAAACATCTGGAGGTCCAAAGTCTGGGAATGGCTGACTTGTAAGACAGAGAGTTTTCCAACTCTAATTGCTCAGTGGGAACGAGAATGGGCTCATGAACAGAAAGACCAACACATTTCCAGGATATGTCCTACAAGTGGAGAAGAGTAGGGCAATCTCGATTTTCAGCACAGCCATGTGGCGGAAAAGTGGAGGCAGCCCAGGAATGTAGGACCCCTGTCCTACATTTTCAGGACCTGAGCTTAATTTCCAGGTCACATCTCACATTTCCATAATAGAGTAAAATTCATGATCGTGTTCCTCTACACACATCTTGCCGTATTCCTCCAGGCGCTATGACTTGAACTCCCAGAGTCCCCAGCTAGCTTGGCTCCGCTTTGACAGAGGAGCAGGCTATAAATAAATCACGTTTGGGTATGGCTGAGTTCTATGTCACAGAGTCTCCCAAGATTTGTCGGTTTGTGGGAAGCAGAATGGGGCTAGGGACTGAAAGGCCAAAGCAGGAGAGATGGCAGAATTGTCGGAGCCATCCTCCATTGCCAGCAGCCGTCCTCCATATTCAGGTGGCATCCTTGATCTCCAGGAAAGGTCCCCCATGTAGACAGTAGGTTTCGTTTGTTGTAGAGCAGCAAATTTCTAGGGCTTGCTCTGATGAATGTGTTTTGAGGAGATGCCTGAATGTGTGGGATGCGTGTCAGATTTGTAGGGCAGTGGTAGAGGCAGATGAGATTGCAAGGGGGTATGTTTGGAAATTTGTAGGATGGTCCTGCATTGGAGGCTGGTTTGTCGTAGGGGAATGAATATGTGTAGGAAGTCCTCGATGTGGAGGCTGGCTCTACATAGGACAAAGTAGGCTTGTAGGACAGTCCTGCATGTGGAGGACGGTCCTACGTATGAGATTTCAGATTTGTAGGAAAGTCCTACATGTGGAGGACAGTCCTATGTCGGACATCTGAGATTTGGAGCACAGCCCTACATTTGTAGGGCAGCCCTACATTTTTAGGGCGGTCCTGCATTTGTAGGACGGCCCTACATTTGGAGGACAGTCCTACATTTGGAGGACAGTCCTGCATTTGTAGGACGGTCCTACATTTGTAGGACGGCCCTACATTTGTAGGACAGCCCTACATTTGTAGGACGGTCCTACAGTTGTAGGACGGTCCTACATTTGTAGGACGGTCCTACATTTGTAGGACGGTCCTACGTAGGACATTTCAGGTTTGTAGGACAGTCCTGCATGTGGAGGACAGTCCTGCGAAGGACATTTCAGTTTCTTCAGACAGCACTACATGTGGAGAACAGTCCTACGTAGCACAATCTAGATTTGTAGGAAAGACCTACATGTGGGGGATGGTTTGTAGGGCTGTCGTACATTTGGAAGATTGTAAGACAGGCCTATATGTGGAAGATGTCCTAACTAGGGCAATCCAGGTTTTTAGGAGAGTTGTACATGTTGAGGACAGTCCTTCGTAGGAAAACACAGTTTTGCAAGGTAGTTTTACATGTGGAGTACAGTCCTACATACGGTGATCCAGGTTTGTAGGACGGCCCTACATGTGGAGAGTGGTCCTGTGTAGGACATTTCAGATTTCGAGGAGAGTACGACACAGGAGTCCTACGCAGGAGCAGCCAGAGTTGTAGGACAGTCCTACTTGTGGGAGACGAGCCTCTATGAGGCAAACCACAGTTGTACTACAACCCAAGAAGTCCGGCACAGTCCAACGCAACAAACTTTTTTCTAGGAATGTCTTACAACTCCATTACATTTCGGAAACCCAGATTTCTACCACAGCCATGTGGAGGACACAGCCTACAGATGGAGGCTGCCCTCCACGTTTGCAGAACCCGATCCAAATTTCCAGCATATCTCCACCATTCCCAAAAGAAAATAGGATTCATTATTTCCTCTTTCCTTGCTTCTCTAGGTGGTTTAAACTTCAACTCCCAGAAGTCCTAGGTAACTTGGACAAGCGCCAGCGGTTGTGGAACCTAAAGCCCTAAACATTTTGAGGGCCAAATTTTGGGAAGGGCTTACTTCTCTGAGAGAGTCTCCTAACTCTTCTTGGTTAGTCAGAACCAGAATCGGTCTATCGACTCAAAGGCCGACACATTTCCTGTACGTGTTCCAGAAGTACAGAAGAGTAGTGCAATCTAGATTTGTAGGACAGTCATCTGGAGGACACATCCTACGGGTGGCATCTGCCCTGCATTTGTAGGGCCCCAGTCCTACCTTTCTAGGACCCGACCTATATTTCCAGGACACGTCCCACATTGCCACAGTAGAGTAGAAATCATTATTCTGTTCCTCTGAATAGATCTTTCTGTGGTCCTCCTGGTATTTTCGATTTCAAATTCTGGAAGCCATAGGTAGCTTGTTCGTGACGTTCAAAACCTCTGGAGGTCTAAAATTTGGGAATGGCTGACTTCGAAGGCCTTTATCACACTGGGGCTAATTTTGGCATTAAAGAGAGATTAAAGTCCATTGAAATCATACCGGAAATAAAGCGAAAATGGAGAGTCATTGCGCGAATGGTCACTACACGCAATTGTGGAGATAAAGCGGTGGGAAATGCATTGTCACTCAAATCCCCAAAGGAAAGAGATGTGTGTTAATGCTTCTTTGTGACCTCTTGAATGGAAGCTTTGTACGGCGTCATGTGAAATAGTTTCATGTAATCACGGGATTTTTCCAGGATATTCATGGGATAAATGCCCAATCTCTTTCGTATGATCAACTCCTAAGCCATGGAGTGTCCCTTCTCGTATTGTTTATTGGGAACCAGAAGTGGCTTAGCAACTCAAAGGCCAACACATTTCCAGGACATGTCTTACAAGTTGAGAAGAGTAGGGCAATCTGGATTTGTAGGACAGCTATGTGGAGGACACATCCCTCCCATCATTTGTTGGGCCCCGGCCCAAATTTCTACGACACGCCCCACATTGCCACAGCAGGGTATAATTCATGACTGTGTCCCTCTGAACAGATCTTTTCTTGGTCCTCCATTTGTTTTTGACTTCGTTTTCCAGAAACCCTAGCTACCGTACCTTGCTCAAGAGTCAGGAGTTGTGGGAGGTGAGGTTCAAAACATCTGGAGGTCCAAAGTCTGGGAATGGCTGACTTGTAAGACAGAGAGTTTTCCAACTCTAATTGCTCAGTGGGAACGAGAATGGGCTCATGAACAGAAAGACCAACACATTTCCAGGATATGTCCTACAAGTGGAGAAGAGTAGGGCAATCTCGATTTTCAGCACAGCCATGTGGCGGAAAAGTGGAGGCAGCCCAGGAATGTAGGACCCCTGTCCTACATTTTCAGGACCTGAGCTTAATTTCCAGGTCACATCTCACATTTCCATAATAGAGTAAAATTCATGATCGTGTTCCTCTACACACATCTTGCCGTATTCCTCCAGGCGCTATGACTTGAACTCCCAGAGTCCCCAGCTAGCTTGGCTCCGCTTTGACAGAGGAGCAGGCTATAAATAAATCACGTTTGGGTATGGCTGAGTTCTATGTCACAGAGTCTCCCAAGATTTGTCGGTTTGTGGGAAGCAGAATGGGGCTAGGGACTGAAAGGCCAAAGCAGGAGAGATGGCAGAATTGTCGGAGCCATCCTCCATTGCCAGCAGCCGTCCTCCATATTCAGGTGGCATCCTTGATCTCCAGGAAAGGTCCCCCATGTAGACAGTAGGTTTCGTTTGTTGTAGAGCAGCAAATTTCTAGGGCTTGCTCTGATGAATGTGTTTTGAGGAGATGCCTGAATGTGTGGGATGCGTGTCAGATTTGTAGGGCAGTGGTAGAGGCAGATGAGATTGCAAGGGGGTATGTTTGGAAATTTGTAGGATGGTCCTGCATTGGAGGCTGGTTTTTCGTAGGGGAATGAATATGTGTAGGAAGTCCTCGATGTGGAGGCTGGCTCTACATAGGACAAAGTAGGCTTGTAGGACAGTCCTGCATGTGGAGGACGGTCCTACGTATGAGATTTCAGATTTGTAGGAAAGTCCTACATGTGGAGGACAGTCCTATGTCGGACATCTGAGATTTGGAGCACAGCCCTACATTTGTAGGGCAGCCCTACATTTTTAGGGCGGTCCTGCATTTGTAGGACGGTCCTACATTTGGAGGACAGTCCTACATTTGGAGGACGGTCCTGCATTTGTAGGACGGTCCTACATTTTGAGGACGGTCCTACATTTGTAGGACGGTCCTACATTTGTAGGACGGTCCTACATTTGGAGGAAGGTCCTACATTTGGAGGAAGGTCCTATATTTGTAGGACGGTCCTACGTAGGACATTTCAGGTTTGTAGGACAGTCCTGCATGTGGAGGACAGTCCTGCGAAGGACATTTCAGTTTCTTCAGACAGCACTACATGTGGAGAACAGTCCTACGTAGCACAATCTAGATTTGTAGGAAAGACCTACATGTGGGGGATGGTTTGTAGGGCTGTCGTACATTTGGAAGATTGTAAGACAGGCCTATATGTGGAAGATGTCCTAACTAGGGCAATCCAGGTTTTTAGGAGAGTTCTACATGTTGAGGACAGTCCTTCGTAGGAAAACACAGTTTTGCAAGGCACTTTTACATGTGGAGTACAGTCCTACATACGGTGATCCAGGTTTGTAGGACGGCCCTACATGTGGAGAGTGGTCCTTTGTAGGACATTTCAGATTTGGAGGAGAGTACGACACAGGAGTCCTACGCAGGAGCAGCCAGAGTTGTAGGACAGTCCTACTTGTGGGAGACGAGCCTCTATGAGGCAAACCACAGTTGTACTACACCCCAAGAAGTCCGGCACAGACCAACGCAACAAAATCCTTTTTTCTAGGAATGTCTTACAACTCCATTACATTTCGGAAACCCAGATTTCTACCACAGCCATGTGGAGGACACAGCCTACAGATGGAGGCTGCCCTCCACGTTTGCAGAACCCGATCCAAATTTCCAGCATATCTCCACCATTCCCAAAAGAAAATAGGATTCATTATTTCCTCTTTCCTTGCTTCTCTAGGTGGTTTAAACTTCAACTCCCAGAAGTCCTAGGTAACTTGGACAAGCGCCAGCGGTTGTGGAACCTAAAGCCCTAAACATTTTGAGGGCCAAATTTTGGGAAGGGCTTACTTCTCTGAGAGAGTCTCCTAACTCTTCTTGGTTAGTCAGAACCAGAATCGGTCTATCGACTCAAAGGCCGACACATTTCCTGTACGTGTTCCAGAAGTACAGAAGAGTAGTGCAATCTAGATTTGTAGGACAGTCATCTGGAGGACACATCCTACGGGTGGCATCTGCCCTGCATTTGTAGGGCCCCAGTCCTACCTTTCTAGGACCCGACCTATATTTCCAGGACACGTCCCACATTGCCACAGTAGAGTAGAAATCATTATTCTGTTCCTCTGAATAGATCTTTCTGTGGTCCTCCTGGTATTTTCGATTTCAAATTCTGGAAGCCATAGGTAGCTTGTTCGTGACGTTCAAAACCTCTGGAGGTCTAAAATTTGGGAATGGCTGACTTCGAAGGCCTTTATCACACTGGGGCTAATTTTGGCATTAAAGAGAGATTAAAGTCCATTGAAATCATACCGGAAATAAAGCGAAAATGGAGAGTCATTGCGCGAATGGTCACTACACGCAATTGTGGAGATAAAGCGGTGGGAAATGCATTGTCACTCAAATCCCCAAAGGAAAGAGATGTGTGTTAATGCTTCTTTGTGACCTCTTGAATGGAAGCTTTGTACGGCGTCATGTGAAATAGTTTCATGTAATCACGGGATTTTTCCAGGATATTCATGGGATAAATGCCCAATCTCTTTCGTATGATCAACTCCTAAGCCATGGAGTGTCCCTTCTCGTATTGTTTATTGGGAACCAGAAGTGGCTTAGCAACTCAAAGGCCAACACATTTCCAGGACATGTCTTACAAGTTGAGAAGAGTAGGGCAATCTGGATTTGTAGGACAGCTATGTGGAGGACACATCCCTCCCATCATTTGTTGGGCCCCGGCCCAAATTTCTACGACACGCCCCACATTGCCACAGCAGGGTATAATTCATGACTGTGTCCCTCTGAACAGATCTTTTCTTGGTCCTCCATTTGTTTTTGACTTCGTTTTCCAGAAACCCTAGCTACCGTACCTTGCTCAAGAGTCAGGAGTTGTGGGAGGTGAGGTTCAAAACATCTGGAGGTCCAAAGTCTGGGAATGGCTGACTTGTAAGACAGAGAGTTTTCCAACTCTAATTGCTCAGTGGGAACGAGAATGGGCTCATGAACAGAAAGACCAACACATTTCCAGGATATGTCCTACAAGTGGAGAAGAGTAGGGCAATCTCGATTTTCAGCACAGCCATGTGGCGGAAAAGTGGAGGCAGCCCAGGAATGTAGGACCCCTGTCCTACATTTTCAGGACCTGAGCTTAATTTCCAGGTCACATCTCACATTTCCATAATAGAGTAAAATTCATGATCGTGTTCCTCTACACACATCTTGCCGTATTCCTCCAGGCGCTATGACTTGAACTCCCAGAGTCCCCAGCTAGCTTGGCTCCGCTTTGACAGAGGAGCAGGCTATAAATAAATCACGTTTGGGTATGGCTGAGTTCTATGTCACAGAGTCTCCCAAGATTTGTCGGTTTGTGGGAAGCAGAATGGGGCTAGGGACTGAAAGGCCAAAGCAGGAGAGATGGCAGAATTGTCGGAGCCATCCTCCATTGCCAGCAGCCGTCCTCCATATTCAGGTGGCATCCTTGATCTCCAGGAAAGGTCCCCCATGTAGACAGTAGGTTTCGTTTGTTGTAGAGCAGCAAATTTCTAGGGCTTGCTCTGATGAATGTGTTTTGAGGAGATGCCTGAATGTGTGGGATGCGTGTCAGATTTGTAGGGCAGTGGTAGAGGCAGATGAGATTGCAAGGGGGTATGTTTGGAAATTTGTAGGATGGTCCTGCATTGGAGGCTGGTTTTTCGTAGGGGAATGAATATGTGTAGGAAGTCCTCGATGTGGAGGCTGGCTCTACATAGGACAAAGTAGGCTTGTAGGACAGTCCTGCATGTGGAGGACGGTCCTACGTATGAGATTTCAGATTTGTAGGAAAGTCCTACATGTGGAGGACAGTCCTATGTCGGACATCTGAGATTTGGAGCACAGCCCTACATTTGTAGGGCAGCCCTACATTTTTAGGGCGGTCCTGCATTTGTAGGACGGTCCTACATTTGGAGGACAGTCCTACATTTGGAGGACGGTCCTGCATTTGTAGGACGGTCCTACATTTGGAGGACGGTCCTACATTTGTAGGACGGTCCTACATTTGTAGGACGGTCCTACATTTGGAGGATGGTCCTACATTTGGAGGGCGGTCCTATATTTGTAGGACGGTCCTACGTAGGACATTTCAGGTTTGTAGGACAGTCCTGCATGTGGAGGACAGTCCTGCGAAGGACATTTCAGTTTCTTCAGACAGCACTACATGTGGAGAACAGTCCTACGTAGCACAATCTAGATTTGTAGGAAAGACCTACATGTGGGGGATGGTTTGTAGGGCTGTCGTACATTTGGAAGATTGTAAGACAGGCCTATATGTGGAAGATGTCCTAACTAGGGCAATCCAGGTTTTTAGGAGAGTTCTACATGTTGAGGACAGTCCTTCGTAGGAAAACACAGTTTTGCAAGGCACTTTTACATGTGGAGTACAGTCCTACATACGGTGATCCAGGTTTGTAGGACGGCCCTACATGTGGAGAGTGGTCCTTTGTAGGACATTTCAGATTTGGAGGAGAGTACGACACAGGAGTCCTACGCAGGAGCAGCCAGAGTTGTAGGACAGTCCTACTTGTGGGAGACGAGCCTCTATGAGGCAAACCACAGTTGTACTACACCCCAAGAAGTCCGGCACAGACCAACGCAACAAAATCCTTTTTTCTAGGAATGTCTTACAACTCCATTACATTTCGGAAACCTAGATTTCTACCACAGCCATGTGGAGGACACAGCCTACAGATGGAGGCTGCCCTCCACGTTTGCAGAACCCGACCCAAATTACCAGCATATCTCCACCATTCCCAAAAGAAAATAGGATTCATTATTTCCTCTTTCCTTGCTTCTCTAGGTGGTTTAAACTTCAACTCCCAGAAGTCCTAGGTAATTTGGACAAGCGTCAGCGGTTGTGGAACCTAAAGCCCTAAACATTTTGAGGGCCAAATTTTGGGAAGGGCTTACTTCTCTGAGAGAGTCTCCTAACTCTTCTTGGTTAGTCAGAACCAGAATCGGTCTATCGACTCAAAGGCCGACACATTTCCTGTACGTGTTCCAGAAGTACAGAAGAGTAGTGCAATCTAGATTTGTAGGACAGTCATCTGGAGGACACATCCTACGGGTGGCATCTGCCCTGCATTTGTAGGGCCCCAGTCCTACCTTTCTAGGACCCGACCTATATTTCCAGGACACGTCCCACATTGCCACAGTAGAGTAGAAATCATTATTCTGTTCCTCTGAATAGATCTTTCTGTGGTCCTCCTGGTATTTTCGATTTCAAATTCTGGAAGCCATAGGTAGCTTGTTCGTGACGTTCAAAACCTCTGGAGGTCTAAAATTTGGGAATGGCTGACTTCGAAGGCCTTTATCACACTGGGGCTAATTTTGGCATTAAAGAGAGATTAAAGTCCATTGAAATCATACCGGAAATAAAGCGAAAATGGAGAGTCATTGCGCGAATGGTCACTACACGCAATTGTGGAGATAAAGCGGTGGGAAATGCATTGTCACTCAAATCCCCAAAGGAAAGAGATGTGTGTTAATGCTTCTTTGTGACCTCTTGAATGGAAGCTTTGTACGGCGTCATGTGAAATAGTTTCATGTAATCACGGGATTTTTCCAGGATATTCATGGGATAAATGCCCAATCTCTTTCGTATGATCAACTCCTAAGCCATGGAGTGTCCCTTCTCGTATTGTTTATTGGGAACCAGAAGTGGCTTAGCAACTCAAAGGCCAACACATTTCCAGGACATGTCTTACAAGTTGAGAAGAGTAGGGCAATCTGGATTTGTAGGACAGCTATGTGGAGGACACATCCCTCCCATCATTTGTTGGGCCCCGGCCCAAATTTCTACGACACGCCCCACATTGCCACAGCAGGGTATAATTCATGACTGTGTCCCTCTGAACAGATCTTTTCTTGGTCCTCCATTTGTTTTTGACTTCGTTTTCCAGAAACCCTAGCTACCGTACCTTGCTCAAGAGTCAGGAGTTGTGGGAGGTGAGGTTCAAAACATCTGGAGGTCCAAAGTCTGGGAATGGCTGACTTGTAAGACAGAGAGTTTTCCAACTCTAATTGCTCAGTGGGAACGAGAATGGGCTCATGAACAGAAAGACCAACACATTTCCAGGATATGTCCTACAAGTGGAGAAGAGTAGGGCAATCTCGATTTTCAGCACAGCCATGTGGCGGAAAAGTGGAGGCAGCCCAGGAATGTAGGACCCCTGTCCTACATTTTCAGGACCTGAGCTTAATTTCCAGGTCACATCTCACATTTCCATAATAGAGTAAAATTCATGATCGTGTTCCTCTACACACATCTTGCCGTATTCCTCCAGGCGCTATGACTTGAACTCCCAGAGTCCCCAGCTAGCTTGGCTCCGCTTTGACAGAGGAGCAGGCTATAAATAAATCACGTTTGGGTATGGCTGAGTTCTATGTCACAGAGTCTCCCAAGATTTGTCGGTTTGTGGGAAGCAGAATGGGGCTAGGGACTGAAAGGCCAAAGCAGGAGAGATGGCAGAATTGTCGGAGCCATCCTCCATTGCCAGCAGCCGTCCTCCATATTCAGGTGGCATCCTTGATCTCCAGGAAAGGTCCCCCATGTAGACAGTAGGTTTCGTTTGTTGTAGAGCAGCAAATTTCTAGGGCTTGCTCTGATGAATGTGTTTTGAGGAGATGCCTGAATGTGTGGGATGCGTGTCAGATTTGTAGGGCAGTGGTAGAGGCAGATGAGATTGCAAGGGGGTATGTTTGGAAATTTGTAGGATGGTCCTGCATTGGAGGCTGGTTTTTCGTAGGGGAATGAATATGTGTAGGAAGTCCTCGATGTGGAGGCTGGCTCTACATAGGACAAAGTAGGCTTGTAGGACAGTCCTGCATGTGGAGGACGGTCCTACGTATGAGATTTCAGATTTGTAGGAAAGTCCTACATGTGGAGGACAGTCCTATGTCGGACATCTGAGATTTGGAGCACAGCCCTACATTTGTAGGGCAGCCCTACATTTTTAGGGCGGTCCTGCATTTGTAGGACGGCCCTACATTTGGAGGACAGTCCTACATTTGGAGGACAGTCCTGCATTTGTAGGACGGTCCTACATTTGTAGGACGGCCCTACATTTGTAGGACAGCCCTACATTTGTAGGACGGTCCTACATTTGTAGGACGGTCCTACATTTGTAGGACGGTCCTACATTTGTAGGACGGTCCTACGTAGGACATTTCAGGTTTGTAGGACAGTCCTGTATGTGGAGGACAGTCCTGCGAAGGACATTTCAGTTTCTTCAGACAGCACTACATGTGGAGAACAGTCCTACGTAGCACAATCTAGATTTGTAGGAAAGACCTACATGTGGGGGATGGTTTGTAGGGCTGTCGTACATTTGGAAGATTGTAAGACAGGCCTATATGTGGAAGATGTCCTAACTAGGGCAATCCAGGTTTTTAGGAGAGTTGTACATGTTGAGGACAGTCCTTCGTAGGAAAACACAGTTTTGCAAGGTAGTTTTACATGTGGAGTACAGTCCTACATACGGTGATCCAGGTTTGTAGGACGGCCCTACATGTGGAGAGTGGTCCTGTGTAGGACATTTCAGATTTCGAGGAGAGTACGACACAGGAGTCCTACGCAGGAGCAGCCAGAGTTGTAGGACAGTCCTACTTGTGGGAGACGAGCCTCTATGAGGCAAACCACAGTTGTACTACAACCCAAGAAGTCCGGCCGACACATTTCCTGTACGTGTTCCAGAAGTACAGAAGAGTAGTGCAATCTAGATTTGTAGGACAGTCATCTGGAGGACACATCCTACGGGTGGCATCTGCCCTGCATTTGTAGGGCCCCAGTCCTACCTTTCTAGGACCCGACCTATATTTCCAGGACACGTCCCACATTGCCACAGTAGAGTAGAAATCATTATTCTGTTCCTCTGAATAGATCTTTCTGTGGTCCTCCTGGTATTTTCGATTTCAAATTCTGGAAGCCATAGGTAGCTTGTTCGTGACGTTCAAAACCTCTGGAGGTCTAAAATTTGGGAATGGCTGACTTCGAAGGCCTTTATCACACTGGGGCTAATTTTGGCATTAAAGAGAGATTAAAGTCCATTGAAATCATACCGGAAATAAAGCGAAAATGGAGAGTCATTGCGCGAATGGTCACTACACGCAATTGTGGAGATAAAGCGGTGGGAAATGCATTGTCACTCAAATCCCCAAAGGAAAGAGATGTGTGTTAATGCTTCTTTGTGACCTCTTGAATGGAAGCTTTGTACGGCGTCATGTGAAATAGTTTCATGTAATCACGGGATTTTTCCAGGATATTCATGGGATAAATGCCCAATCTCTTTCGTATGATCAACTCCTAAGCCATGGAGTGTCCCTTCTCGTATTGTTTATTGGGAACCAGAAGTGGCTTAGCAACTCAAAGGCCAACACATTTCCAGGACATGTCTTACAAGTTGAGAAGAGTAGGGCAATCTGGATTTGTAGGACAGCTATGTGGAGGACACATCCCTCCCATCATTTGTTGGGCCCCGGCCCAAATTTCTACGACACGCCCCACATTGCCACAGCAGGGTATAATTCATGACTGTGTCCCTCTGAACAGATCTTTTCTTGGTCCTCCATTTGTTTTTGACTTCGTTTTCCAGAAACCCTAGCTACCGTACCTTGCTCAAGAGTCAGGAGTTGTGGGAGGTGAGGTTCAAAACATCTGGAGGTCCAAAGTCTGGGAATGGCTGACTTGTAAGACAGAGAGTTTTCCAACTCTAATTGCTCAGTGGGAACGAGAATGGGCTCATGAACAGAAAGACCAACACATTTCCAGGATATGTCCTACAAGTGGAGAAGAGTAGGGCAATCTCGATTGTCAGCACAGCCATGTGGCGGAAAAGTGGAGGCAGCCCAGGAATGTAGGACCCCTGTCCTACATTTTCAGGACCTGAGCTTAATTTCCAGGTCACATCTCACATTTCCATAATAGAGTAAAATTCATGATCGTGTTCCTCTACACACATCTTGCCGTATTCCTCCAGGCGCTATGACTTGAACTCCCAGAGTCCCCAGCTAGCTTGGCTCCGCTTTGACAGAGGAGCAGGCTATAAATAAATCACGTTTGGGTATGGCTGAGTTCTATGTCACAGAGTCTCCCAAGATTTGTCGGTTTGTGGGAAGCAGAATGGGGCTAGGGACTGAAAGGCCAAAGCAGGAGAGATGGCAGAATTGTCGGAGCCATCCTCCATTGCCAGCAGCCGTCCTCCATATTCAGGTGGCATCCTTGATCTCCAGGAAAGGTCCCCCATGTAGACAGTAGGTTTCGTTTGTTGTAGAGCAGCAAATTTCTAGGGCTTGCTCTGATGAATGTGTTTTGAGGAGATGCCTGAATGTGTGGGATGCGTGTCAGATTTGTAGGGCAGTGGTAGAGGCAGATGAGATTGCAAGGGGGTATGTTTGGAAATTTGTAGGATGGTCCTGCATTGGAGGCTGGTTTTTCGTAGGGGAATGAATATGTGTAGGAAGTCCTCGATGTGGAGGCTGGCTCTACATAGGACAAAGTAGGCTTGTAGGACAGTCCTGCATGTGGAGGACGGTCCTACGTATGAGATTTCAGATTTGTAGGAAAGTCCTACATGTGGAGGACAGTCCTATGTCGGACATCTGAGATTTGGAGCACAGCCCTACATTTGTAGGGCAGCCCTACATTTTTAGGGCGGTCCTGCATTTGTAGGACGGTCCTACATTTGGAGGACAGTCCTACATTTGGAGGACGGTCCTGCATTTGTAGGACGGTCCTACATTTGGAGGACGGTCCTACATTTGTAGGACGGTCCTACATTTGTAGGACGGTCCTACATTTGGAGGATGGTCCTACATTTGGAGGGCGGTCCTATATTTGTAGGACGGTCCTACGTAGGACATTTCAGGTTTGTAGGACAGTCCTGCATGTGGAGGACAGTCCTGCGAAGGACATTTCAGTTTCTTCAGACAGCACTACATGTGGAGAACAGTCCTACGTAGCACGTAGCATTTCATGTAATCACGGGATTTTTCCAGGATATTCATGGGATAAATGCCCAATCTCTTTCGTATGATCAACTCCTAAGCCATGGAGTGTCCCTTCTCGTATTGTTTATTGGGAACCAGAAGTGGCTTAGCAACTCAAAGGCCAACACATTTCCAGGACATGTCTTACAAGTTGAGAAGAGTAGGGCAATCTGGATTTGTAGGACAGCTATGTGGAGGACACATCCCTCCCATCATTTGTTGGGCCCCGGCCCAAATTTCTACGACACGCCCCACATTGCCACAGCAGGGTATAATTCATGACTGTGTCCCTCTGAACAGATCTTTTCTTGGTCCTCCATTTGTTTTTGACTTCGTTTTCCAGAAACCCTAGCTACCGTACCTTGCTCAAGAGTCAGGAGTTGTGGGAGGTGAGGTTCAAAACATCTGGAGGTCCAAAGTCTGGGAATGGCTGACTTGTAAGACAGAGAGTTTTCCAACTCTAATTGCTCAGTGGGAACGAGAATGGGCTCATGAACAGAAAGACCAACACATTTCCAGGATATGTCCTACAAGTGGAGAAGAGTAGGGCAATCTCGATTTTCAGCACAGCCATGTGGCGGAAAAGTGGAGGCAGCCCAGGAATGTAGGACCCCTGTCCTACATTTTCAGGACCTGAGCTTAATTTCCAGGTCACATCTCACATTTCCATAATAGAGTAAAATTCATGATCGTGTTCCTCTACACACATCTTGCCGTATTCCTCCAGGCGCTATGACTTGAACTCCCAGAGTCCCCAGCTAGCTTGGCTCCGCTTTGACAGAGGAGCAGGCTATAAATAAATCACGTTTGGGTATGGCTGAGTTCTATGTCACAGAGTCTCCCAAGATTTGTCGGTTTGTGGGAAGCAGAATGGGGCTAGGGACTGAAAGGCCAAAGCAGGAGAGATGGCAGAATTGTCGGAGCCATCCTCCATTGCCAGCAGCCGTCCTCCATATTCAGGTGGCATCCTTGATCTCCAGGAAAGGTCCCCCATGTAGACAGTAGGTTTCGTTTGTTGTAGAGCAGCAAATTTCTAGGGCTTGCTCTGATGAATGTGTTTTGAGGAGATGCCTGAATGTGTGGGATGCGTGTCAGATTTGTAGGGCAGTGGTAGAGGCAGATGAGATTGCAAGGGGGTATGTTTGGAAATTTGTAGGATGGTCCTGCATTGGAGGCTGGTTTTTCGTAGGGGAATGAATATGTGTAGGAAGTCCTCGATGTGGAGGCTGGCTCTACATAGGACAAAGTAGGCTTGTAGGACAGTCCTGCATGTGGAGGACGGTCCTACGTATGAGATTTCAGATTTGTAGGAAAGTCCTACATGTGGAGGACAGTCCTATGTCGGACATCTGAGATTTGGAGCACAGCCCTACATTTGTAGGGCAGCCCTACATTTTTAGGGCGGTCCTGCATTTGTAGGACGGCCCTACATTTGGAGGACAGTCCTACATTTGGAGGACGGTCCTGCATTTGTAGGACGGTCCTACATTTGGAGGACGGTCCTACATTTGTAGGACGGTCCTACATTTGTAGGACGGTCCTACATTTGGAGGATGGTCCTACATTTGGAGGGCGGTCCTATATTTGTAGGACGGTCCTACGTAGGACATTTCAGGTTTGTAGGACAGTCCTGCATGTGGAGGACAGTCCTGCGAAGGACATTTCAGTTTCTTCAGACAGCACTACATGTGGAGAACAGTCCTACGTAGCACGTAGCATTTCATGTAATCACGGGATTTTTCCAGGATATTCATGGGATAAATGCCCAATCTCTTTCGTATGATCAACTCCTAAGCCATGGAGTGTCCCTTCTCGTATTGTTTATTGGGAACCAGAAGTGGCTTAGCAACTCAAAGGCCAACACATTTCCAGGACATGTCTTACAAGTTGAGAAGAGTAGGGCAATCTGGATTTGTAGGACAGCTATGTGGAGGACACATCCCTCCCATCATTTGTTGGGCCCCGGCCCAAATTTCTACGACACGCCCCACATTGCCACAGCAGGGTATAATTCATGACTGTGTCCCTCTGAACAGATCTTTTCTTGGTCCTCCATTTGTTTTTGACTTCGTTTTCCAGAAACCCTAGCTACCGTACCTTGCTCAAGAGTCAGGAGTTGTGGGAGGTGAGGTTCAAAACATCTGGAGGTCCAAAGTCTGGGAATGGCTGACTTGTAAGACAGAGAGTTTTCCAACTCTAATTGCTCAGTGGGAACGAGAATGGGCTCATGAACAGAAAGACCAACACATTTCCAGGATATGTCCTACAAGTGGAGAAGAGTAGGGCAATCTCGATTTTCAGCACAGCCATGTGGCGGAAAAGTGGAGGCAGCCCAGGAATGTAGGACCCCTGTCCTACATTTTCAGGACCTGAGCTTAATTTCCAGGTCACATCTCACATTTCCATAATAGAGTAAAATTCATGATCGTGTTCCTCTACACACATCTTGCCGTATTCCTCCAGGCGCTATGACTTGAACTCCCAGAGTCCCCAGCTAGCTTGGCTCCGCTTTGACAGAGGAGCAGGCTATAAATAAATCACGTTTGGGTATGGCTGAGTTCTATGTCACAGAGTCTCCCAAGATTTGTCGGTTTGTGGGAAGCAGAATGGGGCTAGGGACTGAAAGGCCAAAGCAGGAGAGATGGCAGAATTGTCGGAGCCATCCTCCATTGCCAGCAGCCGTCCTCCATATTCAGGTGGCATCCTTGATCTCCAGGAAAGGTCCCCCATGTAGACAGTAGGTTTCGTTTGTTGTAGAGCAGCAAATTTCTAGGGCTTGCTCTGATGAATGTGTTTTGAGGAGATGCCTGAATGTGTGGGATGCGTGTCAGATTTGTAGGGCAGTGGTAGAGGCAGATGAGATTGCAAGGGGGTATGTTTGGAAATTTGTAGGATGGTCCTGCATTGGAGGCTGGTTTTTCGTAGGGGAATGAATATGTGTAGGAAGTCCTCGATGTGGAGGCTGGCTCTACATAGGACAAAGTAGGCTTGTAGGACAGTCCTGCATGTGGAGGACGGTCCTACGTATGAGATTTCAGATTTGTAGGAAAGTCCTACATGTGGAGGACAGTCCTATGTCGGACATCTGAGATTTGGAGCACAGCCCTACATTTGTAGGGCAGCCCTACATTTTTAGGGCGGTCCTGCATTTGTAGGACGGTCCTACATTTGGAGGACAGTCCTACATTTGGAGGACGGTCCTGCATTTGTAGGACGGTCCTACATTTGGAGGACGGTCCTACATTTGTAGGACGGTCCTACATTTGTAGGACGGTCCTACATTTGGAGGATGGTCCTACATTTGGAGGGCGGTCCTATATTTGTAGGACGGTCCTACGTAGGACATTTCAGGTTTGTAGGACAGTCCTGCATGTGGAGGACAGTCCTGCGAAGGACATTTCAGTTTCTTCAGACAGCACTACATGTGGAGAACAGTCCTACGTAGCACGTAGCATTTCATGTAATCACGGGATTTTTCCAGGATATTCATGGGATAAATGCCCAATCTCTTTCGTATGATCAACTCCTAAGCCATGGAGTGTCCCTTCTCGTATTGTTTATTGGGAACCAGAAGTGGCTTAGCAACTCAAAGGCCAACACATTTCCAGGACATGTCTTACAAGTTGAGAAGAGTAGGGCAATCTGGATTTGTAGGACAGCTATGTGGAGGACACATCCCTCCCATCATTTGTTGGGCCCCGGCCCAAATTTCTACGACACGCCCCACATTGCCACAGCAGGGTATAATTCATGACTGTGTCCCTCTGAACAGATCTTTTCTTGGTCCTCCATTTGTTTTTGACTTCGTTTTCCAGAAACCCTAGCTACCGTACCTTGCTCAAGAGTCAGGAGTTGTGGGAGGTGAGGTTCAAAACATCTGGAGGTCCAAAGTCTGGGAATGGCTGACTTGTAAGACAGAGAGTTTTCCAACTCTAATTGCTCAGTGGGAACGAGAATGGGCTCATGAACAGAAAGACCAACACATTTCCAGGATATGTCCTACAAGTGGAGAAGAGTAGGGCAATCTCGATTTTCAGCACAGCCATGTGGCGGAAAAGTGGAGGCAGCCCAGGAATGTAGGACCCCTGTCCTACATTTTCAGGACCTGAGCTTAATTTCCAGGTCACATCTCACATTTCCATAATAGAGTAAAATTCATGATCGTGTTCCTCTACACACATCTTGCCGTATTCCTCCAGGCGCTATGACTTGAACTCCCAGAGTCCCCAGCTAGCTTGGCTCCGCTTTGACAGAGGAGCAGGCTATAAATAAATCACGTTTGGGTATGGCTGAGTTCTATGTCACAGAGTCTCCCAAGATTTGTCGGTTTGTGGGAAGCAGAATGGGGCTAGGGACTGAAAGGCCAAAGCAGGAGAGATGGCAGAATTGTCGGAGCCATCCTCCATTGCCAGCAGCCGTCCTCCATATTCAGGTGGCATCCTTGATCTCCAGGAAAGGTCCCCCATGTAGACAGTAGGTTTCGTTTGTTGTAGAGCAGCAAATTTCTAGGGCTTGCTCTGATGAATGTGTTTTGAGGAGATGCCTGAATGTGTGGGATGCGTGTCAGATTTGTAGGGCAGTGGTAGAGGCAGATGAGATTGCAAGGGGGTATGTTTGGAAATTTGTAGGATGGTCCTGCATTGGAGGCTGGTTTTTCGTAGGGGAATGAATATGTGTAGGAAGTCCTCGATGTGGAGGCTGGCTCTACATAGGACAAAGTAGGCTTGTAGGACAGTCCTGCATGTGGAGGACGGTCCTACGTATGAGATTTCAGATTTGTAGGAAAGTCCTACATGTGGAGGACAGTCCTATGTCGGACATCTGAGATTTGGAGCACAGCCCTACATTTGTAGGGCAGCCCTACATTTTTAGGGCGGTCCTGCATTTGTAGGACGGCCCTACATTTGGAGGACAGTCCTACATTTGGAGGACGGTCCTGCATTTGTAGGACGGTCCTACATTTGGAGGACGGTCCTACATTTGTAGGACGGTCCTACATTTGTAGGACGGTCCTACATTTGGAGGATGGTCCTACATTTGGAGGGCGGTCCTATATTTGTAGGACGGTCCTACGTAGGACATTTCAGGTTTGTAGGACAGTCCTGCATGTGGAGGACAGTCCTGCGAAGGACATTTCAGTTTCTTCAGACAGCACTACATGTGGAGAACAGTCCTACGTAGCACGTAGCATTTCATGTAATCACGGGATTTTTCCAGGATATTCATGGGATAAATGCCCAATCTCTTTCGTATGATCAACTCCTAAGCCATGGAGTGTCCCTTCTCGTATTGTTTATTGGGAACCAGAAGTGGCTTAGCAACTCAAAGGCCAACACATTTCCAGGACATGTCTTACAAGTTGAGAAGAGTAGGGCAATCTGGATTTGTAGGACAGCTATGTGGAGGACACATCCCTCCCATCATTTGTTGGGCCCCGGCCCAAATTTCTACGACACGCCCCACATTGCCACAGCAGGGTATAATTCATGACTGTGTCCCTCTGAACAGATCTTTTCTTGGTCCTCCATTTGTTTTTGACTTCGTTTTCCAGAAACCCTAGCTACCGTACCTTGCTCAAGAGTCAGGAGTTGTGGGAGGTGAGGTTCAAAACATCTGGAGGTCCAAAGTCTGGGAATGGCTGACTTGTAAGACAGAGAGTTTTCCAACTCTAATTGCTCAGTGGGAACGAGAATGGGCTCATGAACAGAAAGACCAACACATTTCCAGGATATGTCCTACAAGTGGAGAAGAGTAGGGCAATCTCGATTTTCAGCACAGCCATGTGGCGGAAAAGTGGAGGCAGCCCAGGAATGTAGGACCCCTGTCCTACATTTTCAGGACCTGAGCTTAATTTCCAGGTCACATCTCACATTTCCATAATAGAGTAAAATTCATGATCGTGTTCCTCTACACACATCTTGCCGTATTCCTCCAGGCGCTATGACTTGAACTCCCAGAGTCCCCAGCTAGCTTGGCTCCGCTTTGACAGAGGAGCAGGCTATAAATAAATCACGTTTGGGTATGGCTGAGTTCTATGTCACAGAGTCTCCCAAGATTTGTCGGTTTGTGGGAAGCAGAATGGGGCTAGGGACTGAAAGGCCAAAGCAGGAGAGATGGCAGAATTGTCGGAGCCATCCTCCATTGCCAGCAGCCGTCCTCCATATTCAGGTGGCATCCTTGATCTCCAGGAAAGGTCCCCCATGTAGACAGTAGGTTTCGTTTGTTGTAGAGCAGCAAATTTCTAGGGCTTGCTCTGATGAATGTGTTTTGAGGAGATGCCTGAATGTGTGGGATGCGTGTCAGATTTGTAGGGCAGTGGTAGAGGCAGATGAGATTGCAAGGGGGTATGTTTGGAAATTTGTAGGATGGTCCTGCATTGGAGGCTGGTTTTTCGTAGGGGAATGAATATGTGTAGGAAGTCCTCGATGTGGAGGCTGGCTCTACATAGGACAAAGTAGGCTTGTAGGACAGTCCTGCATGTGGAGGACGGTCCTACGTATGAGATTTCAGATTTGTAGGAAAGTCCTACATGTGGAGGACAGTCCTATGTCGGACATCTGAGATTTGGAGCACAGCCCTACATTTGTAGGGCAGCCCTACATTTTTAGGGCGGTCCTGCATTTGTAGGACGGTCCTACATTTGGAGGACAGTCCTACATTTGGAGGACGGTCCTGCATTTGTAGGACGGTCCTACATTTGGAGGACGGTCCTACATTTGTAGGACGGTCCTACATTTGTAGGACGGTCCTACATTTGGAGGATGGTCCTACATTTGGAGGGCGGTCCTATATTTGTAGGACGGTCCTACGTAGGACATTTCAGGTTTGTAGGACAGTCCTGCATGTGGAGGACAGTCCTGCGAAGGACATTTCAGTTTCTTCAGACAGCACTACATGTGGAGAACAGTCCTACGTAGCACAATCTAGATTTGTAGGAAAGACCTACATGTGGGGGATGGTTTGTAGGGCTGTCGTACATTTGGAAGATTGTAAGACAGGCCTATATGTGGAAGATGTCCTAACTAGGGCAATCCAGGTTTTTAGGAGAGTTCTACATGTTGAGGACAGTCCTTCGTAGGAAAACACAGTTTTGCAAGGCACTTTTACATGTGGAGTACAGTCCTACATACGGTGATCCAGGTTTGTAGGACGGCCCTACATGTGGAGAGTGGTCCTTTGTAGGACATTTCAGATTTGGAGGAGAGTACGACACAGGAGTCCTACGCAGGAGCAGCCAGAGTTGTAGGACAGTCCTACTTGTGGGAGACGAGCCTCTATGAGGCAAACCACAGTTGTACTACACCCCAAGAAGTCCGGCACAGACCAACGCAACAAAATCCTTTTTTCTAGGAATGTCTTACAACTCCATTACATTTCGGAAACCTAGATTTCTACCACAGCCATGTGGAGGACACAGCCTACAGATGGAGGCTGCCCTCCACGTTTGCAGAACCCGACCCAAATTACCAGCATATCTCCACCATTCCCAAAAGAAAATAGGATTCATTATTTCCTCTTTCCTTGCTTCTCTAGGTGGTTTAAACTTCAACTCCCAGAAGTCCTAGGTAATTTGGACAAGCGCCAGCGGTTGTGGAACCTAAAGCCCTAAACATTTTGAGGGCCAAATTTTGGGAAGGGCTTACTTCTCCGAGAGAGTCTCCTAACTCTTCTTGGTTAGTCAGAACCAGAATCGGTCTATCGACTCAAAGGCCGACACATTTCCTGTACGTGTTCCAGAAGTACAGAAGAGTAGTGCAATCTAGATTTGTAGGACAGTCATCTGGAGGACACATCCTACGGGTGGCATCTGCCCTGCATTTGTAGGGCCCCAGTCCTACCTTTCTAGGACCCGACCTATATTTCCAGGACACGTCCCACATTGCCACAGTAGAGTAGAAATCATTATTCTGTTCCTCTGAATAGATCTTTCTGTGGTCCTCCTGGTATTTTCGATTTCAAATTCTGGAAGCCATAGGTAGCTTGTTCGTGACGTTCAAAACCTCTGGAGGTCTAAAATTTGGGAATGGCTGACTTCGAAGGCCTTTATCACACTGGGGCTAATTTTGGCATTAAAGAGAGATTAAAGTCCATTGAAATCATACCGGAAATAAAGCGAAAATGGAGAGTCATTGCGCGAATGGTCACTACACGCAATTGTGGAGATAAAGCGGTGGGAAATGCATTGTCACTCAAATCCCCAAAGGAAAGAGATGTGTGTTAATGCTTCTTTGTGACCTCTTGAATGGAAGCTTTGTACGGCGTCATGTGAAATAGTTTCATGTAATCACGGGATTTTTCCAGGATATTCATGGGATAAATGCCCAATCTCTTTCGTATGATCAACTCCTAAGCCATGGAGTGTCCCTTCTCGTATTGTTTATTGGGAACCAGAAGTGGCTTAGCAACTCAAAGGCCAACACATTTCCAGGACATGTCTTACAAGTTGAGAAGAGTAGGGCAATCTGGATTTGTAGGACAGCTATGTGGAGGACACATCCCTCCCATCATTTGTTGGGCCCCGGCCCAAATTTCTACGACACGCCCCACATTGCCACAGCAGGGTATAATTCATGACTGTGTCCCTCTGAACAGATCTTTTCTTGGTCCTCCATTTGTTTTTGACTTCGTTTTCCAGAAACCCTAGCTACCGTACCTTGCTCAAGAGTCAGGAGTTGTGGGAGGTGAGGTTCAAAACATCTGGAGGTCCAAAGTCTGGGAATGGCTGACTTGTAAGACAGAGAGTTTTCCAACTCTAATTGCTCAGTGGGAACGAGAATGGGCTCATGAACAGAAAGACCAACACATTTCCAGGATATGTCCTACAAGTGGAGAAGAGTAGGGCAATCTCGATTTTCAGCACAGCCATGTGGCGGAAAAGTGGAGGCAGCCCAGGAATGTAGGACCCCTGTCCTACATTTTCAGGACCTGAGCTTAATTTCCAGGTCACATCTCACATTTCCATAATAGAGTAAAATTCATGATCGTGTTCCTCTACACACATCTTGCCGTATTCCTCCAGGCGCTATGACTTGAACTCCCAGAGTCCCCAGCTAGCTTGGCTCCGCTTTGACAGAGGAGCAGGCTATAAATAAATCACGTTTGGGTATGGCTGAGTTCTATGTCACAGAGTCTCCCAAGATTTGTCGGTTTGTGGGAAGCAGAATGGGGCTAGGGACTGAAAGGCCAAAGCAGGAGAGATGGCAGAATTGTCGGAGCCATCCTCCATTGCCAGCAGCCGTCCTCCATATTCAGGTGGCATCCTTGATCTCCAGGAAAGGTCCCCCATGTAGACAGTAGGTTTCGTTTGTTGTAGAGCAGCAAATTTCTAGGGCTTGCTCTGATGAATGTGTTTTGAGGAGATGCCTGAATGTGTGGGATGCGTGTCAGATTTGTAGGGCAGTGGTAGAGGCAGATGAGATTGCAAGGGGGTATGTTTGGAAATTTGTAGGATGGTCCTGCATTGGAGGCTGGTTTTTCGTAGGGGAATGAATATGTGTAGGAAGTCCTCGATGTGGAGGCTGGCTCTACATAGGACAAAGTAGGCTTGTAGGACAGTCCTGCATGTGGAGGACGGTCCTACGTATGAGATTTCAGATTTGTAGGAAAGTCCTACATGTGGAGGACAGTCCTATGTCGGACATCTGAGATTTGGAGCACAGCCCTACATTTGTAGGGCAGCCCTACATTTTTAGGGCGGTCCTGCATTTGTAGGACGGCCCTACATTTGGAGGACAGTCCTACATTTGGAGGACAGCCCTGCATTTGTAGGACGGTCCTACATTTGTAGGGCGGTCCTACATTTGGAGGACAGTCCTACATTTGGAGGACAGTCCTACATTTGTAGGACGGTCCTACATTTGGAGGATGGCCCTACATTTGGAGACGGTCCTCCATTTGTAGGACGGTCCTACATTTGTAGGACGGTCCTACATTTGTAGGACGGTCCTACGTAGGACATTTCAGGTTTGTAGGACAGTCCTGCATGTGGAGGACAGTCCTGCGAAGGACATTTCAGTTTCTTCAGACAGCACTACATGTGGAGAACAGTCCTACGTAGCACAATCTAGATTTGTAGGAAAGACCTACATGTGGGGGATGGTTTGTAGGGCTGTCGTACATTTGGAAGATTGTAAGACAGGCCTATATGTGGAAGATGTCCTAACTAGGGCAATCCAGGTTTTTAGGAGAGTTCTACATGTTGAGGACAGTCCTTCGTAGGAAAACACAGTTTTGCAAGGCACTTTTACATGTGGAGTACAGTCCTACATACGGTGATCCAGGTTTGTAGGACGGCCCTACATGTGGAGAGTGGTCCTTTGTAGGACATTTCAGATTTGGAGGAGAGTACGACACAGGAGTCCTACGCAGGAGCAGCCAGAGTTGTAGGACAGTCCTACTTGTGGGAGACGAGCCTCTATGAGGCAAACCACAGTTGTACTACACCCCAAGAAGTCCGGCACAGACCAACGCAACAAAATCCTTTTTTCTAGGAATGTCTTACAACTCCATTACATTTCGGAAACATAGATTTCTACCACAGCCATGTGGAGGACACAGCCTACAGATGGAGGCTGCCCTCCACGTTTGCAGAACCCGACCCAAATTACCAGCATATCTCCACCATTCCCAAAAGAAAATAGGATTCATTATTTCCTCTTTCCTTGCTTCTCTAGGTGGTTTAAACTTCAACTCCCAGAAGTCCTAGGTAATTTGGACAAGCGTCAGCGGTTGTGGAACCTAAAGCCCTAAACATTTTGAGGGCCAAATTTTGGGAAGGGCTTACTTCTCTGAGAGAGTCTCCTAACTCTTCTTGGTTAGTCAGAACCAGAATCGGTCTATCGACTCAAAGGCCGACACATTTCCTGTACGTGTTCCAGAAGTACAGAAGAGTAGTGCAATCTAGATTTGTAGGACAGTCATCTGGAGGACACATCCTACGGGTGGCATCTGCCCTGCATTTGTAGGGCCCCAGTCCTACCTTTCTAGGACCCGACCTATATTTCCAGGACACGTCCCACATTGCCACAGTAGAGTAGAAATCATTATTCTGTTCCTCTGAATAGATCTTTCTGTGGTCCTCCTGGTATTTTCGATTTCAAATTCTGGAAGCCATAGGTAGCTTGTTCGTGACGTTCAAAACCTCTGGAGGTCTAAAATTTGGGAATGGCTGACTTCGAAGGCCTTTATCACACTGGGGCTAATTTTGGCATTAAAGAGAGATTAAAGTCCATTGAAATCATACCGGAAATAAAGCGAAAATGGAGAGTCATTGCGCGAATGGTCACTACACGCAATTGTGGAGATAAAGCGGTGGGAAATGCATTGTCACTCAAATCCCCAAAGGAAAGAGATGTGTGTTAATGCTTCTTTGTGACCTCTTGAATGGAAGCTTTGTACGGCGTCATGTGAAATAGTTTCATGTAATCACGGGATTTTTCCAGGATATTCATGGGATAAATGCCCAATCTCTTTCGTATGATCAACTCCTAAGCCATGGAGTGTCCCTTCTCGTATTGTTTATTGGGAACCAGAAGTGGCTTAGCAACTCAAAGGCCAACACATTTCCAGGACATGTCTTACAAGTTGAGAAGAGTAGGGCAATCTGGATTTGTAGGACAGCTATGTGGAGGACACATCCCTCCCATCATTTGTTGGGCCCCGGCCCAAATTTCTACGACACGCCCCACATTGCCACAGCAGGGTATAATTCATGACTGTGTCCCTCTGAACAGATCTTTTCTTGGTCCTCCATTTGTTTTTGACTTCGTTTTCCAGAAACCCTAGCTACCGTACCTTGCTCAAGAGTCAGGAGTTGTGGGAGGTGAGGTTCAAAACATCTGGAGGTCCAAAGTCTGGGAATGGCTGACTTGTAAGACAGAGAGTTTTCCAACTCTAATTGCTCAGTGGGAACGAGAATGGGCTCATGAACAGAAAGACCAACACATTTCCAGGATATGTCCTACAAGTGGAGAAGAGTAGGGCAATCTCGATTTTCAGCACAGCCATGTGGCGGAAAAGTGGAGGCAGCCCAGGAATGTAGGACCCCTGTCCTACATTTTCAGGACCTGAGCTTAATTTCCAGGTCACATCTCACATTTCCATAATAGAGTAAAATTCATGATCGTGTTCCTCTACACACATCTTGCCGTATTCCTCCAGGCGCTATGACTTGAACTCCCAGAGTCCCCAGCTAGCTTGGCTCCGCTTTGACAGAGGAGCAGGCTATAAATAAATCACGTTTGGGTATGGCTGAGTTCTATGTCACAGAGTCTCCCAAGATTTGTCGGTTTGTGGGAAGCAGAATGGGGCTAGGGACTGAAAGGCCAAAGCAGGAGAGATGGCAGAATTGTCGGAGCCATCCTCCATTGCCAGCAGCCGTCCTCCATATTCAGGTGGCATCCTTGATCTCCAGGAAAGGTCCCCCATGTAGACAGTAGGTTTCGTTTGTTGTAGAGCAGCAAATTTCTAGGGCTTGCTCTGATGAATGTGTTTTGAGGAGATGCCTGAATGTGTGGGATGCGTGTCAGATTTGTAGGGCAGTGGTAGAGGCAGATGAGATTGCAAGGGGGTATGTTTGGAAATTTGTAGGATGGTCCTGCATTGGAGGCTGGTTTTTCGTAGGGGAATGAATATGTGTAGGAAGTCCTCGATGTGGAGGCTGGCTCTACATAGGACAAAGTAGGCTTGTAGGACAGTCCTGCATGTGGAGGACGGTCCTACGTATGAGATTTCAGATTTGTAGGAAAGTCCTACATGTGGAGGACAGTCCTATGTCGGACATCTGAGATTTGGAGCACAGCCCTACATTTGTAGGGCAGCCCTACATTTTTAGGGCGGTCCTGCATTTGTAGGACGGCCCTACATTTGGAGGACAGTCCTACATTTGGAGGACAGTCCTGCATTTGTAGGACGGTCCTACATTTGTAGGACGGTCCTACATTTGGAGGACAGTCCTACATTTGTAGGACGGTCCTACATTTGGAGGATGGCCCTACATTTGGAGGACGGTCCTCCATTTGTAGGACGGTCCTACATTTGTAGGGCGGTCCTACATTTGTAGGACGGTCCTACATTTGTAGGACGGTCCTACGTAGGACATTTCAGGTTTGTAGGACAGTCCTGCATGTGGAGGACAGTCCTGCGAAGGACATTTCAGTTTCTTCAGACAGCACTACATGTGGAGAACAGTCCTACGTAGCACAATCTAGATTTGTAGGAAAGACCTACATGTGGGGGATGGTTTGTAGGGCTGTCGTACATTTGGAAGATTGTAAGACAGGCCTATATGTGGAAGATGTCCTAACTAGGGCAATCCAGGTTTTTAGGAGAGTTCTACATGTTGAGGACAGTCCTTCGTAGGAAAACACAGTTTTGCAAGGCACTTTTACATGTGGAGTACAGTCCTACATACGGTGATCCAGGTTTGTAGGACGGCCCTACATGTGGAGAGTGGTCCTTTGTAGGACATTTCAGATTTGGAGGAGAGTACGACACAGGAGTCCTACGCAGGAGCAGCCAGAGTTGTAGGACAGTCCTACTTGTGGGAGACGAGCCTCTATGAGGCAAACCACAGTTGTACTACACCCCAAGAAGTCCGGCACAGACCAACGCAACAAAATCCTTTTTTCTAGGAATGTCTTACAACTCCATTACATTTCGGAAACCTAGATTTCTACCACAGCCATGTGGAGGACACAGCCTACAGATGGAGGCTGCCCTCCACGTTTGCAGAACCCGACCCAAATTACCAGCATATCTCCACCATTCCCAAAAGAAAATAGGATTCATTATTTCCTCTTTCCTTGCTTCTCTAGGTGGTTTAAACTTCAACTCCCAGAAGTCCTAGGTAATTTGGACAAGCGCCAGCGGTTGTGGAACCTAAAGCCCTAAACATTTTGAGGGCCAAATTTTGGGAAGGGCTTACTTCTCCGAGAGAGTCTCCTAACTCTTCTTGGTTAGTCAGAACCAGAATCGGTCTATCGACTCAAAGGCCGACACATTTCCTGTACGTGTTCCAGAAGTACAGAAGAGTAGTGCAATCTAGATTTGTAGGACAGTCATCTGGAGGACACATCCTACGGGTGGCATCTGCCCTGCATTTGTAGGGCCCCAGTCCTACCTTTCTAGGACCCGACCTATATTTCCAGGACACGTCCCACATTGCCACAGTAGAGTAGAAATCATTATTCTGTTCCTCTGAATAGATCTTTCTGTGGTCCTCCTGGTATTTTCGATTTCAAATTCTGGAAGCCATAGGTAGCTTGTTCGTGACGTTCAAAACCTCTGGAGGTCTAAAATTTGGGAATGGCTGACTTCGAAGGCCTTTATCACACTGGGGCTAATTTTGGCATTAAAGAGAGATTAAAGTCCATTGAAATCATACCGGAAATAAAGCGAAAATGGAGAGTCATTGCGCGAATGGTCACTACACGCAATTGTGGAGATAAAGCGGTGGGAAATGCATTGTCACTCAAATCCCCAAAGGAAAGAGATGTGTGTTAATGCTTCTTTGTGACCTCTTGAATGGAAGCTTTGTACGGCGTCATGTGAAATAGTTTCATGTAATCACGGGATTTTTCCAGGATATTCATGGGATAAATGCCCAATCTCTTTCGTATGATCAACTCCTAAGCCATGGAGTGTCCCTTCTCGTATTGTTTATTGGGAACCAGAAGTGGCTTAGCAACTCAAAGGCCAACACATTTCCAGGACATGTCTTACAAGTTGAGAAGAGTAGGGCAATCTGGATTTGTAGGACAGCTATGTGGAGGACACATCCCTCCCATCATTTGTTGGGCCCCGGCCCAAATTTCTACGACACGCCCCACATTGCCACAGCAGGGTATAATTCATGACTGTGTCCCTCTGAACAGATCTTTTCTTGGTCCTCCATTTGTTTTTGACTTCGTTTTCCAGAAACCCTAGCTACCGTACCTTGCTCAAGAGTCAGGAGTTGTGGGAGGTGAGGTTCAAAACATCTGGAGGTCCAAAGTCTGGGAATGGCTGACTTGTAAGACAGAGAGTTTTCCAACTCTAATTGCTCAGTGGGAACGAGAATGGGCTCATGAACAGAAAGACCAACACATTTCCAGGATATGTCCTACAAGTGGAGAAGAGTAGGGCAATCTCGATTTTCAGCACAGCCATGTGGCGGAAAAGTGGAGGCAGCCCAGGAATGTAGGACCCCTGTCCTACATTTTCAGGACCTGAGCTTAATTTCCAGGTCACATCTCACATTTCCATAATAGAGTAAAATTCATGATCGTGTTCCTCTACACACATCTTGCCGTATTCCTCCAGGCGCTATGACTTGAACTCCCAGAGTCCCCAGCTAGCTTGGCTCCGCTTTGACAGAGGAGCAGGCTATAAATAAATCACGTTTGGGTATGGCTGAGTTCTATGTCACAGAGTCTCCCAAGATTTGTCGGTTTGTGGGAAGCAGAATGGGGCTAGGGACTGAAAGGCCAAAGCAGGAGAGATGGCAGAATTGTCGGAGCCATCCTCCATTGCCAGCAGCCGTCCTCCATATTCAGGTGGCATCCTTGATCTCCAGGAAAGGTCCCCCATGTAGACAGTAGGTTTCGTTTGTTGTAGAGCAGCAAATTTCTAGGGCTTGCTCTGATGAATGTGTTTTGAGGAGATGCCTGAATGTGTGGGATGCGTGTCAGATTTGTAGGGCAGTGGTAGAGGCAGATGAGATTGCAAGGGGGTATGTTTGGAAATTTGTAGGATGGTCCTGCATTGGAGGCTGGTTTTTCGTAGGGGAATGAATATGTGTAGGAAGTCCTCGATGTGGAGGCTGGCTCTACATAGGACAAAGTAGGCTTGTAGGACAGTCCTGCATGTGGAGGACGGTCCTACGTATGAGATTTCAGATTTGTAGGAAAGTCCTACATGTGGAGGACAGTCCTATGTCGGACATCTGAGATTTGGAGCACAGCCCTACATTTGTAGGGCAGCCCTACATTTTTAGGGCGGTCCTGCATTTGTAGGACGGCCCTACATTTGTAGGACGGTCCTACATTTGTAGGACGGTCCTACGTAGGACATTTCAGGTTTGTAGGACAGTCCTGCATGTGGAGGACAGTCCTACGAAGGACATTTCAGTTTCTTCAGACAGCACTACATGTGGAGAACAGTCCTACGTAGCACAATCTAGATTTGTAGGAAAGACCTACATGTGGGGGATGGTTTGTAGGGCTGTCGTACATTTGGAAGATTGTAAGACAGGCCTATATGTGGAAGATGTCCTAACTAGGGCAATCCAGGTTTTTAGGAGAGTTCTACATGTTGAGGACAGTCCTTCGTAGGAAAACACAGTTTTGCAAGGCACTTTTACATGTGGAGTACAGTCCTACATACGGTGATCCAGGTTTGTAGGACGGCCCTACATGTGGAGAGTGGTCCTTTGTAGGACATTTCAGATTTGGAGGAGAGTACGACACAGGAGTCCTACGCAGGAGCAGCCAGAGTTGTAGGACAGTCCTACTTGTGGGAGACGAGCCTCTATGAGGCAAACCACAGTTGTACTACACCCCAAGAAGTCCGGCACAGACCAACGCAACAAAATCCTTTTTTCTAGGAATGTCTTACAACTCCATTACATTTCGGAAACCTAGATTTCTACCACAGCCATGTGGAGGACACAGCCTACAGATGGAGGCTGCCCTCCACGTTTGCAGAACCCGACCCAAATTACCAGCATATCTCCACCATTCCCAAAAGAAAATAGGATTCATTATTTCCTCTTTCCTTGCTTCTCTAGGTGGTTTAAACTTCAACTCCCAGAAGTCCTAGGTAATTTGGACAAGCGCCAGCGGTTGTGGAACCTAAAGCCCTAAACATTTTGAGGGCCAAATTTTGGGAAGGGCTTACTTCTCTGGGAGAGTCTCCTAACTCTTCTTGGTTAGTCAGAACCAGAATCGGTCTATCGACTCAAAGGCCGACACATTTCCTGTACGTGTTCCAGAAGTACAGAAGAGTAGTGCAATCTAGATTTGTAGGACAGTCATCTGGAGGACACATCCTACGGGTGGCATCTGCCCTGCATTTGTAGGGCCCCAGTCCTACCTTTCTAGGACCCGACCTATATTTCCAGGACACGTCCCACATTGCCACAGTAGAGTAGAAATCATTATTCTGTTCCTCTGAATAGATCTTTCTGTGGTCCTCCTGGTATTTTCGATTTCAAATTCTGGAAGCCATAGGTAGCTTGTTCGTGACGTTCAAAACCTCTGGAGGTCTAAAATTTGGGAATGGCTGACTTCGAAGGCCTTTATCACACTGGGGCTAATTTTGGCATTAAAGAGAGATTAAAGTCCATTGAAATCATACCGGAAATAAAGCGAAAATGGAGAGTCATTGCGCGAATGGTCACTACACGCAATTGTGGAGATAAAGCGGTGGGAAATGCATTGTCACTCAAATCCCCAAAGGAAAGAGATGTGTGTTAATGCTTCTTTGTGACCTCTTGAATGGAAGCTTTGTACGGCGTCATGTGAAATAGTTTCATGTAATCACGGGATTTTTCCAGGATATTCATGGGATAAATGCCCAATCTCTTTCGTATAATAAACTCCTAAGCCATGGAGTGTCCCTTCTCGTATTGTTTATTGGGAACCAGAAGTGGCTTAGCAACTCAAAGGCCAACACATTTCCAGGACATGTCTTACAAGTTGAGAAGAGTAGGGCAATCTGGATTTGTAGGACAGCTATGTGGAGGACACATCCCTCCCATCATTTGTAGGGCCCCGGCCCAAATTTCTACGACACGCCCCACATTGCCACAGCAGGGTATAATTCATGACTGTGTCCCTCTGAACAGATCTTTTCTTGGTCCTCCATTTGTTTTTGACTTCGTTTTCCAGAAACCCTAGCTACCGTACCTTGCTCAAGAGTCAGGAGTTGTGGGAGGTGAGGTTCAAAACATCTGGAGGTCCAAAGTCTGGGAATGGCTGACTTGTAAGACAGAGAGTTTTCCAACTCTAATTGCTCAGTGGGAACGAGAATGGGCTCATGAACAGAAAGACCAACACATTTCCAGGATATGTCCTACAAGTGGAGAAGAGTAGGGCAATCTCGATTTTCAGCACAGCCATGTGGCGGAAAAGTGGAGGCAGCCCAGGAATGTAGGACCCCTGTCCTACATTTTCAGGACCTGAGCTTAATTTCCAGGTCACATCTCACATTTCCATAATAGAGTAAAATTCATGATCGTGTTCCTCTACACACATCTTGCCGTATTCCTCCAGGCGCTATGACTTGAACTCCCAGAGTCCCCAGCTAGCTTGGCTCCGCTTTGACAGAGGAGCAGGCTATAAATAAATCACGTTTGGGTATGGCTGAGTTCTATGTCACAGAGTCTCCCAAGATTTGTCGGTTTGTGGGAAGCAGAATGGGGCTAGGGACTGAAAGGCCAAAGCAGGAGAGATGGCAGAATTGTCGGAGCCATCCTCCATTGCCAGCAGCCGTCCTCCATATTCAGGTGGCATCCTTGATCTCCAGGAAAGGTCCCCCATGTAGACAGTAGGTTTCGTTTGTTGTAGAGCAGCAAATTTCTAGGGCTTGCTCTGATGAATGTGTTTTGAGGAGATGCCTGAATGTGTGGGATGCGTGTCAGATTTGTAGGGCAGTGGTAGAGGCAGATGAGATTGCAAGGGGGTATGTTTGGAAATTTGTAGGATGGTCCTGCATTGGAGGCTGGTTTTTCGTAGGGGAATGAATATGTGTAGGAAGTCCTCGATGTGGAGGCTGGCTCTACATAGGACAAAGTAGGCTTGTAGGACAGTCCTGCATGTGGAAGACGGTCCTACGTATGAGATTTCAGATTTGTAGGAAAGTCCTACATGTGGAGGACAGTCCTATGTCGGACATCTGAGATTTGGAGCACAGCCCTACATTTGTAGGGCAGCCCTACATTTTTAGGGCGGTCCTGCATTTGTAGGACGGCCCTACATTTGGAGGACAGTCCTACATTTGGAGGACAGCCCTGCATTTGTAGGACGGTCCTACATTTGTAGGACGGTCCTACATTTGGAGGACAATCCTACATTTGGAGGACAGTCCTACATTTGGAGGACAGTCCTACATTTGTAGGACGGTCCTACATTTGGAGGATGGCCCTACATTTGGAGGACGGTCCTCCATTTGTAGGACGGTCCTACATTTGTAGGGCGGTCCTACATTTGTAGGACGGTCCTACATTTGTAGGACGGTCCTACGTAGGACATTTCAGGTTTGTAGGACAGTCCTGCATGTGGAGGACAGTCCTGCGAAGGACATTTCAGTTTCTTCAGACAGCACTACATGTGGAGAACAGTCCTACGTAGCACAATCTAGATTTGTAGGAAAGACCTACATGTGGGGGATGGTTTGTAGGGCTGTCGTACATTTGGAAGATTGTAAGACAGGCCTATATGTGGAAGATGTCCTAACTAGGGCAATCCAGGTTTTTAGGAGAGTTCTACATGTTGAGGACAGTCCTTCGTAGGAAAACACAGTTTTGCAAGGCACTTTTACATGTGGAGTACAGTCCTACATACGGTGATCCAGGTTTGTAGGACGGCCCTACATGTGGAGAGTGGTCCTTTGTAGGACATTTCAGATTTGGAGGAGAGTACGACACAGGAGTCCTACGCAGGAGCAGCCAGAGTTGTAGGACAGTCCTACTTGTGGGAGACGAGCCTCTATGAGGCAAACCACAGTTGTACTACACCCCAAGAAGTCCGGCACAGACCAACGCAACAAAATCCTTTTTTCTAGGAATGTCTTACAACTCCATTACATTTCGGAAACCTAGATTTCTACCACAGCCATGTGGAGGACACAGCCTACAGATGGAGGCTGCCCTCCACGTTTGCAGAACCCGACCCAAATTACCAGCATATCTCCACCATTCCCAAAAGAAAATAGGATTCATTATTTCCTCTTTCCTTGCTTCTCTAGGTGGTTTAAACTTCAACTCCCAGAAGTCCTAGGTAACTTGGACAAGCGTCAGCGGTTGTGGAACCTAAAGCCCTAAACATTTTGAGGGCCAAATTTTGGGAAGGGCTTACTTCTCTGAGAGAGTCTCCTAACTCTTCTTGGTTAGTCAGAACCAGAATCGGTCTATCGACTCAAAGGCCGACACATTTCCTGTACGTGTTCCAGAAGTACAGAAGAGTAATGCAATCTAGATTTGTAGGACAGTCATCTGGAGGACACATCCTACGGGTGGCATCTGCCCTGCATTTGTAGGGCCCCAGTCCTACCTTTCTAGGACCCGACCTATATTTCCAGGACACGTCCCACATTGCCACAGTAGAGTAGAAATCATTATTCTGTTCCTCTGAATAGATCTTTCTGTGGTCCTCCTGGTATTTTCGATTTCAAATTCTGGAAGCCATAGGTAGCTTGTTCGTGACGTTCAAAACCTCTGGAGGTCTAAAATTTGGGAATGGCTGACTTCGAAGGCCTTTATCACACTGGGGCTAATTTTGGCATTAAAGAGAGATTAAAGTCCATTGAAATCATACTGGAAATAAAGCGAAAATGGAGAGTCATTGCGCGAATGGTCACTACACGCAATTGTGGAGATAAAGCGGTGGGAAATGCATTGTCACTCAAATCCCCAAAGGAAAGAGATGTGTGTTAATGCTTCTTTGTGACCTCTTGAATGGAAGCTTTGTACGGCGTCATGTGAAATAGTTTCATGTAATCACGGGATTTTTCCAGGATATTCATGGGATAAATGCCCAATCTCTTTCGTATGATCAACTCCTAAGCCATGGAGTGTCCCTTCTCGTATTGTTTATTGGGAACCAGAAGTGGCTTAGCAACTCAAAGGCCAACACATTTCCAGGACATGTCTTACAAGTTGAGAAGAGTAGGGCAATCTGGATTTGTAGGACAGCTATGTGGAGGACACATCCCTCCCATCATTTGTTGGGCCCCGGCCCAAATTTCTACGACACGCCCCACATTGCCACAGCAGGGTATAATTCATGACTGTGTCCCTCTGAACAGATCTTTTCTTGGTCCTCCATTTGTTTTTGACTTCGTTTTCCAGAAACCCTAGCTACCGTACCTTGCTCAAGAGTCAGGAGTTGTGGGAGGTGAGGTTCAAAACATCTGGAGGTCCAAAGTCTGGGAATGGCTGACTTGTAAGACAGAGAGTTTTCCAACTCTAATTGCTCAGTGGGAACGAGAATGGGCTCATGAACAGAAAGACCAACACATTTCCAGGATATGTCCTACAAGTGGAGAAGAGTAGGGCAATCTCGATTTTCAGCACAGCCATGTGGCGGAAAAGTGGAGGCAGCCCAGGAATGTAGGACCCCTGTCCTACATTTTCAGGACCTGAGCTTAATTTCCAGGTCACATCTCACATTTCCATAATAGAGTAAAATTCATGATCGTGTTCCTCTACACACATCTTGCCGTATTCCTCCAGGCGCTATGACTTGAACTCCCAGAGTCCCCAGCTAGCTTGGCTCCGCTTTGACAGAGGAGCAGGCTATAAATAAATCACGTTTGGGTATGGCTGAGTTCTATGTCACAGAGTCTCCCAAGATTTGTCGGTTTGTGGGAAGCAGAATGGGGCTAGGGACTGAAAGGCCAAAGCAGGAGAGATGGCAGAATTGTCGGAGCCATCCTCCATTGCCAGCAGCCGTCCTCCATATTCAGGTGGCATCCTTGATCTCCAGGAAAGGTCCCCCATGTAGACAGTAGGTTTCGTTTGTTGTAGAGCAGCAAATTTCTAGGGCTTGCTCTGATGAATGTGTTTTGAGGAGATGCCTGAATGTGTGGGATGCGTGTCAGATTTGTAGGGCAGTGGTAGAGGCAGATGAGATTGCAAGGGGGTATGTTTGGAAATTTGTAGGATGGTCCTGCATTGGAGGCTGGTTTTTCGTAGGGGAATGAATATGTGTAGGAAGTCCTCGATGTGGAGGCTGGCTCTACATAGGACAAAGTAGGCTTGTAGGACAGTCCTGCATGTGGAGGACGGTCCTACGTATGAGATTTCAGATTTGTAGGAAAGTCCTACATGTGGAGGACAGTCCTATGTCGGACATCTGAGATTTGGAGCACAGCCCTACATTTGTAGGGCAGCCCTACATTTTTAGGGCGGTCCTGCATTTGTAGGACGGCCCTACATTTGGAGGACAGTCCTACATTTGGAGGACAGTCCTGCATTTGTAGGACGGTCCTACATTTGTAGGACGGTCCTACATTTGTAGGACGGTCCTACATTTGGAGGACGGTCCTACATTTGTAGGACGGCCCTACATTTGGAGGACGGTCCTACATTTGTAGGACGGTCCTACATTTGTAGGACGGTCCTACATTTGTAGGACGGTCCTACATTTGTAGGACGGTCCTACGTAGGACATTTCAGGTTTGTAGGACAGTCCTGCATGTGGAGGACAGTCCTGCGAAGGACATTTCAGTTTCTTCAGACAGCACTACATGTGGAGAACAGTCCTACGTAGCACAATCTAGATTTGTAGGAAAGACCTTCATGTGGGGGATGGTTTGTAGGGCTGTCGTACATTTGGAAGATTGTAAGACAGGCCTATATGTGGAAGATGTCCTAACTAGGGCAATCCAGGTTTTTAGGAGAGTTGTACATGTTGAGGACAGTCCTTCGTAGGAAAACACAGTTTTGCAAGGTAGTTTTACATGTGGAGTACAGTCCTACATACGGTGATCCAGGTTTGTAGGACGGCCCTACATGTGGAGAGTGGTCCTGTGTAGGACATTTCAGATTTCGAGGAGAGTACGACACAGGAGTCCTACGCAGGAGCAGCCAGAGTTGTAGGACAGTCCTACTTGTGGGAGACGAGCCTCTATGAGGCAAACCACAGTTGTACTACAACCCAAGAAGTCCGGCACAGTCCAACGCAACAAACTTTTTTCTAGGAATGTCTTACAACTCCATTACATTTCGGAAACCCAGATTTCTACCACAGCCATGTGGAGGACACAGCCTACAGATGGAGGCTGCCCTCCACGTTTGCAGAACCCGATCCAAATTTCCAGCATATCTCCACCATTCCCAACAGAAAATAGGATTCATTATTTCCTCTTTCCTTGCTTCTCTAGGTGGTTTAAACTTCAACTCCCAGAAGTCCTAGGTAACTTGGACAAGCGCCAGCGGTTGTGGAACCTAAAGCCCTAAACATTTTGAGGGCCAAATTTTGGGAAGGGCTTACTTCTCTGAGAGAGTCTCCTAACTCTTCTTGGTTAGTCAGAACCAGAATCGGTCTATCGACTCAAAGGCCGACACATTTCCTGTACGTGTTCCAGAAGTACAGAAGAGTAGTGCAATCTAGATTTGTAGGACAGTCATCTGGAGGACACATCCTACGGGTGGCATCTGCCCTGCATTTGTAGGGCCCCAGTCCTACCTTTCTAGGACCCGACCTATATTTCCAGGACACGTCCCACATTGCCACAGTAGAGTAGAAATCATTATTCTGTTCCTCTGAATAGATCTTTCTGTGGTCCTCCTGGTATTTTCGATTTCAAATTCTGGAAGCCATAGGTAGCTTGTTCGTGACGTTCAAAACCTCTGGAGGTCTAAAATTTGGGAATGGCTGACTTCGAAGGCCTTTATCACACTGGGGCTAATTTTGGCATTAAAGAGAGATTAAAGTCCATTGAAATCATACCGGAAATAAAGCGAAAATGGAGAGTCATTGCGCGAATGGTCACTACACGCAATTGTGGAGATAAAGCGGTGGGAAATGCATTGTCACTCAAATCCCCAAAGGAAAGAGATGTGTGTTAATGCTTCTTTGTGACCTCTTGAATGGAAGCTTTGTACGGCGTCATGTGAAATAGTTTCATGTAATCACGGGATTTTTCCAGGATATTCATGGGATAAATGCCCAATCTCTTTCGTATGATCAACTCCTAAGCCATGGAGTGTCCCTTCTCGTATTGTTTATTGGGAACCAGAAGTGGCTTAGCAACTCAAAGGCCAACACATTTCCAGGACATGTCTTACAAGTTGAGAAGAGTAGGGCAATCTGG
Source organism: Urosaurus nigricauda (assembly GCA_034509955.1). Lineage (NCBI taxonomy): Eukaryota > Metazoa > Chordata > Lepidosauria > Squamata > Phrynosomatidae > Urosaurus > Urosaurus nigricauda. The sequence continues at coordinate 172,818,935 of JAOEGL010000003.1, forward strand.
ATTTGTAGGACAGCTATGTGGAGGACACATCCCTCCCATCATTTGTTGGGCCCCGGCCCAAATTTCTACGACACGCCCCACATTGCCACAGCAGGGTATAATTCATGACTGTGTCCCTCTGAACAGATCTTTTCTTGGTCCTCCATTTGTTTTTGACTTCGTTTTCCAGAAACCCTAGCTACCGTACCTTGCTCAAGAGTCAGGAGTTGTGGGAGGTGAGGTTCAAAACATCTGGAGGTCCAAAGTCTGGGAATGGCTGACTTGTAAGACAGAGAGTTTTCCAACTCTAATTGCTCAGTGGGAACGAGAATGGGCTCATGAACAGAAAGACCAACACATTTCCAGGATATGTCCTACAAGTGGAGAAGAGTAGGGCAATCTCGATTTTCAGCACAGCCATGTGGCGGAAAAGTGGAGGCAGCCCAGGATTTGTTGGACCCCTGTCCTACATTTTCAGGACCTGAGCTTAATTTCCAGGTCACATCTCACATTTCCATAATAGAGTAAAATTCATGATCGTGTTCCTCTACACACATCTTGCCGTGTTCCTCCAGGCGCTATGACTTGAACTCCCAGAGTCCCCAGCTAGCTTGGCTCCGCTTTGACAGAGGAGCAGGCTATAAATAAATCACGTTTGGGTATGGCTGAGTTCTATGTCACAGAGTCTCCCAAGATTTGTCGGTTTGTGGGAAGCAGAATGGGGCTAGGGACTGAAAGGCCAAAGCAGGAGAGATGGCAGAATTGTCGGAGCCATCCTCCATTGCCAGCAGCCGTCCTCCATATTCAGGTGGCATCCTTGATCTCCAGGAAAGGTTCCCCCATGTACACAGTAGGTTTCGTTTGTTGTAGAGCAGCAAATTTCTAGGGCTTGCTCTGATGAATGTGTTTTGAGGAGATGCCTGAATGTGTGGGATGCGTGTCAGATTTGTAGGGCAGTGGTAGAGGCAGATGAGATTGCAAGGGGGTATGTTTGGAAGTTTGTAGGATGGTCCTGCATTGGAGGCTGGTTTTTCGTAGGGGAATGAATATCTGTAGGAAGTCCTCCATGGGGAGGGTGGCTCTACATAGGACAAAGTAGGCTTGAAGGACAGTCCTACATGTGGAGGACGGTCCTAGGTATGAGATTTCAGATTTGTAGGAAAGTCCTACATGTGGAGGACAGTCCTATGTCGGACATTTCAGATTTGGAGCACAGTCCTACATTTGTAGGGCAGCCCTACATTTGGAGGATGGTCCTACATTTGGAGGATGGTCCTACATTTGGAGGACTGTCCTACGTAGGACATTTCAGGTTTGTAGGACGGTCCTACATGTGGAGGACAGTCATGCGAAGGACATTTCAGTTTCTTAGGACAGCACTACATGTGGAGAACAGTCCTACGTAGCACAATCTAGATTTGTAGGAAAGACCTACTTGTGGGGGATGACATTTCAGATTCGGAGCACTGTCCTACATTTGTAGGGCAGCCCTAAATTTGGAGGGCGGAACTACATTTGGAGGACGGTCCTACATTTGGAGGATGGCCCAATAATTGGAGGACAGTCCTACATTTGGAGGACTGTCCCACATTTGGAGGACGGTCCTACATATGACGGACGGTCCTACAATTGGAGGACGGTCCTACAATTGGAGGGCAGTCCTACATTGGGAGGACAGTCCTACATTGGGAGGACGGCCTTACATTTGGAGGACGGTCCTACATTTGCAGGACGGTCCTACGTAGGACATTTCAGGTTTGTAGGACAGTCCTACATGTGGAGAACAGTCCTGCGAAGGACATTTCAGTTTCTTCAGACAGCACTACATGTGGAGAACAGTCCTACGTAGCACAATCTAGATTTGTAGGAAAGACCTACATGTGGAGGACAGTCCTATGTGGCACAGTCCTACATTTGTAGGGCAGCCCTACATTTGGAGGTTGGTCCTACATTTGGAGGACGGTCCTACAATTGGAGGACGGTCCTGCAATTGGGGGACTGTCCTACATTTGTAGGACGGTCCTACATTTGTAGGACGGTCCTACATTTAGAGGACAGCCCTACATTTGGAGGACGGTCCTACGTTTGTAGGATGGTCATACATTTGGAAGACAGTCCTACATTTGGAGGACAGTACTACGTAGGACATTTCAGTTTCTTCGGACAGCACTACATGTGGAGAACAGTCCTACGTAGCACAATCTAGATTTGTAGGAAAGACCTACATGTGGGGGATGGTTTGTAGGGCTGTCGTACATTTGGAAGATTGTAAGACAGGCCTATATGTGGAAGATGTCCTAACTAGGGCAATCCAGGTTTTTAGGAGAGTTGTACATGTTGAGGACAGTCCTTCGTAGGAAAACACAGTTTTGCAAGGTAGTTTTACATGTGGAGTACAGTCCTACATACGGTGATCCAGGTTTGTAGGACGGCCCTACATGTGGAGAGTGGTCCTGTGTAGGACATTTCAGATTTCGAGGAGAGTACGACACAGGAGTCCTACGCAGGAGCAGCCAGAGTTGTAGGACAGTCCTACTTGTGGGAGACGAGCCTCTATGAGGCAAACCACAGTTGTACTACAACCCAAGAAGTCCGGCACAGTCCAACGCAACAAACTTTTTTCTAGGAATGTCTTACAACTCCATTACATTTCGGAAACCCAGATTTCTACCACAGCCATGTGGAGGACACAGCCTACAGATGGAGGCTGCCCTCCACGTTTGCAGAACCCGATCCAAATTTCCAGCATATCTCCACCATTCCCAAAAGAAAATAGGATTCATTATTTCCTCTTTCCTTGCTTCTCTAGGTGGTTTAAACTTCAACTCCCAGAAGTCCTAGGTAACTTGGACAAGCGCCAGCGGTTGTGGAACCTAAAGCCCTAAACATTTTGAGGGCCAAATTTTGGGAAGGGCTTACTTCTCTGAGAGAGTCTCCTAACTCTTCTTGGTTAGTCAGAACCAGAATCGGTCTATCGACTCAAAGGCCGACACATTTCCTGTACGTGTTCCAGAAGTACAGAAGAGTAGTGCAATCTAGATTTGTAGGACAGTCATCTGGAGGACACATCCTACGGGTGGCATCTGCCCTGCATTTGTAGGGCCCCAGTCCTACCTTTCTAGGACCCGACCTATATTTCCAGGACACGTCCCACATTGCCACAGTAGAGTAGAAATCATTATTCTGTTCCTCTGAATAGATCTTTCTGTGGTCCTCCTGGTATTTTCGATTTCAAATTCTGGAAGCCATAGGTAGCTTGTTCGTGACGTTCAAAACCTCTGGAGGTCTAAAATTTGGGAATGGCTGACTTCGAAGGCCTTTATCACACTGGGGCTAATTTTGGCATTAAAGAGAGATTAAAGTCCATTGAAATCATACCGGAAATAAAGCGAAAATGGAGAGTCATTGCGCGAATGGTCACTACACGCAATTGTGGAGATAAAGCGGTGGGAAATGCATTGTCACTCAAATCCCCAAAGGAAAGAGATGTGTGTTAATGCTTCTTTGTGACCTCTTGAATGGAAGCTTTGTACGGCGTCATGTGAAATAGTTTCATGTAATCACGGGATTTTTCCAGGATATTCATGGGATAAATGCCCAATCTCTTTCGTATAATAAACTCCTAAGCCATGGAGTGTCCCTTCTCGTATTGTTTATTGGGAACCAGAAGTGGCTTAGCAACTCAAAGGCCAACACATTTCCAGGACATGTCTTACAAGTTGAGAAGAGTAGGGCAATCTGGATTTGTAGGACAGCTATGTGGAGGACACATCCCTCCCATCATTTGTAGGGCCCCGGCCCAAATTTCTACGACACGCCCCACATTGCCACAGCAGGGTATAATTCATGACTGTGTCCCTCTGAACAGATCTTTTCTTGGTCCTCCATTTGTTTTTGACTTCGATTTCCAGAAACCCTAGCTACCGTACCTTGCTCAAGAGTCAGGAGTTGTGGGAGGTGAGGTTCAAAACATCTGGAGGTCCAAAGTCTGGGAATGGCTGACTTGTAAGACAGAGAGTTTTCCAACTCTAATTGCTCAGTGGGAACGAGAATGGGCTCATGAACAGAAAGACCAACACATTTCCAGGATATGTCCTACAAGTGGAGAAGAGTAGGGCAATCTCGATTTTCAGCACAGCCATGTGGCGGAAAAGTGGAGGCAGCCCAGGAATGTAGGACCCCTGTCCTACATTTTCAGGACCTGAGCTTAATTTCCAGGTCACATCTCACATTTCCATAATAGAGTAAAATTCATGATCGTGTTCCTCTACACACATCTTGCCGTATTCCTCCAGGCGCTATGACTTGAACTCCCAGAGTCCCCAGCTAGCTTGGCTCCGCTTTGACAGAGGAGCAGGCTATAAATAAATCACGTTTGGGTATGGCTGAGTTCTATGTCACAGAGTCTCCCAAGATTTGTCGGTTTGTGGGAAGCAGAATGGGGCTAGGGACTGAAAGGCCAAAGCAGGAGAGATGGCAGAATTGTCGGAGCCATCCTCCATTGCCAGCAGCCGTCCTCCATATTCAGGTGGCATCCTTGATCTCCAGGAAAGGTCCCCCATGTAGACAGTAGGTTTCGTTTGTTGTAGAGCAGCAAATTTCTAGGGCTTGCTCTGATGAATGTGTTTTGAGGAGATGCCTGAATGTGTGGGATGCGTGTCAGATTTGTAGGGCAGTGGTAGAGGCAGATGAGATTGCAAGGGGGTATGTTTGGAAATTTGTAGGATGGTCCTGCATTGGAGGCTGGTTTTTCGTAGGGGAATGAATATGTGTAGGAAGTCCTCGATGTGGAGGCTGGCTCTACATAGGACAAAGTAGGCTTGTAGGACAGTCCTGCATGTGGAGGACGGTCCTACGTATGAGATTTCAGATTTGTAGGAAAGTCCTACATGTGGAGGACAGTCCTATGTCGGACATCTGAGATTTGGAGCACAGCCCTACATTTGTAGGGCAGCCCTACATTTTTAGGGCGGTCCTGCATTTGTAGGACGGACCTACATTTGGAGGACAGTCCTACATTTGGAGGACAGTCCTGCATTTGTAGGACGGTCCTACATTTGTAGGACGGTCCTACATTTGGAGGACGGTCCTACATTTGGAGGACGGTCCTACATTTGTAGGACGGCCCTACATTTGTAGGACGGTCCTACATTTGTAGGACGGTCCTACGTAGGACATTTCAGGTTTGTAGGACAGTCCTGTATGTGGAGGACAGTCCTGCGAAGGACATTTCAGTTTCTTCAGACAGCACTACATGTGGAGAACAGTCCTACGTAGCACAATCTAGATTTGTAGGAAAGACCTACATGTGGGGGATGGTTTGTAGGGCTGTCGTACATTTGGAAGATTGTAAGACAGGCCTATATGTGGAAGATGTCCTAACTAGGGCAATCCAGGTTTTTAGGAGAGTTGTACATGTTGAGGACAGTCCTTCGTAGGAAAACACAGTTTTGCAAGGTAGTTTTACATGTGGAGTACAGTCCTACATACGGTGATCCAGGTTTGTAGGACGGCCCTACATGTGGAGAGTGGTCCTGTGTAGGACATTTCAGATTTCGAGGAGAGTACGACACAGGAGTCCTACGCAGGAGCAGCCAGAGTTGTAGGACAGTCCTACTTGTGGGAGACGAGCCTCTATGAGGCAAACCACAGTTGTACTACAACCCAAGAAGTCCGGCCGACACATTTCCTGTACGTGTTCCAGAAGTACAGAAGAGTAGTGCAATCTAGATTTGTAGGACAGTCATCTGGAGGACACATCCTACGGGTGGCATCTGCCCTGCATTTGTAGGGCCCCAGTCCTACCTTTCTAGGACCCGACCTATATTTCCAGGACACGTCCCACATTGCCACAGTAGAGTAGAAATCATTATTCTGTTCCTCTGAATAGATCTTTCTGTGGTCCTCCTGGTATTTTCGATTTCAAATTCTGGAAGCCATAGGTAGCTTGTTCGTGACGTTCAAAACCTCTGGAGGTCTAAAATTTGGGAATGGCTGACTTCGAAGGCCTTTATCACACTGGGGCTAATTTTGGCATTAAAGAGAGATTAAAGTCCATTGAAATCATACCGGAAATAAAGCGAAAATGGAGAGTCATTGCGCGAATGGTCACTACACGCAATTGTGGAGATAAAGCGGTGGGAAATGCATTGTCACTCAAATCCCCAAAGGAAAGAGATGTGTGTTAATGCTTCTTTGTGACCTCTTGAATGGAAGCTTTGTACGGCGTCATGTGAAATAGTTTCATGTAATCACGGGATTTTTCCAGGATATTCATGGGATAAATGCCCAATCTCTTTCGTATGATCAACTCCTAAGCCATGGAGTGTCCCTTCTCGTATTGTTTATTGGGAACCAGAAGTGGCTTAGCAACTCAAAGGCCAACACATTTCCAGGACATGTCTTACAAGTTGAGAAGAGTAGGGCAATCTGGATTTGTAGGACAGCTATGTGGAGGACACATCCCTCCCATCATTTGTTGGGCCCCGGCCCAAATTTCTACGACACGCCCCACATTGCCACAGCAGGGTATAATTCATGACTGTGTCCCTCTGAACAGATCTTTTCTTGGTCCTCCATTTGTTTTTGACTTCGTTTTCCAGAAACCCTAGCTACCGTACCTTGCTCAAGAGTCAGGAGTTGTGGGAGGTGAGGTTCAAAACATCTGGAGGTCCAAAGTCTGGGAATGGCTGACTTGTAAGACAGAGAGTTTTCCAACTCTAATTGCTCAGTGGGAACGAGAATGGGCTCATGAACAGAAAGACCAACACATTTCCAGGATATGTCCTACAAGTGGAGAAGAGTAGGGCAATCTCGATTTTCAGCACAGCCATGTGGCGGAAAAGTGGAGGCAGCCCAGGAATGTAGGACCCCTGTCCTACATTTTCAGGACCTGAGCTTAATTTCCAGGTCACATCTCACATTTCCATAATAGAGTAAAATTCATGATCGTGTTCCTCTACACACATCTTGCCGTATTCCTCCAGGCGCTATGACTTGAACTCCCAGAGTCCCCAGCTAGCTTGGCTCCGCTTTGACAGAGGAGCAGGCTATAAATAAATCACGTTTGGGTATGGCTGAGTTCTATGTCACAGAGTCTCCCAAGATTTGTCGGTTTGTGGGAAGCAGAATGGGGCTAGGGACTGAAAGGCCAAAGCAGGAGAGATGGCAGAATTGTCGGAGCCATCCTCCATTGCCAGCAGCCGTCCTCCATATTCAGGTGGCATCCTTGATCTCCAGGAAAGGTCCCCCATGTAGACAGTAGGTTTCGTTTGTTGTAGAGCAGCAAATTTCTAGGGCTTGCTCTGATGAATGTGTTTTGAGGAGATGCCTGAATGTGTGGGATGCGTGTCAGATTTGTAGGGCAGTGGTAGAGGCAGATGAGATTGCAAGGGGGTATGTTTGGAAATTTGTAGGATGGTCCTGCATTGGAGGCTGGTTTTTCGTAGGGGAATGAATATGTGTAGGAAGTCCTCGATGTGGAGGCTGGCTCTACATAGGACAAAGTAGGCTTGTAGGACAGTCCTGCATGTGGAGGACGGTCCTACGTATGAGATTTCAGATTTGTAGGAAAGTCCTACATGTGGAGGACAGTCCTATGTCGGACATCTGAGATTTGGAGCACAGCCCTACATTTGTAGGGCAGCCCTACATTTTTAGGGCGGTCCTGCATTTGTAGGACGGCCCTACATTTGGAGGACAGTCCTACATTTGGAGGACAGTCCTGCATTTGTAGGACGGTCCTACATTTGTAGGACGGTCCTACATTTGGAGGACAATCCTACATTTGGAGGACAGTCCTACATTTGTAGGACGGTCCTACATTTGGAGGACGGTCCTACATTTGGAGGATGGTCCTACATTTGGAGGACGGTCCTCCATTTGTAGGACGGTCCTACATTTGTAGGGCGGTCCTACATTTGTAGGACGGTCCTACATTTGTAGGACGGTCCTACGTAGGACATTTCAGGTTTGTAGGACAGTCCTGCATGTGGAGGACAGTCCTGCGAAGGACATTTCAGTTTCTTCAGACAGCACTACATGTGGAGAACAGTCCTACGTAGCACAATCTAGATTTGTAGGAAAGACCTACATGTGGGGGATGGTTTGTAGGGCTGTCGTACATTTGGAAGATTGTAAGACAGGCCTATATGTGGAAGATGTCCTAACTAGGGCAATCCAGGTTTTTAGGAGAGTTCTACATGTTGAGGACAGTCCTTCGTAGGAAAACACAGTTTTGCAAGGCACTTTTACATGTGGAGTACAGTCCTACATACGGTGATCCAGGTTTGTAGGACGGCCCTACATGTGGAGAGTGGTCCTTTGTAGGACATTTCAGATTTGGAGGAGAGTACGACACAGGAGTCCTACGCAGGAGCAGCCAGAGTTGTAGGACAGTCCTACTTGTGGGAGACGAGCCTCTATGAGGCAAACCACAGTTGTACTACACCCCAAGAAGTCCGGCACAGACCAACGCAACAAAATCCTTTTTTCTAGGAATGTCTTACAACTCCATTACATTTCGGAAACCTAGATTTCTACCACAGCCATGTGGAGGACACAGCCTACAGATGGAGGCTGCCCTCCACGTTTGCAGAACCCGACCCAAATTACCAGCATATCTCCACCATTCCCAAAAGAAAATAGGATTCATTATTTCCTCTTTCCTTGCTTCTCTAGGTGGTTTAAACTTCAACTCCCAGAAGTCCTAGGTAATTTGGACAAGCGTCAGCGGTTGTGGAACCTAAAGCCCTAAACATTTTGAGGGCCAAATTTTGGGAAGGGCTTACTTCTCTGAGAGAGTCTCCTAACTCTTCTTGGTTAGTCAGAACCAGAATCGGTCTATCGACTCAAAGGCCGACACATTTCCTGTACGTGTTCCAGAAGTACAGAAGAGTAGTGCAATCTAGATTTGTAGGACAGTCATCTGGAGGACACATCCTACGGGTGGCATCTGCCCTGCATTTGTAGGGCCCCAGTCCTACCTTTCTAGGACCCGACCTATATTTCCAGGACACGTCCCACATTGCCACAGTAGAGTAGAAATCATTATTCTGTTCCTCTGAATAGATCTTTCTGTGGTCCTCCTGGTATTTTCGATTTCAAATTCTGGAAGCCATAGGTAGCTTGTTCGTGACGTTCAAAACCTCTGGAGGTCTAAAATTTGGGAATGGCTGACTTCGAAGGCCTTTATCACACTGGGGCTAATTTTGGCATTAAAGAGAGATTAAAGTCCATTGAAATCATACCGGAAATAAAGCGAAAATGGAGAGTCATTGCGCGAATGGTCACTACACGCAATTGTGGAGATAAAGCGGTGGGAAATGCATTGTCACTCAAATCCCCAAAGGAAAGAGATGTGTGTTAATGCTTCTTTGTGACCTCTTGAATGGAAGCTTTGTACGGCGTCATGTGAAATAGTTTCATGTAATCACGGGATTTTTCCAGGATATTCATGGGATAAATGCCCAATCTCTTTCGTATGATCAACTCCTAAGCCATGGAGTGTCCCTTCTCGTATTGTTTATTGGGAACCAGAAGTGGCTTAGCAACTCAAAGGCCAACACATTTCCAGGACATGTCTTACAAGTTGAGAAGAGTAGGGCAATCTGGATTTGTAGGACAGCTATGTGGAGGACACATCCCTCCCATCATTTGTTGGGCCCCGGCCCAAATTTCTACGACACGCCCCACATTGCCACAGCAGGGTATAATTCATGACTGTGTCCCTCTGAACAGATCTTTTCTTGGTCCTCCATTTGTTTTTGACTTCGTTTTCCAGAAACCCTAGCTACCGTACCTTGCTCAAGAGTCAGGAGTTGTGGGAGGTGAGGTTCAAAACATCTGGAGGTCCAAAGTCTGGGAATGGCTGACTTGTAAGACAGAGAGTTTTCCAACTCTAATTGCTCAGTGGGAACGAGAATGGGCTCATGAACAGAAAGACCAACACATTTCCAGGATATGTCCTACAAGTGGAGAAGAGTAGGGCAATCTCGATTTTCAGCACAGCCATGTGGCGGAAAAGTGGAGGCAGCCCAGGATTTGTTGGACCCCTGTCCTACATTTTCAGGACCTGAGCTTAATTTCCAGGTCACATCTCACATTTCCATAATAGAGTAAAATTCATGATCGTGTTCCTCTACACACATCTTGCCGTGTTCCTCCAGGCGCTATGACTTGAACTCCCAGAGTCCCCAGCTAGCTTGGCTCCGCTTTGACAGAGGAGCAGGCTATAAATAAATCATGTTTGGGTATGGCTGAGTTCTATGTCACTAAGTCTCCCAAGATTTGTCGGTTTGTGGGAAGCAGAATGGGGCTAGGGACTGAAAGGCCAAAGCAGGAGAGATGGCAGAATTGTCGGAGCCATCCTCCATTGCCAGCAGCCGTCCTCCATATTCAGGTGGCATCCTTGATCTCCAGGAAAGGTTCCCCCATGTACACAATAGGTTTCGTTTGTTGTAGAGCAGCAAATTTCTAGGGCTTGCTCTGATGAATGTGTTTTGAGGAGATGCCTGAATGTGTGGGATGCGTGTCAGATTTGTAGGGCAGTGGTAGAGGCAGATGAGATTGCAAGGGGGTATGTTTGGAAGTTTGTAGGATGGTCCTGCATTGGAGGCTGGTTTTTCGTAGGGGAATGAATATCTGTAGGAAGTCCTCCATGGGGAGGGTGGCTCTACATAGGACAAAGTAGGCTTGTAGGACAGTCCTACATGTGGAGGACGGTCCTAGGTATGAGATTTCAGATTTGTAGGAAAGTCCTACATGTGGAGGACAGTCCTATGTCGGACATTTCAGATTTGGAGCACAGTCCTACATTTGTAGGGCAGCCCTACATTTGGAGGATGGTCCTACATTTGGAGGATGGTCCTACATTTGGAGGACTGTCCTACGTAGGACATTTCAGGTTTGTAGGACGGTCCTACATGTGGAGGACAGTCATGCGAAGGACATTTCAGTTTCTTAGGACAGCACTACATGTGGAGAACAGTCCTACGTAGCACAATCTAGATTTGTAGGAAAGACCTACTTGTGGGGGATGACATTTCAGATTTGGAGCACTGTCCTACATTTGTAGGGCAGCCCTAAATTTGGAGGGCGGAACTACATTTGGAGGACGGTCCTACATTTGGAGGATGGCCCAATAATTGGAGGACAGTCCTACATTTGGAGGACTGTCCCACATTTGGAGGACGGTCCTACATATGACGGACGGTCCTACAATTGGAGGACGGTCCTACAATTGGAGGGCAGTCCTACATTGGGAGGACAGTCCTACATTGGGAGGACGGCCTTACATTTGGAGGACGGTCCTACATTTGCAGGACGGTCCTACGTAGGACATTTCAGGTTTGTAGGACAGTCCTACATGTGGAGAACAGTCCTGCGAAGGACATTTCAGTTTCTTCAGACAGCACTACATGTGGAGAACAGTCCTACGTAGCACAATCTAGATTTGTAGGAAAGACCTACATGTGGAGGACAGTCCTATGTGGCACAGTCCTACATTTGTAGGGCAGCCCTACATTTGGAGGTTGGTCCTACATTTGGAGGACGGTCCTACAATTGGAGGACGGTCCTGCAATTGGGGGACTGTCCTACATTTGTAGGACGGTCCTACATTTAGAGGACAGCCCTACATTTGGAGGACGGTCCTACGTTTGTAGGATGGTCATACATTTGGAAGACAGTCCTACATTTGGAGGACAGTACTACGTAGGACATTTCAGTTTCTTCGGACAGCACTACATGTGGAGAACAGTCCTACGTAGCACAATCTAGATTTGTAGGAAAGACCTACATGTGGGGGATGGTTTGTAGGGCTGTCGTACATTTGGAAGATTGTAAGACAGGCCTATATGTGGAAGATGTCCTAACTAGGGCAATCCAGGTTTTTAGGAGAGTTGTACATGTTGAGGACAGTCCTTCGTAGGAAAACACAGTTTTGCAAGGTAGTTTTACATGTGGAGTACAGTCCTACATACGGTGATCCAGGTTTGTAGGACGGCCCTACATGTGGAGAGTGGTCCTGTGTAGGACATTTCAGATTTCGAGGAGAGTACGACACAGGAGTCCTACGCAGGAGCAGCCAGAGTTGTAGGACAGTCCTACTTGTGGGAGACGAGCCTCTATGAGGCAAACCACAGTTGTACTACAACCCAAGAAGTCCGGCACAGTCCAACGCAACAAACTTTTTTCTAGGAATGTCTTACAACTCCATTACATTTCGGAAACCCAGATTTCTACCACAGCCATGTGGAGGACACAGCCTACAGATGGAGGCTGCCCTCCACGTTTGCAGAACCCGATCCAAATTTCCAGCATATCTCCACCATTCCCAAAAGAAAATAGGATTCATTATTTCCTCTTTCCTTGCTTCTCTAGGTGGTTTAAACTTCAACTCCCAGAAGTCCTAGGTAACTTGGACAAGCGCCAGCGGTTGTGGAACCTAAAGCCCTAAACATTTTGAGGGCCAAATTTTGGGAAGGGCTTACTTCTCTGAGAGAGTCTCCTAACTCTTCTTGGTTAGTCAGAACCAGAATCGGTCTATCGACTCAAAGGCCGACACATTTCCTGTACGTGTTCCAGAAGTACAGAAGAGTAGTGCAATCTAGATTTGTAGGACAGTCATCTGGAGGACACATCCTACGGGTGGCATCTGCCCTGCATTTGTAGGGCCCCAGTCCTACCTTTCTAGGACCCGACCTATATTTCCAGGACACGTCCCACATTGCCACAGTAGAGTAGAAATCATTATTCTGTTCCTCTGAATAGATCTTTCTGTGGTCCTCCTGGTATTTTCGATTTCAAATTCTGGAAGCCATAGGTAGCTTGTTCGTGACGTTCAAAACCTCTGGAGGTCTAAAATTTGGGAATGGCTGACTTCGAAGGCCTTTATCACACTGGGGCTAATTTTGGCATTAAAGAGAGATTAAAGTCCATTGAAATCATACCGGAAATAAAGCGAAAATGGAGAGTCATTGCGCGAATGGTCACTACACGCAATTGTGGAGATAAAGCGGTGGGAAATGCATTGTCACTCAAATCCCCAAAGGAAAGAGATGTGTGTTAATGCTTCTTTGTGACCTCTTGAATGGAAGCTTTGTACGGCGTCATGTGAAATAGTTTCATGTAATCACGGGATTTTTCCAGGATATTCATGGGATAAATGCCCAATCTCTTTCGTATAATAAACTCCTAAGCCATGGAGTGTCCCTTCTCGTATTGTTTATTGGGAACCAGAAGTGGCTTAGCAACTCAAAGGCCAACACATTTCCAGGACATGTCTTACAAGTTGAGAAGAGTAGGGCAATCTGGATTTGTAGGACAGCTATGTGGAGGACACATCCCTCCCATCATTTGTAGGGCCCCGGCCCAAATTTCTACGACACGCCCCACATTGCCACAGCAGGGTATAATTCATGATTGTGTCCCTCTGAACAGATCTTTTCTTGGTCCTCCATTTGTTTTTGACTTCGATTTCCAGAAACCCTAGCTACCGTACCTTGCTCAAGAGTCAGGAGTTGTGGGAGGTGAGGTTCAAAACATCTGGAGGTCCAAAGTCTGGGAATGGCTGACTTGTAAGACAGAGAGTTTTCCAAATCTAATTGCTCAGTGGGAACGAGAATGGGCTCATGAACAGAAAGACCAACACATTTCCAGGATATGTCCTACAAGTGGAGAAGAGTAGGGCAATCTCGATTTTCAGCACAGCCATGTGGCGGAAAAGTGGAGGCAGCCCAGGAATGTAGGACCCCTGTCCTACATTTTCAGGACCTGAGCTTAATTTCCAGGTCACATCTCACATTTCCATAATAGAGTAAAATTCATGATCGTGTTCCTCTACACACATCTTGCCGTATTCCTCCAGGCGCTATGACTTGAACTCCCAGAGTCCCCAGCTAGCTTGGCTCCGCTTTGACAGAGGAGCAGGCTATAAATAAATCACGTTTGGGTATGGCTGAGTTCTATGTCACAGAGTCTCCCAAGATTTGTCGGTTTGTGGGAAGCAGAATGGGGCTAGGGACTGAAAGGCCAAAGCAGGAGAGATGGCAGAATTGTCGGAGCCATCCTCCATTGCCAGCAGCCGTCCTCCATATTCAGGTGGCATCCTTGATCTCCAGGAAAGGTCCCCCATGTAGACAGTAGGTTTCGTTTGTTGTAGAGCAGCAAATTTCTAGGGCTTGCTCTGATGAATGTGTTTTGAGGAGATGCCTGAATGTGTAGGATGCGTGTCAGATTTGTAGGGCAGTGGTAGAGGCAGATGAGATTGCAAGGGGGTATGTTTGGAAATTTGTAGGATGGTCCTGCATTGGAGGCTGGTTTTTCGTAGGGGAATGAATATGTGTAGGAAGTCCTCGATGTGGAGGCTGGCTCTACATAGGACAAAGTAGGCTTGTAGGACAGTCCTGCATGTGGAAGACGGTCCTACGTATGAGATTTCAGATTTGTAGGACAGTCCTGCATGTGGAGGACGGTCCTACGTATGAGATTTCAGATTTGTAGGAAAGTCCTACATGTGGAGGACAGTCCTATGTCGGACATCTGAGATTTGGAGCACAGCCCTACATTTGTAGGGCAGCCCTACATTTTTAGGGCGGTCCTGCATTTGTAGGACGGCCCTACATTTGGAGGACAGTCCTACATTTGGAGGACAGCCCTGCATTTGTAGGACGATCCTACATTTGGAGGACAGTCCTACATTTGTAGGACAGTCCTACATTTGTAGGACGGTCCTACATTTGGAGGATGGCCCTACATTTGGAGGGCGGTCCTCCATTTGTAGGACGGTCCTACATTTGTAGGGCGGTCCTACATTTGTAGGACGGTCCTACATTTGTAGGACGGTCCTACGTAGGACATTTCAGGTTTGTAGGACAGTCCTGCATGTGGAGGACAGTCCTGCGAAGGACATTTCAGTTTCTTCAGACAGCACTACATGTGGAGAACAGTCCTACGTAGCACAATCTAGATTTGTAGGAAAGACCTACATGTGGGGGATGGTTTGTAGGGCTGTCGTACATTTGGAAGATTGTAAGACAGGCCTATATGTGGAAGATGTCCTAACTAGGGCAATCCAGGTTTTTAGGAGAGTTCTACATGTTGAGGACAGTCCTTCGTAGGAAAACACAGTTTTGCAAGGCACTTTTACATGTGGAGTACAGTCCTACATACGGTGATCCAGGTTTGTAGGACGGCCCTACATGTGGAGAGTGGTCCTTTGTAGGACATTTCAGATTTGGAGGAGAGTACGACACAGGAGTCCTACGCAGGAGCAGCCAGAGTTGTAGGACAGTCCTACTTGTGGGAGACGAGCCTCTATGAGGCAAACCACAGTTGTACTACACCCCAAGAAGTCCGGCACAGACCAACGCAACAAAATCCTTTTTTCTAGGAATGTCTTACAACTCCATTACATTTCGGAAACCTAGATTTCTACCACAGCCATGTGGAGGACACAGCCTACAGATGGAGGCTGCCCTCCACGTTTGCAGAACCCGACCCAAATTACCAGCATATCTCCACCATTCCCAAAAGAAAATAGGATTCATTATTTCCTCTTTCCTTGCTTTTCTAGGTGGTTTAAACTTCAACTCCCAGAAGTCCTAGGTAATTTGGACAAGCGTCAGCGGTTGTGGAACCTAAAGCCCTAAACATTTTGAGGGCCAAATTTTGGGAAGGGCTTACTTCTCTGAGAGAGTCTCCTAACTCTTCTTGGTTAGTCAGAACCAGAATCGGTCTATCGACTCAAAGGCCGACACATTTCCTGTACGTGTTCCAGAAGTACAGAAGAGTAGTGCAATCTAGATTTGTAGGACAGTCATCTGGAGGACACATCCTACGGGTGGCATCTGCCCTGCATTTGTAGGGCCCCAGTCCTACCTTTCTAGGACCCGACCTATATTTCCAGGACACGTCCCACATTGCCACAGTAGAGTAGAAATCATTATTCTGTTCCTCTGAATAGATCTTTCTGTGGTCCTCCTGGTATTTTCGATTTCAAATTCTGGAAGCCATAGGTAGCTTGTTCGTGACGTTCAAAACCTCTGGAGGTCTAAAATTTGGGAATGGCTGACTTCGAAGGCCTTTATCACACTGGGGCTAATTTTGGCATTAAAGAGAGATTAAAGTCCATTGAAATCATACCGGAAATAAAGCGAAAATGGAGAGTCATTGCGCGAATGGTCACTACACGCAATTGTGGAGATAAAGCGGTGGGAAATGCATTGTCACTCAAATCCCCAAAGGAAAGAGATGTGTGTTAATGCTTCTTTGTGACCTCTTGAATGGAAGCTTTGTACGGCGTCATGTGAAATAGTTTCATGTAATCACGGGATTTTTCCAGGATATTCATGGGATAAATGCCCAATCTCTTTCGTATGATCAACTCCTAAGCCATGGAGTGTCCCTTCTCGTATTGTTTATTGGGAACCAGAAGTGGCTTAGCAACTCAAAGGCCAACACATTTCCAGGACATGTCTTACAAGTTGAGAAGAGTAGGGCAATCTGGATTTGTAGGACAGCTATGTGGAGGACACATCCCTCCCATCATTTGTTGGGCCCCGGCCCAAATTTCTACGACACGCCCCACATTGCCACAGCAGGGTATAATTCATGACTGTGTCCCTCTGAACAGATCTTTTCTTGGTCCTCCATTTGTTTTTGACTTCGTTTTCCAGAAACCCTAGCTACCGTACCTTGCTCAAGAGTCAGGAGTTGTGGGAGGTGAGGTTCAAAACATCTGGAGGTCCAAAGTCTGGGAATGGCTGACTTGTAAGACAGAGAGTTTTCCAACTCTAATTGCTCAGTGGGAACGAGAATGGGCTCATGAACAGAAAGACCAACACATTTCCAGGATATGTCCTACAAGTGGAGAAGAGTAGGGCAATCTCGATTTTCAGCACAGCCATGTGGCGGAAAAGTGGAGGCAGCCCAGGAATGTAGGACCCCTGTCCTACATTTTCAGGACCTGAGCTTAATTTCCAGGTCACATCTCACATTTCCATAATAGAGTAAAATTCATGATCGTGTTCCTCTACACACATCTTGCCGTATTCCTCCAGGCGCTATGACTTGAACTCCCAGAGTCCCCAGCTAGCTTGGCTCCGCTTTGACAGAGGAGCAGGCTATAAATAAATCACGTTTGGGTATGGCTGAGTTCTATGTCACAGAGTCTCCCAAGATTTGTCGGTTTGTGGGAAGCAGAATGGGGCTAGGGACTGAAAGGCCAAAGCAGGAGAGATGGCAGAATTGTCGGAGCCATCCTCCATTGCCAGCAGCCGTCCTCCATATTCAGGTGGCATCCTTGATCTCCAGGAAAGGTCCCCCATGTAGACAGTAGGTTTCGTTTGTTGTAGAGCAGCAAATTTCTAGGGCTTGCTCTGATGAATGTGTTTTGAGGAGATGCCTGAATGTGTGGGATGCGTGTCAGATTTGTAGGGCAGTGGTAGAGGCAGATGAGATTGCAAGGGGGTATGTTTGGAAATTTGTAGGATGGTCCTGCATTGGAGGCTGGTTTTTCGTAGGGGAATGAATATGTGTAGGAAGTCCTCGATGTGGAGGCTGGCTCTACATAGGACAAAGTAGGCTTGTAGGACAGTCCTGCATGTGGAGGACGGTCCTACGTATGAGATTTCAGATTTGTAGGAAAGTCCTACATGTGGAGGACAGTCCTATGTCGGACATCTGAGATTTGGAGCACAGCCCTACATTTGTAGGGCAGCCCTACATTTTTAGGGCGGTCCTGCATTTGTAGGACGGCCCTACATTTGGAGGACAGTCCTACATTTGGAGGACAGCCCTGCATTTGTAGGACGGTCCTACATTTGTAGGACGGTCCTACATTTGGAGGACAGTCCTACATTTGGAGGACGGTCCTACATTTGGGGGATGGCCCTACATCTGGAGGACGGTCCTCCATTTGTAGGACGGTCCTACATTTTTAGGACGGTCCTACATTTGTAGGACGGTCCTACGTAGGACATTTCAGGTTTGTAGGACAGTCCTGCATGTGGAGGACACTCCTGCGAAGGACATTTCAGTTTCTTCAGACAGCACTACATGTGGAGAACAGTCCTACGTAGCACAATCTAGATTTGTAGGAAAGACCTACATGTGGGGGATGGTTTGTAGGGCTGTCGTACATTTGGAAGATTGTAAGACAGGCCTATATGTGGAAGATGTCCTAACTAGGGCAATCCAGGTTTTTAGGAGAGTTCTACATGTTGAGGACAGTCCTTCGTAGGAAAACACAGTTTTGCAAGGCACTTTTACATGTGGAGTACAGTCCTACATACGGTGATCCAGGTTTGTAGGACGGCCCTACATGTGGAGAGTGGTCCTTTGTAGGACATTTCAGATTTGGAGGAGAGTACGACACAGGAGTCCTACGCAGGAGCAGCCAGAGTTGTAGGACAGTCCTACTTGTGGGAGACGAGCCTCTATGAGGCAAACCACAGTTGTACTACACCCCAAGAAGTCCGGCACAGACCAACGCAACAAAATCCTTTTTTCTAGGAATGTCTTACAACTCCATTACATTTCGGAAACCTAGATTTCTACCACAGCCATGTGGAGGACACAGCCTACAGATGGAGGCTGCCCTCCACGTTTGCAGAACCCGACCCAAATTACCAGCATATCTCCACCATTCCCAAAAGAAAATAGGATTCATTATTTCCTCTTTCCTTGCTTCTCTAGGTGGTTTAAACTTCAACTCCCAGAAGTCCTAGGTAATTTGGACAAGCGTCAGCGGTTGTGGAACCTAAAGCCCTAAACATTTTGAGGGCCAAATTTTGGGAAGGGCTTACTTCTCTGAGAGAGTCTCCTAACTCTTCTTGGTTAGTCAGAACCAGAATCGGTCTATCGACTCAAAGGCCGACACATTTCCTGTACGTGTTCCAGAAGTACAGAAGAGTAGTGCAATCTAGATTTGTAGGACAGTCATCTGGAGGACACATCCTACGGGTGGCATCTGCCCTGCATTTGTAGGGCCCCAGTCCTACCTTTCTAGGACCCGACCTATATTTCCAGGACACGTCCCACATTGCCACAGTAGAGTAGAAATCATTATTCTGTTCCTCTGAATAGATCTTTCTGTGCTCCTCCTGGTATTTTCGATTTCAAATTCTGGAAGCCATAGGTAGCTTGTTCGTGACGTTCAAAACCTCTGGAGGTCTAAAATTTGGGAATGGCTGACTTCGAAGGCCTTTATCACACTGGGGCTAATTTTGGCATTAAAGAGAGATTAAAGTCCATTGAAATCATACCGGAAATAAAGCGAAAATGGAGAGTCATTGCGCGAATGGTCACTACACGCAATTGTGGAGATAAAGCGGTGGGAAATGCATTGTCACTCAAATCCCCAAAGGAAAGAGATGTGTGTTAATGCTTCTTTGTGACCTCTTGAATGGAAGCTTTGTACGGCGTCATGTGAAATAGTTTCATGTAATCACGGGATTTTTCCAGGATATTCATGGGATAAATGCCCAATCTCTTTCGTATGATCAACTCCTAAGCCATGGAGTGTCCCTTCTCGTATTGTTTATTGGGAACCAGAAGTGGCTTAGCAACTCAAAGGCCAACACATTTCCAGGACATGTCTTACAAGTTGAGAAGAGTAGGGCAATCTGGATTTGTAGGACAGCTATGTGGAGGACACATCCCTCCCATCATTTGTTGGGCCCCGGCCCAAATTTCTACGACACGCCCCACATTGCCACAGCAGGGTATAATTCATGACTGTGTCCCTCTGAACAGATCTTTTCTTGGTCCTCCATTTGTTTTTGACTTCGTTTTCCAGAAACCCTAGCTACCGTACCTTGCTCAAGAGTCAGGAGTTGTGGGAGGTGAGGTTCAAAACATCTGGAGGTCCAAAGTCTGGGAATGGCTGACTTGTAAGACAGAGAGTTTTCCAACTCTAATTGCTCAGTGGGAACGAGAATGGGCTCATGAACAGAAAGACCAACACATTTCCAGGATATGTCCTACAAGTGGAGAAGAGTAGGGCAATCTCGATTTTCAGCACAGCCATGTGGCGGAAAAGTGGAGGCAGCCCAGGATTTGTTGGACCCCTGTCCTACATTTTCAGGACCTGAGCTTAATTTCCAGGTCACATCTCACATTTCCATAATAGAGTAAAATTCATGATCGTGTTCCTCTACACACATCTTGCCGTGTTCCTCCAGGCGCTATGACTTGAACTCCCAGAGTCCCCAGCTAGCTTGGCTCCGCTTTGACAGAGGAGCAGGCTATAAATAAATCACGTTTGGGTATGGCTGAGTTCTATGTCACAGAGTCTCCCAAGATTTGTCGGTTTGTGGGAAGCAGAATGGGGCTAGGGACTGAAAGGCCAAAGCAGGAGAGATGGCAGAATTGTCGGAGCCATCCTCCATTGCCAGCAGCCGTCCTCCATATTCAGGTGGCATCCTTGATCTCCAGGAAAGGTTCCCCCATGTACACAGTAGGTTTCGTTTGTTGTAGAGCAGCAAATTTCTAGGGCTTGCTCTGATGAATGTGTTTTGAGGAGATGCCTGAATGTGTGGGATGCGTGTCAGATTTGTAGGGTAGTGGTAGAGGCAGATGAGATTGCAAGGGGGTATGTTTGGAAGTTTGTAGGATGGTCCTGCATTGGAGGCTGGTTTTTCGTAGGGGAATGAATATCTGTAGGAAGTCCTCCATGGGGAGGGTGGCTCTACATAGGACAAAGTAGGCTTGAAGGACAGTCCTACATGTGGAGGACGGTCCTAGGTATGAGATTTCAGATTTGTAGGAAAGTCCTACATGTGGAGGACAGTCCTATGTCGGACATTTCAGATTTGGAGCACAGTCCTACATTTGTAGGGCAGCCCTACATTTGGAGGATGGTCCTACATTTGGAGGATGGTCCTACATTTGGAGGACTGTCCTACGTAGGACATTTCAGGTTTGTAGGACGGTCCTACATGTGGAGGACAGTCATGCGAAGGACATTTCAGTTTCTTAGGACAGCACTACATGTGGAGAACAGTCCTACGTAGCACAATCTAGATTTGTAGGAAAGACCTACTTGTGGGGGATGACATTTCAGATTTGGAGCACTGTCCTACATTTGTAGGGCAGCCCTAAATTTGGAGGGCGGAACTACATTTGGAGGGCGGTCCTACATTTGGAGGATGGCCCAATAATTGGAGGACAGTCCTACATTTGGAGGACTGTCCCACATTTGGAGGACGGTCCTACATATGACGGACGGTCCTACAATTGGAGGACGGTCCTACAATTGGAGGGCAGTCCTACATTGGGAGGACAGTCCTACATTGGGAGGACGGCCTTACATTTGGAGGACGGTCCTACATTTGCAGGACGGTCCTACGTAGGACATTTCAGGTTTGTAGGACAGTCCTACATGTGGAGAACAGTCCTGCGAAGGACATTTCAGTTTCTTCAGACAGCACTACATGTGGAGAACAGTCCTACGTAGCACAATCTAGATTTGTAGGAAAGACCTACATGTGGAGGACAGTCCTATGTGGCACAGTCCTACATTTGTAGGGCAGCCCTACATTTGGAGGTTGGTCCTACATTTGGAGGACGGTCCTACAATTGGAGGACGGTCCTGCAATTGGGGGACTGTCCTACATTTGTAGGACGGTCCTACATTTGTAGGAAGGTCCTACATTTAGAGGACAGCCCTACATTTGGAGGACGGTCCTACGTTTGTAGGATGGTCATACATTTGGAAGACAGTCCTACATTTGGAGGACAGTACTACGTAGGACATTTCAGTTTCTTCGGACAGCACTACATGTGGAGAACAGTCCTACGTAGCACAATCTAGATTTGTAGGAAAGACCTACATGTGGGGGATGGTTTGTAGGGCTGTCATACATTTGGAAGATTGTAAGACAGGCCTATATGTGGAAGATGTCCTAACTAGGGCAATCCAGGTTTTTAGGAGAGTTGTACATGTTGAGGACAGTCCTTCGTAGGAAAACACAGTTTTGCAAGGTAGTTTTACATGTGGAGTACAGTCCTACATACGGTGATCCAGGTTTGTAGGACGGCCCTACATGTGGAGAGTGGTCCTGTGTAGGACATTTCAGATTTCGAGGAGAGTACGACACAGGAGTCCTACGCAGGAGCAGCCAGAGTTGTAGGACAGTCCTACTTGTGGGAGACGAGCCTCTATGAGGCAAACCACAGTTGTACTACAACCCAAGAAGTCCGGCACAGTCCAACGCAACAAACTTTTTTCTAGGAATGTCTTACAACTCCATTACATTTCGGAAACCCAGATTTCTACCACAGCCATGTGGAGGACACAGCCTACAGATGGAGGCTGCCCTCCACGTTTGCAGAACCCGATCCAAATTTCCAGCATATCTCCACCATTCCCAAAAGAAAATAGGATTCATTATTTCCTCTTTCCTTGCTTCTCTAGGTGGTTTAAACTTCAACTCCCAGAAGTCCTAGGTAACTTGGACAAGCGCCAGCGGTTGTGGAACCTAAAGCCCTAAACATTTTGAGGGCCAAATTTTGGGAAGGGCTTACTTCTCTGAGAGAGTCTCCTAACTCTTCTTGGTTAGTCAGAACCAGAATCGGTCTATCGACTCAAAGGCCGACACATTTCCTGTACGTGTTCCAGAAGTACAGAAGAGTAGTGCAATCTAGATTTGTAGGACAGTCATCTGGAGGACACATCCTACGGGTGGCATCTGCCCTGCATTTGTAGGGCCCCAGTCCTACCTTTCTAGGACCCGACCTATATTTCCAGGACACGTCCCACATTGCCACAGTAGAGTAGAAATCATTATTCTGTTCCTCTGAATAGATCTTTCTGTGCTCCTCCTGGTATTTTCGATTTCAAATTCTGGAAGCCATAGGTAGCTTGTTCGTGACGTTCAAAACCTCTGGAGGTCTAAAATTTGGGAATGGCTGACTTCGAAGGCCTTTATCACACTGGGGCTAATTTTGGCATTAAAGAGAGATTAAAGTCCATTGAAATCATACCGGAAATAAAGCGAAAATGGAGAGTCATTGCGCGAATGGTCACTACACGCAATTGTGGAGATAAAGCGGTGGGAAATGCATTGTCACTCAAATCCCCAAAGGAAAGAGATGTGTGTTAATGCTTCTTTGTGACCTCTTGAATGGAAGCTTTGTACGGCGTCATGTGAAATAGTTTCATGTAATCACGGGATTTTTCCAGGATATTCATGGGATAAATGCCCAATCTCTTTCGTATGATCAACTCCTAAGCCATGGAGTGTCCCTTCTCGTATTGTTTATTGGGAACCAGAAGTGGCTTAGCAACTCAAAGGCCAACACATTTCCAGGACATGTCTTACAAGTTGAGAAGAGTAGGGCAATCTGGATTTCAGATTTGTAGGAAAGTCCTACATGTGGAGGACAGTCCTATGTCGGACATCTGAGATTTGGAGCACAGCCCTACATTTTTAGGGCGGTCCTGCATTTGTAGGACGGCCCTACATTTGGAGGACAGTCCTACATTTGGAGGACAGTCCTGCATTTGTAGGACGGTCCTACATTTGTAGGACGGTCCTACATTTGGAGGACAATCCTACATTTGGAGGACAGTCCTACATTTGTAGGACGGTCCTACATTTGGAGGACGGTCCTACATTTGGAGGACGGTCCTCCATTTGTAGGACGGTCCTACATTTGTAGGGCGGTCCTACATTTGTAGGACGGTCCTACATTTGTAGGACGGTCCTACGTAGGACATTTCAGGTTTGTAGGACAGTCCTGCATGTGGAGGACAGTCCTGCGAAGGACATTTCAGTTTCTTCAGACAGCACTACATGTGGAGAACAGTCCTACGTAGCACAATCTAGATTTGTAGGAAAGACCTACATGTGGGGGATGGTTTGTAGGGCTGTCGTACATTTGGAAGATTGTAAGACAGGCCTATATGTGGAAGATGTCCTAACTAGGGCAATCCAGGTTTTTAGGAGAGTTCTACATGTTGAGGACAGTCCTTCGTAGGAAAACACAGTTTTGCAAGGCACTTTTACATGTGGAGTACAGTCCTACATACGGTGATCCAGGTTTGTAGGACGGCCCTACATGTGGAGAGTGGTCCTTTGTAGGACATTTCAGATTTGGAGGAGAGTACGACACAGGAGTCCTACGCAGGAGCAGCCAGAGTTGTAGGACAGTCCTACTTGTGGGAGACGAGCCTCTATGAGGCAAACCACAGTTGTACTACACCCCAAGAAGTCCGGCACAGACCAACGCAACAAAATCCTTTTTTCTAGGAATGTCTTACAACTCCATTACATTTCGGAAACCTAGATTTCTACCACAGCCATGTGGAGGACACAGCCTACAGATGGAGGCTGCCCTCCACGTTTGCAGAACCCGACCCAAATTACCAGCATATCTCCACCATTCCCAAAAGAAAATAGGATTCATTATTTCCTCTTTCCTTGCTTTTCTAGGTGGTTTAAACTTCAACTCCCAGAAGTCCTAGGTAATTTGGACAAGCGTCAGCGGTTGTGGAACCTAAAGCCCTAAACATTTTGAGGGCCAAATTTTGGGAAGGGCTTACTTCTCTGAGAGAGTCTCCTAACTCTTCTTGGTTAGTCAGAACCAGAATCGGTCTATCGACTCAAAGGCCGACACATTTCCTGTACGTGTTCCAGAAGTACAGAAGAGTAGTGCAATCTAGATTTGTAGGACAGTCATCTGGAGGACACATCCTACGGGTGGCATCTGCCCTGCATTTGTAGGGCCCCAGTCCTACCTTTCTAGGACCCGACCTATATTTCCAGGACACGTCCCACATTGCCACAGTAGAGTAGAAATCATTATTCTGTTCCTCTGAATAGATCTTTCTGTGCTCCTCCTGGTATTTTCGATTTCAAATTCTGGAAGCCATAGGTAGCTTGTTCGTGACGTTCAAAACCTCTGGAGGTCTAAAATTTGGGAATGGCTGACTTCGAAGGCCTTTATCACACTGGGGCTAATTTTGGCATTAAAGAGAGATTAAAGTCCATTGAAATCATACCGGAAATAAAGCGAAAATGGAGAGTCATTGCGCGAATGGTCACTACACGCAATTGTGGAGATAAAGCGGTGGGAAATGCATTGTCACTCAAATCCCCAAAGGAAAGAGATGTGTGTTAATGCTTCTTTGTGACCTCTTGAATGGAAGCTTTGTACGGCGTCATGTGAAATAGTTTCATGTAATCACGGGATTTTTACAGGATATTCATGGGATAAATGCCCAATCTCTTTCGTATGATCAACTCCTAAGCCATGGAGTGTCCCTTCTCGTATTGTTTATTGGGAACCAGAAGTGGCTTAGCAACTCAAAGGCCAACACATTTCCAGGACATGTCTTACAAGTTGAGAAGAGTAGGGCAATCTGGATTTGTAGGACAGCTATGTGGAGGACACATCCCTCCCATCATTTGTTGGGCCCCGGCCCAAATTTCTACGACACGCCCCACATTGCCACAGCAGGGTATAATTCATGACTGTGTCCCTCTGAACAGATCTTTTCTTGGTCCTCCATTTGTTTTTGACTTCGTTTTCCAGAAACCCTAGCTACCGTACCTTGCTCAAGAGTCAGGAGTTGTGGGAGGTGAGGTTCAAAACATCTGGAGGTCCAAAGTCTGGGAATGGCTGACTTGTAAGACAGAGAGTTTTCCAACTCTAATTGCTCAGTGGGAACGAGAATGGGCTCATGAACAGAAAGACCAACACATTTCCAGGATATGTCCTACAAGTGGAGAAGAGTAGGGCAATCTCGATTTTCAGCACAGCCATGTGGCGGAAAAGTGGAGGCAGCCCAGGATTTGTTGGACCCCTGTCCTACATTTTCAGGACCTGAGCTTAATTTCCAGGTCACATCTCACATTTCCATAATAGAGTAAAATTCATGATCGTGTTCCTCTACACACATCTTGCCGTGTTCCTCCAGGCGCTATGACTTGAACTCCCAGAGTCCCCAGCTAGCTTGGCTCCGCTTTGACAGAGGAGCAGGCTATAAATAAATCATGTTTGGGTATGGCTGAGTTCTATGTCACAGAGTCTCCCAAGATTTGTCGGTTTGTGGGAAGCAGAATGGGGCTAGGGACTGAAAGGCCAAAGCAGGAGAGATGGCAGAATTGTCGGAGCCATCCTCCATTGCCAGCAGCCGTCCTCCATATTCAGGTGGCATCCTTGATCTCCAGGAAAGGTTCCCCCATGTACACAGTAGGTTTCGTTTGTTGTAGAGCAGCAAATTTCTAGGGCTTGCTCTGATGAATGTGTTTTGAGGAGATGCCTGAATGTGTGGGATGCGTGTCAGATTTGTAGGGTAGTGGTAGAGGCAGATGAGATTGCAAGGGGGTATGTTTGGAAGTTTGTAGGATGGTCCTGCATTGGAGGCTGGTTTTTCGTAGGGGAATGAATATCTGTAGGAAGTCCTCCATGGGGAGGGTGGCTCTACATAGGACAAAGTAGGCTTGAAGGACAGTCCTACATGTGGAGGACGGTCCTAGGTATGAGATTTCAGATTTGTAGGAAAGTCCTACATGTGGAGGACAGTCCTATGTCGGACATTTCAGATTTGGAGCACAGTCCTACATTTGTAGGGCAGCCCTACATTTGGAGGATGGTCCTACATTTGGAGGATGGTCCTACATTTGGAGGACTGTCCTACGTAGGACATTTCAGGTTTGTAGGACGGTCCTACATGTGGAGGACAGTCATGCGAAGGACATTTCAGTTTCTTAGGACAGCACTACATGTGGAGAACAGTCCTACGTAGCACAATCTAGATTTGTAGGAAAGACCTACTTGTGGGGGATGACATTTCAGATTTGGAGCACTGTCCTACATTTGTAGGGCAGCCCTAAATTTGGAGGGCGGAACTACATTTGGAGGGCGGTCCTACATTTGGAGGATGGCCCAATAATTGGAGGACAGTCCTACATTTGGAGGACTGTCCCACATTTGGAGGACGGTCCTACATATGACGGACGGTCCTACAATTGGAGGACGGTCCTACAATTGGAGGGCAGTCCTACATTGGGAGGACAGTCCTACATTGGGAGGACGGCCTTACATTTGGAGGACGGTCCTACATTTGCAGGACGGTCCTACGTAGGACATTTCAGGTTTGTAGGACAGTCCTACATGTGGAGAACAGTCCTGCGAAGGACATTTCAGTTTCTTCAGACAGCACTACATGTGGAGAACAGTCCTACGTAGCACAATCTAGATTTGTAGGAAAGACCTACATGTGGAGGACAGTCCTATGTGGCACAGTCCTACATTTGTAGGGCAGCCCTACATTTGGAGGTTGGTCCTACATTTGGAGGACGGTCCTACAATTGGAGGACGGTCCTGCAATTGGGGGACTGTCCTACATTTGTAGGACGGTCCTACATTTGTAGGAAGGTCCTACATTTAGAGGACAGCCCTACATTTGGAGGACGGTCCTACGTTTGTAGGATGGTCATACATTTGGAAGACAGTCCTACATTTGGAGGACAGTACTACGTAGGACATTTCAGTTTCTTCGGACAGCACTACATGTGGAGAACAGTCCTACGTAGCACAATCTAGATTTGTAGGAAAGACCTACATGTGGGGGATGGTTTGTAGGGCTGTCATACATTTGGAAGATTGTAAGACAGGCCTATATGTGGAAGATGTCCTAACTAGGGCAATCCAGGTTTTTAGGAGAGTTGTACATGTTGAGGACAGTCCTTCGTAGGAAAACACAGTTTTGCAAGGTAGTTTTACATGTGGAGTACAGTCCTACATACGGTGATCCAGGTTTGTAGGACGGCCCTACATGTGGAGAGTGGTCCTGTGTAGGACATTTCAGATTTCGAGGAGAGTACGACACAGGAGTCCTACGCAGGAGCAGCCAGAGTTGTAGGACAGTCCTACTTGTGGGAGACGAGCCTCTATGAGGCAAACCACAGTTGTACTACAACCCAAGAAGTCCGGCACAGTCCAACGCAACAAACTTTTTTCTAGGAATGTCTTACAACTCCATTACATTTCGGAAACCCAGATTTCTACCACAGCCATGTGGAGGACACAGCCTACAGATGGAGGCTGCCCTCCACGTTTGCAGAACCCGATCCAAATTTCCAGCATATCTCCACCATTCCCAAAAGAAAATAGGATTCATTATTTCCTCTTT
Organism: Urosaurus nigricauda; assembly: GCA_034509955.1. Taxonomy (NCBI): domain Eukaryota; kingdom Metazoa; phylum Chordata; class Lepidosauria; order Squamata; family Phrynosomatidae; genus Urosaurus; species Urosaurus nigricauda. Next base: position 172,847,058 of record JAOEGL010000003.1, read on the forward strand.
CCTTGCTTCTCTAGGTGGTTTAAACTTCAACTCCCAGAAGTCCTAGGTAACTTGGACAAGCGCCAGCGGTTGTGGAACCTAAAGCCCTAAACATTTTGAGGGCCAAATTTTGGGAAGGGCTTACTTCTCTGAGAGAGTCTCCTAACTCTTCTTGGTTAGTCAGAACCAGAATCGGTCTATCGACTCAAAGGCCGACACATTTCCTGTACGTGTTCCAGAAGTACAGAAGAGTAGTGCAATCTAGATTTGTAGGACAGTCATCTGGAGGACACATCCTACGGGTGGCATCTGCCCTGCATTTGTAGGGCCCCAGTCCTACCTTTCTAGGACCCGACCTATATTTCCAGGACACGTCCCACATTGCCACAGTAGAGTAGAAATCATTATTCTGTTCCTCTGAATAGATCTTTCTGTGGTCCTCCTGGTATTTTCGATTTCAAATTCTGGAAGCCATAGGTAGCTTGTTCGTGACGTTCAAAACCTCTGGAGGTCTAAAATTTGGGAATGGCTGACTTCGAAGGCCTTTATCACACTGGGGCTAATTTTGGCATTAAAGAGAGATTAAAGTCCATTGAAATCATACCGGAAATAAAGCGAAAATGGAGAGTCATTGCGCGAATGGTCACTACACGCAATTGTGGAGATAAAGCGGTGGGAAATGCATTGTCACTCAAATCCCCAAAGGAAAGAGATGTGTGTTAATGCTTCTTTGTGACCTCTTGAATGGAAGCTTTGTACGGCGTCATGTGAAATAGTTTCATGTAATCACGGGATTTTTCCAGGATATTCATGGGATAAATGCCCAATCTCTTTCGTATGATCAACTCCTAAGCCATGGAGTGTCCCTTCTCGTATTGTTTATTGGGAACCAGAAGTGGCTTAGCAACTCAAAGGCCAACACATTTCCAGGACATGTCTTACAAGTTGAGAAGAGTAGGGCAATCTGGATTTGTAGGACAGCTATGTGGAGGACACATCCCTCCCATCATTTGTTGGGCCCCGGCCCAAATTTCTACGACACGCCCCACATTGCCACAGCAGGGTATAATTCATGACTGTGTCCCTCTGAACAGATCTTTTCTTGGTCCTCCATTTGTTTTTGACTTCGTTTTCCAGAAACCCTAGCTACCGTACCTTGCTCAAGAGTCAGGAGTTGTGGGAGGTGAGGTTCAAAACATCTGGAGGTCCAAAGTCTGGGAATGGCTGACTTGTAAGACAGAGAGTTTTCCAACTCTAATTGCTCAGTGGGAACGAGAATGGGCTCATGAACAGAAAGACCAACACATTTCCAGGATATGTCCTACAAGTGGAGAAGAGTAGGGCAATCTCGATTTTCAGCACAGCCATGTGGCGGAAAAGTGGAGGCAGCCCAGGAATGTAGGACCCCTGTCCTACATTTTCAGGACCTGAGCTTAATTTCCAGGTCACATCTCACATTTCCATAATAGAGTAAAATTCATGATCGTGTTCCTCTACACACATCTTGCCGTATTCCTCCAGGCGCTATGACTTAAACTCCCAGAGTCCCCAGCTAGCTTGGCTCCGCTTTGACAGAGGAGCAGGCTATAAATAAATCACGTTTGGGTATGGCTGAGTTCTATGTCACAGAGTCTCCCAAGATTTGTCGGTTTGTGGGAAGCAGAATGGGGCTAGGGACTGAAAGGCCAAAGCAGGAGAGATGGCAGAATTGTCGGAGCCATCCTCCATTGCCAGCAGCCGTCCTCCATATTCAGGTGGCATCCTTGATCTCCAGGAAAGGTCCCCCATGTAGACAGTAGGTTTCGTTTGTTGTAGAGCAGCAAATTTCTAGGGCTTGCTCTGATGAATGTGTTTTGAGGAGATGCCTGAATGTGTGGGATGCGTGTCAGATTTGTAGGGCAGTGGTAGAGGCAGATGAGATTGCAAGGGGGTATGTTTGGAAATTTGTAGGATGGTCCTGCATTGGAGGCTGGTTTTTCGTAGGGGAATGAATATGTGTAGGAAGTCCTCGATGTGGAGGCTGGCTCTACATAGGACAAAGTAGGCTTGTAGGACAGTCCTGCATGTGGAGGACGGTCCTACGTATGAGATTTCAGATTTGTAGGAAAGTCCTACATGTGGAGGACAGTCCTATGTCGGACATCTGAGATTTGGAGCACAGCCCTACATTTTTAGGGCGGTCCTGCATTTGTAGGACGGCCCTACATTTGGAGGACAGTCCTACATTTGGAGGACAGTCCTGCATTTGTAGGACGGTCCTACATTTGTAGGACGGTCCTACATTTGGAGGACAATCCTACATTTGGAGGACAGTCCTACATTTGTAGGACGGTCCTACATTTGGAGGACGGTCCTACATTTGGAGGATGGTCCTACATTTGGAGGACGGTCCTCCATTTGTAGGACGGTCCTACATTTGTAGGGCGGTCCTACATTTGTAGGACGGTCCTACATTTGTAGGACGGTCCTACGTAGGACATTTCAGGTTTGTAGGACAGTCCTGCATGTGGAGGACAGTCCTGCGAAGGACATTTCAGTTTCTTCAGACAGCACTACATGTGGAGAACAGTCCTACGTAGCACAATCTAGATTTGTAGGAAAGACCTACATGTGGGGGATGGTTTGTAGGGCTGTCGTACATTTGGAAGATTGTAAGACAGGCCTATATGTGGAAGATGTCCTAACTAGGGCAATCCAGGTTTTTAGGAGAGTTCTACATGTTGAGGACAGTCCTTCGTAGGAAAACACAGTTTTGCAAGGCACTTTTACATGTGGAGTACAGTCCTACATACGGTGATCCAGGTTTGTAGGACGGCCCTACATGTGGAGAGTGGTCCTTTGTAGGACATTTCAGATTTGGAGGAGAGTACGACACAGGAGTCCTACGCAGGAGCAGCCAGAGTTGTAGGACAGTCCTACTTGTGGGAGACGAGCCTCTATGAGGCAAACCACAGTTGTACTACACCCCAAGAAGTCCGGCACAGACCAACGCAACAAAATCCTTTTTTCTAGGAATGTCTTACAACTCCATTACATTTCGGAAACCTAGATTTCTACCACAGCCATGTGGAGGACACAGCCTACAGATGGAGGCTGCCCTCCACGTTTGCAGAACCCGACCCAAATTACCAGCATATCTCCACCATTCCCAAAAGAAAATAGGATTCATTATTTCCTCTTTCCTTGCTTTTCTAGGTGGTTTAAACTTCAACTCCCAGAAGTCCTAGGTAATTTGGACAAGCGTCAGCGGTTGTGGAACCTAAAGCCCTAAACATTTTGAGGGCCAAATTTTGGGAAGGGCTTACTTCTCTGAGAGAGTCTCCTAACTCTTCTTGGTTAGTCAGAACCAGAATCGGTCTATCGACTCAAAGGCCGACACATTTCCTGTACGTGTTCCAGAAGTACAGAAGAGTAGTGCAATCTAGATTTGTAGGACAGTCATCTGGAGGACACATCCTACGGGTGGCATCTGCCCTGCATTTGTAGGGCCCCAGTCCTACCTTTCTAGGACCCGACCTATATTTCCAGGACACGTCCCACATTGCCACAGTAGAGTAGAAATCATTATTCTGTTCCTCTGAATAGATCTTTCTGTGGTCCTCCTGGTATTTTCGATTTCAAATTCTGGAAGCCATAGGTAGCTTGTTCGTGACGTTCAAAACCTCTGGAGGTCTAAAATTTGGGAATGGCTGACTTCGAAGGCCTTTATCACACTGGGGCTAATTTTGGCATTAAAGAGAGATTAAAGTCCATTGAAATCATACCGGAAATAAAGCGAAAATGGAGAGTCATTGCGCGAATGGTCACTACACGCAATTGTGGAGATAAAGCGGTGGGAAATGCATTGTCACTCAAATCCCCAAAGGAAAGAGATGTGTGTTAATGCTTCTTTGTGACCTCTTGAATGGAAGCTTTGTACGGCGTCATGTGAAATAGTTTCATGTAATCACGGGATTTTTACAGGATATTCATGGGATAAATGCCCAATCTCTTTCGTATGATCAACTCCTAAGCCATGGAGTGTCCCTTCTCGTATTGTTTATTGGGAACCAGAAGTGGCTTAGCAACTCAAAGGCCAACACATTTCCAGGACATGTCTTACAAGTTGAGAAGAGTAGGGCAATCTGGATTTGTAGGACAGCTATGTGGAGGACACATCCCTCCCATCATTTGTTGGGCCCCGGCCCAAATTTCTACGACACGCCCCACATTGCCACAGCAGGGTATAATTCATGACTGTGTCCCTCTGAACAGATCTTTTCTTGGTCCTCCATTTGTTTTTGACTTCGTTTTCCAGAAACCCTAGCTACCGTACCTTGCTCAAGAGTCAGGAGTTGTGGGAGGTGAGGTTCAAAACATCTGGAGGTCCAAAGTCTGGGAATGGCTGACTTGTAAGACAGAGAGTTTTCCAACTCTAATTGCTCAGTGGGAACGAGAATGGGCTCATGAACAGAAAGACCAACACATTTCCAGGATATGTCCTACAAGTGGAGAAGAGTAGGGCAATCTCGATTTTCAGCACAGCCATGTGGCGGAAAAGTGGAGGCAGCCCAGGATTTGTTGGACCCCTGTCCTACATTTTCAGGACCTGAGCTTAATTTCCAGGTCACATCTCACATTTCCATAATAGAGTAAAATTCATGATCGTGTTCCTCTACACACATCTTGCCGTGTTCCTCCAGGCGCTATGACTTGAACTCCCAGAGTCCCCAGCTAGCTTGGCTCCGCTTTGACAGAGGAGCAGGCTATAAATAAATCATGTTTGGGTATGGCTGAGTTCTATGTCACTAAGTCTCCCAAGATTTGTCGGTTTGTGGGAAGCAGAATGGGGCTAGGGACTGAAAGGCCAAAGCAGGAGAGATGGCAGAATTGTCGGAGCCATCCTCCATTGCCAGCAGCCGTCCTCCATATTCAGGTGGCATCCTTGATCTCCAGGAAAGGTTCCCCCATGTACACAGTAGGTTTCGTTTGTTGTAGAGCAGCAAATTTCTAGGGCTTGCTCTGATGAATGTGTTTTGAGGAGATGCCTGAATGTGTGGGATGCGTGTCAGATTTGTAGGGCAGTGGTAGAGGCAGATGAGATTGCAAGGGGGTATGTTTGGAAGTTTGTAGGATGGTCCTGCATTGGAGGCTGGTTTTTCGTAGGGGAATGAATATCTGTAGGAAGTCCTCCATGGGGAGGGTGGCTCTACATAGGACAAAGTAGGCTTGTAGGACAGTCCTACATGTGGAGGACGGTCCTAGGTATGAGATTTCAGATTTGTAGGAAAGTCCTACATGTGGAGGACAGTCCTATGTCGGACATTTCAGATTTGGAGCACAGTCCTACATTTGTAGGGCAGCCCTACATTTGGAGGATGGTCCTACATTTGGAGGATGGTCCTACATTTGGAGGACTGTCCTACGTAGGACATTTCAGGTTTGTAGGACGGTCCTACATGTGGAGGACAGTCATGCGAAGGACATTTCAGTTTCTTAGGACAGCACTACATGTGGAGAACAGTCCTACGTAGCACAATCTAGATTTGTAGGAAAGACCTACTTGTGGGGGATGACATTTCAGATTTGGAGCACTGTCCTACATTTGTAGGGCAGCCCTAAATTTGGAGGGCGGAACTACATTTGGAGGACGGTCCTACATTTGGAGGATGGCCCAATAATTGGAGGACAGTCCTACATTTGGAGGACTGTCCCACATTTGGAGGACGGTCCTACATATGACGGACGGTCCTACAATTGGAGGACGGTCCTACAATTGGAGGGCAGTCCTACATTGGGAGAACAGTCCTACATTGGGAGGACGGCCTTACATTTGGAGGACGGTCCTACATTTGCAGGACGGTCCTACGTAGGACATTTCAGGTTTGTAGGACAGTCCTACATGTGGAGAACAGTCCTGCGAAGGACATTTCAGTTTCTTCAGACAGCACTACATGTGGAGAACAGTCCTACGTAGCACAATCTAGATTTGTAGGAAAGACCTACATGTGGAGGACAGTCCTATGTCGGACATCTGAGATTTGGAGCACAGTCCTACATTTGTAGGGCAGCCCTACATTTGGAGGTTGGTCCTACATTTGGAGGACGGTCCTACAATTGGAGGACGGTCCTGCAATTGGGGGGACTGTCCTACATTTGTAGGACGGTCCTACATTTGTAGGAAGGTCCTACATTTAGAGGACAGCCCTACATTTGGAGGACGGTCCTACGTTTGTAGGATGGTCATACATTTGGAAGACAGTCCTACATTTGGAGGACAGTACTACGTAGGACATTTCAGTTTCTTCGGACAGCACTACATGTGGAGAACAGTCCTACGTAGCACAATCTAGATTTGTAGGAAAGACCTACATGTGGGGGATGGTTTGTAGGGCTGTCGTACATTTGGAAGATTGTAAGACAGGCCTATATGTTGAAGATGTCCTAACTAGGGCAATCCAGGTTTTTAGGAGAGTTGTACATGTTGAGGACAGTCCTTCGTAGGAAAACACAGTTTTGCAAGGTAGTTTTACATGTGGAGTACAGTCCTACATACGGTGATCCAGGTTTGTAGGACGGCCCTACATGTGGAGAGTGGTCCTGTGTAGGACATTTCAGATTTCGAGGAGAGTACGACACAGGAGTCCTACGCAGGAGCAGCCAGAGTTGTAGGACAGTCCTACTTGTGGGAGACGAGCCTCTATGAGGCAAACCACAGTTGTACTACAACCCAAGAAGTCCGGCACAGTCCAACGCAACAAACTTTTTTCTAGGAATGTCTTACAACTCCATTACATTTCGGAAACCCAGATTTCTACCACAGCCATGTGGAGGACACAGCCTACAGATGGAGGCTGCCCTCCACGTTTGCAGAACCCAATCCAAATTTCCAGCATATCTCCACCATTCCCAAAAGAAAATAGGATTCATTATTTCCTCTTTCCTTGCTTCTCTAGGTGGTTTAAACTTCAACTCCCAGAAGTCCTAGGTAACTTGGACAAGCGCCAGCGGTTGTGGAACCTAAAGCCCTAAACATTTTGAGGGCCAAATTTTGGGAAGGGCTTACTTCTCTGAGAGAGTCTCCTAACTCTTCTTGGTTAGTCAGAACCAGAATCGGTCTATCGACTCAAAGGCCGACACATTTCCTGTACGTGTTCCAGAAGTACAGAAGAGTAGTGCAATCTAGATTTGTAGGACAGTCATCTGGAGGACACATCCTACGGGTGGCATCTGCCCTGCATTTGTAGGGCCCCAGTCCTACCTTTCTAGGACCCGACCTATATTTCCAGGACACGTCCCACATTGCCACAGTAGAGTAGAAATCATTATTCTGTTCCTCTGAATAGATCTTTCTGTGCTCCTCCTGGTATTTTCGATTTCAAATTCTGGAAGCCATAGGTAGCTTGTTCGTGACGTTCAAAACCTCTGGAGGTCTAAAATTTGGGAATGGCTGACTTCGAAGGCCTTTATCACACTGGGGCTAATTTTGGCATTAAAGAGAGATTAAAGTCCATTGAAATCATACCGGAAATAAAGCGAAAATGGAGAGTCATTGCGCGAATGGTCACTACACGCAATTGTGGAGATAAAGCGGTGGGAAATGCATTGTCACTCAAATCCCCAAAGGAAAGAGATGTGTGTTAATGCTTCTTTGTGACCTCTTGAATGGAAGCTTTGTACGGCGTCATGTGAAATAGTTTCATGTAATCACGGGATTTTTCCAGGATATTCATGGGATAAATGCCCAATCTCTTTCGTATGATCAACTCCTAAGCCATGGAGTGTCCCTTCTCGTATTGTTTATTGGGAACCAGAAGTGGCTTAGCAACTCAAAGGCCAACACATTTCCAGGACATGTCTTACAAGTTGAGAAGAGTAGGGCAATCTGGATTTGTAGGACAGCTATGTGGAGGACACATCCCTCCCATCATTTGTAGGGCCCCGGCCCAAATTTCTACGACACGCCCCACATTGCCACAGCAGGGTATAATTCATGACTGTGTCCCTCTGAACAGATCTTTTCTTGGTCCTCCATTTGTTTTTGACTTCGATTTCCAGAAACCCTAGCTACCGTACCTTGCTCAAGAGTCAGGAGTTGTGGGAGGTGAGGTTCAAAACATCTGGAGGTCCAAAGTCTGGGAATGGCTGACTTGTAAGACAGAGAGTTTTCCAAATCTAATTGCTCAGTGGGAACGAGAATGGGCTCATGAACAGAAAGACCAACACATTTCCAGGATATGTCCTACAAGTGGAGAAGAGTAGGGCAATCTCGATTTTCAGCACAGCCATGTGGCGGAAAAGTGGAGGCAGCCCAGGAATGTAGGACCCCTGTCCTACATTTTCAGGACCTGAGCTTAATTTCCAGGTCACATCTCACATTTCCATAATAGAGTAAAATTCATGATCGTGTTCCTCTACACACATCTTGCCGTATTCCTCCAGGCGCTATGACTTGAACTCCCAGAGTCCCCAGCTAGCTTGGCTCCGCTTTGACAGAGGAGCAGGCTATAAATAAATCACGTTTGGGTATGGCTGAGTTCTATGTCACAGAGTCTCCCAAGATTTGTCGGTTTGTGGGAAGCAGAATGGGGCTAGGGACTGAAAGGCCAAAGCAGGAGAGATGGCAGAATTGTCGGAGCCATCCTCCATTGCCAGCAGCCGTCCTCCATATTCAGGTGGCATCCTTGATCTCCAGGAAAGGTCCCCCATGTAGACAGTAGGTTTCGTTTGTTGTAGAGCAGCAAATTTCTAGGGCTTGCTCTGATGAATGTGTTTTGAGGAGATGCCTGAATGTGTGGGATGCGTGTCAGATTTGTAGGGCAGTGGTAGAGGCAGATGAGATTGCAAGGGGGTATGTTTGGAAATTTGTAGGATGGTCCTGCATTGGAGGCTGGTTTTTCGTAGGGGAATGAATATGTGTAGGAAGTCCTCGATGTGGAGGCTGGCTCTACATAGGACAAAGTAGGCTTGTAGGACAGTCCTGCATGTGGAGGACGGTCCTACGTATGAGATTTCAGATTTGTAGGAAAGTCCTACATGTGGAGGACAGTCCTATGTCGGACATCTGAGATTTGGAGCACAGCCCTACATTTGTAGGGCAGCCCTACATTTTTAGGGCGGTCCTGCATTTGTAGGACGGCCCTACATTTGGAGGACAGTCCTACATTTGGAGGACAGTCCTGCATTTGTAGGACGGTCCTACATTTGTAGGACGGTCCTACATTTGTAGGACGGTCCTACATTTGGAGGATAGTCCTACATTTGGAGGACAGTCCTACATTTGTAGGACGGTCCTACATTTGGAGGATGGCCCTACATTTGGAGGACGGTCCTCCATTTGTAGGATGGTCCTACATTTGTAGGGCGGTCCTACATTTGTAGGACGGTCCTACATTTGTAGGACGGTCCTACGTAGGACATTTCAGGTTTGTAGGACAGTTCTGCATGTGGAGGACAGTCCTGCGAAGGACATTTCAGTTTCTTCAGACAGCACTACATGTGGAGAACAGTCCTACGTAGCACAATCTAGATTTGTAGGAAAGACCTACATGTGGGGGATGGTTTGTAGGGCTGTCGTACATTTGGAAGATTGTAAGACAGGCCTATATGTGGAAGATGTCCTAACTAGGGCAATCCAGGTTTTAGGAGAGTTCTACATGTTGAGGACAGTCCTTCGTAGGAAAACACAGTTTTGCAAGGCACTTTTACATGTGGAGTACAGTCCTACATACGGTGATCCAGGTTTGTAGGACGGCCCTACATCTGGAGAGTGGTCCTTTGTAGGACATTTCAGATTTGGAGGAGAGTACGACACAGGAGTCCTACGCAGGAGCAGCCAGAGTTGTAGGACAGTCCTACTTGTGGGAGACGAGCCTCTATGAGGCAAACCACAGTTGTACTACACCCCAAGAAGTCCGGCACAGACCAACGCAACAAAATCCTTTTTTCTAGGAATGTCTTACAACTCCATTACATTTCGGAAACCTAGATTTCTACCACAGCCATGTGGAGGACACAGCCTACAGATGGAGGCTGCCCTCCACGTTTGCAGAACCCGACCCAAATTACCAGCATATCTCCACCATTCCCAAAAGAAAATAGGATTCATTATTTCCTCTTTCCTTGCTTCTCTAGGTGGTTTAAACTTCAACTCCCAGAAGTCCCAGGTAATTTGGACAAGCGTCAGCGGTTGTGGAACCTAAAGCCCTAAACATTTTGAGGGCCAAATTTTGGGAAGGGCTTACTTCTCTGAGAGAGTCTCCTAACTCTTCTTGGTTAGTCAGAACCAGAATCGGTCTATCGACTCAAAGGCCGACACATTTCCTGTACGTGTTCCAGAAGTACAGAAGAGTAGTGCAATCTAGATTTGTAGGACAGTCATCTGGAGGACACATCCTACGGGTGGCATCTGCCCTGCATTTGTAGGGCCCCAGTCCTACCTTTCTAGGACCCGACCTATATTTCCAGGACACGTCCCACATTGCCACAGTAGAGTAGAAATCATTATTCTGTTCCTCTGAATAGATCTTTCTGTGGTCCTCCTGGTATTTTCGATTTCAAATTCTGGAAGCCATAGGTAGCTTGTTCGTGACGTTCAAAACCTCTGGAGGTCTAAAATTTGGGAATGGCTGACTTCGAAGGCCTTTATCACACTGGGGCTAATTTTGGCATTAAAGAGAGATTAAAGTCCATTGAAATCATACCGGAAATAAAGCGAAAATGGAGAGTCATTGCGCGAATGGTCACTACACGCAATTGTGGAGATAAAGCGGTGGGAAATGCATTGTCACTCAAATCCCCAAAGGAAAGAGATGTGTGTTAATGCTTCTTTGTGACCTCTTGAATGGAAGCTTTGTACGGCGTCATGTGAAATAGTTTCATGTAATCACGGGATTTTTCCAGGATATTCATGGGATAAATGCCCAATCTCTTTCGTATGATCAACTCCTAAGCCATGGAGTGTCCCTTCTCGTATTGTTTATTGGGAACCAGAAGTGGCTTAGCAACTCAAAGGCCAACACATTTCCAGGACATGTCTTACAAGTTGAGAAGAGTAGGGCAATCTGGATTTGTAGGACAGCTATGTGGAGGACACATCCCTCCCATCATTTGTTGGGCCCCGGCCCAAATTTCTACGACACGCCCCACATTGCCACAGCAGGGTATAATTCATGACTGTGTCCCTCTGAACAGATCTTTTCTTGGTCCTCCATTTGTTTTTGACTTCGTTTTCCAGAAACCCTAGCTACCGTACCTTGCTCAAGAGTCAGGAGTTGTGGGAGGTGAGGTTCAAAACATCTGGAGGTCCAAAGTCTGGGAATGGCTGACTTGTAAGACAGAGAGTTTTCCAACTCTAATTGCTCAGTGGGAACGAGAATGGGCTCATGAACAGAAAGACCAACACATTTCCAGGATATGTCCTACAAGTGGAGAAGAGTAGGGCAATCTCGATTTTCAGCACAGCCATGTGGCGGAAAAGTGGAGGCAGCCCAGGAATGTAGGACCCCTGTCCTACATTTTCAGGACCTGAGCTTAATTTCCAGGTCACATCTCACATTTCCATAATAGAGTAAAATTCATGATCGTGTTCCTCTACACACATCTTGCCGTATTCCTCCAGGCGCTATGACTTGAACTCCCAGAGTCCCCAGCTAGCTTGGTTCCGCTTTGACAGAGGAGCAGGCTATAAATAAATCACGTTTGGGTATGGCTGAGTTCTATGTCACAGAGTCTCCCAAGATTTGTCGGTTTGTGGGAAGCAGAATGGGGCTAGGGACTGAAAGGCCAAAGCAGGAGAGATGGCAGAATTGTCGGAGCCATCCTCCATTGCCAGCAGCCGTCCTCCATATTCAGGTGGCATCCTTGATCTCCAGGAAAGGTCCCCCATGTAGACAGTAGGTTTCGTTTGTTGTAGAGCAGCAAATTTCTAGGGCTTGCTCTGATGAATGTGTTTTGAGGAGATGCCTGAATGTGTGGGATGCGTGTCAGATTTGTAGGGCAGTGGTAGAGGCAGATGAGATTGCAAGGGGGTATGTTTGGAAATTTGTAGGATGGTCCTGCATTGGAGGCTGGTTTTTCGTAGGGGAATGAATATGTGTAGGAAGTCCTCGATGTGGAGGCTGGCTCTACATAGGACAAAGTAGGCTTGTAGGACAGTCCTGCATGTGGAGGACGGTCCTACGTATGAGATTTCAGATTTGTAGGAAAGTCCTACATGTGGAGGACAGTCCTATGTCGGACATCTGAGATTTGGAGCACAGCCCTACATTTGTAGGGCAGCCCTACATTTTTAGGGCGGTCCTGCATTTGTAGGACGGCCCTACATTTGGAGGACAGTCCTACATTTGGAGGACAGTCCTGCATTTGTAGGACGGTCCGACATTTGTAGGACGGTCCTACATTTGGAGGACAGTCCTACATTTGTGGGACGGTCCTACATTTGGAGGATGGCCCTACATTTGGAGGACGGTCCTCCATTTGTAGGACGGTCCTACATTTGTAGGACGGTCCTACATTTGTAGGACGGTCCTACGTAGGACATTTCAGGTTTGTAGGACAGTCCTGCATGTGGAGGACAGTCCTGCGAAGGACATTTCAGTTTCTTCAGACAGCACTACATGTGGAGAACAGTCCTACGTAGCACAATCTAGATTTGTAGGAAAGACCTACATGTGGGGGATGGTTTGTAGGGCTGTCGTACATTTGGAAGATTGTAAGACAGGCCTATATGTGGAAGATGTCCTAACTAGGGCAATCCAGGTTTTTAGGAGAGTTCTACATGTTGAGGACAGTCCTTCGTAGGAAAACACAGTTTTGCAAGGCACTTTTACATGTGGAGTACAGTCCTACATACGGTGATCCAGGTTTGTAGGACGGCCCTACATGTGGAGAGTGGTCCTTTGTAGGACATTTCAGATTTGGAGGAGAGTACGACACAGGAGTCCTACGCAGGAGCAGCCAGAGTTGTAGGACAGTCCTACTTGTGGGAGACGAGCCTCTATGAGGCAAACCACAGTTGTACTACACCCCAAGAAGTCCGGCACAGACCAACGCAACAAAATCCTTTTTTCTAGGAATGTCTTACAACTCCATTACATTTCGGAAACCTAGATTTCTACCACAGCCATGTGGAGGACACAGCCTACAGATGGAGGCTGCCCTCCACGTTTGCAGAACCCGACCCAAATTACCAGCATATCTCCACCATTCCCAAAAGAAAATAGGATTCATTATTTCCTCTTTCCTTGCTTCTCTAGGTGGTTTAAACTTCAACTCCCAGAAGTCCTAGGTAATTTGGACAAGCGTCAGCGGTTGTGGAACCTAAAGCCCTAAACATTTTGAGGGCCAAATTTTGGGAAGGGCTTACTTCTCTGAGAGAGTCTCCTAACTCTTCTTGGTTAGTCAGAACCAGAATCGGTCTATCGACTCAAAGGCCGACACATTTCCTGTACGTGTTCCAGAAGTACAGAAGAGTAGTGCAATCTAGATTTGTAGGACAGTCATCTGGAGGACACATCCTACGGGTGGCATCTGCCCTGCATTTGTAGGGCCCCAGTCCTACCTTTCTAGGACCCGACCTATATTTCCAGGACACGTCCCACATTGCCACAGTAGAGTAGAAATCATTATTCTGTTCCTCTGAATAGATCTTTCTGTGGTCCTCCTGGTATTTTCGATTTCAAATTCTGGAAGCCATAGGTAGCTTGTTCGTGACGTTCAAAACCTCTGGAGGTCTAAAATTTGGGAATGGCTGACTTCGAAGGCCTTTATCACACTGGGGCTAATTTTGGCATTAAAGAGAGATTAAAGTCCATTGAAATCATACCGGAAATAAAGCGAAAATGGAGAGTCATTGCGCGAATGGTCACTACACGCAATTGTGGAGATAAAGCGGTGGGAAATGCATTGTCACTCAAATCCCCAAAGGAAAGAGATGTGTGTTAATGCTTCTTTGTGACCTCTTGAATGGAAGCTTTGTACGGCGTCATGTGAAATAGTTTCATGTAATCACGGGATTTTTCCAGGATATTCATGGGATAAATGCCCAATCTCTTTCGTATGATCAACTCCTAAGCCATGGAGTGTCCCTTCTCGTATTGTTTATTGGGAACCAGAAGTGGCTTAGCAACTCAAAGGCCAACACATTTCCAGGACATGTCTTACAAGTTGAGAAGAGTAGGGCAATCTGGATTTGTAGGACAGCTATGTGGAGGACACATCCCTCCCATCATTTGTTGGGCCCCGGCCCAAATTTCTACGACACGCCCCACATTGCCACAGCAGGGTATAATTCATGACTGTGTCCCTCTGAACAGATCTTTTCTTGGTCCTCCATTTGTTTTTGACTTCGTTTTCCAGAAACCCTAGCTACCGTACCTTGCTCAAGAGTCAGGAGTTGTGGGAGGTGAGGTTCAAAACATCTGGAGGTCCAAAGTCTGGGAATGGCTGACTTGTAAGACAGAGAGTTTTCCAACTCTAATTGCTCAGTGGGAACGAGAATGGGCTCATGAACAGAAAGACCAACACATTTCCAGGATATGTCCTACAAGTGGAGAAGAGTAGGGCAATCTCGATTTTCAGCACAGCCATGTGGCGGAAAAGTGGAGGCAGCCCAGGATTTGTTGGACCCCTGTCCTACATTTTCAGGACCTGAGCTTAATTTCCAGGTCACATCTCACATTTCCATAATAGAGTAAAATTCATGATCGTGTTCCTCTACACACATCTTGCCGTGTTCCTCCAGGCGCTATGACTTGAACTCCCAGAGTCCCCAGCTAGCTTGGCTCCGCTTTGACAGAGGAGCAGGCTATAAATAAATAACGTTTGGGTATGGCTGAGTTCTATGTCACAGAGTCTCCCAAGATTTGTCGGTTTGTGGGAAGCAGAATGGGGCTAGGGACTGAAAGGCCAAAGCAGGAGAGATGGTAGAATTGTCGGAGCCATCCTCCATTGCCAGCAGCTGTCCTCCATATTCAGTTGGCATCCTTGATTTCCAAGAAAGATCCCCCATGTAGACAGTAGGTTTCGTTTGTTGTAGAGCAGCAAATTTCTAGGGCTTGCCCTGACGAATGTGTTTTGAGGAGTTCCCTGAATGTGTGGGATGCGTGTCAGATTTGTAGCGCAGTGGTAGAGGCTTAAT
Organism: Urosaurus nigricauda; assembly: GCA_034509955.1. Classification (NCBI taxonomy): domain Eukaryota; kingdom Metazoa; phylum Chordata; class Lepidosauria; order Squamata; family Phrynosomatidae; genus Urosaurus; species Urosaurus nigricauda. The sequence goes on from JAOEGL010000003.1 coordinate 172,862,155, forward strand.
TTCCAGGTCATGTCCTACATTTCCACAACAGAGGACAATTCATGATCATCTTCCTCTACATACAACTTACCGTGTCCCTTCAGGTGTTTTCGATTTGAACTCTCAGATGCTCCAGCTCGTTTGGCTCCGCTCCGATTTGTTTACAGAGGAGCGGGCTATAATAGTTAAGAATTCTGGAAGCTTATCTTCAAAACATCTGGAGCTCCAAAATTTGGGAATGGCTGACGTCTAAATCATTGTGTCTCCCAACTCAAATTGGTTAGTGGGAACCAGATTCGGTCTGCGGACTCTAAGGCCAACACCTTTACAGGACATGTCTTATAATTGCAGAATAGGAGGGCAATCTAGATTTGTAGGACAGCCATATCGAGGACACATCCTACAGGTGGAGGTTTCCCAGCATTTGTACACAACAGGTTTCATTTAGAGGAACAGATTCCTAGGGCTTGCCGTAATGAAGAATTTTTGGTGAGATTCCTGAATATGTCGGATACGTGTCAGATTTGTAGGGCAGTGGTAAATGCAGATCAGAATCCTAGCATGTATATTTGGACGTTTGTAGAATGGTCCTGCATTGGCAGCTGTTCCTAAGCAGGGCAATGAATATTTGTTGGAAGTACTACATGTGGAGGATGGTCCTACATATATGTGTCAGATTTGTTGGGCAGTGGTAGATGCAGATGAGAATCCTAGGAGATATATTTGGAAGTTTGTAGCATGGCCCTACATCGGCAGCTGTTGCTATGTAGAGCAGTGAATAGTTGTAGGATGTCCTACATGTGGAGGAGGCCCTACGTAGGACAATCCACATTTGCAGGACTGTCCTACATTTAGAGGATGATCCTACGAAGGATAATCTAGGTTTGTAGGACAGTTTGTTGGTTTGTGGTTACCTTTAAACCCCTACATGGCTTCGGCCAGCCTATCAAAGGACTCTTTCAGATGTGGGAAATTGGAAGTATAATCCAAGGGCAATCCAAACGCAGTCCTGGGGTTTCACGTTATTGCGAATTAATTCTTCTCACGCAAATTCGGGCAAAAGGGAAGTCACTCCAAATGCAATCATGGGTTTAATGTTATTGCGAATTTAAGCTTCTCACGCGATTTCGGGCACGGGGGTTTATTTTCGGGTAATGGGAAGTAATTCCAAATGCCTTCCGAACGGAGCAGGGGTTCAGGTAAATTCGCTAAACAAGCAAATTTACATGAATCCGCATTGGCTCCATTCGGAATTGGGAGAAATTCCTCCCGTTTGAAAGAGTCCAAAGGGATGCCTCCTTCCATATAATCCGCCCCATACCCTCAGGTCCTCTGGGAGGAATGTACTGCAGCGTTTGAAACCTCCTGGACGGTGTTTTCTGCTGTCGCTCCCAGGCTATGGAATGCCTTGCCGGATGAGATCTGTCAAATAATGAGCTTAGGCAGCTTTTAAAAAAGCTGTCAAGACGCATCTCTTCCAGCAGGCTTTCCTTGAATAGAGCTTTCCAATGCATTTGAGCTCTCCCCACTCCATCCAGTACTGTCCCCAGAAAGTTGCACTTTTAAGTTTTAATATTGTGTTGTTGTTTTAATGGCTTTCTTTTCTTTTAAATCATAATGTATTTAATTCTCTTTTTGGGGGAGGGGTCTCTTTTTTATCCAGATATTGATTTATTTCAACATATTTTATTTCATGTAATCCACCCTGATTGCCCCGGCAGAAAGGCAGGATACAAAAATAAACTTTGTATTATTATTGTTGTTGTTATTTTTATTATTATTATTATTATTATTACTACTACTACTACTACTACTATTATTATTATTTATTAGTCCAACATGTGGAGGATAGACCAATGTATGACAATCCAGGTCCGAAGGGCAGTCCTACATGTGGGGAATGGTCGTACGGAGGATATTCCAGGTTTTCAGGACAGTCCTAAATGTGAAGGATGGTCCTATGTAGGACAATCCAGGTTTGTAGGATAGTTCTACATGTGTTGGATGGTCCTAAGTAGAACAATCCAGATTCATTAGGAAGTCCTACATGTGGAGGACAGCCCTATGCAGGACAAACCACAGTTGTAGGACAGCCCAAGAGTCCCGGCACAGTCGTATGCAACACAATCTTTCTTTCTAGGCATGTCCTACAACTCCAGAACAGTTTTTAAACATAGATTTCTACCACAGCCATGTGGGGGACACAGTCTACAGATGGAAGCTGCCCTAACTTTGGATGGCTCTCTTCCACGTTTCCAGGTCACGACCTCAATTTCCAGGATACCTCCAACATTGCTAAAGTAGAGTGGGATTTTTGTTTTGTGGAGCTTTTGGGCTGTATGGCCAAAATCTTCTCTGAAGATGCCATCCACAGATGCTGGTGAAACATCAGAAAGGAACTTTTCTAGAACATGGCCACATAGCCCGAAAGCTCCACAAAAAAGTATGGATGCGGTCCATGAAAGCCTTCGACTCCATATTAGAGTGGGACTCATTATTCCTTACTTCTCTCAGTGGTTTCAACTTCAACGCCAGAAGTCCCAGATAGCTTGACCAAGAGACAGCGGTTCTGGAACCTAAAGCCCCAAATGTCTGGTGGTCCAGATTTTGAGAAGGGCTTCTATCGTAGGACCTTATCACACAAGCAAAATTTGAAGTCATCCTAGGGTCAATGTGAAGCCAATTCAGGGGCAATTATGAGTTTTCAATCAAGAGCCATCTTAAACACAGTCGGGGGTTAATCCAGGGTCTTTCCAGGATTATATAAAACCTCTTTGTCCCCGAATTTACCTAACCCCGGAATGACCCTTGAATGACCCCCTATTGTGTTTAAGATGGCTCCTTATTGGGTTTGGCATCATGTGATAAAACAACTTGAAACTTTACCTCACCCTGGAATGACCCCCAATTGACTCTTGATTGGGTTTGGTGTCGTGTGATAAAACAACTTGAAACCCCATGATTGCCCCTGCATACACTTCAAATTTTGCTCATGTGATAAGGTCCTTAGAGAGTCTCCCAACTCTTATTGGTTAGTCGGAACCAGAATCGGTCTATTGACTCATAGGCCGACACATTTCCTGGACGTGATCTACAAGAGCAGAACAGTAGGGCAATCTAGATTTGTAGGACAGTCATGTGGAGGACACATCCTCCAGGCGGAAGCTACCCTGTCTTACATTTCCAGGACCCGACCTATATTTCGAGGACACATCCTACATTGCCAAAGTAGAGTAGAAATCATTATTGTGTTCCTCTGAATAGATCTTTCCTTGGTCCTCCTGGTATTTTCAACTTCAGCATCTCGAAGCCCTAGGTAGCTTGTCCGTGAAGTTCAAAACATCCAAAGGTCCAAAGTTTGGGAATGGCTTACTTCGAAGGAGTTTATCACACTGGGTCTTATTTCGGCTTAAAAAGGAAATTAAAGCATATTTAAAACATCCCAGAAATAAAGCCAAAATGGAGAATAATTGCACGAATGGTTATCACACGCAATTGAGGAAATAAAGCGTTTGCATGACATCATATAAAGCAATTTCACGCAATTATGGGATTTTTCCGGGATATTCATGGGATAAATTCACAATCTCCTTTGTGTGAAAAACTCCCAAGTCATAGAGTGTGCCAACTTTTATTGCTTAGTGGGAACTTCAATGGGCTTAGGAACTCAAAGGCAAACACATTTCCAGGACACGTCCCACATTTACAAAGTTCCTCTACATACATCTTTCCGTGCTCCTTCAGGTGTTTATCAGACGGGAGGAATTTCTCTTTATTGCGAATGGAGCCAATTGGAGCCAATTCGAATTCACATGAATTCGCTATATCTTTGCTTAGGAATGTCTTCATCCTTTGAATTCTTGTTAAGATCTGATTGGATGCTGCAAAGCAAAGAAATGAAAGACAATGGAGGCTTACTAGCAAAAGTGACTACAAGAGAAAGAGAAGGAAATAAAGTCAAAGAGGAGGAGGAGATATAAGAATACCTCAGTGGGTTTCTCAAAGGCTCTTTGATGTTTTTCAGGCTTGGCTGGTTCTGTCTTCTCCTAGAAATTTTGCTGATCTATTTTGTCAGTGAAAACTGCAATATAAGTGTCTGCCTTTTTCCTTCAGGCATAGGTCCATAGGCTTCTTCTGAGATATATAAGAAACTCCTCTATGTTTTTGCTTCAAAAAGCATTATTCCTACACAGGTCATCTCTGGATGAAGTCATTGTAGTTTTTTTTATGTGTCCATAAGAGTCCTCTGCAAGATAATACAATGATAGATCAATCACTAAATAATTGAAATAAGAGGGCTTCCTCTAAGATGTATTACAAGCTTTCGGTTCAAAAAACTTCATTCATATCTGGTGATTGCTTGGCTGAAGGTTTTGGAGTGTTATGTGTCCATAAGAACTCATAAAAGGACTTATCTGGAAGAATCTGAAATTTTGCAGTGATAAATCAATTATTTGATCATTGGAAACAAAACAACGTAGATGTGCAGCGACAATCATCTGATGAAGTGGGACACCACTGAGCATTTTCATCTTCATATTTACCTCTTATGAAGGGAATTCCATGCAGTGTAGCTTGAATGGAGTCATCCCATCTACCTGAGGAAGGTCCATCTCCTCTGATGTTTAGGGCCAGAACCAGGTGAAGGAGTCCAGAAGCCAACAAGAGACGGTCTCTTCATTGTGGAGACCAGCAACAAAGTCCAACATCTCACCTTTCATGAGACAGAGGAACCTCAAGTGCCATTCACACGCTTGGGTTTTTTTCTCTAGGAGGTCTGTGTTGCCGTGGCAATGTATATTGGGTTTCTTTGTTCCCCTATTTGTTTTGGTTTCGTGAGTCTCTTTGAGTCCATTTAACCCTGAGTGATTCACGCATGCCATTCCTTCAGGTTAAAACGGAGCTGCCATTTCAAATATTATGCCCCTGCTTAGGAAATCTCTCCCTTCCATTTTGGGAAGGAACACGATTCAAAAGCGTGTTCATTCACACTGCCAACACTGTGGATCTTATTTTGGGGGGGGGGGGGGGGGGGGCGGGGTATCAAATATCCCAAGTAAATTCGATTTTTTGTCAGACACTCCACCAAACAAAGTGCATCGAGTGCATTGAGGACATCTGTGAACAACAAGGATTCAACAAGGATACATCCTAGATTTATTTTAATAGTGTGAATGGGGCTTCAGATTGACAGACGTACTTAGCCCCCTCCTGTTTCTTCTGTGGCAAACTAAGGGGCTGTATAGAGAGCCCGGTAAGGGGCAGCTCTATGCCGCCCCTGGAAGCGTTGGATTGGGGATGTGGCAAACACATACCATACCCCAACCCAATGTAAAAAGAAGCAATGTTAACACAGCTCCTATTTGCGCTATACAAGGGGTGCCATAAGCACCCCAGGGCAGCATTATGATGTCCCTCATGAGGAGAGCTGTTTGGGTGCTGTGCACAAGGGACATCCTCATGGCACATGCCATCTGGATGGGTGCGTGCCAAGATGGCACCCGGTGAGTGAAAGTAGAGTTTTGAGCATGGAAACGCCCAGCCCTATCGCAGCCCTAGTTCAGGTGCAGGACGGCATGCCGGTCTGTATAGCATTTAAGTTCATCACAGTAGTGATCCATGTTCCAGAAGGACACATAGGCCTGATCTAGATTGGCAAAAAGAAGTGTGTTCATGGCTGCATGAAAGTCTAGCCTTTAGATGAGAAAAAGGGAAAGTGTGCCATGAAAACGCTTTTTGTGCGTTTTAGGGGGAGAAGAAGCACCTTTAAAAAGGTGCTGGTTTTCCCAGCTTCTTTTTCAAAAACTGCGGAACAGCGCAGCTCCATCTAAAGGCTGTGGTGCAGCTGCTAAGCATTAAGGAAAAGGCAACTTCATGTCACACTTTCCTGCCAATCTAGAAAGCCCCATTGAAGGCTATGGTTGAACTTAGACTGAAGGGGAAAGAGAGACAGGTCAGAATACCTGAACAAATTTCATTCAGTTGAGGCTGAGCTGCTCAGGTCTAAAGGTTTTTGGCCTTCTTCTGAAATGTATCAGCAGCATTTAAACGTTGAGTGTTCAGGAAGCTCATTCTTGCAGATCTCTTACCTGGGAACAATCCCTGGGATGGGCTTCTCGATCACTTTAACCCATATCTTTCTCCTCCTTCTCAATAATGAATTCATTTGAAAAAAACTTCATATGCAGTACTTACAATACATGAAGAAAGAATGCTTCTGTTGGAAGCGGCTTCATTCAGATGTCCCAGCTTGTTCTGATATTGGGCTGACGAGCTTCTTGACATCACCCACCTTTGGCAAACATGGTGGAGTATCATTCACAGCTGCCAAGATGGCAAAGAAGGTACCCAAGCTAGTGAAGGTATTTTGGCACCTAAGGCAGAAAATCCCAGAAAAAACAACCACCCTCTCTTCTTTTCTAGAAGGAAACCTGGATCCTGTATAAAGACATGAAATATGCAACCATTCATGGTCCTTCATGCTCAACTGTTAACTGACTTTCCCTTCTGAATCCTAAACAGCTGTGGAACAAAAGGCGCATCATAATGGAAGCCATGGTGTATCATGTATGCCTTGTGTAGGCCACACTGGGATTGGCTACGAGCATCCTTCCAGAGTCCTTTGGGACGGTGGGATACGTTGGCATATCTTGGAAAGAGATAGACAAGTCTTCAGTCCAGTACATAACCTTAAAACATAGCCAGGCCATCCGTGTTAGGCAGGTAGCAAAGTACAACAACACCCAAAATCCACAAAAGAGTTTACAGTGGCTAACACCTTGTTATCCAATGGGGTTTGGTTCCAGGGCCCCTGCTGATACCAAAATCTATGGATGCTCAAGTCTCATTCAATACAATAGCCGTGTAAAATGATGTCCCTTACATGAAATGGAAAAATCAAGATTTGCTTTTTGGAATTTATACTTTTTTGGAAGGATATTTTCAAGCTGTGGATGCTTGAATCTGTGTATAAGGAGGGAACACTATTTTGGGAATTTTGCTTGGTCCAAACAAGGTATCACTGTTTTGTGGATTTTGGATGTTATTGTAAAACACAACTTTACTTTTCAAAGTACAGAGAGCCCAACCAATTGCTCCTGCAGGAGTAAGCAATGAATCATTTGTTGCCTCCTGAATTACCAGTCTTTAAGGTGTTCCTACTCGGAAGTAAATCAAACATTATCTGCCAGAGCCATTCCCAGCTATATTATTGGTGAGACAATTAAAGAAAAAGAGTTCTTAGCAAACGAAAACAAAGAGTTACAAGACCAGCTGGCCAATTATAGTCAGAAAAGCTGGCAAGAACAAGCAAGAATGATGACTAAAAAGTCAAGAAAAGCTGGAAATTTATTAGTTTACATTTTCAGCCAAGTTCTGGCGATAGGATATTTGATAGGATATTTCCTTAATCCACTATACCTAAGAGCGAAATACCAAGTCTATAGAACTTGGTCAGATGAACTTCATGCGCTCCCAAGTCGAAGATATGATTGAAGGGCAGATGACAGGAGAGACATTGATAGAAACTGCTTAGCGTGGTCAGGGAGAGATACGAGCCCAGAGAGGAGAGATCCAGGGGCTGAGATGAGACCTGAGTTTCTAATGACTTTGAAAAAGTAAGCTTGGCAGTCCACAGAGGAAGAGCCTGCAGAAGAAGATGTAAAGATGGCTCAACGTTTACAGAGACTGGGGTCCAGTGATACAGCTAGAGAGAGAGAGACTGAATGCTAGAAATTACAAAAGTTTTGCATTTGATAAAGAAGAAATATATGGACAATTAAAAGAACTGATTTTATTAGAAGAAGTTCTAAAAGGGGACAATGATATTTATAACGTTGAGAGTATAACCTGATTTGGTTTAGATGGGCTGGACCTACGAATTGCACAGTCCTATGCAACAGAATCCTGGGCCCCATTCATACTAGCCCATTTGCCCTGGTTAGATCCGGATCAGATCGTGCATATCATTACCAAATCTTTCCGGAAAGAAGCTCCGATCGATGCTTCCCGGTGCATTTTACCCCACTTAAGTTCATACATGCAAAAGTAACGATTCAAGATGGAACCTCCTAGTTGTCAATCAAATGATGTCACGGTGACATCTGATACAGTCATTGGCCGCACGAGAGCTCCATTTGGCGCTTCGTTTTTTAAAAATGTTTTTTTTAAAATTTGACAGAATATGCGCATGGATCATAGGGCTGGGAGTGGTGCGGCTTGTGGGGATCTTTTCCTCTCCTCCTCTTCCTCCTCCTCCTCCTCCTCCTCCTTTTCCTCCTCCTCCATTTTTCTCAGCACCAGGAGTGCTTCATCGGGCACTTCTGATTTTTTTAAAAATTAATTTTATAATTTGACAGCTTATGCGCATTCTACATGGGGCTCTTTAAACGAGAGGGGGAACCACCAATCCATATATGGATAGTTGGCTTCCATATATGGATTGAGGTTCCCTCTCCCTTCATTTAAATGCTCAATATGAATGGGGCTCTTTAAACAAAGGGAGAAGGAACCCCAATCCATATATGGAAGCCAACTATCCATATGTAGATTGGGGGTTCCCTCTCCGGTTTAAAGAGCCCCATGTAGAATGCACATAATCTGTCAAACTGTAAAAAAATAAATTAAAATCAGAAGTGCCCGATGAAACACTCCTGCTGCAAAAACTATTAGATAGCACCGATTAAAGACAGTGGATGCAGGGAGAGGAGACATGTTCCTCCCCCTGGCCTTTACCCCTGCCCTGAACTTGACCCAATCATGATCAGAGCCAAGTACACATTTGATTAAACCGGTTTTTCCAAAAAGAAATGGTAAATACCCAGCTTTCGGAAAAACCGGGTTTAGGGGGATTTGCGCCGCAACGGATGTGCGAGATCTGGATTCGCTAGTGAAAAAAACAGCACCAGTATGAACTTCTCGATTTTAAACCGGGTTACAGGCTGAGAGCGGAGAGAGGCCTCCGCGGCCAATCCCCTTGGGACTCCACCTTCCCACCCGACTCCACGCCGGGCGAAGCTATTTCAGGGCAAGCCCCAGAGACACCAGAGCGGCGCAGGCTGAGAGCGGGGAGAGGCCTCCGCGGCCAATCCCCTTGGGACTCCACCTTCCCACCCGACTCCACGCCGGGCGAAGCTATTTCAGGGCAAGCCCCAGAGACACCAGAGCGGCGCAGGCTGAGAGCGGGGAGAGGCCTCCGCGGCCAATCCCCTTGGGACTCCACCTTCCCACCCGACTCCACGCCGAGCGATCTTGGATGAAACGGATTTTCTAGATCCATTTCAAACCGGTTTTCGGGCGGGCTACGGGGTTGAGACTGCCATGGTCGCCCTGGTCGATGATCTCCGTCTGGGCATCGACAGGGGTAGCGTGTCCCTGTTGGTGCTTTTGGACATCTCAGCGGCTTTTGATACCATAGACCATGGTATCCTTCTGGAACGCCTGGCAGAGGTGGGAATCGGAGGCACTGCGCTCCAGTGGTTCCGGTCCTACCTCTCCGGGAGGTTCCAGATGGTGCAGCTGGGGGACGTGTGCTCTGATAAGAGAGCCCTCACTTCTGGGGTCCCTCAAGGAGCCATTTTGTCCCCCATGCTCTTTAACATTTACATGAAACCGCTGGGAGAGATCATCCGGAGGCATGGGGCGCGGGGTTATCAGTACGCTGATGACACCCAAATAGTCTTCTCTATGTCTCCGACTGATGCAGTGACCAGGGATGGCGTCGCTCCTCTCGTGGCCTGTCTGGAATTGGTAATGGACTGGATGAGGGAAAACAGACTCAGCCTGAATCCAGAGAAAACGGAAGTACTCGTGATAGGTTCCCCCGGTCCGGGTATGGAGGTGGTTCCACCTGTCCTGGGCGGGGTCACGCTCCCCGTTAAGGACATTGTACGCAGTCTGGGGGTGCTCCTTGACTCATCGCTCCATCTGACTTCTCAGGTGGATGCGACAGCCAGGAGCACCTGCTTTCAGCTTCGGCTGATACGCTTCAAATTTTGCTCATGTGATAAGGTCCTTAGAGAGTCTCCCAACTCTTCTTGGTTAGTCGGAACCAGAATCGGTCTATCAAATCAAAGGCTGACACATTTCCTGGACGTGTTCTACAAGTGCAGAACAGTAGTGCAATCTAGATTTGTAGGACAGTCATCTGGAGGACACATCCTACGGGTGGCATCTACCCAGCATTTGTAGGGCCCCAGTCCTACCTTTCTAGGACCCGACCTATATTTCCAGGACACGTCCCACATTGCCACAGTAGAGTAGAAATCATTATTCTGTTCCTCTGAATAGATCTTTCCTTGGTCCTCCTGGTATTTACGATTTCAACTTCTTTTTTTTTCAAATTTGTTTAAGTATTTTTGAAATTTTTTAAAAAAATAACATAAAAAACAAATTATAACATTCTTTCATATTTATATACTTTAACATTTTGCTCGTTCTCCCTCCCCCCCTGTATATCGCCTCAGTGCCCCCCTTCCCCGGAGTCATTCCCATCTTTATATTCCATCCAAAATTTTAATTCATCCCACAGAGGTAATTTCCCACCTTCTTTTGCTAGAACATTTTCAATAAATTTTTTTCCAAATTTCATCAAAATAAAATCTTTTCCATAATCCCTTCTTTACCCTCAATTTACATGTTAATTTATCATTAATTGCTAATTTCCAAACTTCTTTATACCAATCTTCCAATTCTACATTTATTTTTGTTTTCCAGTTTCTTGCTATAACTAATCTCGCAGCCATAAATAAATTTGTTATAAGGTTTTTCTCTTCTTTTTTCCATTCTACTTCATTATATAATGATAATAATACTATGTTTGGTTTTCTATCTATTTTTATATTCAAAATATTTTCTATTTCTAATATTACTATTTCCCAAAAATTTTGAACATATTTACATTGCCACCACATATGTATATACGATCCTACCTCATTACAACCTCTCCAACAATATTTTGAGTTATTCTTATTTATATTATGTAATCTTAATGGTGTTAAATACCATTTCCAAACCAGTTTATAATAATTTTCTTTAATTCGTATCGATAAGTTTTTCAAATGTCTTTGCTCCCAAATTCTATTCCATTCATTTTCACAAATTTTATGAAATTTTTACCTTCATAAAATATGAATTTACTAACTGTTGCCATTTATTTATTTCAGATTCTGATATTTTTAATGGTATCATTCTAAATAAAAAAAATTAATTTTGGTAGAATTTTCATTTTAACTAATGCAATTCTTCTGAACCATGATAATTGAATCTTCTTATATTCTACAATTTTTTTCAACTTCTTTTTGTAATACCACTAAATTTTTCACTTCCATTTCTTTTAAATCTTTCGTAATATTTATTCTTAAATATTTTATACTACTTTTTAATCGTATCTCTAAATCTTTTTGTTTTGTTAATTCTAATTCCTCTTCTTTTGTATAGTTAAATAACATCATTTCTGACTTGTTTCAATTAATTTGAAGTCCTGTCATCTTTCCAAATAGATTCAAGTGTTCTTTTATTTTTCCCATTTTATCCTTTAAATCCTTAATAGTTAATAGTGTATCATCAGCAAATAAACTAATTTTATGTTTTTTCCCCAATCCTATTCCTTCCAAACAGCTATCTTTCCTTATAGCATTTCCTAGCATTTCTATAACCATTGCAAATAATATTGGTGAAAGCGGGCATCCTTGTCTTGTACCTCTTGTTACTTTTATTTCATTTGTTATCCCATTGTTTACCATTACCTTTATTGAGTTATTACAGTATAATTGATCTATTAATCCCCTTATTTTTTCTCCCATTTCAAATTTTTTCAAAATTATTTTTAATGTTGGCCATTCCACACAGTCAAAAGCTTTAAATATATCTAATGCTAAAATTCCTGCTTTTAATTTTTTTAATCCCAATTACTCAAAATTCTTCCTACTAAGTTAGGCATTTGTCTTCCTTTTATAAATCTACATTGATCTTTTCCTATATATTTGCACATACATTTATTCATTCTATTTGCTATTATTGCTGTTAAAATTTTTGCATCCTGATTTATTAATGATATGGGTCTGTATGACCCTGGGTCAGTTAAATCTTTGTCTGTTTTGGGTATCAATATTACCAGTGATTGATACCATGATGCCGGAATTTTTTCTCCATTTATTATTCCATTATATAGCTCTAACAATTTTTGGACTAATATTTTTTCAAATATTTTATATTATTCAGGTCCCAAACCATCAATTCCTGGAGTTTTTCCATTTTTAAATTTTCTAATTATTTCAGTTATCTCCTCCTTTTCTATGGGTTGTTCCAGTAATTCTTTATCTTCTCCCTTTATTGTTTGTCCCCAATTTTCTTCTACGTACTTTTCTATCTTATCTAATGGTTTTTTTCCTGCTTGATATAAATTTTTGTAAAGTTCTTCAAAAAAATTTAATTTTTCTTTCATCAATCTACACATCTTTCCTGATTTATCCTTCACTATATTTATCATACTTTCCTTTTTTTTTCTGTGTGGATTTGGCCAGCATTTTTGAGTTTTTATTACTATATTCAAAATGTTCCCTTCTTAAATAAATCAAATTATCTTGTGCTTCCTTTATTTCCATCTTATCCAATTCTTCTCTCTTTGCCCTAAATTCTACATAAATTTGCTTATCTCTGCTACTGATATATTTATTCTCTAGTTTTTCTATGCCAGTTTCTAGTTCCTTTTTTCTTTCTTCTTGTTTTTTCTTAAGGTTATATGATTCTTTTATACATATTCCTCTTGTTACTGCTTTCATGGTATCCCATAACAAACCTTTTGTTACATCTCTATCATTTATATCCCACATTTCTTGCCATTCCTTTCCAATCTTATCAACAATATCCTTATAATTCAATATTTAGTGTCCAACCTCCACCTTCTTATTTGTTTATAATCTTTCTTAATAACAATTTCTACGTTCGCCACAGCATGGTCCGTTATTTGAATATTTAAAATTTCTGAATTTAAAACTTTATCATGTTTTTCGAAACAAAAATATAGTCTATTCTGGTGTACGTTTTACGTACAGCAGAATAGTATGTATATTTCCTTTCATCCCCTTTTACTAATCTCCACACATCTTTAAAGTTCCTTTTTTATTATTTTATTTAAATTTGTTATATTTCTATATTTATCCTTTACAGAGGGGTTAGATTGGGCCTTAATCTTATCCATTTGCATGTTAAAATCTCCCGCCAGAACCACATATTGTTCTTGCATATCATCCACTTTTTTAAACACCTTCTCATAAAACTCTTCTTGTTTTTCATTTGGAGAATATACATTAGCTAATACATACTTTTCTTCACCTAATTCCCCTTGTATTATTATATATCTTCCTTCTTCATCTCTTAATACATTATTTACTACAAAGTGACAATTCTTTGCAATTAATATTACTACCCCCTTTGATTTAGAATTCCCAAATGCTTTTTCATAATTTTTTACCCAATTCATTCTCAATTCATTCTCTCCATCTTTCCTCTGATGTGTTTCCTGAAGAAAGACCATGTCAGCGGCGTCCCGTTTTAACAATGCTTCAATTCTTCTTCTTTTAATCACCGAACCAAGTCCTTTAGTGTTTAAAGTTGAAATTTTTAACTTATCTGCCATAGTAGATTCCTCTCTCCAATGACTCCAATTTGTGCAACCCATATCCATCCCCTCAGCCCCCCTTTCTCCTCCTTCCCTCCCCCCCTCATGTTCCATTTATCTCCCCACTTCTTCTTGCTAGAGCAAATTGCTCTAGCCTCGGTTGCCGAAGCTACCCCTGTGGGGAGGGGTGTTGAAGACATTCCAAGGCCAAAAGAAACTGCCCACCCCCCCCCGAGTGCTCATTAATTAAGTTTAACTTTTCAACTTGTTTGTAGCGTTGTCTTTTTTCCTCTAAGGAAATCCAACTCCTCCAATTGCTCCCAGTAATTCTCCTCCTCCAGATATTTCATTTCTCTAGGTCCTCCAAACTCTCCAGTTGTTTTTTTAATCTCCAGACCTTTTAGTTTCTCCATTTGTTTTTTGTTCATCTTTTTATATTTCTAAATCTTTCAACAGCCAAAGTCCTTGTTCTACAGAATCTATCCGGTACTTTCTTCCTGCTTTCTGGAATTTTAAAAATACAGGGTAACCCCATGTATAACTAAGCCCAGCTTTCAAAAGCAAGACTGTGCATGGTTTCATTGACATCCTCCACATTCTTGTTTGAAGGCAATAGTCATTATATATTTCCACTTTTGCATCTCCAAATCTAAATTTTTCTGGGTTTTTTCTCATAATGTTCATCAATTCTTCTTTTTTATTATAATTGGTCACCCTCACAATTATATCACATGGTATAATTTTTTCCTTCCCAGTGCCAAACGATGAACTCTTTCCAAATCTGTCTCATTCCAATTAAGAGATGGTGTGACTTTTGGTAACCATTTTAAAATTTCTGTTTTTAAATCTGATTTCCTGTCTCCTTTCCCACTTTCTGGTATATTCTTGATGACAAGGTTTGCTCTTCTTTGATAATCTTGTGTGTATATATATATATATATATGCCTTTTATCTATTTCAGAAAGTTTTTTTTTATTTGAATGTCTTTCTGTTGTGCTTCCTGTTTATCTTTGCAAGCTTTGTTGTCCAGTTGCAGTGCTTGAACATCCCGTTTTATATCTTTTATACAATTTAATATTTTCAAACATTTATCATCCGATCTTTCCACCTGCTGTTAAAAGCATATTTGAATTTTTCCAGCGATGGAGATGGGAACATCCTATATCCTGGGTTGATTCCATCTCATTGATCCAAGTAGGCAGGGATAACAGACTTGAAGGAGTCACCACCAGAGGGAGCAACCCCCACCATCCCTCAGTCTTTTTCCTGCCTCGGATCCAAGTAGGCTGTGTTTTTCCTTCTCTCCTTCCTTTACTTTGTCTTAAAGACTTTAATATTTCTCTAATATTTATTCTATTATTCCTATATTCATGTTCTGTTCTCTCCTGCCTTCACAACCATGTTTCTTTAGTCTTTGCTCTATTCCTTTGCTTTTCTAACTTCTAAAGCAAAGCCAGGCAGGGAGAGACAGTTCAGAAGCTGCTGTGCCATGAGGCAACTAGGCCCAACTCCAGCATTAAAGAAGAAGACAGTCCAAGTCCAGCCATGTCTGGCTGAAGGGGCTGAAAGGCCAGAGAGCCCAGGTGTGGCTGGAGGAGGGATATCCCTCTGTCCTTGACCAGATGTGCTCCGCAGCAGACTTCAACCAGCAAAGGGTCTGGAGAGCGAGATGGAGATTCTAAAAGGAATTGGCGTGGTGGAGGAGGGATATCCCTAGTCCTTAACCAATAGGCGCCACACCGCGGACACCAGCCCCAGAAGGGGTTTTGGGTGGTGAGATTGTTAAGGTGAAAACTAATAAAGCCATTGATAACCAACTGATAACCAATAATCTCTGCCATTAATGATCAATAATGAACAGTTCAGCCATAGTGAGAAGTAGAGCTAAAGGAAAAACTTGTCCTTTTGAATCTGGCTTGTAGCCCCCACCATAGGAGGGAAGAGGGAAGCAAATGCGTGCTAATGGCAACAAGTGTTCCTGATAAGACTAAGACTGGCTGGATGCCCAGAAATCAGAATGTTACAAGGACTAAGCTAAAAACAAAAGGTTTCTGTCAGTAAGCCTAGCAGATAGATAGTGATATATAATGAAATGAGGTACAAAGAATATATATATAAATGAATGTTAAACTACGCATGCTCAATGAATATTTTGTGGGTTAATAAAAACTGTTTACGCCATGTTTGGGACATTCAGTCATGGGATGACCCTTGATTGGATCTCTGCATGCAGACTGAGACTGTTTGGAATAAATTGGATCTGTTTGGAAATTTTCACAAATGCCTCACTTGCATAATTGGTTGTGAATGGGTTAATTGACCCTTTGTTTACCGTAACAAGATGGAGACCCTGACAGACCTTGGTGCGGCTGGAGGACCTGTCCCTGGTCAGATTGTGCCCCACTGCGGACATCAAACCCGGCAAGAGGTTTGGACAGTGGGGGAGAGAGAGAGAGAGAGAGAGAGAGAGGAGGCAGAGTTCAAGAGGTGAGTGATGATTCAATCATTAATCCTATGTTTGTGGGTTAAGCTTTACCCCAGAGGTTTGTTTCTGACTTGCATTGCCAGCTTTGAAGGAGGCTTCAGTTGCTTCAGAAATTCAAATGGAGAGTTTCCCTCCAAAACCAACTGCCTTGTCCTCTCCTTCCTCCAAGATCCACTCAGACTGAAGGGATCAGAGAGGATTAACAAAAGGATGTTCCAGGTGCAGGGAGTCTCCTTTTGCCCCATCGTTCCCTAGTCTGGAGGTTTCACCCACCCCTTGGGGAGAATTTGGCCAAGATATTTATTTATTCTGCTTGCCTCTTTAAAAGAAGAGGCAAAGCTGGAACTGAAAGTGCAGCAGCCATTTTGATTAAGGGCAGCAAGGCAGAAGAGGAAAGGCCTGTTGCTGCTTCTGCTAACTAATATGCCTTTTGTACAACAAAGGAAAATAATGGTTATAGTTCACGCCTCAAAAGAGGAATGTGATCTGAAAAAGAAAGAAATAAAGAGTTAAAAACAAAATAAATATAAAGATGAGGGCCTTTCAGTACTTCCTGAAAGCTCCTGAAATCTGTTAGACTTTTGGGGACTGATGATCTTTCATTATTATTGTATTTGTTTATTATTATTATTATTGTGCTTGTTTTATGGTATTATTATTATATAAAACAATTTATATACTGGAGTTTAATGTCAGCTAACCAGCTGAAGCTAGAAGATGATCCATCCTGATCTTCCTTAGGGGAAGGACTTTCCTCCTCCCTCCAAACCTGGGCCTTCAACACCAGATATACTATTTCATGCATATTTTATGAAGGTAAATAAGGCCTCCATAATTGTTATTGTGAGACCAAATCCAATGGCTGGTATGTATGTATGTATGTATGTATGTATGTATATAGTTACAACTCACCTCAGTTTGTCATGGGAATCAACAGATCCCACTTGTGGCTGCCAGAGTTTATGCTCAATGAGAGGTGTCTCTGCTATTTCCGTTTTTGCTAGAGGTAAAGGTGTGTGACTTAGACCACTTGTTTAAAAAACAAACACTTGAAGTCAAAATAAAGTTCTGCCAGGGCATTAACAATGGTTAAAGGTAGTGGCTATTTCTGGAGACATTAGCCTAAATGAGACTGGATGGAATCCAAGACTACATCAGGTACAGTTCCAGTTCAAGGACAGACTTGACTAAAGAACTGAACTTACACATAAATGCCCATTACAAACAAAACCTAAGATTTCCACCTCTTACTGGGGACAAATTGTTTGGAATAAAGCCTCTTGACTGAGACTAACAATAAGAAGACCTTACCATATTTTATGAAAGAAAGAAAGAAAGAAAGAAAGAAAGAAAGAAAGGGCTATTTTCTACAGTACATTCCTCAAATGCAGAATGACAACAGGGTCCCAGCCTTCCTATATTGCCTAACTATGACACTGGGGAGTCTTTGGAGACAAAGAGAGCTCTGATGCAGAGAATCCATCTGCTGACAGGCTACTTCTGACCGACCGTTATGCAGTGTTACTACACAGTGCGGTTAAGATCTTGGAATAATATTTTTGAGGCCACCCCTCCACTCCAATGAGTCTACTATGGACTGTCCTGATTTGCCACAAGACAAAGGTGGCCTTTCTTAGACCAGGGCCTTCAGTACTAGAGACACTCTCCAGAGCTGTCTTCACGAAGGTGTCAGAAAAGAGTGGGTTGAACCTGCCACATTACACCTAAATTCTATGTCTGTTAATAAGCTTCATCAATTACCTTGATAGGTAATAGCAAAACTACAAATCTAATAGATAGATAACTCAATATAAGCCCTAGTTTCTCTCCCATTTATACTTAAATTGGAGAAGACACGCATTTCCTCTCTCTTTCACACACATACATATATATATGTATATATACATGCACTAAGGAAAGATCAGATGTGGTGCTTCAAAGGTCATAAACAGCATCCTCCTTGGCAATTAGGGCTGCTTCAGCTATTTCATTATCTTAAGGGCCTACCTTATGTTGGCTAAAGATTTTATGAGAAACCCTCATCATAATCAGGTTAACATAAAATTATATCAAGGCAATCTACAAGTTACTCAAAATGGCCGTTTTCTCGGTGGATGCCAGGCCAGATGAATTACACTTTGGCAAACAATCAGCCTCTACATTGGTCAAAAGGCAGATTTTAAATAAAAACAATTAAATAAACAAACCCACTGGCATGTGGATGCCTGTTTTAAACAAAATTTGTTAAACATGCCCTCTATTCCATCATCCAAAGCATTTATAAAGATGTTGGACACTAGGCTTAGGACAGAACCGTGAGCTACCCAACTACTCGCTTCTCTCTATGATGAAGAGGAACCATTGGTGAACACTCTAGGTTCAGTCTGTCAGACGATTACAAATCCATTTATCATCTTTGGAAATGAGATGGCTGATAGCACAGAGAAGGACTTATTGTGTTGTAGAACTTTTGTAAACACCTAACCATTGTCAAAAGAAAATAATCCTTTTTTGATGTAAGGCAGAGATGGAAACTTATGGACCTCCAATTATTGTCAGACTGCAACTCCCATCACCCTTAGCCATTGATGGAAAGTAATGGATGGGGGGGGGGGGGGAAGGTTTTAACTTCACAGGAAGGAGCATGAATAAATAAAAAAATATATGCACTGAAGGAGATGAACCTAAAAAGATGCTGGAAAATGTTTTATTTGCTTTCCAGTTTCTTCAAACTGTCTGGCTTGTATCCAGTCTTAATCATACTTAGACTAATGAGGAGTGACTATATGTTCAATTGAGTTCAGTAAGTCTACTCTATCTGTGGGTAAACTTGGATCTAATATTTAGTTTTTAAATTTACAATCACAAAAAAAGGGAAGAAAAATCCCACCCTTGCCTTGTTTGCTCAAGTTTTAATGGTGGGATGGAAAACTTCTGGCTAAAAACTTTGGAATGCAATTCCCATCAGCCCTCACTGCTAGATGTGGTTGAAGTCTAAATACATCTGGACAGTGACAATATGCCATTCCTGCTTTAAAGGCTAAGCCTTCAAATTAATCGGAACAGAACAGGTTCATTTAAGACTCATAAACATACAGTTTTTTTATTTATTCCAGTTTACTCAATTAGGTTCCAGGTACATTTTCAGCAGCTACCAGATATCCATTAGGTCATTTACTTGTGCCTTCCCAGCTTGATATTGCTATGTTAACTTATCCATGATTTTCAGATCAACTTCACTCCTTATTTTATTCATCTAGTACCTTCTTTCATAAATTAAACACGTTTCCATGTAGGTACTATTTCCAGGTGTGCTTCTATCACAAAATTAAAGATTAATTTCTTATAGAAGCAGCTTGTGTCCCTATCACCTATATAACCCAATCACATTGTAATGGATTATAGTCCAGTTTATCTAATCATACTTCAATTTCTTAATGCATCCGTCATGTTTTTAATCTAATACTCTTCCCACCAGATGCAAGGGGGAAAAAACGTTCCTGGTGTATAATTCAAATATTTCATCATAAAATGTAACACACTCAGATTATATATAGCCACAGCCTGTCATTTAAAACAAAATTTTCTATCCAAGAACTTCTGAGACCATAGTGGGAACCTATATTGAACAAGACTAATTTTGAAAAAGAAACTCTTAAAACCACACGTGGATACCGATTCTGTGTTTCTGGATCCAGAGCCAAACTGTAACAACTGCTCAACAGACAGACTGCTATCAGCAGATTTGGGGTGAATTTCAGGTTTGCTGGTACAGTACCAACAACTTTTGCTGGGGTGGAACCTGCTCACGACAACGTAATGACACAGAATGTCAAATGAGAAAGAAAGAGAAAGACTGTCAAATGGGTGTGAGGGGAAATAAAATGGTGGGAAAGAACGGAGGAGGAACAGGCTCAGAGATCTAAAAGGGGTAGAAAGAAACTAATGGTCTAGACCAGTGGTGTCCCCACCTGATGCAGGGGAGATGCTGAGGAGGGTGACAGCCAAAAGGGCACCCTTGGCCTCTCACCACCACAATGAAGCCAGAAGGAGGGCCTGACCATAACCAGGTGTCACCCCTCTTATGGGATGTCACCTGGTGTGGCCCACACACACCCCCCCCCCATCCCCAGTGATGCTACTCGTCTAGACTGGTTTGCATGTCTCCCAAAAGTTACTTTTTACTATGTTTTTAAACATGTTAACCTCCCTTTTTTTTGGGGGGGAGGGGTTACAGTTGTTTTCCTTTTTACCCTCCTTATTTGGAGAAACTTCCACTTTTTAATGGAATTTAACCAGAAGGGAATTAAAGAGCATGCAAAGAATCTAGCAGCCAGACAAATCAGGTTGACATACTGAATCATGGGGATTATTGCTTGCCCGTAGAGAATCATTGGAAATTGCTTGCCCATAGAGAATTATGGGGATTATTGCTTGCCCATAGGAAATCATTGGGATTATTTGCCCATAGAGAATCATGGGGATTATTGCTTGCCCATAGGGAATAGTGGACATTGCTTGCCCATGGAGAATCATGGGGATTATTGCTTACCCATAGAGAATCATTGGAGATTGCTTCCCCTTAGAGAAGGACAGGTTGCTTACCTGTAACTGTAGTTCTTCGAGTGGTCATCTGCGAATTCACACAAATGGGTTATTCTGCGCCTGCACAACTATCTTTGGAACCTTCTTGGAGATTTCAAATGTGTTTTGGCGGTAGCTCTGCCCAGCCTCCAACTGCCTATATTAGCCGGTTTTCAGCTGAAACCCTCAGTTCCATGGACGCCGCAGCAGCATCTGAGGACCGAAGGAGAGGCAGGGCACAACTATGAGGGGCGGATGGGCTGGATTGGTGTAAATTCGCAGATGATCACTCGAAGAACTACAGTTACACGTAAGCAACCTGTCCTTCTTCTTCGTGGTCTCTGCGAATCACACAAATGGGTTAGACTAGCAAGCTTAGGTCAACGGAGGAGAGAGTGCCATGCCACACAGAACGGCATATTGACCCCAAATAGAATCCGCAGTCGGGAAACCAAGGCCAAGGGCCTGCAGACATGGGGACACACAGTCCCGTTGGTATAACGACTCTACAGAGTTGTGTAGAAAACCCAATACTGAGACATAGTGGAACAGTTACCAATGCAGGTGGAACATGCCCATTGGTAGAAAACAGGCTTGCCAGCTAACCGTATGTCGCACAGACTGTATATAGACTTTGATGGTCCATATTAAATGGCAGGTGTAAAACTAAGGGCAGGGAAAAAAGCCCCGACCAGACTTGTTGGTAATGGAGATTATACCAAAATTATTGAATAGGTAAGCGACGTGGAATCAATGAATCTCGCTAATGTGAGCAGCTCCTGGAAGATAGCAAGCAAAAAGGTCTGGTATACAGACATTGTCTAATCCAAGGTGGATTGAATCCAACAGGAAGGGCAAAGGGCTCAATGTGAGGCTGTACAGGCCGGGATGTTGGTATCCAGGAAGATGGGCTTACAGAGCCTCAGACTTGAGGTGTGTCATCAAAGAATCTTGAAATTAGGAAAAGGGCAGTGACCTGATAAAGCCTCCAGAAGCCATGAGTTGGAGATTATGGCAGTGACAGACACAGCCTTAGAATTGTAAAGAGTCTAGGGCTAAATGCCACCTTTCCAGGGTATGAAGAAGACCATCTGTGGTTGGGAAGTCCATCCATAGAGAGAGAGCCTAATAACATCAAAGTTCCAGCAGTGATTTCTGGAACAAATATTTTCTCATTAAGTCCCAACAAATTCCTGCCAAGAAAGAAAAGTGAGAAGATTGCAAAATCCAATTGTCGTGACACATAAGGCAAGCTGCATTGAAGCGTAATGTTCAATGCTATCAGCCTGAAGCATGCAGATCTTGGTGAACATGAGAACCAAAAAAACAGTGGCTAGTATGATGCCAATAGGACTAGTCACAGCATTGTAGAAGTGAAGGGATACCAATAGGACTAGTCACAGCATTGTAGAAGTGAAGGGGTACCCTGTGGGGGCAGCATCCCATAACGTGATATCCCGTAGAAGCTGTATCAAGGATATCACAACATGGCAAGAAAAGCCAGAACTGATAGGCGAACAGTATAGCAGGAGTGACCTGGTGTCAATCCATCATGTATGGGTCCTAGGAACAAACCTGTTCAGAGCAGTGGAGCCACAAAGTCCCCTTCTAGCCAGGTGTTACAAAACACCAGGCAATATGACAGAAATCATCATAACGTTCTCCCTAATGCTTAAGAGGCACGACTCAAGCTGAAGCATTAATCCACTGCAATATGCCACTCTGAATAGAAGGGGTTTTGGAGACCGTATAGCAGTGGCTCAAACCCCTTATCGTATAGTTCGAGCACATGTAATGAAGCATTAAGTACACTGTGATGGGGCATAGCAATTAGGCAGAGTGCAGGACTCTCTTAGGGGAGAGAAGCCCCAGGAAATGTGCAGAATGCATGGTTAGCCTTGGCACGGTTGCAGGTGGAGGTCTGAAATATCACCTCACCAATTTGACGCCGTGGACCAGAGGTTCAGGAGAAATAGGATGGTATGGCATCAGTCGGCCAGGAGAGATGGGACAGGCATGCAAATCTCAAGACCTTCAAGTATCCACAGGGTGGACAAATCTTTAAATGGAGGCTCGAAAAGGGATGTCTCCAGAGGGCAATCCTGCCCAGATCAGAAAATGGAATTGAATTGTCGCAGTTGTTTGCCACCCGTTGCAAGGAAGAGAGTGGCCTCGACAAGAACCCCTTGGAAGGGGCCTGGGAAATAGACATGCGTTTCTCATCATATCTAGTGGCCCTTGATAAGAGGCATCAACTGCCTTAGATGACACTCACACCAGGAAGTGGTAAAACCTTTCCATGTGAATGATGGCCTCTGAGCGATGGTATCAAGGCCTCCCACAGTGGAAAAAGAGGATCACAATTGAGCTGGTACCGGGGGCATAATGGAAGACATCCCTAGGTATGGAGGGAACAAACCAAATTATGAGATTTGATTGTGCAGTCTTGAAACTGTTCATATGGTGAAGCATTACCTGTAATCATAGTGAACAGGCTGTACTCCCAAATTTTACCAAGGCCAACTCAGAAGTGAAACTTGGATGTCTACAAAAAGTGACATTCAGTCGTTCTGCTTGAGAGGAAGGACATTGTCATAAATTGTAACATGAGAATGGTGATATCCTCCCTCAGTATGGGGGGAGCACCATGTTCCCCCAAATCAGTTATATATATGGATAGCCGTTGTGCCGGCTCTCGGACCTGAATCAGGGGGCCCAGGGCCAGTGGTGTACCTCATGGTCCCATGAGTGATTGCTGATAGGTGACCTCGGTACAGAGGAAACAACTACGGCTTTGAACCCAGACCAACATGTGCCACACTGGCTGTTAGGAACAGTTAATCACGGCCACTGAACGCACCCAGTGGTGGCAAGGAGTATGCGGCAGTAACAATAACGGCCCTCAGAAATTGAAAGGGTAGCTGCATTCGAATCCTTTTATGCAGCTCAAAACGGTGCCGATGTTGGGCCCTTAATATTCGTCTTCTCAAGGAGAGTCAGGACGAAATGAGCGATACCATGGTGGTAATATGGTTATACTCAATAATCAGGGAAGGTGCATGGACTATCGATCGCCTGCAGGTCAACCTGGGACACCCTGGACAGCCAGGGACTGACGAGCGTTGAAGCAGGGATGCAAGGCAACAAGCTTGATCCTGAGAACAGTCAGGGACCAACAATGAGAGAGGTAGGCAGTGAGCCAACCAGTTTCAAATGTGGAGCATCGAGGAGGACCAAAGCATGGCTAGGAGTCAATTGGTTTGACCCTGGAGAGTCAGGGACCAACGAGAGTTGAAGTTGGGCTACAAGCCAACCTGTATTAGTCCTGAAAGTCAGGGACTGATGAAGATCGAAGCCCAGTATCCAGCCAATTACTTTGACTCAGAGTCAGGGACCGATGCAGATCGACATCAGGCCATAAGACAACCAGTATGACTCCAGAGAGTCAGAGACCAATGCGGATCGAATTCAGGCTGCCATCCAGTCGGTACATGACCGATAAAACTCAAAGCCAGGCTGCCAGGCAATCAATTTGACTCCGGAAAGACAGGGAGCAATGAGGGTTGAAGTCAGGCTGCAAGTCAAGCAGTATGACCCCAGAGAGTCCGGGACCAATGAGGATCCATATTAGACTGCCAGCCAAATAGTTTGACCCAAAAGGGTAAGAGATCGATGAAGATCCAAGTTCTGCAGCCAGCTAAATGGTTTACTTGGAGAGTCAGGGACCAACGATGCTCAAAGCTGGGCTATACGCCAATCAGTATGACTGAGAGAGTCAGCAACCAACGATGATCATTGCGGGATTTTTCCAGGATATTCATGGGATAAATGCCCAATCTCTTTCGTATAATAAACTCCTAAGCCATGGAGTGTCCCTTCTCGTATTGTTTATTGGGAACCAGAAGTGGCTTAGCAACTCAAAGGCCAACACATTTCCAGGACATGTCTTACAAGTTGAGAAGAGTAGGGCAATCTGGATTTGTAGGACAGCTATGTGGAGGACACATCCCTCCCATCATTTGTAGGGCCCCGGCCCAAATTTCTACGAGACGCCCCACATTGCCACAGCAGGGTATAATTCATGACTGTGTCCCTCTGAACAGATCTTTTCTTGGTCCTCCATTTGTTTTTGACTTCGATTTCCAGAAACCCTAGCTACCGTACCTTGCTCAAGAGTCAGGAGTTGTGGGAGGTGAGGTTCAAAACATCTGGAGGTCCAAAGTCTGGGAATGGCTGACTTGTAAGACAGAGAGTTTTCCAACTCTAATTGCTCAGTGGGAACGAGAATGGGCTGATGAACAGAAAGACCAACACATTTCCAGGATATGTCCTAAAAGTGGAGAAGAGTATTGCAATCTCGATTTTCAGCACAGCCATGTGGCGGAAAAGTGGAGGCAGCCCAGGATTTGTAGGACCCCTGTCCTACATTTTCAGGACCTGAGCTTAATTTCCAGGTCACATCTCACATTTCCATAATAGAGTAAAATTCATGATCGTGTTCCTCTACACACATCTTGCCGTATTCCTCCAGGCGCTATGACTCGAACTCCCAGAGTCTCCAGCTAGCTTGGCTCCGCTTTGACAGAGGAGCAGGCTATAAATAAATAATGTTTGGGTATGGCTGAGTTCTATGTCACAGAGTCTCCCAAGATTTGTCGGTTTGTGGGAAGCAGAATGGGGCTAGGGACTGAAAGGCCAAAGCAGGAGAGATGGCAGAATTGTCGGAGCCATCCTCCATTGCCAGCAGCCGTCCTCCATGTTCAGGTGGCATCCTTGATCTCCAGGAAAGGTCCCCCATGTAGACAGTAGGTTTCGTTTGTTGTAGAGCAGCAAATTTCTAGGGCTTGTGCTGATGAATGCGTTTTGAGGAGATGCCTGACTGTGTGGGATGTGTGTCAGATTTGTAGGGCAGTGGTAGAGGCAGATGAGATTGCAAGGGGGTATGTTTGGAAGTTTGTAGGATGGTCCTGCATTGGAGGCTGGTTTTTCGTAGGGGAATGAATATCTGTAGGAAGTCCTCCATGTGGAGGCTGGCTCTACATAGGACGAAGCAGGCTTGAAGGACAGTCTACATGTGGAGGACGGTCCTACGTATGAGATTTCAGATTTGTAGGAAAGTCCTACATGTGGAGGACAGTCCTATGTCGGACATCTGAGATTTGGAGCACAGTCCTACATTTGTAGGGCAGCCCTACATTTGGAGGACGGTCCTACATTTAGAGGGCGGTCCTACATTCGGAGGGCGGTCCTATATTTGGAGGATGGTCCTACATTTGGAGGACAGTCCTACATTTGGAGGACAGTCCTACATTTGGAGGACAGTCCTACGTAGGACATTTCAGTTTCTTAGGACAGCACTACATGTGGAGAACAGTCCTACGTAGCACAATCTAGATTTGTAGGAAAGACCTACATGTGGGGGATGGTTTGTAGGGCTGTCGTACATTTGGAAGATTGTAAGACAGGCCTATATGTGGAAGATGTCCTAACTAGGGCAATCCAGGTTTTTAGGAGAGTTCTACATGTTGAGGACAGTCCTTCGTAGGAAAACACAGTTTTGCAAGGCACTTTTACATGTGGAGTACAGTCCTACATACGGTGATCCAGGTTTGTAGGACGGCCCTACATGTGGAGAGTGGTCCCGTGTAGGACAATTCAGATTTGGAGGAGAGTATGACACAGGAGTCCTACGCAGGAGCAGCCAGAGTTGTAGGACAGTCCTACTTGTGGGACACGAGCCTCTATGAGCCAAACCACAGTTGTACTACACCCCAAGAGGTCCGGCACAGTACAACGCAACAAAATCCTTTTTTCTAGGAATGTCTTAAAACTCCATTACATTTCGGAAACCTAGATATCTACCACAGCCATGTGGAGGACACAGCCTACAGATGGAGGCTGCCCTCCACGTTTGCAGAACCCGACCCAAATTTCCAGCATATCTCCACCATTCCCAAAAGAAAATAGGATTCATTATTTCCTCTTTCCTTGCTTCTCTAGGTGGTTTAAATTTAACTCCCAGAAGTCCTAGGTAACTTGGACAAGCGCCAGCGGTTGTGGAACCTAAAGCCCTAAACATTTTGAGGGCCAAATTTTGGGAAGGGCTTACTTCTCACTGAGAGAGTCTCCCAACTCTTCTTGGTTAGTCAGAACCAGAATCGGTCTATCGACTCAAAGGCCGACAAATTTCCTGTACGTGTTCCAGAAGTACAGAAGAGTAGTGCAATCTAGATTTGTAGGACAGTCATCTGGAGGACACATCCTACGGGTGGCATCTGCCCTGCATTTGTAGGGCCCCAGTCCTACCTTTCTAGGACCCGACCTATATTTCCAGGACACGTCCCACATTGCCACAGTAGAGTAGAAATCATTATTCTGTTCCTCTGAATAGATCTTTCTGTGCTCCTCCTGGTATTTTCGATTTCAAATACTGGAAGCCATAGGTAGCTTGTTCGTGACGTTCAAAACCTCTGGGGGTCTAAAATTTGGGAATGGCTGACTTCGAAGGCCTTTATCACACTGGGGCTAATTTTGGCATTAAAAAGAGATTAAAGTCCATTGAAATCATACCGGAAATAAAGCGAAAATGGAGAGTCATTGTGCGAATGGTCACTACACGCAATTGTGGAGATAAAGCGGTGGGAAATGATTTTGTCACTCAAATCCACAAAGGAAAGAGATGTGTGTTAATGCTTCTTTGTGTCCTCTTGAATGGAAGCTTTGTACGGCGTCATGTGAAATAGTTTCATGTAATCACGGGATTTTTCCAGGATATTCATGGGATAAATGCCCAATCTCTTTCGTATGATCAACTCCTAAGCCATGGAGTGTCCCTTCTCGTATTGTTTATTGGGAACCAGAAGTGGCTTAGCAACTCAAAGGCCAACACATTTCCAGGACATGTCTTACAAGTTGAGAAGAGTAGGGCAATCTGGATTTGTAGGAGAGCTATGTGGAGGACACATCCCTCCCATCATTTGTTGGGCCCCGGCCCAAATTTCTACGACACGCCCCACATTGCCACAGCAGGGTATAATTCATGACTGTTTCCCTCTGAACAGATCTTTTCTTGGTCCTCCATTTGTTTTTGACTTCGTTTTCCAGAAACCCTAGCTACCGTACCTTGCTCAAGAGTCAGGAGTTGTGGGAGGTGAGGTTCAAAACATCTGGAGGTCCAAAGTCTGGGAATGGCTGACTTGTAAGACAGAGAGTTTTCCAACTCTAATTGCTCAGTGGGAACGAGAATGGGCTGATGAACAGAAAGACCAACACATTTCCAGGATATGTCCTACAAGTGGAGAAGAGTAGGGCAATCTCGATTTTCAGCACAGCCATGTGGCGGAAAAGTGGAGGCAGCCCAGGAATGTAGGACCCCTGTCCTACATTTTCAGGACCTGAGCTTAATTTCCAGGTCACATCTCACATTTCCATAATAGAGTAAAATTCATGATCGTGTTCCTCTACACACATCTTGCCGTATTCCTCCAGGCGCTATGACTTGAACTCCCAGAGTCCCCAGCTAGCTTGGTTCCGCTTTGACAGAGGAGCAGGCTATAAATAAATCATGTTTGGGTATGGCTGAGTTCTATGTCACAGAGTCTCCCAAGATTTGTCGGTTTGTGGGAAGCAGAATGGGGCTAGGGACTGAAAGGCCAAAGCAGGAGAGATGGCAGAATTGTCGGAGCCATCCTCCATTGCCAGCAGCCGTCCTCCATATTCAGGTGGCATCCTTGATCTCCAGGAAAGGTCCCCCATGTAGACAGTAGGTTTCGTTTGTTGTAGAGCAGCAAATTTCTAGGGCTTGCCCTGATGAATGTGTTTTGAGGAGATGCCTGAATGTGTGGGATGCGTGTCAGATTTGTAGGGCAGTGGTAGAGGCAGATGAGATTGCAAGGGGGTATGTTTGGAAATTTGTAGGATGGTCCTGCATTGGAGGCTGGTTTTTCGTAGGGGAATGAATATGTGTAGGAAGTCCTCGATGTGGAGGCTGGCTCTACATAGGACAAAGTAGGCTTGTAGGACAGTCCTGCATGTGGAGGACGGTCCTACGTATGAGATTTCAGATTTGTAGGAAAGTCCTACATGTGGAGGACAGTCCTATGTCGGACATCTGAGATTTGGAGCACAGCCCTACATTTGTAGGGCAGCCCTACATTTTTAGGGCGGTCCTGCATTTGTAGGACGGCCCTACATTTGGAGGACAGTCCTACATTTGGAGGACGGTCCTACATTTGTAGGAGGTCCTACATTTGGAGGACAATCCTACATTTGGAGGATAGTCCTACATTTGGAGGACAGTCCTACATTTGGAGGACAGTCCTACATTTGTCGGACGGTCCTCCATTTGTAGGACGGTCCTACATTTGGAGGACGGTCCTGCATTTGTAGGGCGGCCCTACATTTGGAGGACAGTCCTACATATGGAGGACGGTCCTACATTTGGAGGACGGTCCTACATTTGGAGGACGGTCCTGCATTTGGAGGACGGTCCTGCATTTGGAGGACGGTCCTACGTAGGACATTTCAGGTTTGTAGGACAGTCCTACATGTGGAGGACAGTCCTGCGAAGGACATTTCAGTTTCTTCAGACAGCACTACATGTGGAGAACAGTCCTACGTAGCACAATCTAGATTTGTAGGAAAGACCTACATGTGGGGCATGGTTTGTAGGGCTGTCGTACATTTGGAAGATTTTAAGACAGGCCTATATGTGGAAGATGTCCTAACTAGGGCAATCCAGGTTTTTAGGAGAGTTCTACATGTTGAGGACAGTCCTTCGTAGGAAAACACAGTTTTGGAAGGCACTTTTACATGTGGAGTACAGTCCTACATACTGTGATCCAGGTTTGTAGGACGGCCCTACATGTGGAGAGTGGTCCTTTGTAGGACATTTCAGATTTGGAGGAGAGTACGACACAGGAGTCCTACGCAGGAGCAGCCAGAGTTGTAGGACAGTCCTACTTGTGGGAGACGAACCTCTATGAGGCAAACCACAGTTGTACTACACCCCAAGAAGTCCGGCACAGTCCAACGCAACAAACTTTTTTCTAGGAATGTCTTACAACTCCATTACATTTCGGAAACCTAGATTTCTACCACAGCCATGTGGAGGACACAGCCTACAGATGGAGGCTGCCCTCCACGTTTGCAGAACCCGATCCAAATTTCCAGCATATCTCCACCATTCCCAAAAGAAAATAGGATTCATTATTTCCTCTTTCCTTGCTTCTCTAGGTGGTTTAAACTTCAACTCCCAGAAGTCCTAGGTAACTTGGACAAGCGCCAGCGGTTGTGGAACCTAAAGCCCTAAACATTTTGAGGGCCAAATTTTGGGAAGGGCTTACTTCTCTGAGAGAGTCTCCTAACTCTTCTTGGTTAGTCAGAACCAGAATCGGTCTATCGACTCAAAGGCCGACACATTTCCTGTACGTGTTCCAGAAGTACAGAAGAGTAGTGCAATCTAGATTTGTAGGACAGTCATCTGGAGGACACATCCTACGGGTGGCATCTGCCCTGCATTTGTAGGGCCCCAGTCCTACCTTTCTAGGACCCGACCTATATTTCCAGGACACGTCCCACATTGCCACAGTAGAGTAGAAATCATTATTCTGTTCCTCTGAATAGATCTTTCTGTGGTCCTCCTGGTATTTTCGATTTCAAATTTTGGAAGCCATAGGTAGCTTGTTCGTGACGTTCAAAACCTCTGGAGGTCTAAAATTTGGGAATGGCTGACTTCGAAGGCCTTTATCACACTGGGGCTAATTTTGGCATTAAAGAGAGATTAAAGTCCATTGAAATCATACCGGAAATAAAGCGAAAATGGAGAGTCATTGCGCGAATGGTCACTACACGCAATTGTGGAGATAAAGCGGTGGGAAATGCATTGTCACTCAAATCCCCAAAGGAAAGAGATGTGTGTTAATGCTTCTTTGTGACCTCTTGAATGGAAGCTTTGTACGGCGTCATGTGAAATAGTTTCATGTAATCACGGGATTTTTCCAGGATATTCATGGGATAAATGCCCAATCTCTTTCGTATAATAAACTCCTAAGCCATGGAGTGTCCCTTCTCGTATTGTTTATTGGGAACCAGAAGTGGCTTAGCAACTCAAAGGCCAACACATTTCCAGGACATGTCTTACAAGTTGAGAAGAGTAGGGCAATCTGGATTTGTAGGACAGCTATGTGGAGGACACATCCCTCCCATCATTTGTAGGGCCCCGGCCCAAATTTCTACGACACGCCCCACATTGCCACAGCAGGGTATAATTCATGACTGTGTCCCTCTGAACAGATCTTTTCTTGGTCCTCCATTTGTTTTTGACTTCGATTTCCAGAAACCCTAGCTACCGTACCTTGCTCAAGAGTCAGGAGTTGTGGGAGGTGAGGTTCAAAACATCTGGAGGTCCAAAGTCTGGGAATGGCTGACTTGTAAGACAGAGAGTTTTCCAACTCTAATTGCTCAGTGGGAACGAGAATGGGCTCATGAACAGAAAGACCAACACATTTCCAGGATATGTCCTACAAGTGGAGAAGAGTAGGGCAATCTCGATTTTCAGCACAGCCATGTGGCGGAAAAGTGGAGGCAGCCCAGGATTTGTTGGACCCCTGTCCTACATTTTCAGGACCTGAGCTTAATTTCCAGGTCACATCTCACATTTCCATAATAGAGTAAAATTCATGATCGTGTTCCTCTACACACATCTTGCCGTGTTCCTCCAGGCGCTATGACTTGAACTCCCAGAGTCCCCAGCTAGCTTGGCTCCGCTTTGACAGAGGAGCAGGCTATAAATAAATCATGTTTGGGTATGGCTGAGTTCTATGTCACTAAGTCTCCCAAGATTTGTCGGTTTGTGGGAAGCAGAATGGGGCTAGGGACTGAAAGGCCAAAGCAGGAGAGATGGCAGAATTGTCGGAGCCATCCTCCATTGCCAGCAGCCGTCCTCCATATTCAGGTGGCATCCTTGATCTCCAGGAAAGGTTCCCCCATGTACACAGTAGGTTTCGTTTGTTGTAGAGCAGCAAATTTCTAGGGCTTGCTCTGATGAATGTGTTTTGAGGAGATGCCTGAATGTGTGGGATGCGTGTCAGATTTGTAGGGCAGTGGTAGAGGCAGATGAGATTGCAAGGGGGTATGTTTGGAAGTTTGTAGGATGGTCCTGCATTGGAGGCTGGTTTTTCGTAGGGGAATGAATATCTGTAGGAAGTCCTCCATGGGGAGGGTGGCTCTACATAGGACAAAGTAGGCTTGAAGGACAGTCCTACATGTGGAGGACGGTCCTAGGTATGAGATTTCAGATTTGTAGGAAAGTCCTACATGTGGAGGACAGTCCTATGTCAGACATTTCAGATTTGGAGCACAGTCCTACATTTGTAGGGCAGCCCTACATTTGGAGGATGGTCCTACATTTGGAGGATGGTCCTACATTTGGAGGACTGTCCTACGTAGGACATTTCAGGTTTGTAGGACGGTCCTACATGTGGAGGACAGTCATGCGAAGGACATTTCAGTTTCTTAGGACAGCACTACATGTGGAGAACAGTCCTACGTAGCACAATCTAGATTTGTAGGAAAGACCTACTTGTGGGGGATGACATTTCAGATTTGGAGCACTGTCCTACATTTGTAGGGCAGCCCTAAATTTGGAGGGCGGAACTACATTTGGAGGACGGTCCTACATTTGGAGGATGGCCCAATAATTGGAGGACAGTCCTACATTTGGAGGACTGAACCACATTTGGAGGACGGTCCTACATATGACGGACGGTCCTACAATTGGAGGACGGTCCTACAATTGGAGGGCAGTCCTACATTGGGAGGACAGTCCTACATTGGGAGGACGGCCTTACATTTGGAGGACGGTCCTACATTTGCAGGACGGTCCTACGTAGGACATTTCAGGTTTGTAGGACAGTCCTACATGTGGAGAACAGTCCTGCGAAGGACATTTCAGTTTCTTCAGACAGCACTACATGTGGAGAACAGTCCTACGTAGCACAATCTAGATTTGTAGGAAAGACCTACATGTGGAGGACAGTCCTATGTCGGACATCTGAGATTTGGAGCACAGTCCTACATTTGTAGGGCAGCCCTACATTTGGAGGTTGGTCCTACATTTGGAGGACGGTCCTACAATTGGAGGACGGTCCTGCAATTGGGGGGACTGTCCTACATTTGTAGGACGGTCCTACATTTAGAGGACAGCCCTACATTTGGAGGACGGTCCTACGTTTGTAGGATGGTCATACATTTGGAAGACAGTCCTACATTTGGAGGACAGTACTACGTAGGACATTTCAGTTTCTTCGGACAGCACTACATGTGGAGAACAGTCCTACGTAGCACAATCTAGATTTGTAGGAAAGACCTACATGTGGGGGATGGTTTGTAGGGCTGTCGTACATTTGGAAGATTGTAAGACAGGCCTATATGTTGAAGATGTCCTAACTAGGGCAATCCAGGTTTTTAGGAGAGTTGTACATGTTGAGGACAGTCCTTCGTAGGAAAACACAGTTTTGCAAGGTAGTTTTACATGTGGAGTACAGTCCTACATACGGTGATCCAGGTTTGTAGGACGGCCCTACATGTGGAGAGTGGTCCTGTGTAGGACATTTCAGATTTCGAGGAGAGTACGACACAGGAGTCCTACGCAGGAGCAGCCAGAGTTGTAGGACAGTCCTACTTGTGGGAGACGAGCCTCTATGAGGCAAACCACAGTTGTACTACAACCCAAGAAGTCCGGCACAGTCCAACGCAACAAACTTTTTTCTAGGAATGTCTTACAACTCCATTACATTTCGGAAACCCAGATTTCTACCACAGCCATGTGGAGGACACAGCCTACAGATGGAGGCTGCCCTCCACGTTTGCAGAACCCGATCCAAATTTCCAGCATATCTCCACCATTCCCAAAAGAAAATAGGATTCATTATTTCCTCTTTCCTTGCTTCTCTAGGTGGTTTAAACTTCAACTCCCAGAAGTCCTAGGTAACTTGGACAAGCGCCAGCGGTTGTGGAACCTAAAGCCCTAAACATTTTGAGGGCCAAATTTTGGGAAGGGCTTACTTCTCTGAGAGAGTCTCCTAACTCTTCTTGGTTAGTCAGAACCAGAATCGGTCTATCGACTCAAAGGCCGACACATTTCCTGTACGTGTTCCAGAAGTACAGAAGAGTAGTGCAATCTAGATTTGTAGGACAGTCATCTGGAGGACACATCCTACGGGTGGCATCTGCCCTGCATTTGTAGGGCCCCAGTCCTACCTTTCTAGGACCCGACCTATATTTCCAGGACACGTCCCACATTGCCACAGTAGAGTAGAAATCATTATTCTGTTCCTCTGAATAGATCTTTCTGTGCTCCTCCTGGTATTTTCGATTTCAAATTCTGGAAGCCATAGGTAGCTTGTTCGTGACGTTCAAAACCTCTGGAGGTCTAAAATTTGGGAATGGCTGACTTCGAAGGCCTTTATCACACTGGGGCTAATTTTGGCATTAAAGAGAGATTAAAGTCCATTGAAATCATACCGGAAATAAAGCGAAAATGGAGAGTCATTGCGCGAATGGTCACTACACGCAATTGTGGAGATAAAGCGGTGGGAAATGCATTGTCACTCAAATCCCCAAAGGAAAGAGATGTGTGTTAATGCTTCTTTGTGACCTCTTGAATGGAAGCTTTGTACGGCGTCATGTGAAATAGTTTCATGTAATCACGGGATTTTTCCAGGATATTCATGGGATAAATGCCCAATCTCTTTCGTATAATAAACTCCTAAGCCATGGAGTGTCCCTTCTCGTATTGTTTATTGGGAACCAGAAGTGGCTTAGCAACTCAAAGGCCAACACATTTCCAGGACATGTCTTACAAGTTGAGAAGAGTAGGGCAATCTGGATTTGTAGGACAGCTATGTGGAGGACACATCCCTCCCATCATTTGTAGGGCCCCGGCCCAAATTTCTACGACACGCCCCACATTGCCACAGCAGGGTATAATTCATGACTGTGTCCCTCTGAACAGATCTTTTCTTGGTCCTCCATTTGTTTTTGACTTCGATTTCCAGAAACCCTAGCTACCGTACCTTGCTCAAGAGTCAGGAGTTGTGGGAGGTGAGGTTCAAAACATCTGGAGGTCCAAAGTCTGGGAATGGCTGACTTGTAAGACAGAGAGTTTTCCAACTCTAATTGCTCAGTGGGAACGAGAATGGGCTCATGAACAGAAAGACCAACACATTTCCAGGATATGTCCTACAAGTGGAGAAGAGTAGGGCAATCTCGATTTTCAGCACAGCCATGTGGCGGAAAAGTGGAGGCAGCCCAGGAATGTAGGACCCCTGTCCTACATTTTCAGGACCTGAGCTTAATTTCCAGGTCACATCTCACATTTCCATAATAGAGTAAAATTCATGATCGTGTTCCTCTACACACATCTTGCCGTATTCCTCCAGGCGCTATGACTTGAACTCCCAGAGTCCCCAGCTAGCTTGGCTCCGCTTTGACAGAGGAGCAGGCTATAAATAAATCACGTTTGGGTATGGCTGAGTTCTATGTCACAGAGTCTCCCAAGATTTGTCGGTTTGTGGGAAGCAGAATGGGGCTAGGGACTGAAAGGCCAAAGCAGGAGAGATGGCAGAATTGTCGGAGCCATCCTCCATTGCCAGCAGCCGTCCTCCATATTCAGGTGGCATCCTTGATCTCCAGGAAAGGTCCCCCATGTAGACAGTAGGTTTCGTTTGTTGTAGAGCAGCAAATTTCTAGGGCTTGCTCTGATGAATGTGTTTTGAGGAGATGCCTGAATGTGTGGGATGCGTGTCAGATTTGTAGGGCAGTGGTAGAGGCAGATGAGATTGCAAGGGGGTATGTTTGGAAATTTGTAGGATGGTCCTGCATTGGAGGCTGGTTTTTCGTAGGGGAATGAATATGTGTAGGAAGTCCTCGATGTGGAGGCTGGCTCTACATAGGACAAAGTAGGCTTGTAGGACAGTCCTGCATGTGGAGGACGGTCCTACGTATGAGATTTCAGATTTGTAGGAAAGTCCTACATGTGGAGGACAGTCCTATGTCGGACATCTGAGATTTGGAGCACAGCCCTACATTTGTAGGGCAGCCCTACATTTTTAGGGCGGTCCTGCATTTGTAGGACGGCCCTACATTTGGAGGACAGTCCTACATTTGGAGGACAGTCCTGCATTTGTAGGACGGTCCTACATTTGTAGGACGGTCCTACATTTAGAGGACAATCCTACATTTGGAGGACAGTCCTACATTTGGAGGACGGTCCTACATTTGGAGGACGGTCCTACATTTGTAGGACGGTCCTACATTTGTAGGACGGTCCTACATTTGTTGGACGGTCCTACATTTGTTGGACGGTCCTACGTAGGACATTTCAGGTTTGTAGGACAGTCCTGCATGTGGAGGACAGTCCTGCGAAGGACATTTCAGTTTCTTCAGACAGCACTACATGTGGAGAACAGTCCTACGTAGCACAATCTAGATTTGTAGGAAAGACCTACATGTGGGGGATGGTTTGTAGGGCTGTCGTACATTTGGAAGATTGTAAGACAGGCCTATATGTGGAAGATGTCCTAACTAGGGCAATCCAGGTTTTTAGGAGAGTTCTACATGTTGAGGACAGTCCTTCGTAGGAAAACACAGTTTTGCAAGGCACTTTTACATGTGGAGTACAGTCCTACATACGGTGATCCAGGTTTGTAGGACGGCCCTACATGTGGAGAGTGGTCCTTTGTAGGACATTTCAGATTTGGAGGAGAGTACGACACAGGAGTCCTACGCAGGAGCAGCCAGAGTTGTAGGACAGTCCTACTTGTGGGAGACGAGCCTCTATGAGGCAAACCACAGTTGTACTACACCCCAAGAAGTCCGGCACAGACCAACGCAACAAAATCCTTTTTTCTAGGAATGTCTTACAACTCCATTACATTTCGGAAACCTAGATTTCTACCACAGCCATGTGGAGGACACAGCCTACAGATGGAGGCTGCCCTCCACGTTTGCAGAACCCGACCCAAATTACCAGCATATCTCCACCATTCCCAAAAGAAAATAGGATTCATTATTTCCTCTTTCCTTGCTTCTCTAGGTGGTTTAAACTTCAACTCCCAGAAGTCCTAGGTAATTTGGACAAGCGTCAGCGGTTGTGGAACCTAAAGCCCTAAACATTTTGAGGGCCAAATTTTGGGAAGGGCTTACTTCTCTGAGAGAGTCTCCTAACTCTTCTTGGTTAGTCAGAACCAGAATCGGTCTATCGACTCAAAGGCCGACACATTTCCTGTACATTTTCCAGAAGTACAGAAGAGTAGTGCAATCTAGATTTGTAGGACAGTCATCTGGAGGACACATCCTACGGGTGGCATCTGCCCTGCATTTGTAGGGCCCCAGTCCTACCTTTCTAGGACCCGACCTATATTTCCAGGACACGTCCCACATTGCCACAGTAGAGTAGAAATCATTATTCTGTTCCTCTGAATAGATCTTTCTGTGGTCCTCCTGGTATTTTCGATTTCAAATTCTGGAAGCCATAGGTAGCTTGTTCGTGACGTTCAAAACCTCTGGAGGTCTAAAATTTGGGAATGGCTGACTTCGAAGGCCTTTATCACACTGGGGCTAATTTTGGCATTAAAGAGAGATTAAAGTCCATTGAAATCATACCGGAAATAAAGCGAAAATGGAGAGTCATTGCGCGAATGGTCACTACACGCAATTGTGGAGATAAAGCGGTGGGAAATGCATTGTCACTCAAATCCCCAAAGGAAAGAGATGTGTGTTAATGCTTCTTTGTGACCTCTTGAATGGAAGCTTTGTACGGCGTCATGTGAAATAGTTTCATGTAATCACGGGATTTTTCCAGGATATTCATGGGATAAATGCCCAATCTCTTTCGTATGATCAACTCCTAAGCCATGGAGTGTCCCTTCTCGTATTGTTTATTGGGAACCAGAAGTGGCTTAGCAACTCAAAGGCCAACACATTTCCAGGACATGTCTTACAAGTTGAGAAGAGTAGGGCAATCTGGATTTGTAGGACAGCTATGTGGAGGACACATCCCTCCCATCATTTGTTGGGCCCCGGCCCAAATTTCTACGACACGCCCCACATTGCCACAGCAGGGTATAATTCATGACTGTGTCCCTCTGAACAGATCTTTTCTTGGTCCTCCATTTGTTTTTGACTTCGTTTTCCAGAAACCCTAGCTACCGTACCTTGCTCAAGAGTCAGGAGTTGTGGGAGGTGAGGTTCAAAACATCTGGAGGTCCAAAGTCTGGGAATGGCTGACTTGTAAGACAGAGAGTTTTCCAACTCTAATTGCTCAGTGGGAACGAGAATGGGCTCATGAACAGAAAGACCAACACATTTCCAGGATATGTCCTACAAGTGGAGAAGAGTAGGGCAATCTCGATTTTCAGCACAGCCATGTGGCGGAAAAGTGGAGGCAGCCCAGGATTTGTTGGACCCCTGTCCTACATTTTCAGGACCTGAGCTTAATTTCCAGGTCACATCTCACATTTCCATAATAGAGTAAAATTCATGATCGTGTTCCTCTACACACATCTTGCCGTGTTCCTCCAGGCGCTATGACTTGAACTCCCAGAGTCCCCAGCTAGCTTGGCTCCGCTTTGACAGAGGAGCAGGCTATAAATAAATCATGTTTGGGTATGGCTGAGTTCTATGTCACTAAGTCTCCCAAGATTTGTCGGTTTGTGGGAAGCAGAATGGGGCTAGGGACTGAAAGGCCAAAGCAGGAGAGATGGCAGAATTGTCGGAGCCATCCTCCATTGCCAGCAGCCGTCCTCCATATTCAGGTGGCATCCTTGATCTCCAGGAAAGGTTCCCCCATGTACACAGTAGGTTTCGTTTGTTGTAGAGCAGCAAATTTCTAGGGCTTGCTCTGATGAATGTGTTTTGAGGAGATGCCTGAATGTGTGGGATGCGTGTCAGATTTCTAGGGCAGTGGTAGAGGCAGATGAGATTGCAAGGGGGTATGTTTGGAAGTTTGTAGGATGGTCCTGCATTGGAGGCTGGTTTTTCGTAGGGGAATGAATATCTGTAGGAAGTCCTCCATGGGGAGGGTGGCTCTACATAGGACAAAGTAGGCTTGAAGGACAGTCCTACATGTGGAGGACGGTCCTAGGTATGAGATTTCAGATTTGTAGGAAAGTCCTACATGTGGAGGACAGTACTATGTCGGACATTTCAGATTTGGAGCACAGTCCTACATTTGTAGGGCAGCCCTACATTTGGAGGATGGTCCTACATTTGGAGGATGGTCCTACATTTGGAGGACTGTCCTACGTAGGACATTTCAGGTTTGTAGGACGGTCCTACATGTGGAGGACAGTCATGCGAAGGACATTTCAGTTTCTTAGGACAGCACTACATGTGGAGAACAGTCCTACGTAGCACAATCTAGATTTGTAGGAAAGACCTACTTGTGGGGGATGACATTTCAGATTTGGAGCACTGTCCTACATTTGTAGGGCAGCCCTAAATTTGGAGGGCGGAACTACATTTGGAGGACGGTCCTACATTTGGAGGATGGCCCAATAATTGGAGGACAGTCCTACATTTGGAGGACTGTCCCACATTTGGAGGACGGTCCTACATATGACGGACGGTCCTACAATTGGAGGACGGTCCTACAATTGGAGGGCAGTCCTACATTGGGAGGACAGTCCTACATTGGGAGGACGGCCTTACATTTGGACGACGGTCCTACATTTGCAGGACGGTCCTACGTAGGACATTTCAGGTTTGTAGGACAGTCCTACATGTGGAGAACAGTCCTGCGAAGGACATTTCAGTTTCTTCAGACAGCACTACATGTGGAGAACAGTCCTACGTAGCACAATCTAGATTTGTAGGAAAGACCTACATGTGGAGGACAGTCCTATGTCGGACATCTGAGATTTGGAGCACAGTCCTACATTTGTAGGGCAGCCCTACATTTGGAGGTTGGTCCTACATTTGGAGGACGGTCCTACAATTGGAGGACGGTCCTGCAATTGGGGGGACTGTCCTACATTTGTAGGACGGTCCTACATTTGTAGGACGGTCCTACATTTAGAGGACAGCCCTACATTTGGAGGACGGTCCTACGTTTGTAGGATGGTCATACATTTGGAAGACAGTCCTACATTTGGAGGACAGTACTACGTAGGACATTTCAGTTTCTTCGGACAGCACTACATGTGGAGAACAGTCCTACGTAGCACAATCTAGATTTGTAGGAAAGACCTACATGTGGGGGATGGTTTGTAGGGCTGTCGTACATTTGGAAGATTGTAAGACAGGCCTATATGTTGAAGATGTCCTAACTAGGGCAATCCAGGTTTTTAGGAGAGTTGTACATGTTGAGGACAGTCCTTCGTAGGAAAACACAGTTTTGCAAGGTAGTTTTACATGTGGAGTACAGTCCTACATATGGTGATCCAGGTTTGTAGGACGGCCCTACATGTGGAGAGTGGTCCTGTGTAGGACATTTCAGATTTCGAGGAGAGTACGACACAGGAGTCCTACGCAGGAGCAGCCAGAGTTGTAGGACAGTCCTACTTGTGGGAGACGAGCCTCTATGAGGCAAACCACAGTTGTACTACAACCCAAGAAGTCCGGCACAGTCCAACGCAACAAACTTTTTTCTAGGAATGTCTTACAACTCCATTACATTTCGGAAACCCAGATTTCTACCACAGCCATGTGGAGGACACAGCCTACAGATGGAGGCTGCCCTCCACGTTTGCAGAACCCGATCCAAATTTCCAGCATATCTCCACCATTCCCAAAAGAAAATAGGATTCATTATTTCCTCTTTCCTTGCTTCTCTAGGTGGTTTAAACTTCAACTCCCAGAAGTCCTAGGTAACTTGGACAAGCGCCAGCGGTTGTGGAACCTAAAGCCCTAAACATTTTGAGGGCCAAATTTTGGGAAGGGCTTACTTCTCTGAGAGAGTCTCCTAACTCTTCTTGGTTAGTCAGAACCAGAATCGGTCTATCGACTCAAAGGCCGACACATTTCCTGTACGTGTTCCAGAAGTACAGAAGAGTAGTGCAATCTAGATTTGTAGGACAGTCATCTGGAGGACACATCCTACGGGTGGCATCTGCCCTGCATTTGTAGGGCCCCAGTCCTACCTTTCTAGGACCCGACCTATATTTCCAGGACACGTCCCACATTGCCACAGTAGAGTAGAAATCATTATTCTGTTCCTCTGAATAGATCTTTCTGTGGTCCTCCTGGTATTTTCGATTTCAAATTTTGGAAGCCATAGGTAGCTTGTTCGTGACGTTCAAAACCTCTGGAGGTCTAAAATTTGGGAATGGCTGACTTCGAAGGCCTTTATCACACTGGGGCTAATTTTGGCATTAAAGAGAGATTAAAGTCCATTGAAATCATACCGGAAATAAAGCGAAAATGGAGAGTCATTGCGCGAATGGTCACTACACGCAATTGTGGAGATAAAGCGGTGGGAAATGCATTGTCACTCAAATCCCCAAAGGAAAGAGATGTGTGTTAATGCTTCTTTGTGACCTCTTGAATGGAAGCTTTGTACGGCGTCATGTGAAATAGTTTCATGTAATCACGGGATTTTTCCAGGATATTCATGGGATAAATGCCCAATCTCTTTCGTATAATAAACTCCTAAGCCATGGAGTGTCCCTTCTCGTATTGTTTATTGGGAACCAGAAGTGGCTTAGCAACTCAAAGGCCAACACATTTCCAGGACATGTCTTACAAGTTGAGAAGAGTAGGGCAATCTGGATTTGTAGGACAGCTATGTGGAGGACACATCCCTCCCATCATTTGTAGGGCCCCGGCCCAAATTTCTACGACACGCCCCACATTGCCACAGCAGGGTATAATTCATGACTGTGTCCCTCTGAACAGATCTTTTCTTGGTCCTCCATTTGTTTTTGACTTCGATTTCCAGAAACCCTAGCTACCGTACCTTGCTCAAGAGTCAGGAGTTGTGGGAGGTGAGGTTCAAAACATCTGGAGGTCCAAAGTCTGGGAATGGCTGACTTGTAAGACAGAGAGTTTTCCAACTCTAATTGCTCAGTGGGAACGAGAATGGGCTCATGAACAGAAAGACCAACACATTTCCAGGATATGTCCTACAAGTGGAGTAGAGTAGGGCAATCTCGATTTTCAGCACAGCCATGTGGCGGAAAAGTGGAGGCAGCCCAGGAATGTAGGACCCCTGTCCTACATTTTCAGGACCTGAGCTTAATTTCCAGGTCACATCTCACATTTCCATAATAGAGTAAAATTCATGATCGTGTTCCTCTACACACATCTTGCCGTATTCCTCCAGGCGCTATGACTTGAACTCCCAGAGTCCCCAGCTAGCTTGGCTCCGCTTTGACAGAGGAGCAGGCTATAAATAAATCACGTTTGGGTATGGCTGAGTTCTATGTCACAGAGTCTCCCAAGATTTGTCGGTTTGTGGGAAGCAGAATGGGGCTAGGGACTGAAAGGCCAAAGCAGGAGAGATGGCAGAATTGTCGGAGCCATCCTCCATTGCCAGCAGCCGTCCTCCATATTCAGGTGGCATCCTTGATCTCCAGGAAAGGTCCCCCATGTAGACAGTAGGTTTCGTTTGTTGTAGAGCAGCAAATTTCTAGGGCTTGCTCTGATGAATGTGTTTTGAGGAGATGCCTGAATGTGTGGGATGCGTGTCAGATTTGTAGGGCAGTGGTAGAGGCAGATGAGATTGCAAGGGGGTATGTTTGGAAATTTGTAGGATGGTCCTGCATTGGAGGCTGGTTTTTCGTAGGGGAATGAATATGTGTAGGAAGTCCTCGATGTGGAGGCTGGCTCTACATAGGACAAAGTAGGCTTGTAGGACAGTCCTGCATGTGGAGGACGGTCCTACGTATGAGATTTCAGATTTGTAGGAAAGTCCTACATGTGGAGGACAGTCCTATGTCGGACATCTGAGATTTGGAGCACAGCCCTACATTTGTAGGGCAGCCCTACATTTTTAGGGCGGTCCTGCATTTGTAGGACGGCCCTACATTTGGAGGACAGTCCTACATTTGGAGGACAGTCCTGCATTTGTAGGACGGTCCTACATTTGTAGGACGGTCCTACATTTGGAGGACGGTCCCACATTTGCAGGACAGTCCTACATTTGGAGGACGGTCCTACATTTGTAGGACGGTCCTACATTTGGAGGATGGCCCTACATTTGGAGACGGTCCTCCATTTGTAGGACGGTCCTACATTTGTAGGACGGTCCTACATTTGTAGGACGGTCCTACGTAGGACATTTCAGGTTTGTAGGACAGTCCTGCATGTGGAGGACAGTCCTGCGAAGGACATTTCAGTTTCTTCAGACAGCACTACATGTGGAGAACAGTCCTACGTAGCACAATCTAGATTTGTAGGAAAGACCTACATGTGGGGGATGGTTTGTAGGGCTGTCGTACATTTGGAAGATTGTAAGACAGGCCTATATGTGGAAGATGTCCTAACTA
This sequence comes from Urosaurus nigricauda, assembly GCA_034509955.1. NCBI lineage: Eukaryota > Metazoa > Chordata > Lepidosauria > Squamata > Phrynosomatidae > Urosaurus > Urosaurus nigricauda. The sequence continues at coordinate 172,905,308 of JAOEGL010000003.1, forward strand.
GGGCAATCCAGGTTTTTAGGAGAGTTCTACATGTTGAGGACAGTCCTTCGTAGGAAAACACAGTTTTGCAAGGCACTTTTACATGTGGAGTACAGTCCTACATACGGTGATCCAGGTTTGTAGGACGGCCCTACATGTGGAGAGTGGTCCTTTGTAGGACATTTCAGATTTGGAGGAGAGTACGACACAGGAGTCCTACGCAGGAGCAGCCAGAGTTGTAGGACAGTCCTACTTGTGGGAGACGAGCCTCTATGAGGCAAACCACAGTTGTACTACACCCCAAGAAGTCCGGCACAGACCAACGCAACAAAATCCTTTTTTCTAGGAATGTCTTACAACTCCATTACATTTCGGAAACCTAGATTTCTACCACAGCCATGTGGAGGACACAGCCTACAGATGGAGGCTGCCCTCCACGTTTGCAGAACCCGACCCAAATTACCAGCATATCTCCACCATTCCCAAAAGAAAATAGGATTCATTATTTCCTCTTTCCTTGCTTCTCTAGGTGGTTTAAACTTCAACTCCCAGAAGTCCTAGGTAATTTGGACAAGCGTCAGCGGTTGTGGAACCTAAAGCCCTAAACATTTTGAGGGCCAAATTTTGGGAAGGGCTTACTTCTCTGAGAGAGTCTCCTAACTCTTCTTGGTTAGTCAGAACCAGAATCGGTCTATCGACTCAAAGGCCGACACATTTCCTGTACGTGTTCCAGAAGTACAGAAGAGTAGTGCAATCTAGATTTGTAGGACAGTCATCTGGAGGACACATCCTACGGGTGGCATCTGCCCTGCATTTGTAGGGCCCCAGTCCTACCTTTCTAGGACCCGACCTATATTTCCAGGACACGTCCCACATTGCCACAGTAGAGTAGAAATCATTATTCTGTTCCTCTGAATAGATCTTTCTGTGGTCCTCCTGGTATTTTCGATTTCAAATTCTGGAAGCCATAGGTAGCTTGTTCGTGACGTTCAAAACCTCTGGAGGTCTAAAATTTGGGAATGGCTGACTTCGAAGGCCTTTATCACACTGGGGCTAATTTTGGCATTAAAGAGAGATTAAAGTCCATTGAAATCATACCGGAAATAAAGCGAAAATGGAGAGTCATTGCGCGAATGGTCACTACACGCAATTGTGGAGATAAAGCGGTGGGAAATGCATTGTCACTCAAATCCCCAAAGGAAAGAGATGTGTGTTAATGCTTCTTTGTGACCTCTTGAATGGAAGCTTTGTACGGCGTCATGTGAAATAGTTTCATGTAATCACGGGATTTTTCCAGGATATTCATGGGATAAATGCCCAATCTCTTTCGTATGATCAACTCCTAAGCCATGGAGTGTCCCTTCTCGTATTGTTTATTGGGAACCAGAAGTGGCTTAGCAACTCAAAGGCCAACACATTTCCAGGACATGTCTTACAAGTTGAGAAGAGTAGGGCAATCTGGATTTGTAGGACAGCTATGTGGAGGACACATCCCTCCCATCATTTGTAGGGCCCCGGCCCAAATTTCTACGACACGCCCCACATTGCCACAGCAGGGTATAATTCATGACTGTGTCCCTCTGAACAGATCTTTTCTTGGTCCTCCATTTGTTTTTGACTTCGTTTTCCAGAAACCCTAGCTACCGTACCTTGCTCAAGAGTCAGGAGTTGTGGGAGGTGAGGTTCAAAACATCTGGAGGTCCAAAGTCTGGGAATGGCTGACTTGTAAGACAGAGAGTTTTCCAACTCTAATTGCTCAGTGGGAACGAGAATGGGCTCATGAACAGAAAGACCAACACATTTCCAGGATATGTCCTACAAGTGGAGAAGAGTAGGGCAATCTCGATTTTCAGCACAGCCATGTGGCGGAAAAGTGGAGGCAGCCCAGGAATGTAGGACCCCTGTCCTACATTTTCAGGACCTGAGCTTAATTTCCAGGTCACATCTCACATTTCCATAATAGAGTAAAATTCATGATCGTGTTCCTCTACACACATCTTGCCGTATTCCTCCAGGCGCTATGACTTGAACTCCCAGAGTCCCCAGCTAGCTTGGCTCCGCTTTGACAGAGGAGCAGGCTATAAATAAATCACGTTTGGGTATGGCTGAGTTCTATGTCACAGAGTCTCCCAAGATTTGTCGGTTTGTGGGAAGCAGAATGGGGCTAGGGACTGAAAGGCCAAAGCAGGAGAGATGGCAGAATTGTCGGAGCCATCCTCCATTGCCAGCAGCCGTCCTCCATATTCAGGTGGCATCCTTGATCTCCAGGAAAGGTCCCCCATGTAGACAGTAGGTTTCGTTTGTTGTAGAGCAGCAAATTTCTAGGGCTTGCTCTGATGAATGTGTTTTGAGGAGATGCCTGAATGTGTGGGATGCGTGTCAGATTTGTAGGGCAGTGGTAGAGGCAGATGAGATTGCAAGGGGGTATGTTTGGAAGTTTGGAGGATGGTCCTGCATTGGAGGCTGGTTTTTCGTAGGGGAATGAATATCTGTAGGAAGTCCTCGATGTGGAGGCTGGCTCTACATAGGACAAAGTAGGCTTGAAGGACAGTCCTACATGTGGAGGACGGTCCTAGGTATGAGATTTCAGATTTGTAGGAAAGTCCTACATGTGGAGGACAGTCCTATGTCGGACATTTCAGATTTGGAGCACAGTCCTACATTTGTAGGGCAGCCCTACATTTGGAGGATGGTCCTACATTTGGAGGATGGTCCTACATTTGGAGGACTGTCCTACGTAGGACATTTCAGGTTTGTAGGACGGTCCTACATGTGGAGGACAGTCATGCGAAGGACATTTCAGTTTCTTAGGACAGCACTACATGTGGAGAACAGTCCTACGTAGCACAATCTAGATTTGTAGGAAAGACCTACTTGTGGGGGATGACATTTCAGATTTGGAGCACTGTCCTACATTTGTAGGGCAGCCCTAAATTTGGAGGGCGGAACTACATTTGGAGGACGGTCCTACATTTGGAGGATGGCCCAATAATTGGAGGACAGTCCTACATTTGGAGGACTGTCCCACATTTGGAGGACGGTCCTACATATGACGGACGGTCCTACAATTGGAGGACGGTCCTACAATTGGAGGGCAGTCCTACATTGGGAGGACAGTCCTACATTGGGAGGACGGCCTTACATTTGGAGGACGGTCCTACATTTGCAGGACGGTCCTACGTAGGACATTTCAGGTTTGTAGGACAGTCCTACATGTGGAGAACAGTCCTGCGAAGGACATTTCAGTTTCTTCAGACAGCACTACATGTGGAGAACAGTCCTACGTAGCACAATCTAGATTTGTAGGAAAGACCTACATGTGGAGGACAGTCCTATGTCGGACATCTGAGATTTGGAGCACAGTCCTACATTTGTAGGGCAGCCCTACATTTGGAGGTTGGTCCTACATTTGGAGGACGGTCCTACAATTGGAGGACGGTCCTGCAATTGGGGGGACTGTCCTACATTTGTAGGACGGTCCTACATTTGTAGGACGGTCCTACATTTAGAGGACAGCCCTACATTTGGAGGACAGTACTACGTTTGTAGGATGGTCATACATTTGGAAGACAGTCCTACATTTGGAGGACAGTACTACGTAGGACATTTCAGTTTCTTCGGACAGCACTACATGTGGAGAACAGTCCTACGTAGCACAATCTAGATTTGTAGGAAAGACCTACATGTGGGGGATGGTTTGTAGGGCTGTCGTACATTTGGAAGATTGTAAGACAGGCCTATATGTGGAAGATGTCCTAACTAGGGCAATCCAGGTTTTTAGGAGAGTTGTACATGTTGAGGACAGTCCTTCGTAGGAAAACACAGTTTTGCAAGGTAGTTTTACATGTGGAGTACAGTCCTACATACGGTGATCCAGGTTTGTAGGACGGCCCTACATGTGGAGAGTGGTCCTGTGTAGGACATTTCAGATTTCGAGGAGAGTACGACACAGGAGTCCTACGCAGGAGCAGCCAGAGTTGTAGGACAGTCCTACTTGTGGGAGACGAGCCTCTATGAGGCAAACCACAGTTGAACTACAACCCAAGAAGTCCGGCACAGTCCAACGCAACAAACTTTTTTCTAGGAATGTCTTACAACTCCATTACATTTCGGAAACCCAGATTTCTACCACAGCCATGTGGAGGACACAGCCTACAGATGGAGGCTGCCCTCCACGTTTGCAGAACCCGATCCAAATTTCCAGCATATCTCCACCATTCCCAAAAGAAAATAGGATTCATTATTTCCTCTTTCCTTGCTTCTCTAGGTGGTTTAAACTTCAACTCCCAGAAGTCCTAGGTATTTTGGACAAGCGCCAGCGGTTGTGGAACCTAAAGCCCTAAACATTTTGAGGGCCAAATTTTGGGAAGGGCTTACTTCTCTGAGAGAGTCTCCTAACTCTTCTTGGTTAGTCAGAACCAGAATCGGTCTATCGACTCAAAGGCCGACACATTTCCTGTACGTGTTCCAGAAGTACAGAAGAGTAGTGCAATCTAGATTTGTAGGACAGTCATCTGGAGGACACATCCTACGGGTGGCATCTGCCCTGCATTTGTAGGGCCCCAGTCCTACCTGTCTAGGACCCGACCTATATTTCCAGGACACGTCCCACATTGCCACAGTAGAGTAGAAATCATTATTCTGTTCCTCTGAATAGATCTTTCTGTGGTCCTCCTGGTATTTTCGATTTCAAATTCTGGAAGCCATAGGTAGCTTGTTCGTGACGTTCAAAACCTCTGGAGGTCTAAAATTTGGGAATGGCTGACTTCGAAGGCCTTTATCACACTGGGGCTAATTTTGGCATTAAAGAGAGATTAAAGTCCATTGAAATCATACCGGAAATAAAGCGAAAATGGAGAGTCATTGCGCGAATGGTCACTACACGCAATTGTGGAGATAAAGCGGTGGGAAATGCATTGTCACTCAAATCCCCAAAGGAAAGAGATGTGTGTTAATGCTTCTTTGTGACCTCTTGAATGGAAGCTTTGTACGGCGTCATGTGAAATAGTTTCATGTAATCACGGGATTTTTCCAGGATATTCATGGGATAAATGCCCAATCTCTTTCGTATGATCAACTCCTAAGCCATGGAGTGTCCCTTCTCGTATTGTTTATTGGGAACCAGAAGTGGCTTAGCAACTCAAAGGCCAACACATTTCCAGGACATGTCTTACAAGTTGAGAAGAGTAGGGCAATCTGGATTTGTAGGACAGCTATGTGGAGGACACATCCCTCCCATCATTTGTTGGGCCCCGGCCCAAATTTCTACGACACGCCCCACATTGCCACAGCAGGGTATAATTCATGACTGTGTCCCTCTGAACAGATCTTTTCTTGGTCCTCCATTTGTTTTTGACTTCGTTTTCCAGAAACCCTAGCTACCGTACCTTGCTCAAGAGTCAGGAGTTGTGGGAGGTGAGGTTCAAAACATCTGGAGGTCCAAAGTCTGGGAATGGCTGACTTGTAAGACAGAGAGTTTTCCAACTCTAATTGCTCAGTGGGAACGAGAATGGGCTCATGAACAGAAAGACCAACACATTTCCAGGATATGTCCTACAAGTGGAGAAGAGTAGGGCAATCTCGATTTTCAGCACAGCCATGTGGCGGAAAAGTGGAGGCAGCCCAGGAATGTAGGACCCCTGTCCTACATTTTCAGGACCTGAGCTTAATTTCCAGGTCACATCTCACATTTCCATAATAGAGTAAAATTCATGATCGTGTTCCTCTACACACATCTTGCCGTATTCCTCCAGGCGCTATGACTTGAACTCCCAGAGTCCCCAGCTAGCTTGGCTCCGCTTTGACAGAGGAGCAGGCTATAAATAAATCACGTTTGGGTATGGCTGAGTTCTATGTCACAGAGTCTCCCAAGATTTGTCGGTTTGTGGGAAGCAGAATGGGGCTAGGGACTGAAAGGCCAAAGCAGGAGAGATGGCAGAATTGTCGGAGCCATCCTCCATTGCCAGCAGCCGTCCTCCATATTCAGGTGGCATCCTTGATCTCCAGGAAAGGTCCCCCATGTAGACAGTAGGTTTCGTTTGTTGTAGAGCAGCAAATTTCTAGGGCTTGCTCTGATGAATGTGTTTTGAGGAGATGCCTGAATGTGTGGGATGCGTGTCAGATTTGTAGGGCAGTGGTAGAGGCAGATGAGATTGCAAGGGGGTATGTTTGGAAGTTTGGAGGATGGTCCTGCATTGGAGGCTGGTTTTTCGTAGGGGAATGAATATCTGTAGGAAGTCCTCGATGTGGAGGCTGGCTCTACATAGGACAAAGTAGGCTTGAAGGACAGTCCTACATGTGGAGGACGGTCCTAGGTATGAGATTTCAGATTTGTAGGAAAGTCCTACATGTGGAGGACAGTCCTATGTCGGACATTTCAGATTTGGAGCACAGTCCTACATTTGTAGGGCAGCCCTACATTTGGAGGATGGTCCTACATTTGGAGGATGGTCCTACATTTGGAGGACTGTCCTACGTAGGACATTTCAGGTTTGTAGGACGGTCCTACATGTGGAGGACAGTCATGCGAAGGACATTTCAGTTTCTTAGGACAGCACTACATGTGGAGAACAGTCCTACGTAGCACAATCTAGATTTGTAGGAAAGACCTACTTGTGGGGGATGACATTTCAGATTTGGAGCACTGTCCTACATTTGTAGGGCAGCCCTAAATTTGGAGGGCGGAACTACATTTGGAGGACGGTCCTACATTTGGAGGATGGCCCAATAATTGGAGGACAGTCCTACATTTGGAGGACTGTCCCACATTTGGAGGACGGTCCTACATATGACGGACGGTCCTACAATTGGAGGACGGTCCTACAATTGGAGGGCAGTCCTACATTGGGAGGACAGTCCTACATTGGGAGGACGGCCTTACATTTGGAGGACGGTCCTACATTTGCAGGACGGTCCTACGTAGGACATTTCAGGTTTGTAGGACAGTCCTACATGTGGAGAACAGTCCTGCGAAGGACATTTCAGTTTCTTCAGACAGCACTACATGTGGAGAACAGTCCTACGTAGCACAATCTAGATTTGTAGGAAAGACCTACATGTGGAGGACAGTCCTATGTCGGACATCTGAGATTTGGAGCACAGTCCTACATTTGTAGGGCAGCCCTACATTTGGAGGTTGGTCCTACATTTGGAGGACGGTCCTACAATTGGAGGACGGTCCTGCAATTGGGGGGACTGTCCTACATTTGTAGGACGGTCCTACATTTGTAGGACGGTCCTACATTTAGAGGACAGCCCTACATTTGGAGGACAGTACTACGTTTGTAGGATGGTCATACATTTGGAAGACAGTCCTACATTTGGAGGACAGTACTACGTAGGACATTTCAGTTTCTTCGGACACCACTACATGTGGAGAACAGTCCTACGTAGCACAATCTAGATTTGTAGGAAAGACCTACATGTGGGGGATGGTTTGTAGGGCTGTCGTACATTTGGAAGATTGTAAGACAGGCCTATATGTGGAAGATGTCCTAACTAGGGCAATCCAGGTTTTTAGGAGAGTTGTACATGTTGAGGACAGTCCTTCGTAGGAAAACACAGTTTTGCAAGGTAGTTTTACATGTTGAGTACAGTCCTACATACGGTGATCCAGGTTTGTAGGACGGCCCTACATGTGGAGAGTGGTCCTGTGTAGGACATTTCAGATTTCGAGGAGAGTACGACACAGGAGTCCTACGCAGGAGCAGCCAGAGTTGTAGGACAGTCCTACTTGTGGGAGACGAGCCTCTATGAGGCAAACCACAGTTGTACTACAACCCAAGAAGTCCGGCACAGTCCAACGCAACAAACTTTTTTCTAGGAATGTCTTACAACTCCATTACATTTCGGAAACCCAGATTTCTACCACAGCCATGTGGAGGACACAGCCTACAGATGGAGGCTGCCCTCCACGTTTGCAGAACCCGATCCAAATTTCCAGCATATCTCCACCATTCCCAAAAGAAAATAGGATTCATTATTTCCTCTTTCCTTGCTTCTCTAGGTGGTTTAAACTTCAACTCCCAGAAGTCCTAGGTATTTTGGACAAGCGCCAGCGGTTGTGGAACCTAAAGCCCTAAACATTTTGAGGGCCAAATTTTGGGAAGGGCTTACTTCTCTGAGAGAGTCTCCTAACTCTTCTTGGTTAGTCAGAACCAGAATCGGTCTATCGACTCAAAGGCCGACACATTTCCTGTACGTGTTCCAGAAGTACAGAAGAGTAGTGCAATCTAGATTTGTAGGACAGTCATCTGGAGGACACATCCTACGGGTGGCATCTGCCCTGCATTTGTAGGGCCCCAGTCCTACCTGTCTAGGACCCGACCTATATTTCCAGGACACGTCCCACATTGCCACAGTAGAGTAGAAATCATTATTCTGTTCCTCTGAATAGATCTTTCTGTGGTCCTCCTGGTATTTTCGATTTCAAATTCTGGAAGCCATAGGTAGCTTGTTCGTGACGTTCAAAACCTCTGGAGGTCTAAAATTTGGGAATGGCTGACTTCGAAGGCCTTTATCACACTGGGGCTAATTTTGGCATTAAAGAGAGATTAAAGTCCATTGAAATCATACCGGAAATAAAGCGAAAATGGAGAGTCATTGCGCGAATGGTCACTACACGCAATTGTGGAGATAAAGCGGTGGGAAATGCATTGTCACTCAAATCCCCAAAGGAAAGAGATGTGTGTTAATGCTTCTTTGTGACCTCTTGAATGGAAGCTTTGTACGGCGTCATGTGAAATAGTTTCATGTAATCACGGGATTTTTCCAGGATATTCATGGGATAAATGCCCAATCTCTTTCGTATGATCAACTCCTAAGCCATGGAGTGTCCCTTCTCGTATTGTTTATTGGGAACCAGAAGTGGCTTAGCAACTCAAAGGCCAACACATTTCCAGGACATGTCTTACAAGTTGAGAAGAGTAGGGCAATCTGGATTTGTAGGACAGCTATGTGGAGGACACATCCCTCCCATCATTTGTTGGGCCCCGGCCCAAATTTCTACGACACGCCCCACATTGCCACAGCAGGGTATAATTCATGACTGTGTCCCTCTGAACAGATCTTTTCTTGGTCCTCCATTTGTTTTTGACTTCGTTTTCCAGAAACCCTAGCTACCGTACCTTGCTCAAGAATCAGGAGTTGTGGGAGGTGAGGTTCAAAACATCTGGAGGTCCAAAGTCTGGGAATGGCTGACTTGTAAGACAGAGAGTTTTCCAACTCTAATTGCTCAGTGGGAACGAGAATGGGCTCATGAACAGAAAGACCAACACATTTCCAGGATATGTCCTACAAGTGGAGAAGAGTAGGGCAATCTCGATTTTCAGCACAGCCATGTGGCGGAAAAGTGGAGGCAGCCCAGGAATGTAGGACCCCTGTCCTACATTTTCAGGACCTGAGCTTAATTTCCAGGTCACATCTCACATTTCCATAATAGAGTAAAATTCATGATCGTGTTCCTCTACACACATCTTGCCGTATTCCTCCAGGCGCTATGACTTGAACTCCCAGAGTCCCCAGCTAGCTTGGCTCCGCTTTGACAGAGGAGCAGGCTATAAATAAATCACGTTTGGGTATGGCTGAGTTCTATGTCACAGAGTCTCCCAAGATTTGTCGGTTTGTGGGAAGCAGAATGGGGCTAGGGACTGAAAGGCCAAAGCAGGAGAGATGGCAGAATTGTCGGAGCCATCCTCCATTGCCAGCAGCCGTCCTCCATATTCAGGTGGCATCCTTGATCTCCAGGAAAGGTCCCCCATGTAGACAGTAGGTTTCGTTTGTTGTAGAGCAGCAAATTTCTAGGGCTTGCTCTGATGAATGTGTTTTGAGGAGATGCCTGAATGTGTGGGATGCGTGTCAGATTTGTAGGGCAGTGGTAGAGGCAGATGAGATTGCAAGGGGGTATGTTTGGAAGTTTGGAGGATGGTCCTGCATTGGAGGCTGGTTTTTCGTAGGGGAATGAATATCTGTAGGAAGTCCTCGATGTGGAGGCTGGCTCTACATAGGACAAAGTAGGCTTGAAGGACAGTCCTACATGTGGAGGACGGTCCTAGGTATGAGATTTCAGATTTGTAGGAAAGTCCTACATGTGGAGGACAGTCCTATGTCGGACATTTCAGATTTGGAGCACAGTCCTACATTTGTAGGGCAGCCCTACATTTGGAGGATGGTCCTACATTTGGAGGATGGTCCTACATTTGGAGGACTGTCCTACGTAGGACATTTCAGGTTTGTAGGACGGTCCTACATGTGGAGGACAGTCATGCGAAGGACATTTCAGTTTCTTAGGACAGCACTACATGTGGAGAACAGTCCTACGTAGCACAATCTAGATTTGTAGGAAAGACCTACTTGTGGGGGATGACATTTCAGATTTGGAGCACTGTCCTACATTTGTAGGGCAGCCCTAAATTTGGAGGGCGGAACTACATTTGGAGGACGGTCCTACATTTGGAGGATGGCCCAATAATTGGAGGACAGTCCTACATTTGGAGGACTGTCCCACATTTGGAGGACGGTCCTACATATGACGGACGGTCCTACAATTGGAGGACGGTCCTACAATTGGAGGGCAGTCCTACATTGGGAGGACAGTCCTACATTGGGAGGACGGCCTTACATTTGGAGGACGGTCCTACATTTGCAGGACGGTCCTACGTAGGACATTTCAGGTTTGTAGGACAGTCCTACATGTGGAGAACAGTCCTGCGAAGGACATTTCAGTTTCTTCAGACAGCACTACATGTGGAGAACAGTCCTACGTAGCACAATCTAGATTTGTAGGAAAGACCTACATGTGGAGGACAGTCCTATGTCGGACATCTGAGATTTGGAGCACAGTCCTACATTTGTAGGGCAGCCCTACATTTGGAGGTTGGTCCTACATTTGGAGGACGGTCCTACAATTGGAGGACGGTCCTGCAATTGGGGGGACTGTCCTACATTTGTAGGACGGTCCTACATTTGTAGGACGGTCCTACATTTAGAGGACAGCCCTACATTTGGAGGACAGTACTACGTTTGTAGGATGGTCATACATTTGGAAGACAGTCCTACATTTGGAGGACAGTACTACGTAGGACATTTCAGTTTCTTCGGACAGCACTACATGTGGAGAACAGTCCTACGTAGCACAATCTAGATTTGTAGGAAAGACCTACATGTGGGGGATGGTTTGTAGGGCTGTCGTACATTTGGAAGATTGTAAGACAGGCCTATATGTGGAAGATGTCCTAACTAGGGCAATCCAGGTTTTTAGGAGAGTTGTACATGTTGAGGACAGTCCTTCGTAGGAAAACACAGTTTTGCAAGGTAGTTTTACATGTGGAGTACAGTCCTACATACGGTGATCCAGGTTTGTAGGACGGCCCTACATGTGGAGAGTGGTCCTGTGTAGGACATTTCAGATTTCGAGGAGAGTACGACACAGGAGTCCTACGCAGGAGCAGCCAGAGTTGTAGGACAGTCCTACTTGTGGGAGACGAGCCTCTATGAGGCAAACCACAGTTGTACTACAACCCAAGAAGTCCGGCACAGTCCAACGCAACAAACTTTTTTCTAGGAATGTCTTACAACTCCATTACATTTCGGAAACCCAGATTTCTACCACAGCCATGTGGAGGACACAGCCTACAGATGGAGGCTGCCCTCCACGTTTGCAGAACCCGATCCAAATTTCCAGCATATCTCCACCATTCCCAAAAGAAAATAGGATTCATTATTTCCTCTTTCCTTGCTTCTCTAGGTGGTTTAAACTTCAACTCCCAGAAGTCCTAGGTATTTTGGACAAGCGCCAGCGGTTGTGGAACCTAAAGCCCTAAACATTTTGAGGGCCAAATTTTGGGAAGGGCTTACTTCTCTGAGAGAGTCTCCTAACTCTTCTTGGTTAGTCAGAACCAGAATCGGTCTATCGACTCAAAGGCCGACACATTTCCTGTACGTGTTCCAGAAGTACAGAAGAGTAGTGCAATCTAGATTTGTAGGACAGTCATCTGGAGGACACATCCTACGGGTGGCATCTGCCCTGCATTTGTAGGGCCCCAGTCCTACCTGTCTAGGACCCGACCTATATTTCCAGGACACGTCCCACATTGCCACAGTAGAGTAGAAATCATTATTCTGTTCCTCTGAATAGATCTTTCTGTGGTCCTCCTGGTATTTTCGATTTCAAATTCTGGAAGCCATAGGTAGCTTGTTCGTGACGTTCAAAACCTCTGGAGGTCTAAAATTTGGGAATGGCTGACTTCGAAGGCCTTTATCACACTGGGGCTAATTTTGGCATTAAAGAGAGATTAAAGTCCATTGAAATCATACCGGAAATAAAGCGAAAATGGAGAGTCATTGCGCGAATGGTCACTACACGCAATTGTGGAGATAAAGCGGTGGGAAATGCATTGTCACTCAAATCCCCAAAGGAAAGAGATGTGTGTTAATGCTTCTTTGTGACCTCTTGAATGGAAGCTTTGTACGGCGTCATGTGAAATAGTTTCATGTAATCACGGGATTTTTCCAGGATATTCATGGGATAAATGCCCAATCTCTTTCGTATAATAAACTCCTAAGCCATGGAGTGTCCCTTCTCGTATTGTTTATTGGGAACCAGAAGTGGCTTAGCAACTCAAAGGCCAACACATTTCCAGGACATGTCTTACAAGTTGAGAAGAGTAGGGCAATCTGGATTTGTAGGACAGCTATGTGGAGGACACATCCCTCCCATCATTTGTAGGGCCCCGGCCCAAATTTCTACGACACGCCCCACATTGCCACAGCAGGGTATAATTCATGACTGTGTCCCTCTGAACAGATCTTTTCTTGGTCCTCCATTTGTTTTTGACTTCGATTTCCAGAAACCCTAGCTACCGTACCTTGCTCAAGAGTCAGGAGTTGTGGGAGGTGAGGTTCAAAACATCTGGAGGTCCAAAGTCTGGGAATGGCTGACTTGTAAGACAGAGAGTTTTCCAAATCTAATTGCTCAGTGGGAACGAGAATGGGCTCATGAACAGAAAGACCAACACATTTCCAGGATATGTCCTACAAGTGGAGAAGAGTAGGGCAATCTCGATTTTCAGCACAGCCATGTGGCGGAAAAGTGGAGGCAGCCCAGGAATGTAGGACCCCTGTCCTACATTTTCAGGACCTGAGCTTAATTTCCAGGTCACATCTCACATTTCCATAATAGAGTAAAATTCATGATCGTGTTCCTCTACACACATCTTGCCGTATTCCTCCAGGCGCTATGACTTGAACTCCCAGAGTCCCCAGCTAGCTTGGCTCCGCTTTGACAGAGGAGCAGGCTATAAATAAATCACGTTTGGGTATGGCTGAGTTCTATGTCACAGAGTCTCCCAAGATTTGTCGGTTTGTGGGAAGCAGAATGGGGCTAGGTACTGAAAGGCCAAAGCAGGAGAGATGGCAGAATTGTCGGAGCCATCCTCCATTGCCAGCAGCCGTCCTCCATATTCAGGTGGCATCCTTGATCTCCAGGAAAGGTCCCCCATGTAGACAGTAGGTTTCGTTTGTTGTAGAGCAGCAAATTTCTAGGGCTTGCTCTGATGAATGTGTTTTGAGGAGATGCCTGAATGTGTGGGATGCGTGTCAGATTTGTAGGGCAGTGGTAGAGGCAGATGAGATTGCAAGGGGGTATGTTTGGAAATTTGTAGGATGGTCCTGCATTGGAGGCTGGTTTTTCGTAGGGGAATGAATATGTGTAGGAAGTCCTCGATGTGGAGGCTGGCTCTACATAGGACAAAGTAGGCTTGTAGGACAGTCCTGCATGTGGAGGACGGTCCTACGTATGAGATTTCAGATTTGTAGGAAAGTCCTACATGTGGAGGACAGTCCTATGTCGGACATCTGAGATTTGGAGCACAGCCCTACATTTGTAGGGCAGCCCTACATTTTTAGGGCGGTCCTGCATTTGTAGGACGGCCCTACATTTGGAGGACGGTCCTACATTTGGAGGACAGTCCTGCATTTGTAGGACGGTCCTACATTTGTAGGACGGTCCTACATTTGGAGGACAATCCTACATTTGGAGGACAGTCCTACATTTGGATGACAGTCCTACATTTGTAGGACGGTCCTACATTTGGAGGATGGCCCTACATTTGGAGGACGGTCCTCCATTTGTAGGACGGTCCTACATTTGTAGGACGGTCCTACATTTGTAGGACGGTCCTACGTAGGACATTTCAGGTTTGTAGGACAGTCCTGCATGTGGAGGACAGTCCTGCGAAGGACATTTCAGTTTCTTCAGACAGCACTACATGTGGAGAACAGTCCTACGTAGCACAATCTAGATTTGTAGGAAAGACCTACATGTGGGGGATGGTTTGTAGGGCTGTCGTACATTTGGAAGATTGTAAGACAGGCCTATATGTGGAAGATGTCCTAACTAGGGCAATCCAGGTTTTTAGGAGAGTTCTACATGTTGAGGACAGTCCTTCGTAGGAAAACACAGTTTTGCAAGGCACTTTTACATGTGGAGTACAGTCCTACATACGGTGATCCAGGTTTGTAGGACGGCCCTACATGTGGAGAGTGGTCCTTTGTAGGACATTTCAGATTTGGAGGAGAGTACGACACAGGAGTCCTACGCAGGAGCAGCCAGAGTTGTAGGACAGTCCTACTTGTGGGAGACGAGCCTCTATGAGGCAAACCACAGTTGTACTACACCCCAAGAAGTCCGGCACAGACCAACGCAACAAAATCCTTTTTTCTAGGAATGTCTTACAACTCCATTACATTTCGGAAACCTAGATTTCTACCACAGCCATGTGGAGGACACAGCCTACAGATGGAGGCTGCCCTCCACGTTTGCAGAACCCGACCCAAATTACCAGCATATCTCCACCATTCCCAAAAGAAAATAGGATTCATTATTTCCTCTTTCCTTGCTTCTCTAGGTGGTTTAAACTTCAACTCCCAGAAGTCCTAGGTAATTTGGACAAGCGTCAGCGGTTGTGGAACCTAAAGCCCTAAACATTTTGAGGGCCAAATTTTGGGAAGGGCTTACTTCTCTGAGAGAGTCTCCTAACTCTTCTTGGTTAGTCAGAACCAGAATCGGTCTATCGACTCAAAGGCCGACACATTTCCTGTACGTGTTCCAGAAGTACAGAAGAGTAGTGCAATCTAGATTTGTAGGACAGTCATCTGGAGGACACATCCTACGGGTGGCATCTGCCCTGCATTTGTAGGGCCCCAGTCCTACCTTTCTAGGACCCGACCTATATTTCCAGGACACGTCCCACATTGCCACAGTAGAGTAGAAATCATTATTCTGTTCCTCTGAATAGATCTTTCTGTGGTCCTCCTGGTATTTTCGATTTCAAATTCTGGAAGCCATAGGTAGCTTGTTCGTGACGTTCAAAACCTCTGGAGGTCTAAAATTTGGGAATGGCTGACTTCGAAGGCCTTTATCACACTGGGGCTAATTTTGGCATTAAAGAGAGATTAAAGTCCATTGAAATCATACCGGAAATAAAGCGAAAATGGAGAGTCATTGCGCGAATGGTCACTACACGCAATTGTGGAGATAAAGCGGTGGGAAATGCATTGTCACTCAAATCCCCAAAGGAAAGAGATGTGTGTTAATGCTTCTTTGTGACCTCTTGAATGGAAGCTTTGTACGGCGTCATGTGAAATAGTTTCATGTAATCACGGGATTTTTCCAGGATATTCATGGGATAAATGCCCAATCTCTTTCGTATGATCAACTCCTAAGCCATGGAGTGTCCCTTCTCGTATTGTTTATTGGGAACCAGAAGTGGCTTAGCAACTCAAAGGCCAACACATTTCCAGGACATGTCTTACAAGTTGAGAAGAGTAGGGCAATCTGGATTTGTAGGACAGCTATGTGGAGGACACATCCCTCCCATCATTTGTTGGGCCCCGGCCCAAATTTCTACGACACGCCCCACATTGCCACAGCAGGGTATAATTCATGACTGTGTCCCTCTGAACAGATCTTTTCTTGGTCCTCCATTTGTTTTTGACTTCGTTTTCCAGAAACCCTAGCTACCGTACCTTGCTCAAGAGTCAGGAGTTGTGGGAGGTGAGGTTCAAAACATCTGGAGGTCCAAAGTCTGGGAATGGCTGACTTGTAAGACAGAGAGTTTTCCAACTCTAATTGCTCAGTGGGAACGAGAATGGGCTCATGAACAGAAAGACCAACACATTTCCAGGATATGTCCTACAAGTGGAGAAGAGTAGGGCAATCTCGATTTTCAGCACAGCCATGTGGCGGAAAAGTGGAGGCAGCCCAGGAATGTAGGACCCCTGTCCTACATTTTCAGGACCTGAGCTTAATTTCCAGGTCACATCTCACATTTCCATAATAGAGTAAAATTCATGATCGTGTTCCTCTACACACATCTTGCCGTATTCCTCCAGGCGCTATGACTTGAACTCCCAGAGTCCCCAGCTAGCTTGGCTCCGCTTTGACAGAGGAGCAGGCTATAAATAAATCACGTTTGGGTATGGCTGAGTTCTATGTCACAGAGTCTCCCAAGATTTGTCGGTTTGTGGGAAGCAGAATGGGGCTAGGGACTGAAAGGCCAAAGCAGGAGAGATGGCAGAATTGTCGGAGCCATCCTCCATTGCCAGCAGCCGTCCTCCATATTCAGGTGGCATCCTTGATCTCCAGGAAAGGTCCCCCATGTAGACAGTAGGTTTCGTTTGTTGTAGAGCAGCAAATTTCTAGGGCTTGCTCTGATGAATGTGTTTTGAGGAGATGCCTGAATGTGTGGGATGCGTGTCAGATTTGTAGGGCAGTGGTAGAGGCAGATGAGATTGCAAGGGGGTATGTTTGGAAATTTGTAGGATGGTCCTGCATTGGAGGCTGGTTTTTCGTAGGGGAATGAATATGTGTAGGAAGTCCTCGATGTGGAGGCTGGCTCTACATAGGACAAAGTAGGCTTGTAGGACAGTCCTGCATGTGGAGGACGGTCCTACGTATGAGATTTCAGATTTGTAGGAAAGTCCTACATGTGGAGGACAGTCCTATGTCGGACATCTGAGATTTGGAGCACAGCCCTACATTTGTAGGGCAGCCCTACATTTTTAGGGCGGTCCTGCATTTGTAGGACGGCCCTACATTTGGAGGACAGTCCTACATTTGGAGGACAGTCCTGCATTTGTAGGACGGTCCTACATTTGTAGGACGGTCCTACATTTGGAGGACAGTCCTACATTTGTAGGACGGTCCTACATTTGGAGGATGGCCCTACATCTGGAGGACGGTCCTCCATTTGTAGGACGGTCCTACATTTGTAGGACGGTCCTACATTTGTAGGATGGTCCTACATTTGTAGGACGGTCCTACGTAGGACATTTCAGGTTTGTAGGACAGTCCTGCATGTGGAGGACAGTCCTGCGAAGGACATTTCAGTTTCTTCAGACAGCACTACATGTGGAGAACAGTCCTACGTAGCACAATCTAGATTTGTAGGAAAGACCTACATGTGGGGGATGGTTTGTAGGGCTGTCGTACATTTGGAAGATTGTAAGACAGGCCTATATGTGGAAGATGTCCTAACTAGGGCAATCCAGGTTTTTAGGAGAGTTCTACATGTTGAGGACAGTCCTTCGTAGGAAAACACAGTTTTGCAAGGCACTTTTACATGTGGAGTACAGTCCTACATACGGTGATCCAGGTTTGTAGGACGGCCCTACATGTGGAGAGTGGTCCTTTGTAGGACATTTCAGATTTGGAGGAGAGTACGACACAGGAGTCCTACGCAGGAGCAGCCAGAGTTGTAGGACAGTCCTACTTGTGGGAGACGAGCCTCTATGAGGCAAACCACAGTTGTACTACACCCCAAGAAGTCCGGCACAGACCAACGCAACAAAATCCTTTTTTCTAGGAATGTCTTACAACTCCATTACATTTCGGAAACCTAGATTTCTACCACAGCCATGTGGAGGACACAGCCTACAGATGGAGGCTGCCCTCCACGTTTGCAGAACCCGACCCAAATTACCAGCATATCTCCACCATTCCCAAAAGAAAATAGGATTCATTATTTCCTCTTTCCTTGCTTCTCTAGGTGGTTTAAACTTCAACTCCCAGAAGTCCTAGGTAATTTGGACAAGCGTCAGCGGTTGTGGAACCTAAAGCCCTAAACATTTTGAGGGCCAAATTTTGGGAAGGGCTTACTTCTCTGAGAGAGTCTCCTAACTCTTCTTGGTTAGTCAGAACCAGAATCGGTCTATCGACTCAAAGGCCGACACATTTCCTGTACGTGTTCCAGAAGTACAGAAGAGTAGTGCAATCTAGATTTGTAGGACAGTCATCTGGAGGACACATCCTACGGGTGGCATCTGCCCTGCATTTGTAGGGCCCCAGTCCTACCTTTCTAGGACCCGACCTATATTTCCAGGACACGTCCCACATTGCCACAGTAGAGTAGAAATCATTATTCTGTTCCTCTGAATAGATCTTTCTGTGGTCCTCCTGGTATTTTCGATTTCAAATTCTGGAAGCCATAGGTAGCTTGTTCGTGACGTTCAAAACCTCTGGAGGTCTAAAATTTGGGAATGGCTGACTTCGAAGGCCTTTATCACACTGGGGCTAATTTTGGCATTAAAGAGAGATTAAAGTCCATTGAAATCATACCGGAAATAAAGCGAAAATGGAGAGTCATTGCGCGAATGGTCACTACACGCAATTGTGGAGATAAAGCGGTGGGAAATGCATTGTCACTCAAATCCCCAAAGGAAAGAGATGTGTGTTAATGCTTCTTTGTGACCTCTTGAATGGAAGCTTTGTACGGCGTCATGTGAAATAGTTTCATGTAATCACGGGATTTTTCCAGGATATTCATGGGATAAATGCCCAATCTCTTTCGTATGATCAACTCCTAAGCCATGGAGTGTCCCTTCTCGTATTGTTTATTGGGAACCAGAAGTGGCTTAGCAACTCAAAGGCCAACACATTTCCAGGACATGTCTTACAAGTTGAGAAGAGTAGGGCAATCTGGATTTGTAGGACAGCTATGTGGAGGACACATCCCTCCCATCATTTGTTGGGCCCCGGCCCAAATTTCTACGACACGCCCCACATTGCCACAGCAGGGTATAATTCATGACTGTGTCCCTCTGAACAGATCTTTTCTTGGTCCTCCATTTGTTTTTGACTTCGTTTTCCAGAAACCCTAGCTACCGTACCTTGCTCAAGAGTCAGGAGTTGTGGGAGGTGAGGTTCAAAACATCTGGAGGTCCAAAGTCTGGGAATGGCTGACTTGTAAGACAGAGAGTTTTCCAACTCTAATTGCTCAGTGGGAACGAGAATGGGCTCATGAACAGAAAGACCAACACATTTCCAGGATATGTCCTACAAGTGGAGAAGAGTAGGGCAATCTCGATTTTCAGCACAGCCATGTGGCGGAAAAGTGGAGGCAGCCCAGGAATGTAGGACCCCTGTCCTACATTTTCAGGACCTGAGCTTAATTTCCAGGTCACATCTCACATTTCCATAATAGAGTAAAATTCATGATCGTGTTCCTCTACACACATCTTGCCGTATTCCTCCAGGCGCTATGACTTGAACTCCCAGAGTCCCCAGCTAGCTTGGCTCCGCTTTGACAGAGGAGCAGGCTATAAATAAATCACGTTTGGGTATGGCTGAGTTCTATGTCACAGAGTCTCCCAAGATTTGTCGGTTTGTGGGAAGCAGAATGGGGCTAGGGACTGAAAGGCCAAAGCAGGAGAGATGGCAGAATTGTCGGAGCCATCCTCCATTGCCAGCAGCCGTCCTCCATATTCAGGTGGCATCCTTGATCTCCAGGAAAGGTCCCCCATGTAGACAGTAGGTTTCGTTTGTTGTAGAGCAGCAAATTTCTAGGGCTTGCTCTGATGAATGTGTTTTGAGGAGATGCCTGAATGTGTGGGATGCGTGTCAGATTTGTAGGGCAGTGGTAGAGGCAGATGAGATTGCAAGGGGGTATGTTTGGAAATTTGTAGGATGGTCCTGCATTGGAGGCTGGTTTTTCGTAGGGGAATGAATATGTGTAGGAAGTCCTCGATGTGGAGGCTGGCTCTACATAGGACAAAGTAGGCTTGTAGGACAGTCCTGCATGTGGAGGACGGTCCTACGTATGAGATTTCAGATTTGTAGGAAAGTCCTACATGTGGAGGACAGTCCTATGTCGGACATCTGAGATTTGGAGCACAGCCCTACATTTGTAGGGCAGCCCTACATTTTTAGGGCGGTCCTGCATTTGTAGGACGGCCCTACATTTGGAGGACAGTCCTACATTTGGAGGACAGTCCTGCATTTGTAGGACGGTCCTACATTTGTAGGACGGTCCTACATTTGGAGGACGGTCCTACATTTGTAGAACGGTCCTACATTTGGAGGATGGCCCTACATTTGGAGGACGGTCCTCCATTTGTAGGACGGTCCTACATTTGTAGGGCGGTCCTACATTTGTAGGACGGTCCTACATTTGTAGGACGGTCCTACGTAGGACATTTCAGGTTTGTAGGACAGTCCTGCATGTGGAGGACAGTCCTGCGAAGGACATTTCAGTTTCTTCAGACAGCACTACATGTGGAGAACAGTCCTACGTAGCACAATCTAGATTTGTAGGAAAGACCTACATGTGGGGGATGGTTTGTAGGGCTGTCGTACATTTGGAAGATTGTAAGACAGGCCTATATGTGGAAGATGTCCTAACTAGGGCAATCCAGGTTTTTAGGAGAGTTCTACATGTTGAGGACAGTCCTTCGTAGGAAAACACAGTTTTGCAAGGCACTTTTACATGTGGAGTACAGTCCTACATACGGTGATCCAGGTTTGTAGGACGGCCCTACATGTGGAGAGTGGTCCTTTGTAGGACATTTCAGATTTGGAGGAGAGTACGACACAGGAGTCCTACGCAGGAGCAGCCAGAGTTGTAGGACAGTCCTACTTGTGGGAGACGAGCCTCTATGAGGCAAACCACAGTTGTACTACACCCCAAGAAGTCCGGCACAGACCAACGCAACAAAATCCTTTTTTCTAGGAATGTCTTACAACTCCATTACATTTCGGAAACATAGATTTCTACCACAGCCATGTGGAGGACACAGCCTACAGATGGAGGCTGCCCTCCACGTTTGCAGAACCCGACCCAAATTACCAGCATATCTCCACCATTCCCAAAAGAAAATAGGATTCATTATTTCCTCTTTCCTTGCTTCTCTAGGTGGTTTAAACTTCAACTCCCAGAAGTCCTAGGTAATTTGGACAAGCGTCAGCGGTTGTGGAACCTAAAGCCCTAAACATTTTGAGGGCCAAATTTTGGGAAGGGCTTACTTCTCTGAGAGAGTCTCCTAACTCTTCTTGGTTAGTCAGAACCAGAATCGGTCTATCGACTCAAAGGCCGACACATTTCCTGTACGTGTTCCAGAAGTACAGAAGAGTAGTGCAATCTAGATTTGTAGGACAGTCATCTGGAGGACACATCCTACGGGTGGCATCTGCCCTGCATTTGTAGGGCCCCAGTCCTACCTTTCTAGGACCCGACCTATATTTCCAGGACACGTCCCACATTGCCACAGTAGAGTAGAAATCATTATTCTGTTCCTCTGAATAGATCTTTCTGTGGTCCTCCTGGTATTTTCGATTTCAAATTCTGGAAGCCATAGGTAGCTTGTTCGTGACGTTCAAAACCTCTGGAGGTCTAAAATTTGGGAATGGCTGACTTCGAAGGCCTTTATCACACTGGGGCTAATTTTGGCATTAAAGAGAGATTAAAGTCCATTGAAATCATACCGGAAATAAAGCGAAAATGGAGAGTCATTGCGCGAATGGTCACTACACGCAATTGTGGAGATAAAGCGGTGGGAAATGCATTGTCACTCAAATCCCCAAAGGAAAGAGATGTGTGTTAATGCTTCTTTGTGACCTCTTGAATGGAAGCTTTGTACGGCGTCATGTGAAATAGTTTCATGTAATCACGGGATTTTTCCAGGATATTCATGGGATAAATGCCCAATCTCTTTCGTATGATCAACTCCTAAGCCATGGAGTGTCCCTTCTCGTATTGTTTATTGGGAACCAGAAGTGGCTTAGCAACTCAAAGGCCAACACATTTCCAGGACATGTCTTACAAGTTGAGAAGAGTAGGGCAATCTGGATTTGTAGGACAGCTATGTGGAGGACACATCCCTCCCATCATTTGTTGGGCCCCGGCCCAAATTTCTACGACACGCCCCACATTGCCACAGCAGGGTATAATTCATGACTGTGTCCCTCTGAACAGATCTTTTCTTGGTCCTCCATTTGTTTTTGACTTCGTTTTCCAGAAACCCTAGCTACCGTACCTTGCTCAAGAGTCAGGAGTTGTGGGAGGTGAGGTTCAAAACATCTGGAGGTCCAAAGTCTGGGAATGGCTGACTTGTAAGACAGAGAGTTTTCCAACTCTAATTGCTCAGTGGGAACGAGAATGGGCTCATGAACAGAAAGACCAACACATTTCCAGGATATGTCCTACAAGTGGAGAAGAGTAGGGCAATCTCGATTTTCAGCACAGCCATGTGGCGGAAAAGTGGAGGCAGCCCAGGAATGTAGGACCCCTGTCCTACATTTTCAGGACCTGAGCTTAATTTCCAGGTCACATCTCACATTTCCATAATAGAGTAAAATTCATGATCGTGTTCCTCTACACACATCTTGCCGTATTCCTCCAGGCGCTATGACTTGAACTCCCAGAGTCCCCAGCTAGCTTGGCTCCGCTTTGACAGAGGAGCAGGCTATAAATAAATCACGTTTGGGTATGGCTGAGTTCTATGTCACAGAGTCTCCCAAGATTTGTCGGTTTGTGGGAAGCAGAATGGGGCTAGGGACTGAAAGGCCAAAGCAGGAGAGATGGCAGAATTGTCGGAGCCATCCTCCATTGCCAGCAGCCGTCCTCCATATTCAGGTGGCATCCTTGATCTCCAGGAAAGGTCCCCCATGTAGACAGTAGGTTTCGTTTGTTGTAGAGCAGCAAATTTCTAGGGCTTGCTCTGATGAATGTGTTTTGAGGAGATGCCTGAATGTGTGGGATGCGTGTCAGATTTGTAGGGCAGTGGTAGAGGCAGATGAGATTGCAAGGGGGTATGTTTGGAAATTTGTAGGATGGTCCTGCATTGGAGGCTGGTTTTTCGTAGGGGAATGAATATGTGTAGGAAGTCCTCGATGTGGAGGCTGGCTCTACATAGGACAAAGTAGGCTTGTAGGACAGTCCTGCATGTGGAGGACGGTCCTACGTATGAGATTTCAGATTTGTAGGAAAGTCCTACATGTGGAGGACAGTCCTATGTCGGACATCTGAGATTTGGAGCACAGCCCTACATTTGTAGGGCAGCCCTACATTTTTAGGGCGGTCCTGCATTTGTAGGACGGCCCTACATTTGGAGGACAGTCCTACATTTGGAGGACAGTCCTACATTTGGAGGACGGTCCTACATTTGTAGGACGGTCCTACATTTGGAGGACGGCCCTACATTTGGAGGACGGTCCTCCATTTGTAGGACGGTCCTACATTTGTAGGACGGTCCTACATTTGTAGGACGGTCCTACATTTGTAGGACGGTCCTACGTAGGACATTTCAGGTTTGTAGGACAGTCCTGCATGTGGAGGACAGTCCTGCGAAGGACATTTCAGTTTCTTCAGACAGCACTACATGTGGAGAACAGTCCTACGTAGCACAATCTAGATTTGTAGGAAAGACCTACATGTGGGGGATGGTTTGTAGGGCTGTCGTACATTTGGAAGATTGTAAGACAGGCCTATATGTGGAAGATGTCCTAACTAGGGCAATCCAGGTTTTTAGGAGAGTTCTACATGTTGAGGACAGTCCTTCGTAGGAAAACACAGTTTTGCAAGGCACTTTTACATGTGGAGTACAGTCCTACATACGGTGATCCAGGTTTGTAGGACGGCCCTACATGTGGAGAGTGGTCCTTTGTAGGACATTTCAGATTTGGAGGAGAGTACGACACAGGAGTCCTACGCAGGAGCAGCCAGAGTTGTAGGACAGTCCTACTTGTGGGAGACGAGCCTCTATGAGGCAAACCACGGTTGTACTACACCCCAAGAAGTCCGGCACAGACCAACGCAACAAAATCCTTTTTTCTAGGAATGTCTTACAACTCCATTACATTTCGGAAACCTAGATTTCTACCACAGCCATGTGGAGGACACAGCCTACAGATGGAGGCTGCCCTCCACGTTTGCAGAACCCGACCCAAATTACCAGCATATCTCCACCATTCCCAAAAGAAAATAGGATTCATTATTTCCTCTTTCCTTGCTTCTCTAGGTGGTTTAAACTTCAACTCCCAGAAGTCCTAGGTAATTTGGACAAGCGTCAGCGGTTGTGGAACCTAAAGCCCTAAACATTTTGAGGGCCAAATTTTGGGAAGGGCTTACTTCTCTGAGAGAGTCTCCTAACTCTTCTTGGTTAGTCAGAACCAGAATCGGTCTATCGACTCAAAGGCCGACACATTTCCTGTACGTGTTCCAGAAGTACAGAAGAGTAGTGCAATCTAGATTTGTAGGACAGTCATCTGGAGGACACATCCTACGGGTGGCATCTGCCCTGCATTTGTAGGGCCCCAGTCCTACCTTTCTAGGACCCGACCTATATTTCCAGGACACGTCCCACATTGCCACAGTAGAGTAGAAATCATTATTCTGTTCCTCTGAATAGATCTTTCTGTGGTCCTCCTGGTATTTTCGATTTCAAATTCTGGAAGCCATAGGTAGCTTGTTCGTGACGTTCAAAACCTCTGGAGGTCTAAAATTTGGGAATGGCTGACTTCGAAGGCCTTTATCACACTGGGGCTAATTTTGGCATTAAAGAGAGATTAAAGTCCATTGAAATCATACCGGAAATAAAGCGAAAATGGAGAGTCATTGCGCGAATGGTCACTACACGCAATTGTGGAGATAAAGCGGTGGGAAATGCATTGTCACTCAAATCCCCAAAGGAAAGAGATGTGTGTTAATGCTTCTTTGTGACCTCTTGAATGGAAGCTTTGTACGGCGTCATGTGAAATAGTTTCATGTAATCACGGGATTTTTCCAGGATATTCATGGGATAAATGCCCAATCTCTTTCGTATGATCAACTCCTAAGCCATGGAGTGTCCCTTCTCGTATTGTTTATTGGGAACCAGAAGTGGCTTAGCAACTCAAAGGCCAACACATTTCCAGGACATGTCTTACAAGTTGAGAAGAGTAGGGCAATCTGGATTTGTAGGACAGTTATGTGGAGGACACATCCCTCCCATCATTTGTTGGGCCCCGGCCCAAATTTCTACGACACGCCCCACATTGCCACAGCAGGGTATAATTCATGACTGTGTCCCTCTGAACAGATCTTTTCTTGGTCCTCCATTTGTTTTTGACTTCGTTTTCCAGAAACCCTAGCTACCGTACCTTGCTCAAGAGTCAGGAGTTGTGGGAGGTGAGGTTCAAAACATCTGGAGGTCCAAAGTCTGGGAATGGCTGACTTGTAAGACAGAGAGTTTTCCAACTCTAATTGCTCAGTGGGAACGAGAATGGGCTCATGAACAGAAAGACCAACACATTTCCAGGATATGTCCTACAAGTGGAGAAGAGTAGGGCAATCTCGATTTTCAGCACAGCCATGTGGCGGAAAAGTGGAGGCAGCCCAGGATTTGTTGGACCCCTGTCCTACATTTTCAGGACCTGAGCTTAATTTCCAGGTCACATCTCACATTTCCATAATAGAGTAAAATTCATGATCGTGTTCCTCTACACACATCTTGCCGTGTTCCTCCAGGCGCTATGACTTGAACTCCCAGAGTCCCCAGCTAGCTTGGCTCCGCTTTGACAGAGGAGCAGGCTATAAATAAATCACGTTTGGGTATGGCTGAGTTCTATGTCACTAAGTCTCCCAAGATTTGTCGGTTTGTGGGAAGCAGAATGGGGCTAGGGACTGAAAGGCCAAAGCAGGAGAGATGGCAGAATTGTCGGAGCCATCCTCCATTGCCAGCAGCCGTCCTCCAAATTCAGGTGGCATCCTTGATCTCCAGGAAAGGTTCCCCCATGTACACAGTAGGTTTCGTTTGTTGTAGAGCAGCAAATTTCTAGGGCTTGCTCTGATGAATGTGTTTTGAGGAGATGCCTGAATGTGTGGGATGCGTGTCAGATTTGTAGGGCAGTGGTAGAGGCAGATGAGATTGCAAGGGGGTATGTTTGGAAGTTTGTAGGATGGTCCTGCATTGGAGGCTGGTTTTTCGTAGGGGAATGAATATCTGTAGGAAGTCCTCCATGGGGAGGGTGGCTCTACATAGGACAAAGTAGGCTTGAAGGACAGTCCTACATGTGGAGGACGGTCCTAGGTATGAGATTTCAGATTTGTAGGAAAGTCCTACATGTGGAGGACAGTCCTATGTCGGACATTTCAGATTTGGAGCACAGTCCTACATTTGTAGGGCAGCCCTACATTTGGAGGATGGTCCTACATTTGGAGGATGGTCCTACATTTGGAGGACTGTCCTACGTAGGACATTTCGGGTTTGTAGGACGGTCCTACATGTGGAGGACAGTCATGCGAAGGACATTTCAGTTTCTTAGGACAGCACTACATGTGGAGAACAGTCCTACGTAGCACAATCTAGATTTGTAGGAAAGACCTACTTGTGGGGGATGACATTTCAGATTTGGAGCACTGTCCTACATTTGTAGGGCAGCCCTAAATTTGGAGGGCGGAACTACATTTGGAGGACGGTCCTACATTTGGAGGATGGCCCAATAATTGGAGGACAGTCCTACATTTGGAGGACTGTCCCACATTTGGAGGACGGTCCTACATATGACGGACGGTCCTACAATTGGAGGACGGTCCTACAATTGGAGGGCAGTCCTACATTGGGAGGACAGTCCTACATTGGGAGGACGGCCTTACATTTGGAGGACGGTCCTACATATGCAGGACGGTCCTACGTAGGACATTTCAGGTTTGTAGGACAGTCCTACATGTGGAGCACAGTCCTGCGAAGGACATTTCAGTTTCTTCAGACAGCACTACATGTGGAGAACAGTCCTACGTAGCACAATCTAGATTTGTAGGAAAGACCTACATGTGGAGGACAGTCCTATGTCGGACATCTTAGATTTGGAGCACAGTCCTACATTTGTAGGGCAGCCCTACATTTGGAGGTTGGTCCTACATTTGGAGGACGGTCCTACAATTGGAGTACGGTCCTGCAATTGGGGGGACTGTCCTACATTTGTAGGACGGTCCTACATTTGTAGGACGGTTCTACATTTAGAGGACAGCCCTACATTTGGAGGACGGTCCTACGTTTGTAGGATGGTCATACATTTGGAAGACAGTCCTACATTTGGAGGACAGTACTACGTAGGACATTTCAGTTTCTTCAGACAGCACTACATGTGGAGAACAGTCCTACGTAGCACAATCTAGATTTGTAGGAAAGACCTACATGTGGGGGATGGTTTGTAGGGCTGTCGTACATTTGGAAGATTGTAAGACAGGCCTATATGTTGAAGATGTCCTAACTAGGGCAATCCAGGTTTTTAGGAGAGTTGTACATGTTGAGGACAGTCCTTCGTAGGAAAACACAGTTTTGCAAGGTAGTTTTACATGTGGAGTACAGTCCTACATACGGTGATCCAGGTTTGTAGGACGGCCCTACATGTGGAGAGTGGTCCTGTGTAGGACATTTCAGATTTCGAGGAGAGTACGACACAGGAGTCCTACGCAGGAGCAGCCAGAGTTGTAGGACAGTCCTACTTGTGGGAGACGAGCCTCTATGAGGCAAACCACAGTTGTACTACAACCCAAGAAGTCCGGCACAGTCCAACGCAACAAACTTTTTTCTAGGAATGTCTTACAACTCCATTACATTTCGGAAACCCAGATTTCTACCACAGCCATGTGGAGGACACAGCCTACAGATGGAGGCTGCCCTCCACGTTTGCAGAACCCGATCCAAATTTCCAGCATATCTCCACCATTCCCAAAAGAAAATAGGATTCATTATTTCCTCTTTCCTTGCTTCTCTAGGTGGTTTAAACTTCAACTCCCAGAAGTCCTAGGTAACTTGGACAAGCGCCAGCGGTTGTGGAACCTAAAGCCCTAAACATTTTGAGGGCCAAATTTTG
The DNA here is from genome assembly GCA_034509955.1 of Urosaurus nigricauda. Classification (NCBI taxonomy): domain Eukaryota; kingdom Metazoa; phylum Chordata; class Lepidosauria; order Squamata; family Phrynosomatidae; genus Urosaurus; species Urosaurus nigricauda. The sequence goes on from JAOEGL010000003.1 coordinate 172,933,413, forward strand.
GGAAGGGCTTACTTCTCTGAGAGAGTCTCCTAACTCTTCTTGGTTAGTCAGAACCAGAATCGGTCTATCGACTCAAAGGCCGACACATTTCCTGTACGTGTTCCAGAAGTACAGAAGAGTAGTGCAATCTAGATTTGTAGGACAGTCATCTGGAGGACACATCCTACGGGTGGCATCTGCCCTGCATTTGTAGGGCCCCAGTCCTACCTTTCTAGGACCCGACCTATATTTCCAGGACACGTCCCACATTGCCACAGTAGAGTAGAAATCATTATTCTGTTCCTCTGAATAGATCTTTCTGTGGTCCTCCTGGTATTTTCGATTTCAAATTTTGGAAGCCATAGGTAGCTTGTTCGTGACGTTCAAAACCTCTGGAGGTCTAAAATTTGGGAATGGCTGACTTCGAAGGCCTTTATCACACTGGGGCTAATTTTGGCATTAAAGAGAGATTAAAGTCCATTGAAATCATACCGGAAATAAAGCGAAAATGGAGAGTCATTGCGCGAATGGTCACTACACGCAATTGTGGAGATAAAGCGGTGGGAAATGCATTGTCACTCAAATCCCCAAAGGAAAGAGATGTGTGTTAATGCTTCTTTGTGACCTCTTGAATGGAAGCTTTGTACGGCGTCATGTGAAATAGTTTCATGTAATCACGGGATTTTTCCAGGATATTCATGGGATAAATGCCCAATCTCTTTCGTATAATAAACTCCTAAGCCATGGAGTGTCCCTTCTCGTATTGTTTATTGGGAACCAGAAGTGGCTTAGCAACTCAAAGGCCAACACATTTCCAGGACATGTCTTACAAGTTGAGAAGAGTAGGGCAATCTGGATTTGTAGGACAGCTATGTGGAGGACACATCCCTCCCATCATTTGTAGGGCCCCGGCCCAAATTTCTACGACACGCCCCACATTGCCACAGCAGGGTATAATTCATGACTGTGTCCCTCTGAACAGATCTTTTCTTGGTCCTCCATTTGTTTTTGACTTCGATTTCCAGAAACCCTAGCTACCGTACCTTGCTCAAGAGTCAGGAGTTGTGGGAGGTGAGGTTCAAAACATCTGGAGGTCCAAAGTCTGGGAATGGCTGACTTGTAAGACAGAGAGTTTTCCAAATCTAATTGCTCAGTGGGAACGAGAATGGGCTCATGAACAGAAAGACCAACACATTTCCAGGATATGTCCTACAAGTGGAGAAGAGTAGGGCAATCTCGATTTTCAGCACAGCCATGTGGCGGAAAAGTGGAGGCAGCCCAGGAATGTAGGACCCCTGTCCTACATTTTCAGGACCTGAGCTTAATTTCCAGGTCACATCTCACATTTCCATAATAGAGTAAAATTCATGATCGTGTTCCTCTACACACATCTTGCCGTATTCCTCCAGGCGCTATGACTTGAACTCCCAGAGTCCCCAGCTAGCTTGGCTCCGCTTTGACAGAGGAGCAGGCTATAAATAAATCACGTTTGGGTATGGCTGAGTTCTATGTCACAGAGTCTCCCAAGATTTGTCGGTTTGTGGGAAGCAGAATGGGGCTAGGGACTGAAAGGCCAAAGCAGGAGAGATGGCAGAATTGTCGGAGCCATCCTCCATTGCCAGCAGCCGTCCTCCATATTCAGGTGGCATCCTTGATCTCCAGGAAAGGTCCCCCATGTAGACAGTAGGTTTCGTTTGTTGTAGAGCAGCAAATTTCTAGGGCTTGCTCTGATGAATGTGTTTTGAGGAGATGCCTGAATGTGTGGGATGCGTGTCAGATTTGTAGGGCAGTGGTAGAGGCAGATGAGATTGCAAGGGGGTATGTTTGGAAATTTGTAGGATGGTCCTGCATTGGAGGCTGGTTTTTCGTAGGGGAATGAATATGTGTAGGAAGTCCTCGATGTGGAGGCTGGCTCTACATAGGACAAAGTAGGCTTGTAGGACAGTCCTGCATGTGGAGGACGGTCCTACGTATGAGATTTCAGATTTGTAGGAAAGTCCTACATGTGGAGGACAGTCCTATGTCGGACATCTGAGATTTGGAGCACAGCCCTACATTTGTAGGGCAGCCCTACATTTTTAGGGCGGTCCTGCATTTGTAGGACGGCCCTACATTTGGAGGACAGTCCTACATTTGGAGGACAGTCCTACATTTGGAGGACGGTCCTACATTTGTAGGACGGTCCTACATTTGGAGGATGGCCCTACATTTGGAGGACGGTCCTCCATTTGTAGGACGGTCCTACATTTGTAGGACGGTCCTACATTTGTAGGGCGGTCCTACATTTGTAGGACGGTCCTACGTAGGACATTTCAGGTTTGTAGGACAGTCCTGCATGTGGAGGACAGTCCTGCGAAGGACATTTCAGTTTCTTCAGACAGCACTACATGTGGAGAACAGTCCTACGTAGCACAATCTAGATTTGTAGGAAAGACCTACATGTGGGGGATGGTTTGTAGGGCTGTCGTACATTTGGAAGATTGTAAGACAGGCCTATATGTGGAAGATGTCCTAACTAGGGCAATCCAGGTTTTTAGGAGAGTTCTACATGTTGAGGACAGTCCTTCGTAGGAAAACACAGTTTTGCAAGGCACTTTTACATGTGGAGTACAGTCCTACATACGGTGATCCAGGTTTGTAGGACGGCCCTACATGTGGAGAGTGGTCCTTTGTAGGACATTTCAGATTTGGAGGAGAGTACGACACAGGAGTCCTACGCAGGAGCAGCCAGAGTTGTAGGACAGTCCTACTTGTGGGAGACGAGCCTCTATGAGGCAAACCACAGTTGTACTACACCCCAAGAAGTCCGGCACAGACCAACGCAACAAAATCCTTTTTTCTAGGAATGTCTTACAACTCCATTACATTTCGGAAACCTAGATTTCTACCACAGCCATGTGGAGGACACAGCCTACAGATGGAGGCTGCCCTCCACGTTTGCAGAACCCGACCCAAATTACCAGCATATCTCCACCATTCCCAAAAGAAAATAGGATTCATTATTTCCTCTTTCCTTGCTTCTCTAGGTGGTTTAAACTTCAACTCCCAGAAGTCCTAGGTAATTTGGACAAGCGTCAGCGGTTGTGGAACCTAAAGCCCTAAACATTTTGAGGGCCAAATTTTGGGAAGGGCTTACTTCTCTGAGAGAGTCTCCTAACTCTTCTTGGTTAGTCAGAACCAGAATCGGTCTATCGACTCAAAGGCCGACACATTTCCTGTACGTGTTCCAGAAGTACAGAAGAGTAGTGCAATCTAGATTTGTAGGACAGTCATCTGGAGGACACATCCTACGGGTGGCATCTGCCCTGCATTTGTAGGGCCCCAGTCCTACCTTTCTAGGACCCGACCTATATTTCCAGGACACGTCCCACATTGCCACAGTAGAGTAGAAATCATTATTCTGTTCCTCTGAATAGATCTTTCTGTGGTCCTCCTGGTATTTTCGATTTCAAATTCTGGAAGCCATAGGTAGCTTGTTCGTGACGTTCAAAACCTCTGGAGGTCTAAAATTTGGGAATGGCTGACTTCGAAGGCCTTTATCACACTGGGGCTAATTTTGGCATTAAAGAGAGATTAAAGTCCATTGAAATCATACCGGAAATAAAGCGAAAATGGAGAGTCATTGCGCGAATGGTCACTACACGCAATTGTGGAGATAAAGCGGTGGGAAATGCATTGTCACTCAAATCCCCAAAGGAAAGAGATGTGTGTTAATGCTTCTTTGTGACCTCTTGAATGGAAGCTTTGTACGGCGTCATGTGAAATAGTTTCATGTAATCACGGGATTTTTCCAGGATATTCATGGGATAAATGCCCAATCTCTTTCGTATGATCAACTCCTAAGCCATGGAGTGTCCCTTCTCGTATTGTTTATTGGGAACCAGAAGTGGCTTAGCAACTCAAAGGCCAACACATTTCCAGGACATGTCTTACAAGTTGAGAAGAGTAGGGCAATCTGGATTTGTAGGACAGCTATGTGGAGGACACATCCCTCCCATCATTTGTTGGGCCCCGGCCCAAATTTCTACGACACGCCCCACATTGCCACAGCAGGGTATAATTCATGACTGTGTCCCTCTGAACAGATCTTTTCTTGGTCCTCCATTTGTTTTTGACTTCGTTTTCCAGAAACCCTAGCTACCGTACCTTGCTCAAGAGTCAGGAGTTGTGGGAGGTGAGGTTCAAAACATCTGGAGGTCCAAAGTCTGGGAATGGCTGACTTGTAAGACAGAGAGTTTTCCAACTCTAATTGCTCAGTGGGAACGAGAATGGGCTCATGAACAGAAAGACCAACACATTTCCAGGATATGTCCTACAAGTGGAGAAGAGTAGGGCAATCTCGATTTTCAGCACAGCCATGTGGCGGAAAAGTGGAGGCAGCCCAGGAATGTAGGACCCCTGTCCTACATTTTCAGGACCTGAGCTTAATTTCCAGGTCACATCTCACATTTCCATAATAGAGTAAAATTCATGATCGTGTTCCTCTACACACATCTTGCCGTATTCCTCCAGGCGCTATGACTTGAACTCCCAGAGTCCCCAGCTAGCTTGGCTCCGCTTTGACAGAGGAGCAGGCTATAAATAAATCACGTTTGGGTATGGCTGAGTTCTATGTCACAGAGTCTCCCAAGATTTGTCGGTTTGTGGGAAGCAGAATGGGGCTAGGGACTGAAAGGCCAAAGCAGGAGAGATGGCAGAATTGTCGGAGCCATCCTCCATTGCCAGCAGCCGTCCTCCATATTCAGGTGGCATCCTTGATCTCCAGGAAAGGTCCCCCATGTAGACAGTAGGTTTCGTTTGTTGTAGAGCAGCAAATTTCTAGGGCTTGCTCTGATGAATGTGTTTTGAGGAGATGCCTGAATGTGTGGGATGCGTGTCAGATTTGTAGGGCAGTGGTAGAGGCAGATGAGATTGCAAGGGGGTATGTTTGGAAATTTGTAGGATGGTCCTGCATTGGAGGCTGGTTTTTCGTAGGGGAATGAATATGTGTAGGAAGTCCTCGATGTGGAGGCTGGCTCTACATAGGACAAAGTAGGCTTGTAGGACAGTCCTGCATGTGGAGGACGGTCCTACGTATGAGATTTCAGATTTGTAGGAAAGTCCTACATGTGGAGGACAGTCCTATGTCGGACATCTGAGATTTGGAGCACAGCCCTACATTTGTAGGGCAGCCCTACATTTTTAGGGCGGTCCTGCATTTGTAGGACGGCCCTACATTTGGAGGACAGTCCTACATTTGGAGGACAGTCCTGCATTTGTAGGACGGTCCTACATTTGTAGGACGGTCCTACATTTGGAGGACAGTCCTACATTTGTAGGACGGTCCTACATTTGGAGGACGGTCCTCCATTTGTAGGACGGTCCTACATTTGTAGGACGGTCCTACATTTGTAGGATGGTCCTACATTTGTAGGACGGTCCTACGTAGGACATTTCAGGTTTGTAGGACAGTCCTGCATGTGGAGGACAGTCCTGCGAAGGACATTTCAGTTTCTTCAGACAGCACTACATGTGGAGAACAGTCCTACGTAGCACAATCTAGATTTGTAGGAAAGACCTACATGTGGGGGATGGTTTGTAGGGCTGTCGTACATTTGGAAGATTGTAAGACAGGCCTATATGTGGAAGATGTCCTAACTAGGGCAATCCAGGTTTTTAGGAGAGTTCTACATGTTGAGGACAGTCCTTCGTAGGAAAACACAGTTTTGCAAGGCACTTTTACATGTGGAGTACAGTCCTACATACGGTGATCCAGGTTTGTAGGACGGCCCTACATGTGGAGAGTGGTCCTTTGTAGGACATTTCAGATTTGGAGGAGAGTACGACACAGGAGTCCTACGCAGGAGCAGCCAGAGTTGTAGGACAGTCCTACTTGTGGGAGACGAGCCTCTATGAGGCAAACCACAGTTGTACTACACCCCAAGAAGTCCGGCACAGACCAACGCAACAAAATCCTTTTTTCTAGGAATGTCTTACAACTCCATTACATTTCGGAAACCTAGATTTCTACCACAGCCATGTGGAGGACACAGCCTACAGATGGAGGCTGCCCTCCACGTTTGCAGAACCCGACCCAAATTACCAGCATATCTCCACCATTCCCAAAAGAAAATAGGATTCATTATTTCCTCTTTCCTTGCTTCTCTAGGTGGTTTAAACTTCAACTCCCAGAAGTCCTAGGTAATTTGGACAAGCGTCAGCGGTTGTGGAACCTAAAGCCCTAAACATTTTGAGGGCCAAATTTTGGGAAGGGCTTACTTCTCTGAGAGAGTCTCCTAACTCTTCTTGGTTAGTCAGAACCAGAATCGGTCTATCGACTCAAAGGCCGACACATTTCCTGTACGTGTTCCAGAAGTACAGAAGAGTAGTGCAATCTAGATTTGTAGGACAGTCATCTGGAGGACACATCCTACGGGTGGCATCTGCCCTGCATTTGTAGGGCCCCAGTCCTACCTTTCTAGGACCCGACCTATATTTCCAGGACACGTCCCACATTGCCACAGTAGAGTAGAAATCATTATTCTGTTCCTCTGAATAGATCTTTCTGTGGTCCTCCTGGTATTTTCGATTTCAAATTCTGGAAGCCATAGGTAGCTTGTTCGTGACGTTCAAAACCTCTGGAGGTCTAAAATTTGGGAATGGCTGACTTCGAAGGCCTTTATCACACTGGGGCTAATTTTGGCATTAAAGAGAGATTAAAGTCCATTGAAATCATACCGGAAATAAAGCGAAAATGGAGAGTCATTGCGCGAATGGTCACTACACGCAATTGTGGAGATAAAGCGGTGGGAAATGCATTGTCACTCAAATCCCCAAAGGAAAGAGATGTGTGTTAATGCTTCTTTGTGACCTCTTGAATGGAAGCTTTGTACGGCGTCATGTGAAATAGTTTCATGTAATCACGGGATTTTTCCAGGATATTCATGGGATAAATGCCCAATCTCTTTCGTATGATCAACTCCTAAGCCATGGAGTGTCCCTTCTCGTATTGTTTATTGGGAACCAGAAGTGGCTTAGCAACTCAAAGGCCAACACATTTCCAGGACATGTCTTACAAGTTGAGAAGAGTAGGGCAATCTGGATTTGTAGGACAGCTATGTGGAGGACACATCCCTCCCATCATTTGTTGGGCCCCGGCCCAAATTTCTACGACACGCCCCACATTGCCACAGCAGGGTATAATTCATGACTGTGTCCCTCTGAACAGATCTTTTCTTGGTCCTCCATTTGTTTTTGACTTCGTTTTCCAGAAACCCTAGCTACCGTACCTTGCTCAAGAGTCAGGAGTTGTGGGAGGTGAGGTTCAAAACATCTGGAGGTCCAAAGTCTGGGAATGGCTGACTTGTAAGACAGAGAGTTTTCCAACTCTAATTGCTCAGTGGGAACGAGAATGGGCTCATGAACAGAAAGACCAACACATTTCCAGGATATGTCCTACAAGTGGAGAAGAGTAGGGCAATCTCGATTTTCAGCACAGCCATGTGGCGGAAAAGTGGAGGCAGCCCAGGATTTGTTGGACCCCTGTCCTACATTTTCAGGACCTGAGCTTAATTTCCAGGTCACATCTCACATTTCCATAATAGAGTAAAATTCATGATCGTGTTCCTCTACACACATCTTGCCGTGTTCCTCCAGGCGCTATGACTTGAACTCCCAGAGTCCCCAGCTAGCTTGGCTCCGCTTTGACAGAGGAGCAGGCTATAAATAAATAACGTTTGGGTATGGCTGAGTTCTATGTCACAGAGTCTCCCAAGATTTGTCGGTTTGTGGGAAGCAGAATGGGGCTAGGGACTGAAAGGCCAAAGCAGGAGAGATGGTAGAATTGTCGGAGCCATCCTCCATTGCCAGCAGCTGTCCTCCATATTCAGTTGGCATCCTTGATTTCCAAGAAAGATCCCCCATGTAGACAGTAGGTTTCGTTTGTTGTAGAGCAGCAAATTTCTAGGGCTTGCCCTGACGAATGTGTTTTGAGGAGTTCCCTGAATGTGTGGGATGCGTGTCAGATTTGTAGCGCAGTGGTAGAGGCTTAATTTCCAGGTCATGTCCTACATTTCCACAACAGAGGACAATTCATGATCATCTTCCTCTACATACAACTTACCGTGTCCCTTCAGGTGTTTTCGATTTGAACTCTCAGATGCTCCAGCTCGTTTGGCTCCGCTCCGATTTGTTTACAGAGGAGCGGGCTATAATAGTTAAGAATTCTGGAAGCTTATCTTCAAAACATCTGGAGCTCCAAAATTTGGGAATGGCTGACGTCTAAATCATTGTGTCTCCCAACTCAAATTGGTTAGTGGGAACCAGATTCGGTCTGCGGACTCTAAGGCCAACACCTTTACAGGACATGTCTTATAATTGCAGAATAGGAGGGCAATCTAGATTTGTAGGACAGCCATATCGAGGACACATCCTACAGGTGGAGGTTTCCCAGCATTTGTACACAACAGGTTTCATTTAGAGGAACAGATTCCTAGGGCTTGCCGTAATGAAGAATTTTTGGTGAGATTCCTGAATATGTCGGATACGTGTCAGATTTGTAGGGCAGTGGTAAATGCAGATCAGAATCCTAGCATGTATATTTGGACGTTTGTAGAATGGTCCTGCATTGGCAGCTGTTCCTAAGCAGGGCAATGAATATTTGTAGGAAGTACTACATGTGGAGGATGGTCCTACATATATGTGTCAGATTTGTTGGGCAGTGGTAGATGCAGATGAGAATCCTAGGAGATATATTTGGAAGTTTGTAGCATGGCCCTACATCGGCAGCTGTTGCTATGTAGAGCAGTGAATAGTTGTAGGATGTCCTACATGTGGAGGAGGCCCTACGTAGGACAATCCACATTTGCAGGACTGTCCTACATTTAGAGGATGATCCTACGAAGGATAATCTAGGTTTGTAGGACAGTTTGTTGGTTTGTGGTTACCTTTAAACCCCTACATGGCTTCGGCCAGCCTATCAAAGGACTCTTTCAGATGTGGGAAATTGGAAGTATAATCCAAGGGCAATCCAAACGCAGTCCTGGGGTTTCACGTTATTGCGAATTAATTCTTCTCACGCAAATTCGGGCAAAAGGGAAGTCACTCCAAATGCAATCATGGGTTTAATGTTATTGCGAATTTAAGCTTCTCACGCGATTTCGGGCACGGGGGTTTATTTTCGGGTAATGGGAAGTAATTCCAAATGCCTTCCGAACGGAGCAGGGGTTCAGGTAAATTCGCTAAACAAGCAAATTTACATGAATCCGCATTGGCTCCATTCGGAATTGGGAGAAATTCCTCCCGTTTGAAAGAGTCCAAAGGGATGCCTCCTTCCATATAATCCGCCCCATACCCTCAGGTCCTCTGGGAGGAATGTACTGCAGCGTTTGAAACCTCCTGGACGGTGTTTTCTGCTGTCGCTCCCAGGCTATGGAATGCCTTGCCGGATGAGATCTGTCAAATAATGAGCTTAGGCAGCTTTTAAAAAAGCTGTCAAGACGCATCTCTTCCAGCAGGCTTTCCTTGAATAGAGCTTTCCAATGCATTTGAGCTCTCCCCACTCCATCCAGTACTGTCCCCAGAAAGTTGCACTTTTAAGTTTTAATATTGTGTTGTTGTTTTAATGGCTTTCTTTTCTTTTAAATCATAATGTATTTAATTCTCTTTTTGGGGGAGGGGTCTCTTTTTTATCCAGATATTGATTTATTTCAACATATTTTATTTCATGTAATCCACCCTGATTGCCCCGGCAGAAAGGCAGGATACAAAAATAAACTTTGTATTATTATTGTTGTTGTTATTTTTATTATTATTATTATTATTACTACTACTACTACTACTACTATTATTATTATTTATTAGTCCAACATGTGGAGGATAGACCAATGTATGACAATCCAGGTCCGAAGGGCAGTCCTACATGTGGGGAATGGTCGTACGGAGGATATTCCAGGTTTTCAGGACAGTCCTAAATGTGAAGGATGGTCCTATGTAGGACAATCCAGGTTTGTAGGATAGTTCTACATGTGTTGGATGGTCCTAAGTAGAACAATCCAGATTCATTAGGAAGTCCTACATGTGGAGGACAGCCCTATGCAGGACAAACCACAGTTGTAGGACAGCCCAAGAGTCCCGGCACAGTCGTATGCAACACAATCTTTCTTTCTAGGCATGTCCTACAACTCCAGAACAGTTTTTAAACATAGATTTCTACCACAGCCATGTGGGGGACACAGTCTACAGATGGAAGCTGCCCTAACTTTGGATGGCTCTCTTCCACGTTTCCAGGTCACGACCTCAATTTCCAGGATACCTCCAACATTGCTAAAGTAGAGTGGGATTTTTGTTTTGTGGAGCTTTTGGGCTGTATGGCCAAAATCTTCTCTGAAGATGCCATCCACAGATGCTGGTGAAACATCAGAAAGGAACTTTTCTAGAACATGGCCACATAGCCCGAAAGCTCCACAAAAAAGTATGGATGCAGTCCATGAAAGCCTTCAACTCCATATTAGAGTGGGACTCATTATTCCTTACTTCTCTCAGTGGTTTCAACTTCAACGCCAGAAGTCCCAGATAGCTTGACCAAGAGACAGCAGTTCTGGAACCTAAAGCCCCAAATGTCTGGTGGTCCAGATTTTGAGAAGGGCTTCTATCGTAGGACCTTATCACACAAGCAAAATTTGAAGTCATCCTAGGGTCAATGTGAAGCCAATTCAGGGGCAATTATGAGTTTTCAATCAAGAGCCATCTTAAACACAGTCGGGGGTTAATCCAGGGTCTTTCCAGGATTATATAAAACCTCTTTGTCCCCGAATTTACCTAACCCCGGAATGACCCTTGAATGACCCCCTATTGTGTTTAAGATGGCTCCTTATTGGGTTTGGCATCATGTGATAAAACAACTTGAAACTTTACCTCACCCTGGAATGACCCCCAATTGACTCTTGATTGGGTTTGGTGTCGTGTGATAAAACAACTTGAAACCCCATGATTGCCCCTGCATACACTTCAAATTTTGCTCATGTGATAAGGTCCTTAGAGAGTCTCCCAACTCTTATTGGTTAGTCGGAACCAGAATCGGTCTATTGACTCATAGGCCGACACATTTCCTGGACGTGATCTACAAGAGCAGAACAGTAGGGCAATCTAGATTTGTAGGACAGTCATGTGGAGGACACATCCTCCAGGCGGAAGCTACCCTGTCTTACATTTCCAGGACCCGACCTATATTTCGAGGACACATCCTACATTGCCAAAGTAGAGTAGAAATCATTATTGTGTTCCTCTGAATAGATCTTTCCTTGGTCCTCCTGGTATTTTCAACTTCAGCATCTCGAAGCCCTAGGTAGCTTGTCCGTGAAGTTCAAAACATCCAAAGGTCCAAAGTTTGGGAATGGCTTACTTCGAAGGAGTTTATCACACTGGGTCTTATTTCGGCTTAAAAAGGAAATTAAAGCATATTTAAAACATCCCAGAAATAAAGCCAAAATGGAGAATAATTGCACGAATGGTTATCACACGCAATTGAGGAAATAAAGCGTTTGCATGACGTCATATAAAGCAATTTCACGCAATTATGGGATTTTTCCGGGATATTCATGGGATAAATTCACAATCTCCTTTGTGTGAAAAACTCCCAAGTCATAGAGTGTGCCAACTTTTATTGCTTAGTGGGAACTTCAATGGGCTTAGGAACTCAAAGGCAAACACATTTCCAGGACACGTCCCACATTTACAAAATTCCTCTACATACATCTTTCCGTGCTCCTTCAGGTGTTTATCAGACGGGAGGAATTTCTCTTTATTGCGAATGGAGCCAATTGGAGCCAATTCGAATTCACATGAATTCGCTATATCTTTGCTTAGGAATGTCTTCATCCTTTGAATTCTTGTTAAGATCTGATTGGATGCTGCAAAGCAAAGAAATGAAAGACAATGGAGGCTTACTAGCAAAAGTGACTACAAGAGAAAGAGAAGGAAATAAAGTCAAAGAGGAGGAGGAGATATAAGAATACCTCAGTGGGTTTCTCAAAGGCTCTTTGATGTTTTTCAGGCTTGGCTGGTTCTGTCTTCTCCTAGAAATTTTGCTGATCTATTTTGTCAGTGAAAACTGCAATATAAGTGTCTGCCTTTTTCCTTCAGGCATAGGTCCATAGGCTTCTTCTGAGATATATAAGAAACTCCTCTATGTTTTTGCTTCAAAAAGCATTATTCCTACACAGGTCATCTCTGGATGAAGTCATTGTAGTTTTTTTTATGTGTCCATAAGAGTCCTCTGCAAGATAATACAATGATAGATCAATCACTAAATAATTGAAATAAGAGGGCTTCCTCTAAGATGTATTACAAGCTTTCGGTTCAAAAAACTTCATTCATATCTGGTGATTGCTTGGCTGAAGGTTTTGGAGTGTTATGTGTCCATAAGAACTCATAAAAGGACTTATCTGGAAGAATCTGAAATTTTGCAGTGATAAATCAATTATTTGATCATTGGAAACAAAACAACGTAGATGTGCAGCGACAATCATCTGATGAAGTGGGACACCACTGAGCATTTTCATCTTCATATTTACCTCTTATGAAGGGAATTCCATGCAGTGTAGCTTGAATGGAGTCATCCCATCTACCTGAGGAAGGTCCATCTCCTCTGATGTTTAGGGCCAGAACCAGGTGAAGGAGTCCAGAAGCCAACAAGAGACGGTCTCTTCATTGTGGAGACCAGCAACAAAGTCCAACATCTCACCTTTCATGAGACAGAGGAACCTCAAGTGCCATTCACACGCTTGGGTTTTTTTCTCTAGGAGGTCTGTGTTGCCGTGGCAATGTATATTGGGTTTCTTTGTTCCCCTATTTGTTTTGGTTTCGTGAGTCTCTTTGAGTCCATTTAACCCTGAGTGATTCACGCATGCCATTCCTTCAGGTTAAAACGGAGCTGCCATTTCAAATATTATGCCCCTGCTTAGGAAATCTCTCCCTTCCATTTTGGGAAGGAACACGATTCGAAAGCGTGTTCATTCACACTGCCAACACTGTGGATCTTATTTTGGGGGGGGGGGGGGGGCGGGGTATCAAATATCCCAAGTAAATTCGATTTTTTGTCAGACACTCCACCAAACAAAGTGCATCGAGTGCATTGAGGACATCTGTGAACAACAAGGATTCAACAAGGATACATCCTAGATTTATTTTAATAGTGTGAATGGGGCTTCAGATTGACAGACGTACTTAGCCCCCTCCTGTTTCTTCTGTGGCAAACTAAGGGGCTGTATAGAGAGCCCGGTAAGGGGCAGCTCTATGCCGCCCCTGGAAGCGTTGGATTGGGGATGTGGCAAACACATACCATACCCCAACCCAATGTAAAAAGAAGCAATGTTAACACAGCTCCTATTTGCGCTATACAAGGGGTGCCATAAGCACCCCAGGGCAGCATTATGATGTCCCTCATGAGGAGAGCTGTTTGGGTGCTGTGCACAAGGGACATCCTCATGGCACATGCCATCTGGATGGGTGTGTGCCAAGATGGCACCCGGTGAGTGAAAGTAGAGTTTTGAGCATGGAAACGCCCAGCCCTATCGCAGCCCTAGTTCAGGTGCAGGACGGCATGCCGGTCTGTATAGCATTTAAGTTCATCACAGTAGTGATCCATGTTCCAGAAGGACACATAGGCCTGATCTAGATTGGCAAAAAGAAGTGTGTTCATGGCTGCATGAAAGTCTAGCCTTTAGATGAGAAAAAGGGAAAGTGTGCCATGAAAACGCTTTTTGTGCGTTTTAGGGGGAGAAGAAGCACCTTTAAAAAGGTGCTGGTTTTCCCAGCTTCTTTTTCAAAAACTGCGGAACAGCGCAGCTCCATCTAAAGGCTGTGGTGCAGCTGCTAAGCATTAAGGAAAAGGCAACTTCATGTCACACTTTCCTGCCAATCTAGAAAGCCCCATTGAAGGCTATGGTTGAACTTAGACTGAAGGGGAAAGAGAGACAGGTCAGAATACCTGAACAAATTTCATTCAGTTGAGGCTGAGCTGCTCAGGTCTAAAGGTTTTTGGCCTTCTTCTGAAATGTATCAGCAGCATTTAAACGTTGAGTGTTCAGGAAGCTCATTCTTGCAGATCTCTTACCTGGGAACAATCCCTGGGATGGGCTTCTCGATCACTTTAACCCATATCTTTCTCCTCCTTCTCAATAATGAATTCATTTGAAAAAAACTTCATATGCAGTACTTACAATACATGAAGAAAGAATGCTTCTGTTGGAAGCGGCTTCATTCAGATGTCCCAGCTTGTTCTGATATTGGGCTGACGAGCTTCTTGACATCACCCACCTTTGGCAAACATGGTGGAGTATCATTCACAGCTGCCAAGATGGCAAAGAAGGTACCCAAGCTAGTGAAGGTATTTTGGCACCTAAGGCAGAAAATCCCAGAAAAAACAACCACCCTCTCTTCTTTTCTAGAAGGAAACCTGGATCCTGTATAAAGACATGAAATATGCAACCATTCATGGTCCTTCATGCTCAACTGTTAACTGACTTTCCCTTCTGAATCCTAAACAGCTGCGGAACAAAAGGCGCATCATAATGGAAGCCATGGTGTATCATGTATGCCTTGTGTAGGCCACACTGGGATTGGCTACGAGCATCCTTCCAGAGTCCTTTGGGACGGTGGGATACGTTGGCATATCTTGGAAAGAGATAGACAAGTCTTCAGTCCAGTACATAACCTTAAAACATAGCCAGGCCATCCGTGTTAGGCAGGTAGCAAAGTACAACAACACCCAAAATCCACAAAAGAGTTTACAGTGGCTAACACCTTGTTATCCAATGGGGTTTGGTTCCAGGGCCCCTGCTGATACCAAAATCTATGGATGCTCAAGTCTCATTCAATACAATAGCCGTGTAAAATGATGTCCCTTACATGAAATGGAAAAATCAAGATTTGCTTTTTGGAATTTATACTTTTTTGGAAGGATATTTTCAAGCTGTGGATGCTTGAATCTGTGTATAAGGAGGGAACACTATTTTGGGAATTTTGCTTGGTCCAAACAAGGTATCACTGTTTTGTGGATTTTGGATGTTATTGTAAAACACAACTTTACTTTTCAAAGTACAGAGAGCCCAACCAATTGCTCCTGCAGGAGTAAGCAATGAATCATTTGTTGCCTCCTGAATTACCAGTCTTTAAGGTGTTCCTACTCGGAAGTAAATCAAACATTATCTGCCAGAGCCATTCCCAGCTATATTATTGGTGAGACAATTAAAGAAAAAGAGTTCTTAGCAAACGAAAACAAAGAGTTACAAGACCAGCTGGCCAATTATAGTCAGAAAAGCTGGCAAGAACAAGCAAGAATGATGACTAAAAAGTCAAGAAAAGCTGGAAATTTATTAGTTTACATTTTCAGCCAAGTTCTGGCGATAGGATATTTGATAGGATATTTCGTTAATCCACTATACCTAAGAGCGAAATACCAAGTCTATAGAACTTGGTCAGATGAACTTCATGCGCTCCCAAGTCGAAGATATGATTGAAGGGCAGATGACAGGAGAGACATTGATAGAAACTGCTTAGCGTGGTCAGGGAGAGATACGAGCCCAGAGAGGAGAGATCCAGGGGCTGAGATGAGACCTGAGTTTCTAATGACTTTGAAAAAGTAAGCTTGGCAGTCCACAGAGGAAGAGTCTGCAGAAGAAGATGTAAAGATGGCTCAACGTTTACAGAGACTGGGGTCCAGTGATACAGCTAGAGAGAGAGAGACTGAATGCTAGAAATTACAAAAGTTTTGCATTTGATAAAGAAGAAATATATGGACAATTAAAAGAACTGATTTTATTAGAAGAAGTTCTAAAAGGGGACAATGATATTTATAACGTTGAGAGTATAACCTGATTTGGTTTAGATGGGCTGGACCTACGAATTGCACAGTCCTATGCAACAGAATCCTGGGCCCCATTCATACTAGCCCATTTGCCCTGGTTAGATCCGGATCAGATCGTGCATATCATTACCAAATCTTTCCGGAAAGAAGCTCCGATCAATGCTTCCCGGTGCATTTTACCCCACTTAAGTTCATACATGCAAAAGTAACGATTCAAGATGGAACCTCCTAGTTGTCAATCAAATGATGTCACGGTGACATCTGATACAATCATTGGCCGCACGAGAGCTCCATTTGGCGCTTCGTTTTTTAAAAATGTTTTTTTTAAAATTTGACAGAATATGCGCATGGATCATAGGGCTGGGAGTGGTGCGGCTTGTGGGGATCTTTTCCTCTCCTCCTCTTCCTCCTCCTCCTCCTCCTCCTCCTTTTCCTCCTCCTCCATTTTTCTCAGCACCAGGAGTGCTTCATCGGGCACTTCTGATTTTTTTTAAAATTAATTTTATAATTTGACAGCTTATGCGCATTCTACATGGGGCTCTTTAAATGAGAGGGGGAACCACCAATCCATATATGGATAGTTGGCTTCCATATATGGATTGAGGTTCCCTCTCCCTTCATTTAAATGCTCAATATGAATGGGGCTCTTTAAACAAAGGGAGAAGGAACCCCAATCCATATATGGAAGCCAACTATCCATATGTAGATTGGGGGTTCCCTCTCCGGTTTAAAGAGCCCCATGTAGAATGCACATAATCTGTCAAACTGTAAAAAAATAAATTAAAATCAGAAGTGCCCGATGAAACACTCCTGCTGCAAAAACTATTAGATAGCACCGATTAAAGACAGTGGATGCAGGGAGAGGAGACATGTTCCTCCCCCTGGCCTTTACCCCTGCCCTGAACTTGACCCAATCATGATCAGAGCCAAGTACACATTTGATTAAACCGGTTTTTCCAAAAAGAAATGGTAAATACCCAGCTTTCGGAAAAACCGGGTTTAGGGGGATTTGCGCCGCAACGGATGTGCGAGATCTGGATTCGCTAGTGAAAAAAACAGCACCAGTATGAACTTCTCGATTTTAAACCGGGTTACAGGCTGAGAGCGGAGAGAGGCCTCCGCGGCCAATCCCCTTGGGACTCCACCTTCCCACCCGACTCCACGCCGGGCGAAGCTATTTCAGGGCAAGCCCCAGAGACACCAGAGCGGCACAGGCTGAGAGCGGGGAGAGGCCTCCGCGGCCAATCCCCTTGGGACTCCACCTTCCCACCCGACTCCACGCCGGGCGAAGCTATTTCAGGGCAAGCCCCAGAGACACCAGAGCGGCGCAGGCTGAGAGCGAGGAGAGGCCTCCGCGGCCAATCCCCTTGGGACTCCACCTTCCCACCCGACTCCACGCCGAGCGATCTTGGATGAAACGGATTTTCTAGATCCATTTCAAACCGGTTTTCGGGCGGGCTACGGGGTTGAGACTGCCATGGTCGCCCTGGTCGATGATCTCCGTCTGGGCATCGACAGGGGTAGCGTGTCCCTGTTGGTGCTTTTGGACATCTCAGCGGCTTTCGATACCATAGACCATGGTATCCTTCTGGAACGCCTGGCAGAGGAGGGAATCGGAGGCACTGCGCTCCAGTGGTTCCGGTCCTACCTCTCCGGGAGGTTCCAGATGGTGCAGCTGGGGGACGTGTGCTCCGATAAGAGAGCCCTCACTTCTGGGGTCCCTCAAGGAGCCATTTTGTCCCCCATGCTCTTTAACATTTACATGAAACCGCTGGGAGAGATCATCCGGAGGCATGGGGCGCGGGGTTATCAGTACGCTGATGACACCCAAATAGTCTTCTCTATGTCTCCGACTGATGCAGTGACCAGGGATGGCGTCGCTCCTCTCGTGGCCTGTCTGGAATCGGTAATGGACTGGATGAGGGAAAACAGACTCAGCCTGAATCCAGAGAAAACGGAAGTACTCGTGATAGGTTCCCCCGGTCCGGGTATGGAGGTGGTTCCACCTGTCCTGGGCGGGGTCACGTTCCCCGTTAAGGACATTGTACGCAGTCTGGGGGTGCTCCTTGACTCATCGCTCCATCTGACTTCTCAGGTGGATGCGACAGTCAGGAGCACCTGCTTTCAGCTTCGGCTGATACGCTTCAAATTTTGCTCATGTGATAAGGTCCTTAGAGAGTCTCCCAACTCTTCTTGGTTAGTCGGAACCAGAATCGGTCTATCAAATCAAAGGCTGACACATTTCCTGGACGTGTTCTACAAGTGCAGAACAGTAGTGCAATCTAGATTTGTAGGACAGTCATCTGGAGGACACATCCTACGGGTGGCATCTACCCAGCATTTGTAGGGCCCCAGTCCTACATATCTAGGACCCGACCTATATTTCCAGGACACGTCCCACATTGCCACAGTAGAGTAGAAATCATTATTCTGTTCCTCTGAATAGATCTTTCCTTGGTCCTCCTGGTATTTACGATTTCAACTTCTTTTTTTTTCAAATTTGTTTAAGTATTTTTGAAATTTTTTAAAAAAATAACATAAAAAACAAATTATAACATTCTTTCATATTTATATACTTTAACATTTTGCTCGTTCTCCCTCCCCCCCTGTATATCGCCTCAGTGCCCCCCTTCCCCGGAGTCATTCCCATCTTTATATTCCATCCAAAATTTTAATTCATCCCACAGAGGTAATTTCCCACCTTCTTTTGCTAGAACATTTTCAATAAAATTTTTTTCCAAATTTCATCAAAATAAAATCTTTTCCATAATCCCTTCTTTACCCTCAATTTACATGTTAATTTATCATTAATTGCTAATTTCCAAACTTCTTTATACCAATCTTCCAATTCTACATTTATTTTTGTTTTCCAGTTTCTTGCTATAACTAATCTCGCAGCCATAAATAAATTTGTTATAAGGTTTTTCTCTTCTTTTTTCCATTCTACTTCATTATATAATGATAATAATACTATGTTTGGTTTTCTATCTATTTTTATATTCAAAATATTTTCTATTTCTAATATTACTATTTCCCAAAAATTTTGAACATATTTACATTGCCACCACATATGTATATACGATCCTACCTCATTACAACCTTTCCAACAATATTTTGAGTTATTCTTATTTATATTATGTAATCTTAATGGTGTTAAATACCATTTCCAAACCAGTTTATAATAATTTTCTTTAATTCGTATCGATAAGTTTTTCAAATGTCTTTGCTCCCAAATTCTATTCCATTCATTTTCACAAATTTTATGAAATTTTTACCTTCATAAAATATGAATTTACTAACTGTTGCCATTTATTTATTTCAGATTCTGATATTTTTAATGGTATCATTCTAAATAAAAAAAATTAATTTTGGTAGAATTTTCATTTTAACTAATGCAATTCTTCTGAACCATGATAATTGAATCTTCTTATATTCTACAATTTTTTTCAACTTCTTTTTGTAATACCACTAAATTTTTCACTTCCATTTCTTTTAAATCTTTCGTAATATTTATTCTTAAATATTTTATACTACTTTTTAATCGTATCTCTAAATCTTTTTGTTTTGTTAATTCTAATTCCTCTTCTTTTGTATAGTTAAATAACATCATTTCTGACTTGTTTCAATTAATTTGAAGTCCTGTCATCTTTCCAAATAGATTCAAGTGTTCTTTTATTTTTCCCATTTTATCCTTTAAATCCTTAATAGTTAATAGTGTATCATCAGCAAATAAACTAATTTTATGTTTTTTCCCCAATCCTATTCCTTCCAAACAGCTATCTTTCCTTATAGCATTTCCTAGCATTTCTATAACCATTGCAAATAATATTGGTGAAAGCGGGCATCCTTGTCTTGTACCTCTTGTTACTTTTATTTCATTTGTTATCCCATTGTTTACCATTACCTTTATTGAGTTATTACAGTATAATTGATCTATTAATCCCCTTATTTTTTCTCCCATTTCAAATTTTTTCAAAATTATTTTTAATGTTGGCCATTCCACACAGTCAAAAGCTTTAAATATATCTAATGCTAAAATTCCTGCTTTGAATTTTTTTAATCCCAATTACATGTATTTTACTCAAAATTCTTCCTACTAAGTTAGGCATTTGTCTTCCTTTTATAAATCTACATTGATCTTTTCCTATATATTTGTACATACATTTATTCATTCTATTTGCTATTATTGCTGTTAAAATTTTTGCATCCTGATTTATTAATGATATGGGTCTGTATGACCCTGGGTCAGTTAAATCTTTGTCTGTTTTGGGTATCAATATTACCAATGATTGAAACCATGATGCCAGAATTTTTTCTCCATTTATTATTCCATTATATAGCTCTAACAATTTTTGGACTAATATTTTTTCAAATATTTTATATTATTCAGGTCCCAAACCATCAATTCCTGGAGTTTTTCCATTTTTAAATTTTCTAATTATTTCAGTTATCTCCTCCTTTTCTATGGGTTGTTCCAGTAATTCTTTATCTTCTCCCTTTATTGTTTGTCCCCAATTTTCTTCTACGTACTTTTCTATCTTATCTAATGGTTTTTTTCCTGCTTGATATAAATTTTTGTAAAGTTCTTCAAAAAAATTTAATTTTTCTTTCATCAATCTACACATCTTTCCTGATTTATCCTTCACTATATTTATCATACTTTCCTTTTTTTTTTCTGTGTGGATTTGGCCAGCATTTTTGAGTTTTTATTACTATATTCAAAATGTTCCCTTCTTAAATAAATCAAATTATCTTGTGCTTCCTTTATTTCCATCTTATCCAATTCTTCTCTCTTTGCCCTAAATTCTACATAAATTTGCTTATCTCTGCTACTGATATATTTATTCTCTAGTTTTTCTATGCCAGTTTCTAGTTCCTTTTTTCTTTCTTCTTGTTTTTTCTTAAGGTTATATGATTCTTTTATACATATTCCTCTTGTTACTGCTTTCATGGTATCCCATAACAAACCTTTTGTTACATCTCTATCATTTATATCCCACATTTCTTGCCATTCCTTTCCAATCTTATCAACAATATCCTTATAATTCAATATTTAGTGTCCAACCTCCACCTTCTTATTTGTTTATAATCTTTCTTAATAACAATTTCTACATTCGCCACAGCATGGTCCGTTATTTGAATATTTAAAATTTCTGAATTTAAAACTTTATCATGTTTTTCGAAACAAAAATATAGTCTATTCTGGTGTACGTTTTACGTACAGCAGAATAGTATGTATATTTCCTTTCATCCCCTTTTACTAATCTCCACACATCTTTAAAGTTCCTTTTTTATTATTTTATTTAAATTTGTTATATTTCTATATTTATCCTTTACAGAGGGGTTAGATTGGGCCTTAATCTTATCCATTTGCATGTTAAAATCTCCCGCCAGAACCACATATTGTTCTTGCATATCATCCACTTTTTTAAACACCTTCTCATAAAACTCTTCTTGTTTTTCATTTGGAGAATATACATTAGCTAATACATACTTTTCTTCACCTAATTCCCCTTGTATTATTATATATCTTCCTTCTTCATCTCTTAATACATTATTTACTACAAAGTTACAATTCTTTGCAATTAATATTACTACCCCCTTTGATTTAGAATTCCCAAATGCTTTTTCATAATTTTTTACCCAATTCATTCTCAATTCATTCTCTCCATCTTTCCTCTGATGTGTTTCCTGAAGAAAGACCATGTCAGCGGCGTCCCGTTTTAACAATGCTTCAATTCTTCTTCTTTTAATCACCGAACCAAGTCCTTTAGTGTTTAAAGTTGAAATTTTTAACTTATCTGCCATAGTAGATTCCTCTCTCCAATGACTCCAATTTGTGCAACCCATATCCATCCCCTCAGCCCCCCTTTCTCCTCCTTCCCTCCCCCCCTCATGTTCCATTTATCTCCCCACTTCTTCTTGCTAGAGCAAATTGCTCTAGCCTCGGTTGCCGAAGCTACCCCTGTGGGGAGGGGTGTTGAAGACATTCCAAGGCCAAAAGAAACTGCCCACCCCCCCGAGTGCTCATTAATTAAGTTTAACTTTTCAACTTGTTTGTAGCGTTGTCTTTTTTCCTCTAAGGAAATCCAACTCCTCCAATTGCTCCCAGTAATTCTCCTCCTCCAGATATTTCATTTCTCTAGGTCCTCCAAACTCTCCAGTTGTTTTTTTTAATCTCCAGACCTTTTAGTTTCTCCATTTGTTTTTTGTTCATCTTTTTATATTTCTAAATCTTTCAACAGCCAAAGTCCTTGTTCTACAGAATCTATCCGGTACTTTCTTCCTGCTTTCTGGAATTTTAAAAATACAGGGTAACCCCATGTATAACTAAGCCCAGCTTTCAAAAGCAAGACTGTGCATGGTTTCATTGACATCCTCCACATTCTTGTTTGAAGGCAATAGTCATTATATATTTCCACTTTTGCATCTCCAAATCTAAATTTTTCTGGGTTTTTTCTCATAATGTTCATCAATTCTTCTTTTTTATTATAATTGGTCACCTTCACAATTATATCACGTGGTATAATTTTTTCCTTCCCAGTGCCAAACGATGAACTCTTTCCAAATCTGTCTCATTCCAATTAAGAGATGGTGTGACTTTTTGTAACCATTTTAAAATTTCTGTTTTTAAATCTGATTTCCTGTCTCCTTTCCCACTTTCTGGTATATTCTTGATGACAAAGTTTGCTCTTCTTTGATAATCTTGTGTATATATATATATATATATGCCTTTTATCTATTTCAGAAAGTTTTTTTTTATTTGAATGTCTTTCTGTTGTGCTTCCTGTTTATCTTTGCAAGCTTTGTTGTCCAGTTGCAGTGCTTGAACATCCCGTTTTATATCTTTTATACAATTTAATATTTTCAAACATTTATCATCCGATCTTTCCACCTGCTGTTAAAAGCATATTTGAATTTTTCCAGCGATGGAGATGAGAACATCCTATATCCTGGGTTGATTCCATCTCATTGATCCAAGTAGGCAGGGATAACAGACTTGAAGGAGTCACCACCAGAGGGAGCAACCCCCACCATCCCTCAGTCTTTTTCCTGCCTCGGATCCGAGTAGGCTGTGTTTTTCCTTCTCTCCTTCCTTTACTTTGTCTTAAAGACTTTAATATTTCTCTAATATTTATTCTATTATTCCTATATTCATGTTCTGTTCTCTCCTGCCTTCACAACCATGTTTCTTTAGTCTTTGCTCTATTCCTTTGCTTTTCTAACTTCTAAAGCAAAGCTAGGCAGGGAGAGACAGTTCAGAAGCTGCTGTGCCATGAGGCAACTAGGCCCAACTCCAGCATTAAAGAAGAAGACAGTCCAAGTCCAGCCATGTCTGGCTGAAGGGGCTGAAAGGCCAGAGAGCCCAGGTGTGGCTGGAGGAGGGATATCCCTCTGTCCTTGACCAGATGTGCTCTGCAGCAGACTTCAACCAGCAAAGGGTCTGGAGAGCGAGATGGAGATTCTAAAAGGAATTGGCGTGGTGGAGGAGGGATATCCCTAGTCCTTAACCAATAGGCGCCACACCGCGGACACCAGCCCCAGAAGGGGTTTTGGGTGGTGAGATTGTTAAGGTGAAAACTAATAAAGCCATTGATAACCAACTGATAACCAATAATCTCTGCCATTAATGATCAATAATGAACAGTTCAGCCATAGTGAGAAGTAGAGCTAAAGGAAAAACTTGTCCTTTTGAATCTGGCTTGTAGCCCCCACCATAGGAGGGAAGAGGGAAGCAAATGCGTGCTAATGGCAACAAGTGTTCCTGATAAGACTAAGACTGGCTGGATGCCCAGAAATCAGAATGTTACAAGGACTAAGCTAAAAACA
The DNA here is from genome assembly GCA_034509955.1 of Urosaurus nigricauda. Classification (NCBI taxonomy): domain Eukaryota; kingdom Metazoa; phylum Chordata; class Lepidosauria; order Squamata; family Phrynosomatidae; genus Urosaurus; species Urosaurus nigricauda. The sequence continues at coordinate 172,957,066 of JAOEGL010000003.1, forward strand.
AAAGGTTTCTGTCAGTAAGCCTAGCAGATAGATAGTGATATATAATGAAATGAGGTACAAAGAATATATATATAAATGAATGTTAAACTACGCATGCTCAATGAATATTTTGTGGGTTAATAAAAACTGTTTACGCCATGTTTGGGACATTCAGTCATGGGATGACCCTTGATTGGATCTCTGCATGCAGACTGAGACTGTTTGGAATAAATTGGATCTGTTTGGAAATTTTCACAAATGCCTCACTTGCATAATTGGTTGTGAATGGGTTAATTGACCCTTTGTTTACCGTAACAAGATGGAGACCCTGACAGACCTTGGTGCGGCTGGAGGACCTGTCCCTGGTCAGATTGTGCCCCACTGAGGACATCAAACCCGGCAAGAAGTTTGGACAGTGGGGAGAGAGAGAGAGAGAGAGAGAGAGGAGGCAGAGTTCAAGAGGTGAGTGACAATTCAATCATTAATCCTATGTTTGTGGGTTAAGCTTTACCCCAGAGGTTTGTTTCTGACTTGCATTGCCAGCTTTGAAGGAGGCTTCAGTTGCTTCAGAAATTCAAATGGAGAGTTTCCCTCCAAAACCAACTGCCTTGTCCTCTCCTTCCTCCAAGATCCACTCAGACTGAAGGGATCAGAGAGGATTAACAAAAGGATGTTCCAGGTGCAGGGAGTCTCCTTTTGCCCCATCGTTCCCTAGTCTGGAGGTTTCACCCACCCCTTGGGGAGAATTTGGCCAAGATATTTATTTATTCTGCTTGCCTCTTTAAAAGAAGAGGCAAAGCTGGAACTGAAAGTGCAGCAGCCATTTTGATTAAGGGCAGCAAGGCAGAAGAGGAAAGGCCTGTTGCTGCTTCTGCTAACTAATATGCCTTTTGTACAACAAAGGAAAATAATGGTTATAGTTCACGCCTCAAAAGAGGAATGTGATCTGAAAAAGAAAGAAATAAAGAGTTAAAAACAAAATAAATATAAAGATGAGGGCCTTTCAGTACTTCCTGAAAGCTCCTGAAATCTGTTAGACTTTTGGGGACTGATGATCTTTCATTATTATTGTATTTGTTTATTATTATTATTATTGTGCTTGTTTTATGGTATTATTATTATATAAAACAATTTATATACTGGAGTTTAATGTCAGCTAACCAGCTGAAGCTAGAAGATGATCCATCCTGATCTTCCTTAGGGGAAGGACTTTCCTCCTCCCTCCAAACCTGGGCCTTCAACACCAGATATACTATTTCATGCATATTTTATGAAGGTAAATAAGGCCTCCATAATTGTTATTGTGAGACCAAATCCAATGGCTGGTATGTATGTATGTATGTATGTATGTATATAGTTACAACTCACCTCAGTTTGTCATGGGAATCAACAGATCCCACTTGTGGCTGCCAGAGTTTATGCTCAATGAGAGGTGTCTCTGCTATTTCCGTTTTTGCTAGAGGTAAAGGTGTGTGACTTAGACCACTTGTTTAAAAAACAAACACTTGAAGTCAAAATAAAGTTCTGCCAGGGCATTAACAATGGTTAAAGGTAGTGGCTATTTCTGGAGACATTAGCCTAAATGAGACTGGATGGAATCCAAGACTACATCAGGTACAGTTCCAGTTCAAGGACAGACTTGACTAAAGAACTGAACTTACACATAAATGCCCATTACAAACAAAACCTAAGATTTCCACCTCTTACTGGGGACAAATTGTTTGGAATAAAGCCTCTTGACTGAGACTAACAATAAGAAGACCTTACCATATTTTATGAAAGAAAGAAAGAAAGAAAGAAAGAAAGAAAGAAAGAAAGGGCTATTTTCTACAGTACATTCCTCAAATGCAGAATGACAACAGGGTCCCAGCCTTCCTATATTGCCTAACTATGACACTGGGGAGTCTTTGGAGACAAAGAGAGCTCTGATGCAGAGAATCCATCTGCTGACAGGCTACTTCTGACCGACCGTTATGCAGTGTTACTACACAGTGCGGTTAAGATCTTGGAATAATATTTTTGAGGCCACCCCTCCACTCCAATGAGTCTACTATGGACTGTCCTGATTTGCCACAAGACAAAGGTGGCCTTTCTTAGACCAGGGCCTTCAGTACTAGAGACACTCTCCAGAGCTGTCTTCACGAAGGTGTCAGAAAAGAGTGGGTTGAACCTGCCACATTACACCTAAATTCTATGTCTGTTAATAAGCTTCATCAATTACCTTGATAGGTAATAGCAAAACTACAAATCTAATAGATAGATAACTCAATATAAGCCCTAGTTTCTCTCCCATTTATACTTAAATTGGAGAAGACACGCATTTCCTCTCTCTTTCACACACATACATATATATATGTATATATACATGCACTAAGGAAAGATCAGATGTGGTGCTTCAAAGGTCATAAACAGCATCCTCCTTGGCAATTAGGGCTGCTTCAGCTATTTCATTATCTTAAGGGCCTACCTTATGTTGGCTAAAGATTTTATGAGAAACCCTCATCATAATCAGGTTAACATAAAATTATATCAAGGCAATCTACAAGTTACTCAAAATGGCCGTTTTCTCGGTGGATGCCAGGCCAGATGAATTACACTTTGGCAAACAATCAGCCTCTACATTGGTCAAAAGGCAGATTTTAAATAAAAACAATTAAATAAACAAACCCACTGGCATGTGGATGCCTGTTTTAAACAAAATTTGTTAAACATGCCCTCTATTCCATCATCCAAAGCATTTATAAAGATGTTGGACACTAGGCTTAGGACAGAACCGTGAGCTACCCAACTACTCGCTTCTCTCTATGATGAAGAGGAACCATTGGTGAACACTCTAGGTTCAGTCTGTCAGACGATTACAAATCCATTTATCATCTTTGGAAATGAGATGGCTGATAGCACAGAGAAGGACTTATTGTGTTGTAGAACTTTTGTAAACACCTAACCATTGTCAAAAGAAAATAATCCTTTTTTGATGTAAGGCAGAGATGGAAACTTATGGACCTCCAATTATTGTCAGACTGCAACTCCCATCACCCTTAGCCATTGATGGAAAGTAATGGATGGGGGGGGGGGGGGGAAGGTTTTAACTTCACAGGAAGGAGCATGAATAAATAAAAAAATATATGCACTGAAGGAGATGAACCTAAAAAGATGCTGGAAAATGTTTTATTTGCTTTCCAGTTTCTTCAAACTGTCTGGCTTGTATCCAGTCTTAATCATACTTAGACTAATGAGGAGTGACTATATGTTCAATTGAGTTCAGTAAGTCTACTCTATCTGTGGGTAAACTTGGATCTAATATTTAGTTTTTAAATTTACAATCACAAAAAAAGGGAAGAAAAATCCCACCCTTGCCTTGTTTGCTCAAGTTTTAATGGTGGGATGGAAAACTTCTGGCTAAAAACTTTGGAATGCAATTCCCATCAGCCCTCACTGCTAGATGTGGTTGAAGTCTAAATACATCTGGACAGTGACAATATGCCATTCCTGCTTTAAAGGCTAAGCCTTCAAATTAATCGGAACAGAACAGGTTCATTTAAGACTCATAAACATACAGTTTTTTTATTTATTCCAGTTTACTCAATTAGGTTCCAGGTACATTTTCAGCAGCTACCAGATATCCATTAGGTCATTTACTTGTGCCTTCCCAGCTTGATATTGCTATGTTAACTTATCCATGATTTTCAGATCAACTTCACTCCTTATTTTATTCATCTAGTACCTTCTTTCATAAATTAAACACGTTTCCATGTAGGTACTATTTCCAGGTGTGCTTCTATCACAAAATTAAAGATTAATTTCTTATAGAAGCAGCTTGTGTCCCTATCACCTATATAACCCAATCACATTGTAATGGATTATAGTCCAGTTTATCTAATCATACTTCAATTTCTTAATGCATCCGTCATGTTTTTAATCTAATACTCTTCCCACCAGATGCAAGGGGGAAAAAACGTTCCTGGTGTATAATTCAAATATTTCATCATAAAATGTAACACACTCAGATTATATATAGCCACAGCCTGTCATTTAAAACAAAATTTTCTATCCAAGAACTTCTGAGACCATAGTGGGAACCTATATTGAACAAGACTAATTTTGAAAAAGAAACTCTTAAAACCACACGTGGATACCGATTCTGTGTTTCTGGATCCAGAGCCAAACTGTAACAACTGCTCAACAGACAGACTGCTATCAGCAGATTTGGGGTGAATTTCAGGTTTGCTGGTACAGTACCAACAACTTTTGCTGGGGTGGAACCTGCTCACGACAACGTAATGACACAGAATGTCAAATGAGAAAGAAAGAGAAAGACTGTCAAATGGGTGTGAGGGGAAATAAAATGGTGGGAAAGAACGGAGGAGGAACAGGCTCAGAGATCTAAAAGGGGTAGAAAGAAACTAATGGTCTAGACCAGTGGTGTCCCCACCTGATGCAGGGGAGATGCTGAGGAGGGTGACAGCCAAAAGGGCACCCTTGGCCTCTCACCACCACAATGAAGCCAGAAGGAGGGCCTGACCATAACCAGGTGTCACCCCTCTTATGGGATGTCACCTGGTGTGGCCCACACACACCCCCCCCATCCCCAGTGATGCTACTCGTCTAGACTGATTTGCATGTCTCCCAAAAGTTACTTTTTACTATGTTTTTAAACATGTTAACCTCCCTTTTTTGGGGGGGGAGGGGTTACAGTTGTTTTCCTTTTTACCCTCCTTATTTGGAGAAACTTCCACTTTTTAATGGAATTTAACCAGAAGGGAATTAAAGAGCATGCAAAGAATCTAGCAGCCAGACAAATCAGGTTGACATACTGAATCATGGGGATTATTGCTTGCCCGTAGAGAATCATTGGAAATTGCTTGCCCATAGAGAATTATGGGGATTATTGCTTGCCCATAGGAAATCATTGGGATTATTTGCCCATAGAGAATCATGGGGATTATTGCTTGCCCATAGGGAATAGTGGACATTGCTTGCCCATGGAGAATCATGGGGATTATTGCTTACCCATAGAGAATCATTGGAGATTGCTTCCCCTTAGAGAAGGACAGGTTGCTTACCTGTAACTGTAGTTCTTCGAGTGGTCATCTGCGAATTCACACAAATGGGTTATTCTGCGCCTGCACAACTATCTTTGGAACCTTCTTGGAGATTTCAAATGTGTTTTGGCGGTAGCTCTGCCCAGCCTCCAACTGCCTATATTAGCCGGTTTTCAGCTGAAACCCTCAGTTCCATGGACGCCGCAGCAGCATCTGAGGACCGAAGGAGAGGCAGGGCACAACTATGAGGGGCGGATGGGCTGGATTGGTGTAAATTCGCAGATGATCACTCGAAGAACTACAGTTACACGTAAGCAACCTGTCCTTCTTCTTCGTGGTCTCTGCGAATCACACAAATGGGTTAGACTAGCAAGCTTAGGTCAACGGAGGAGAGAGTGCCATGCCACACAGAACGGCATATTGACCCCAAATAGAATCCGCAGTCGGGAAACCAAGGCCAAGGGCCTGCAGACATGGGGACACACAGTCCCGTTGGTATAACGACTCTACAGAGTTGTGTAGAAAACCCAATACTGAGACATAGTGGAACAGTTACCAATGCAGGTGGAACATGCCCATTGGTAGAAAACAGGCTTGCCAGCTAACCGTATGTCGCACAGACTGTATATAGACTTTGATGGTCCATATTAAATGGCAGGTGTAAAACTAAGGGCAGGGAAAAAAGCCCCGACCAGACTTGTTGGTAATGGAGATTATACCAAAATTATTGAATAGGTAAGCGACGTGGAATCAATGAATCTCGCTAATGTGAGCAGCTCCTGGAAGATAGCAAGCAAAAAGGTCTGGTATACAGACATTGTCTAATCCAAGGTGGATTGAATCCAACAGGAAGGGCAAAGGGCTCAATGTGAGGCTGTACAGGCCGGGATGTTGGTATCCAGGAAGACGGGCTTACAGAGCCTCAGACTTGAGGTGTGTCATCAAAGAATCTTGAAATTAGGAAAAGGGCAGTGACCTGATAAAGCCTCCAGAAGCCATGAGTTGGAGATTATGGCAGTGACAGACACAGCCTTAGAATTGTAAAGAGTCTAGGGCTAAATGCCACCTTTCCAGGGTATGAAGAAGACCATCTGTGGTTGGGAAGTCCATCCATAGAGAGAGAGCCTAATAACATCAAAGTTCCAGCAGTGATTTCTGGAACAAATATTTTCTCATTAAGTCCCAACAAATTCCTGCCAAGAAAGAAAAGTGAGAAGATTGCAAAATCCAATTGTCGTGACACATAAGGCAAGCTGCATTGAAGCGTAATGTTCAATGCTATCAGCCTGAAGCATGCAGATCTTGGTGAACATGAGAACCAAAAAAACAGTGGCTAGTATGATGCCAATAGGACTAGTCACAGCATTGTAGAAGTGAAGGGATACCAATAGGACTAGTCACAGCATTGTAGAAGTGAAGGGGTACCCTGTGGGGGCAGCATCCCATAACGTGATATCCCGTAGAAGCTGTATCAAGGATATCACAACATGGCAAGAAAAGCCAGAACTGATAGGCGAACAGTATAGCAGGAGTGACCTGGTGTCAATCCATCATGTATGGGTCCTAGGAACAAACCTGTTCAGAGCAGTGGAGCCACAAAGTCCCCTTCTAGCCAGGTGTTACAAAACACCAGGCAATATGACAGAAATCATCATAACGTTCTCCCTAATGCTTAAGAGGCACGACTCAAGCTGAAGCATTAATCCACTGCAATATGCCACTCTGAATAGAAGGGGTTTTGGAGACCGTATAGCAGTGGCTCAAACCCCTTATCGTATAGTTCGAGCACATGTAATGAAGCATTAAGTACACTGTGATGGGGCATAGCAATTAGGCAGAGTGCAGGACTCTCTTAGGGGAGAGAAGCCCCAGGAAATGTGCAGAATGCATGGTTAGCCTTGGCACGGTTGCAGGTGGAGGTCTGAAATATCACCTCACCAATTTGACGCCGTGGACCAGAGGTTCAGGAGAAATAGGATGGTATGGCATCAGTCGGCCAGGAGAGATGGGACAGGCATGCAAATCTCAAGACCTTCAAGTATCCACAGGGTGGACAAATCTTTAAATGGAGGCTCGAAAAGGGATGTCTCCAGAGGGCAATCCTGCCCAGATCAGAAAATGGAATTGAATTGTCGCAGTTGTTTGCCACCCGTTGCAAGGAAGAGAGTGGCCTCGACAAGAACCCCTTGGAAGGGGCCTGGGAAATAGACATGCGTTTCTCATCATATCTAGTGGCCCTTGATAAGAGGCATCAACTGCCTTAGATGACACTCACACCAGGAAGTGGTAAAACCTTTCCATGTGAATGATGGCCTCTGAGCGATGGTATCAAGGCCTCCCACAGTGGAAAAAGAGGATCACAATTGAGCTGGTACCGGGGGCATAATGGAAGACATCCCTAGGTATGGAGGGAACAAACCAAATTATGAGATTTGATTGTGCAGTCTTGAAACTGTTCATATGGTGAAGCATTACCTGTAATCATAGTGAACAGGCTGTACTCCCAAATTTTACCAAGGCCAACTCAGAAGTGAAACTTGGATGTCTACAAAAAGTGACATTCAGTCGTTCTGCTTGAGAGGAAGGACATTGTCATAAATTGTAACATGAGAATGGTGATATCCTCCCTCAGTATGGGGGGAGCACCATGTTCCCCCAAATCAGTTATATATATGGATAGCCGTTGTGCCGGCTCTCGGACCTGAATCAGGGGGCCCAGGGCCAGTGGTGTACCTCATGGTCCCATGAGTGATTGCTGATAGGTGACCTCGGTACAGAGGAAACAACTACGGCTTTGAACCCAGACCAACATGTGCCACACTGGCTGTTAGGAACAGTTAATCACGGCCACTGAACGCACCCAGTGGTGGCAAGGAGTATGCGGCAGTAACAATAACGGCCCTCAGAAATTGAAAGGGTAGCTGCATTCGAATCCTTTTATGCAGCTCAAAACGGTGCCGATGTTGGGCCCTTAATATTCGTCTTCTCAAGGAGAGTCAGGACGAAATGAGCGATACCATGGTGGTAATATGGTTATACTCAATAATCAGGGAAGGTGCATGGACTATCGATCGCCTGCAGGTCAACCTGGGACACCCTGGACAGCCAGGGACTGACGAGCGTTGAAGCAGGGATGCAAGGCAACAAGCTTGATCCTGAGAACAGTCAGGGACCAACAATGAGAGAGGTAGGCAGTGAGCCAACCAGTTTCAAATGTGGAGCATCGAGGAGGACCAAAGCATGGCTAGGAGTCAATTGGTTTGACCCTGGAGAGTCAGGGACCAACGAGAGTTGAAGTTGGGCTACAAGCCAACCTGTATTAGTCCTGAAAGTCAGGGACTGATGAAGATCGAAGCCCAGTATCCAGCCAATTACTTTGACTCAGAGTCAGGGACCGATGCAGATCGACATCAGGCCATAAGACAACCAGTATGACTCCAGAGAGTCAGAGACCAATGCGGATCGAATTCAGGCTGCCATCCAGTCGGTACATGACCGATAAAACTCAAAGCCAGGCTGCCAGGCAATCAATTTGACTCCGGAAAGACAGGGAGCAATGAGGGTTGAAGTCAGGCTGCAAGTCAAGCAGTATGACCCCAGAGAGTCCGGGACCAATGAGGATCCATATTAGACTGCCAGCCAAATAGTTTGACCCAAAAGGGTAAGAGATCGATGAAGATCCAAGTTCTGCAGCCAGCTAAATGGTTTACTTGGAGAGTCAGGGACCAACGATGCTCAAAGCTGGGCTATACGCCAATCAGTATGACTGAGAGAGTCAGCAACCAACGATGATCATTGCGGGATTTTTCCAGGATATTCATGGGATAAATGCCCAATCTCTTTCGTATAATAAACTCCTAAGCCATGGAGTGTCCCTTCTCGTATTGTTTATTGGGAACCAGAAGTGGCTTAGCAACTCAAAGGCCAACACATTTCCAGGACATGTCTTACAAGTTGAGAAGAGTAGGGCAATCTGGATTTGTAGGACAGCTATGTGGAGGACACATCCCTCCCATCATTTGTAGGGCCCCGGCCCAAATTTCTACGACACGCCCCACATTGCCACAGCAGGGTATAATTCATGACTGTGTCCCTCTGAACAGATCTTTTCTTGGTCCTCCATTTGTTTTTGACTTCGATTTCCAGAAACCCTAGCTACCGTACCTTGCTCAAGAGTCAGGAGTTGTGGGAGGTGAGGTTCAAAACATCTGGAGGTCCAAAGTCTGGGAATGGCTGACTTGTAAGACAGAGAGTTTTCCAACTCTAATTGCTCAGTGGGAACGAGAATGGGCTGATGAACAGAAAGACCAACACATTTCCAGGATATGTCCTAAAAGTGGAGAAGAGTAGGGCAATCTCGATTTTCAGCACAGCCATGTGGCGGAAAAGTGGAGGCAGCCCAGGATTTGTAGGACCCCTGTCCTACATTTTCAGGACCTGAGCTTAATTTCCAGGTCACATCTCACATTTCCATAATAGAGTAAAATTCATGATCGTGTTCCTCTACACACATCTTGCCGTATTCCTCCAGGCGCTATGACTCGAACTCCCAGAGTCTCCAGCTAGCTTGGCTCCGCTTTGACAGAGGAGCAGGCTATAAATAAATAATGTTTGGGTATGGCTGAGTTCTATGTCACAGAGTCTCCCAAGATTTGTCGGTTTGTGGGAAGCAGAATGGGGCTAGGGACTGAAAGGCCAAAGCAGGAGAGATGGCAGAATTGTCGGAGCCATCCTCCATTGCCAGCAGCCGTCCTCCATGTTCAGGTGGCATCCTTGATCTCCAGGAAAGGTCCCCCATGTAGACAGTAGGTTTCGTTTGTTGTAGAGCAGCAAATTTCTAGGGCTTGTGCTGATGAATGCGTTTTGAGGAGATGCCTGACTGTGTGGGATGTGTGTCAGATTTATAGGGCAGTGGTAGAGGCAGATGAGATTGCAAGGGGGTATGTTTGGAAGTTTGTAGGATGGTCCTGCATTGGAGGCTGGTTTTTCGTAGGGTAATGAATATCTGTAGGAAGTCCTCCATGTGGAGGCTGGCTCTACATAGGACGAAGCAGGCTTGAAGGACAGTCTACATGTGGAGGACGGTCCTACGTATGAGATTTCAGATTTGTAGGAAAGTCCTACATGTGGAGGACAGTCCTATGTCGGACATCTGAGATTTGGAGCACAGTCCTACATTTGTAGGGCAGCCCTACATTTGGAGGACGGTCCTACATTTAGAGGGCGGTCCTACATTCGGAGGGCGGTCCTATATTTGGAGGATGGTCCTACATTTGGAGGACAGTCCTACATTTGGAGGACAGTCCTACATTTGGAGGACAGTCCTACGTAGGACATTTCAGTTTCTTAGGACAGCACTACATGTGGAGAACAGTCCTACGTAGCACAATCTAGATTTGTAGGAAAGACCTACATGTGGGGGATGGTTTGTAGGGCTGTCGTACATTTGGAAGATTGTAAGACAGGCCTATATGTGGAAGATGTCCTAACTAGGGCAATCCAGGTTTTTAGGAGAGTTCTACATGTTGAGGACAGTCCTTCGTAGGAAAACACAGTTTTGCAAGGCACTTTTACATGTGGAGTACAGTCCTACATACGGTGATCCAGGTTTGTAGGACGGCCCTACATGTGGAGAGTGGTCCCGTGTAGGACAATTCAGATTTGGAGGAGAGTATGACACAGGAGTCCTACGCAGGAGCAGCCAGAGTTGTAGGACAGTCCTACTTGTGGGACACGAGCCTCTATGAGCCAAACCACAGTTGTACTACACCCCAAGAGGTCCGGCACAGTACAACGCAATAAATCCTTTTTTCTAGGAATGTCTTAAAACTCCATTACATTTCGGAAACCTAGATATCTACCACAGCCATGTGGAGGACACAGCCTACAGATGGAGGCTGCCCTCCACGTTTGCAGAACCCGACCCAAATTTCCAGCATATCTCCACCATTCCCAAAAGAAAATAGGATTCATTATTTCCTCTTTCCTTGCTTCTCTAGGTGGTTTAAATTTAACTCCCAGAAGTCCTAGGTAACTTGGACAAGCGCCAGCGGTTGTGGAACCTAAAGCCCTAAACATTTTGAGGGCCAAATTTTGGGAAGGGCTTACTTCTCACTGAGAGAGTCTCCCAACTCTTCTTGGTTAGTCAGAACCAGAATCGGTCTATCGACTCAAAGGCCGACACATTTCCTGTACGTGTTCCAGAAGTACAGAAGAGTAGTGCAATCTAGATTTGTAGGACAGTCATCTGGAGGACACATCCTACGGGTGGCATCTGCCCTGCATTTGTAGGGCCCCAGTCCTACCTTTCTAGGACCCGACCTATATTTCCAGGACACGTCCCACATTGCCACAGTAGAGTAGAAATCATTATTCTGTTCCTCTGAATAGATCTTTCTGTGCTCCTCCTGGTATTTTCGATTTCAAATACTGGAAGCCATAGGTAGCTTGTTCGTGACGTTCAAAACCTCTGGGGGTCTAAAATTTGGGAATGGCTGACTTCGAAGGCCTTTATCACACTGGGGCTAATTTTGGCATTAAAAAGAGATTAAAGTCCATTGAAATCATACCGGAAATAAAGCGAAAATGGAGAGTCATTGTGCGAATGGTCACTACACGCAATTGTGGAGATAAAGCGGTGGGAAATGATTTTGTCACTCAAATCCACAAAGGAAAGAGATGTGTGTTAATGCTTCTTTGTGTCCTCTTGAATGGAAGCTTTGTACGGCGTCATGTGAAATAGTTTCATGTAATCACGGGATTTTTCCAGGATATTCATGGGATAAATGCCCAATCTCTTTCGTATGATCAACTCCTAAGCCATGGAGTGTCCCTTCTCGTATTGTTTATTGGGAACCAGAAGTGGCTTAGCAACTCAAAGGCCAACACATTTCCAGGACATGTCTTACAAGTTGAGAAGAGTAGGGCAATCTGGATTTGTAGGAGAGCTATGTGGAGGACACATCCCTCCCATCATTTGTTGGGCCCCGGCCCAAATTTCTACGACACGCCCCACATTGCCACAGCAGGGTATAATTCATGACTGTTTCCCTCTGAACAGATCTTTTCTTGGTCCTCCATTTGTTTTTGACTTCGTTTTCCAGAAACCCTAGCTACCGTACCTTGCTCAAGAGTCAGGAGTTGTGGGAGGTGAGGTTCAAAACATCTGGAGGTCCAAAGTCTGGGAATGGCTGACTTGTAAGACAGAGAGTTTTCCAACTCTAATTGCTCAGTGGGAACGAGAATGGGCTGATGAACAGAAAGACCAACACATTTCCAGGATATGTCCTACAAGTGGAGAAGAGTAGGGCAATCTCGATTTTCAGCACAGCCATGTGGCGGAAAAGTGGAGGCAGCCCAGGAATGTAGGACCCCTGTCCTACATTTTCAGGACCTGAGCTTAATTTCCAGGTCACATCTCACATTTCCATAATAGAGTAAAATTCATGATCGTGTTCCTCTACACACATCTTGCCGTATTCCTCCAGGCGCTATGACTTGAACTCCCAGAGTCCCCAGCTAGCTTGGTTCCGCTTTGACAGAGGAGCAGGCTATAAATAAATCATGTTTGGGTATGGCTGAGTTCTATGTCACAGAGTCTCCCAAGATTTGTCGGTTTGTGGGAAGCAGAATGGGGCTAGGGACTGAAAGGCCAAAGCAGGAGAGATGGCAGAATTGTCGGAGCCATCCTCCATTGCCAGCAGCCGTCCTCCATATTCAGGTGGCATCCTTGATCTCCAGGAAAGGTCCCGCATGTAGACAGTAGGTTTCGTTTGTTGTAGAGCAGCAAATTTCTAGGGCTTGCCCTGATGAATGTGTTTTGAGGAGATGCCTGAATGTGTGGGATGCGTGTCAGATTTGTAGGGCAGTGGTAGAGGCAGATGAGATTGCAAGGGGGTATGTTTGGAAATTTGTAGGATGGTCCTGCATTGGAGGCTGGTTTTTCGTAGGGGAATGAATATGTGTAGGAAGTCCTCGATGTGGAGGCTGGCTCTACATAGGACAAAGTAGGCTTGTAGGACAGTCCTGCATGTGGAGGACGGTCCTACGTATGAGATTTCAGATTTGTAGGAAAGTCCTACATGTGGAGGACAGTCCTATGTCGGACATCTGAGATTTGGAGCACAGCCCTACATTTGTAGGGCAGCCCTACATTTTTAGGGCGGTCCTGCATTTGTAGGACGGCCCTACATTTGGAGGACAGTCCTACATTTGGAGGACGGTCCTACATTTGTAGGAGGTCCTACATTTGGAGGACAATCCTACATTTGGAGGATAGTCCTACATTTGGAGGACAGTCCTACATTTGGAGGACAGTCCTACATTTGTCGGACGGTCCTACATTTGGAGGACGGTCCTACATTTGGAGGACGGTCCTGCATTTGTAGGGCGGCCCTACATTTGGAGGACAGTCCTACATATGGAGGACGGTCCTACATTTGGAGGGCGGTCCTACATTTGGAGGACGGTCCTGCATTTGGAGGACGGTCCTGCATTTGGAGGACGGTCCTACGTAGGACATTTCAGGTTTGTAGGACAGTCCTACATGTGGAGGACAGTCCTGCGAAGGACATTTCAGTTTCTTCAGACAGCACTACATGTGGAGAACAGTCCTACGTAGCACAATCTAGATTTGTAGGAAAGACCTACATGTGGGGCATGGTTTGTAGGGCTGTCGTACATTTGGAAGATTTTAAGACAGGCCTATATGTGGAAGATGTCCTAACTAGGGCAATCCAGGTTTTTAGGAGAGTTCTACATGTTGAGGACAGTCCTTCGTAGGAAAACACAGTTTTGGAAGGCACTTTTACATGTGGAGTACAGTCCTACATACTGTGATCCAGGTTTGTAGGACGGCCCTACATGTGGAGAGTGGTCCTTTGTAGGACATTTCAGATTTGGAGGAGAGTACGACACAGGAGTCCTACGCAGGAGCAGCCAGAGTTGTAGGACAGTCCTACTTGTGGGAGACGAACCTCTATGAGGCAAACCACAGTTGTACTACACCCCAAGAAGTCCGGCACAGTCCAACGCAACAAACTTTTTTCTAGGAATGTCTTACAACTCCATTACATTTCGGAAACCTAGATTTCTACCACAGCCATGTGGAGGACACAGCCTACAGATGGAGGCTGCCCTCCACGTTTGCAGAACCCGATCCAAATTTCCAGCATATCTCCACCATTCCCAACAGAAAATAGGATTCATTATTTCCTCTTTCCTTGCTTCTCTAGGTGGTTTAAACTTCAACTCCCAGAAGTCCTAGGTAACTTGGACAAGCGCCAGCGGTTGTGGAACCTAAAGCCCTAAACATTTTGAGGGCCAAATTTTGGGAAGGGCTTACTTCTCTGAGAGAGTCTCCTAACTCTTCTTGGTTAGTCAGAACCAGAATCGGTCTATCGACTCAAAGGCCGACACATTTCCTGTACGTGTTCCAGAAGTACAGAAGAGTAGTGCAATCTAGATTTGTAGGACAGTCATCTGGAGGACACATCCTACGGGTGGCATCTGCCCTGCATTTGTAGGGCCCCAGTCCTACCTTTCTAGGACCCGACCTATATTTCCAGGACACGTCCCACATTGCCACAGTAGAGTAGAAATCATTATTCTGTTCCTCTGAATAGATCTTTCTGTGGTCCTCCTGGTATTTTCGATTTCAAATTTTGGAAGCCATAGGTAGCTTGTTCGTGACGTTCAAAACCTCTGGAGGTCTAAAATTTGGGAATGGCTGACTTCGAAGGCCTTTATCACACTGGGGCTAATTTTGGCATTAAAGAGAGATTAAAGTCCATTGAAATCATACCGGAAATAAAGCGAAAATGGAGAGTCATTGCGCGAATGGTCACTACACGCAATTGTGGAGATAAAGCGGTGGGAAATGCATTGTCACTCAAATCCCCAAAGGAAAGAGATGTGTGTTAATGCTTCTTTGTGACCTCTTGAATGGAAGCTTTGTACGGCGTCATGTGAAATAGTTTCATGTAATCACGGGATTTTTCCAGGATATTCATGGGATAAATGCCCAATCTCTTTCGTATAATAAACTCCTAAGCCATGGAGTGTCCCTTCTCGTATTGTTTATTGGGAACCAGAAGTGGCTTAGCAACTCAAAGGCCAACACATTTCCAGGACATGTCTTACAAGTTGAGAAGAGTAGGGCAATCTGGATTTGTAGGACAGCTATGTGGAGGACACATCCCTCCCATCATTTGTAGGGCCCCGGCCCAAATTTCTACGACACGCCCCACATTGCCACAGCAGGGTATAATTCATGACTGTGTCCCTCTGAACAGATCTTTTCTTGGTCCTCCATTTGTTTTTGACTTCGATTTCCAGAAACCCTAGCTACCGTACCTTGCTCAAGAGTCAGGAGTTGTGGGAGGTGAGGTTCAAAACATCTGGAGGTCCAAAGTCTGGGAATGGCTGACTTGTAAGACAGAGAGTTTTCCAACTCTAATTGCTCAGTGGGAACGAGAATGGGCTCATGAACAGAAAGACCAACACATTTCCAGGATATGTCCTACAAGTGGAGAAGAGTAGGGCAATCTCGATTTTCAGCACAGCCATGTGGCGGAAAAGTGGAGGCAGCCCAGGATTTGTTGGACCCCTGTCCAACATTTTCAGGACCTGAGCTTAATTTCCAGGTCACATCTCACATTTCCATAATAGAGTAAAATTCATGATCGTGTTCCTCTACACACATCTTGCCGTGTTCCTCCAGGCGCTATGACTTGAACTCCCAGAGTCCCCAGCTAGCTTGGCTCCGCTTTGACAGAGGAGCAGGCTATAAATAAATCATGTTTGGGTATGGCTGAGTTCTATGTCACTAAGTCTCCCAAGATTTGTCGGTTTGTGGGAAGCAGAATGGGGCTAGGGACTGAAAGGCCAAAGCAGGAGAGATGGCAGAATTGTCGGAGCCATCCTCCATTGCCAGCAGCCGTCCTCCATATTCAGGTGGCATCCTTGATCTCCAGGAAAGGTTCCCCCATGTACACAGTAGGTTTCGTTTGTTGTAGAGCAGCAAATTTCTAGGGCTTGCTCTGATGAATGTGTTTTGAGGAGATGCCTGAATGTGTGGGATGCGTGTCAGATTTGTAGGGCAGTGGTAGAGGCAGATGAGATTGCAAGGGGGTATGTTTGGAAGTTTGTAGGATGGTCCTGCATTGGAGGCTGGTTTTTCGTAGGGGAATGAATATCTGTAGGAAGTCCTCCATGGGGAGGGTGGCTCTACATAGGACAAAGTAGGCTTGAAGGACAGTCCTACATGTGGAGGACGGTCCTAGGTATGAGATTTCAGATTTGTAGGAAAGTCCTACATGTGGAGGACAGTCCTATGTCAGACATTTCAGATTTGGAGCACAGTCCTACATTTGTAGGGCAGCCCTACATTTGGAGGATGGTCCTACATTTGGAGGATGGTCCTACATTTGGAGGACAGTCCTACATTTGGAGGACGGTCCTACATTTGTAGGAGGTCCTACATTTGGAGGACAATCCTACATTTGGAGGATAGTCCTACATTTGGAGGACAGTCCTACATTTGGAGGACAGTCCTACATTTGTCGGACGGTCCTACATTTGGAGGACGGTCCTACATTTGGAGGACGGTCCTACATTTGTAGGGCGGCCCTACATTTGGAGGACAGTCCTACATATGGAGGACGGTCCTACATTTGGAGGGCGGTCCTACATTTGGAGGACGGTCCTGCATTTGGAGGACGGTCCTGCATTTGGAGGACGGTCCTACGTAGGACATTTCAGGTTTGTAGGACAGTCCTACATGTGGAGGACAGTCCTGCGAAGGACATTTCAGTTTCTTCAGACAGCACTACATGTGGAGAACAGTCCTACGTAGCACAATCTAGATTTGTAGGAAAGACCTACATGTGGGGCATGGTTTGTAGGGCTGTCGTACATTTGGAAGATTTTAAGACAGGCCTATATGTGGAAGATGTCCTAACTAGGGCAATCCAGGTTTTTAGGAGAGTTCTACATGTTGAGGACAGTCCTTCGTAGGAAAACACAGTTTTGGAAGGCACTTTTACATGTGGAGTACAGTCCTACATACTGTGATCCAGGTTTGTAGGACGGCCCTACATGTGGAGAGTGGTCCTTTGTAGGACATTTCAGATTTGGAGGAGAGTACGACACAGGAGTCCTACGCAGGAGCAGCCAGAGTTGTAGGACAGTCCTACTTGTGGGAGACGAACCTCTATGAGGCAAACCACAGTTGTACTACACCCCAAGAAGTCCGGCACAGACCAACGCAACAAAATCCTTTTTTCTAGGAATGTCTTACAACTCCATTACATTTCGGAAACCTAGATTTCTACCACAGCCATGTGGAGGACACAGCCTACAGATGGAGGCTGCCCTCCACGTTTGCAGAACCCAACTCAAATTACCAGCATATCTCCACCATTCCCAAAAGAAAATAGGATTCATTATTTCCTCTTTCCTTGCTTCTCTAGGTGGTTTAAACTTCAACTCCCAGAAGTCCTAGGTAACTTGGACAAGCGCCAGCGGTTGTGGAACCTAAAGCCCTAAACATTTTGAGGGCCAAATTTTGGGAAGGGCTTACTTCTCTGAGAGAGTCTCCTAACTCTTCTTGGTTAGTCAGAACCAGAATCGGTCTATCGACTCAAAGGCCGACACATTTCCTGTACGTGTTCCAGAAGTACAGAAGAGTAGTGCAATCTAGATTTGTAGGACAGTCATCTGGAGGACACATCCTACGGGTGGCATCTGCCCTGCATTTGTAGGGCCCCAGTCCTACCTTTCTAGGACCCGACCTATATTTCCAGGACACGTCCCACATTGCCACAGTAGAGTAGAAATCATTATTCTGTTCCTCTGAATAGATCTTTCTGTGCTCCTCCTGGTATTTTCGATTTCAAATTCTGGAAGCCATAGGTAGCTTGTTCGTGACGTTCAAAACCTCTGGAGGTCTAAAATTTGGGAATGGCTGACTTCGAAGGCCTTTATCACACTGGGGCTAATTTTGGCATTAAAAAGAGATTAAAGTCCATTGAAATCATACCGGAAATAAAGCGAAAATGGAGAGTCATTGCGCGAATGGTCACTACACGCAATTGTGGAGATAAAGCGGTGGGAAATGCATTGTCACTCAAATCCCCAAAGGAAAGAGATGTGTGTTAATGCTTCTTTGTGACCTCTTGAATGGAAGCTTTGTACGGCGTCATGTGAAATAGTTTCATGTAATCACGGGATTTTTCCAGGATATTCATGGGATAAATGCCCAATCTCTTTCGTATAATAAACTCCTAAGCCATGGAGTGTCCCTTCTCGTATTGTTTATTGGGAATCAGAAGTGGCTTAGCAACTCAAAGGCCAACACATTTCCAGGACATGTCTTACAAGTTGAGAAGAGTAGGGCAATCTGGATTTGTAGGACAGCTATGTGGAGGACACATCCCTCCCATCATTTGTAGGGCCCCGGCCCAAATTTCTACGACACGCCCCACATTGCCACAGCAGGGTATAATTCATGACTGTGTCCCTCTGAACAGATCTTTTCTTGGTCCTCCATTTGTTTTTGACTTCGATTTCCAGAAACCCTAGCTACCGTACCTTGCTCAAGAGTCAGGAGTTGTGGGAGGTGAGGTTCAAAACATCTGGAGGTCCAAAGTCTGGGAATGGCTGACTTGTAAGACAGAGAGTTTTCCAACTCTAATTGCTCAGTGGGAACGAGAATGGGCTCATGAACAGAAAGACGAACACATTTCCAGGATATGTCCTACAAGTGGAGAAGAGTAGGGCAATCTCGATTTTCAGCACAGCCATGTGGCGGAAAAGTGGAGGCAGCCCAGGATTTGTTGGACCCCTGTCCTACATTTTCAGGACCTGAGCTTAATTTCCAGGTCACATCTCACATTTCCATAATAGAGTAAAATTCATGATCGTGTTCCTCTACACACATCTTGCCGTGTTCCTCCAGGCGCTATGACTTGAACTCCCAGAGTCCCCAGCTAGCTTGGCTCCGCTTTGACAGAGGAGCAGGCTATAAATAAATCATGTTTGGGTATGGCTGAGTTCTATGTCACTAAGTCTCCCAAGATTTGTCGGTTTGTGGGAAGCAGAATGGGGCTAGGGACTGAAAGGCCAAAGCAGGAGAGATGGCAGAATTGTCGGAGCCATCCTCCATTGCCAGCAGCCGTCCTCCATATTCAGGTGGCATCCTTGATCTCCAGGAAAGGTTCCCCCATGTACACAGTAGGTTTCGTTTGTTGTAGAGCAGCAAATTTCTAGGGCTTGCTCTGATGAATGTGTTTTGAGGAGATGCCTGAATGTGTGGGATGCGTGTCAGATTTGTAGGGCAGTGGTAGAGGCAGATGAGATTGCAAGGGGGTATGTTTGGAAGTTTGTAGGATGGTCCTGCATTGGAGGCTGGTTTTTCGTAGGGGAATGAATATCTGTAGGAAGTCCTCCATGGGGAGGGTGGCTCTACATAGGACAAAGTAGGCTTGAAGGACAGTCCTACATGTGGAGGACGGTCCTAGGTATGAGATTTCAGATTTGTAGGAAAGTCCTACATGTGGAGGACAGTCCTATGTCGGACATTTCAGATTTGGAGCACAGTCCTACATTTGTAGGGCAGCCCTACATTTGGAGGATGGTCCTACATTTGGAGGATGGTCCTACATTTGGAGGACTGTCCTACGTAGGACATTTCAGGTTTGTAGGACGGTCCTACATGTGGAGGACAGTCATGCGAAGGACATTTCAGTTTCTTAGGACAGCACTACATGTGGAGAACAGTCCTACGTAGCACAATCTAGATTTGTAGGAAAGACCTACTTGTGGGGGATGACATTTCAGATTTGGAGCACTGTCCTACATTTGTAGGGCAGCCCTAAATTTGGAGGGCGGAACTACATTTGGAGGACGGTCCTACATTTGGAGGATGGCCCAATAATTGGAGGACAGTCCTACATTTGGAGGACTGAACCACATTTGGAGGACGGTCCTACATATGACGGACGGTCCTACAATTGGAGGACGGTCCTACAATTGGAGGGCAGTCCTACATTGGGAGGACAGTCCTACATTGGGAGGACGGCCTTACATTTGGAGGACGGTCCTACATTTGCAGGACGGTCCTACGTAGGACATTTCAGGTTTGTAGGACAGTCCTACATGTGGAGAACAGTCCTGCGAAGGACATTTCAGTTTCTTCAGACAGCACTACATGTGGAGAACAGTCCTACGTAGCACAATCTAGATTTGTAGGAAAGACCTACATGTGGAGGACAGTCCTATGTCGGACATCTGAGATTTGGAGCACAGTCCTACATTTGTAGGGCAGCCCTACATTTGGAGGTTGGTCCTACATTTGGAGGACGGTCCTACAATTGGAGTACGGTCCTGCAATTTGGGGGACTGTCCTACATTTGTAGGACGGTCCTACATTTGTAGGACGGTCCTACATTTAGAGGACAGCCCTACATTTGGAGGACGGTCCTACATTTGTAGGATGGTCATACATTTGGAACACAGTCCTACATTTGGAGGACAGTACTACGTAGGACATTTCAGTTTCTTCGGACAGCACTACATGTGGAGAACAGTCCTACGTAGCACAATCTAGATTTGTAGGAAAGACCTACATGTGGGGGATGGTTTGTAGGGCTGTCGTACATTTGGAAGATTGTAAGACAGGCCTATATGTTGAAGATGTCCTAACTAGGGCAATCCAGGTTTTTAGGAGAGTTGTACATGTTGAGGACAGTCCTTCGTAGGAAAACACAGTTTTGCAAGGTAGTTTTACATGTGGAGTACAGTCCTACATACGGTGATCCAGGTTTGTAGGACGGCCCTACATGTGGAGAGTGGTCCTGTGTAGGACATTTCAGATTTCGAGGAGAGTACGACACAGGAGTCCTACGCAGGAGCAGCCAGAGTTGTAGGACAGTCCTACTTGTGGGAGACGAGCCTCTATGAGGCAAACCACAGTTGTACTACAACCCAAGAAGTCCGGCACAGTCCAACGCAACAAACTTTTTTCTAGGAATGTCTTACAACTCCATTACATTTCGGAAACCCAGATTTCTACCACAGCCATGTGGAGGACACAGCCTACAGATGGAGGCTGCCCTCCACGTTTGCAGAACCCGATCCAAATTTCCAGCATATCTCCACCATTCCCAAAAGAAAATAGGATTCATTATTTCCTCTTTCCTTGCTTCTCTAGGTGGTTTAAACTTCAACTCCCAGAAGTCCTAGGTAACTTGGACAAGCGCCAGCGGTTGTGGAACCTAAAGCCCTAAACATTTTGAGGGCCAAATTTTGGGAAGGGCTTACTTCTCTGAGAGAGTCTCCTAACTCTTCTTGGTTAGTCAGAACCAGAATCGGTCTATCGACTCAAAGGCCGACACATTTCCTGTACGTGTTCCAGAAGTACAGAAGAGTAGTGCAATCTAGATTTGTAGGACAGTCATCTGGAGGACACATCCTACGGGTGGCATCTGCCCTGCATTTGTAGGGCCCCAGTCCTACCTTTCTAGGACCCGACCTATATTTCCAGGACACGTCCCACATTGCCACAGTAGAGTAGAAATCATTATTCTGTTCCTCTGAATAGATCTTTCTGTGCTCCTCCTGGTATTTTCGATTTCAAATTCTGGAAGCCATAGGTAGCTTGTTCGTGACGTTCAAAACATCTGGAGGTCTAAAATTTGGGAATGGCTGACTTCGAAGGCCTTTATCACACTGGGGCTAATTTTGGCATTAAAGAGAGATTAAAGTCCATTGAAATCATACCGGAAATAAAGCGAAAATGGAGAGTCATTGCGCGAATGGTCACTACACGCAATTGTGGAGATAAAGCGGTGGGAAATGCATTGTCACTCAAATCCCCAAAGGAAAGAGATGTGTGTTAATGCTTCTTTGTGACCTCTTGAATGGAAGCTTTGTACGGCGTCATGTGAAATAGTTTCATGTAATCACGGGATTTTTCCAGGATATTCATGGGATAAATGCCCAATCTCTTTCGTATAATAAACTCCTAAGCCATGGAGTGTCCCTTCTCGTATTGTTTATTGGGAACCAGAAGTGGCTTAGCAACTCAAAGGCCAACACATTTCCAGGACATGTCTTACAAGTTGAGAAGAGTAGGGCAATCTGGATTTGTAGGACAGCTATGTGGAGGACACATCCCTCCCATCATTTGTAGGGCCCCGGCCCAAATTTCTACGACACGCCCCACATTGCCACAGCAGGGTATAATTCATGACTGTGTCCCTCTGAACAGATCTTTTCTTGGTCCTCCATTTGTTTTTGACTTCGATTTCCAGAAACCCTAGCTACCGTACCTTGCTCAAGAGTCAGGAGTTGTGGGAGGTGAGGTTCAAAACATCTGGAGGTCCAAAGTCTGGGAATGGCTGACTTGTAAGACAGAGAGTTTTCCAAATCTAATTGCTCAGTGGGAACGAGAATGGGCTCATGAACAGAAAGACCAACACATTTCCAGGATATGTCCTACAAGTGGAGAAGAGTAGGGCAATCTCGATTTTCAGCACAGCCATGTGGCGGAAAAGTGGAGGCAGCCCAGGAATGTAGGACCCCTGTCCTACATTTTCAGGACCTGAGCTTAATTTCCAGGTCACATCTCACATTTCCATAATAGAGTAAAATTCATGATCGTGTTTCTCTACACACATCTTGCCGTATTCCTCCAGGCGCTATGACTTGAACTCCCAGAGTCCCCAGCTAGCTTGGCTCCGCTTTGACAGAGGAGCAGGCTATAAATAAATCACGTTTGGGTATGGCTGAGTTCTATGTCACAGAGTCTCCCAAGATTTGTCGGTTTGTGGGAAGCAGAATGGGGCTAGGGACTGAAAGGCCAAAGCAGGAGAGATGGCAGAATTGTCGGAGCCATCCTCCATTGCCAGCAGCCGTCCTCCATATTCAGGTGGCATCCTTGATCTCCAGGAAAGGTCCCCCATGTAGACAGTAGGTTTCGTTTGTTGTAGAGCAGCAAATTTCTAGGGCTTGCTCTGATGAATGTGTTTTGAGGAGATGCCTGAATGTGTGGGATGCGTGTCAGATTTGTAGGGCAGTGGTAGAGGCAGATGAGATTGCAAGGGGGTATGTTTGGAAATTTGTAGGATGGTCCTGCATTGGAGGCTGGTTTTTCGTAGGGGAATGAATATGTGTAGGAAGTCCTCGATGTGGAGGCTGGCTCTACATAGGACAAAGTAGGCTTGTAGGACAGTCCTGCATGTGGAGGACGGTCCTACGTATGAGATTTCAGATTTGTAGGAAAGTCCTACATGTGGAGGACAGTCCTATGTCGGACATCTGAGATTTGGAGCACAGCCCTACATTTGTAGGGCAGCCCTACATTTTTAGGGCGGTCCTGCATTTGTAGGACGGCCCTACATTTGGAGGACAGTCCTACATTTGGAGGACATCTGAGATTTGGAGCACAGCCCTACATTTGTAGGGCAGCCCTACATTTTTAGGGCGGTCCTGCATTTGTAGGACGGCCCTACATTTGGAGGACAGTCCTACATTTGGAGGACAGTCCTGCATTTGTGGGACTGTCCTACATTTGTAGGACGGTCCTACATTTGGAGGACAGTCCTACATTTCGAGGACAGTCCTACACTTGTAGGACGGTCCTACATTTGGAGGATGGCCCTACATTTGGAGGATGGCCCTACATTTGGAGGACGGCCCTACATTTGGAGGACGGTCCTACATTTGTAGGACGGTCCTACGTAGGACATTTCAGGTTTGTAGGACAGTCCTGCATGTGGAGGACAGTCCTGCGAAGGACATTTCAGTTTCTTCAGACAGCACTACATGTGGAGAACAGTCCTACGTAGCACAATCTAGATTTGTAGGAAAGACCTACATGTGGGGGATGGTTTGTAGGGCTGTCGTACATTTGGAAGATTGTAAGACAGGCCTATATGTGGAAGATGTCCTAACTAGGGCAATCCAGGTTTTTAGGAGAGTTCTACATGTTGAGGACAGTCCTTCGTAGGAAAACACAGTTTTGCAAGGCACTTTTACATGTGGAGTACAGTCCTACATACGGTGATCCAGGTTTGTAGGACGGCCCTACATGTGGAGAGTGGTCCTTTGTAGGACATTTCAGATTTGGAGGAGAGTACGACACAGGAGTCCTACGCAGGAGCAGCCAGAGTTGTAGGACAGTCCTACTTGTGGGAGACGAGCCTCTATGAGGCAAACCACAGTTGTACTACACCCCAAGAAGTCCGGCACAGACCAACGCAACAAAATCCTTTTTTCTAGGAATGTCTTACAACTCCATTACATTTCGGAAACCTAGATTTCTACCACAGCCATGTGGAGGACACAGCCTACAGATGGAGGCTGCCCTCCACGTTTGCAGAACCCGACCCAAATTACCAGCATATCTCCACCATTCCCAAAAGAAAATAGGATTCATTATTTCCTCTTTCCTTGCTTCTCTAGGTGGTTTAAACTTCAACTCCCAGAAGTCCTAGGTAATTTGGACAAGCGTCAGCGGTTGTGGAACCTAAAGCCCTAAACATTTTGAGGGCCAAATTTTGGGAAGGGCTTACTTCTCTGAGAGAGTCTCCTAACTCTTCTTGGTTAGTCAGAACCAGAATCGGTCTATCGACTCAAAGGCCGACACATTTCCTGTACGTGTTCCAGAAGTACAGAAGAGTAGTGCAATCTAGATTTGTAGGACAGTCATCTGGAGGACACATCCTACGGGTGGCATCTGCCCTGCATTTGTAGGGCCCCAGTCCTACCTTTCTAGGACCCGACCTATATTTCCAGGACACGTCCCACATTGCCACAGTAGAGTAGAAATCATTATTCTGTTCCTCTGAATAGATCTTTCTGTGGTCCTCCTGGTATTTTCGATTTCAAATTCTGGAAGCCATAGGTAGCTTGTTCGTGACGTTCAAAACCTCTGGAGGTCTAAAATTTGGGAATGGCTGACTTCGAAGGCCTTTATCACACTGGGGCTAATTTTGGCATTAAAGAGAGATTAAAGTCCATTGAAATCATACCGGAAATAAAGCGAAAATGGAGAGTCATTGCGCGAATGGTCACTACACGCAATTGTGGAGATAAAGCGGTGGGAAATGCATTGTCACTCAAATCCCCAAAGGAAAGAGATGTGTGTTAATGCTTCTTTGTGACCTCTTGAATGGAAGCTTTGTACGGCGTCATGTGAAATAGTTTCATGTAATCACGGGATTTTTCCAGGATATTCATGGGATAAATGCCCAATCTCTTTCGTATGATCAACTCCTAAGCCATGGAGTGTCCCTTCTCGTATTGTTTATTGGGAACCAGAAGTGGCTTAGCAACTCAAAGGCCAACACATTTCCAGGACATGTCTTACAAGTTGAGAAGAGTAGGGCAATCTGGATTTGTAGGACAGCTATGTGGAGGACACATCCCTCCCATCATTTGTTGGGCCCCGGCCCAAATTTCTACGACACGCCCCACATTGCCACAGCAGGGTATAATTCATGACTGTGTCCCTCTGAACAGATCTTTTCTTGGTCCTCCATTTGTTTTTGACTTCGTTTTCCAGAAACCCTAGCTACCGTACCTTGCTCAAGAGTCAGGAGTTGTGGGAGGTGAGGTTCAAAACATCTGGAGGTCCAAAGTCTGGGAATGGCTGACTTGTAAGACAGAGAGTTTTCCAACTCTAATTGCTCAGTGGGAACGAGAATGGGCTCATGAACAGAAAGACCAACACATTTCCAGGATATGTCCTACAAGTGGAGAAGAGTAGGGCAATCTCGATTTTCAGCACAGCCATGTGGCGGAAAAGTGGAGGCAGCCCAGGAATGTAGGACCCCTGTCCTACATTTTCAGGACCTGAGCTTAATTTCCAGGTCACATCTCACATTTCCATAATAGAGTAAAATTCATGATCGTGTTCCTCTACACACATCTTGCCGTATTCCTCCAGGCGCTATGACTTGAACTCCCAGAGTCCCCAGCTAGCTTGGCTCCGCTTTGACAGAGGAGCAGGCTATAAATAAATCACGTTTGGGTATGGCTGAGTTCTATGTCACAGAGTCTCCCAAGATTTGTCGGTTTGTGGGAAGCAGAATGGGGCTAGGGACTGAAAGGCCAAAGCAGGAGAGATGGCAGAATTGTCGGAGCCATCCTCCATTGCCAGCAGCCGTCCTCCATATTCAGGTGGCATCCTTGATCTCCAGGAAAGGTCCCCCATGTAGACAGTAGGTTTCGTTTGTTGTAGAGCAGCAAATTTCTAGGGCTTGCTCTGATGAATGTGTTTTGAGGAGATGCCTGAATGTGTGGGATGCGTGTCAGATTTGTAGGGCAGTGGTAGAGGCAGATGAGATTGCAAGGGGGTATGTTTGGAAATTTGTAGGATGGTCCTGCATTGGAGGCTGGTTTTTCGTAGGGGAATGAATATGTGTAGGAAGTCCTCGATGTGGAGGCTGGCTCTACATAGGACAAAGTAGGCTTGTAGGACAGTCCTGCATGTGGAGGACGGTCCTACGTATGAGATTTCAGATTTGTAGGAAAGTCCTACATGTGGAGGACAGTCCTATGTCGGACATCTGAGATTTGGAGCACAGCCCTACATTTGTAGGGCAGCCCTACATTTTTAGGGCGGTCCTGCATTTGTAGGACGGCCCTACATTTGGAGGACAGTCCTACATTTGGAGGACAGTCCTGCATTTGTAGGACGGTCCTACATTTGTAGGACGGTCCTACATTTGGAGGACAGTCCTACATTTGGAGGACAGTACCACATTTGGAGGACAGTCCTACATTTGTAGGACGGTCCTACATTTGGAGGATGGCCCTACATTTGGAGGACGGTCCTCCATTTGTAGGACGGTCCTACATTTGTAGGACGGTCCTACATTTGTAGGACGGTCCTACATTTGTAGGACGGTCCTACATTTGTTGGACGGTCCTACGTAGGACATTTCAGGTTTGTAGGACAGTCCTGCATGTGGAGGACACTCCTGCGAAGGACATTTCAGTTTCTTCAGACAGCACTACATGTGGAGAACAGTCCTACGTAGCACAATCTAGATTTGTAGGAAAGACCTACATGTGGGGGATGGTTTGTAGGGCTGTCGTACATTTGGAAGATTGTAAGACAGGCCTATATGTGGAAGATGTCCTAACTAGGGCAATCCAGGTTTTTAGGAGAGTTCTACATGTTGAGGACAGTCCTTCGTAGGAAAACACAGTTTTGCAAGGCACTTTTACATGTGGAGTACAGTCCTACATACGGTGATCCAGGTTTGTAGGACGGCCCTACATGTGGAGAGTGGTCCTTTGTAGGACATTTCAGATTTGGAGGAGAGTACGACACAGGAGTCCTACGCAGGAGCAGCCAGAGTTGTAGGACAGTCCTACTTGTGGGAGACGAGCCTCTATGAGGCAAACCACAGTTGTACTACACCCCAAGAAGTCCGGCACAGACCAACGCAACAAAATCCTTTTTTCTAGGAATGTCTTACAACTCCATTACATTTCGGAAACATAGATTTCTACCACAGCCATGTGGAGGACACAGCCTACAGATGGAGGCTGCCCTCCACGTTTGCAGAACCCGACCCAAATTACCAGCATATCTCCACCATTCCCAAAAGAAAATAGGATTCATTATTTCCTCTTTCCTTGCTTCTCTAGGTGGTTTAAACTTCAACTCCCAGAAGTCCTAGGTAATTTGGACAAGCGTCAGCGGTTGTGGAACCTAAAGCCCTAAACATTTTGAGGGCCAAATTTTGGGAAGGGCTTACTTCTCTGAGAGAGTCTCCTAACTCTTCTTGGTTAGTCAGAACCAGAATCGGTCTATCGACTCAAAGGCCGACACATTTCCTGTACGTGTTCCAGAAGTACAGAAGAGTAGTGCAATCTAGATTTGTAGGACAGTCATCTGGAGGACACATCCTACGGGTGGCATCTGCCCTGCATTTGTAGGGCCCCAGTCCTACCTTTCTAGGACCCGACCTATATTTCCAGGACACGTCCCACATTGCCACAGTAGAGTAGAAATCATTATTCTGTTCCTCTGAATAGATCTTTCTGTGGTCCTCCTGGTATTTTCGATTTCAAATTCTGGAAGCCATAGGTAGCTTGTTCGTGACGTTCAAAACCTCTGGAGGTCTAAAATTTGGGAATGGCTGACTTCGAAGGCCTTTATCACACTGGGGCTAATTTTGGCATTAAAGAGAGATTAAAGTCCATTGAAATCATACCGGAAATAAAGCGAAAATGGAGAGTCATTGCGCGAATGGTCACTACACGCAATTGTGGAGATAAAGCGGTGGGAAATGCATTGTCACTCAAATCCCCAAAGGAAAGAGATGTGTGTTAATGCTTCTTTGTGACCTCTTGAATGGAAGCTTTGTACGGCGTCATGTGAAATAGTTTCATGTAATCACGGGATTTTTCCAGGATATTCATGGGATAAATGCCCAATCTCTTTCGTATGATCAACTCCTAAGCCATGGAGTGTCCCTTCTCGTATTGTTTATTGGGAACCAGAAGTGGCTTAGCAACTCAAAGGCCAACACATTTCCAGGACATGTCTTACAAGTTGAGAAGAGTAGGGCAATCTGGATTTGTAGGACAGCTATGTGGAGGACACATCCCTCCCATCATTTGTTGGGCCCCGGCCCAAATTTCTACGACACGCCCCACATTGCCACAGCAGGGTATAATTCATGACTGTGTCCCTCTGAACAGATCTTTTCTTGGTCCTCCATTTGTTTTTGACTTCGTTTTCCAGAAACCCTAGCTACCGTACCTTGCTCAAGAGTCAGGAGTTGTGGGAGGTGAGGTTCAAAACATCTGGAGGTCCAAAGTCTGGGAATGGCTGACTTGTAAGACAGAGAGTTTTCCAACTCTAATTGCTCAGTGGGAACGAGAATGGGCTCATGAACAGAAAGACCAACACATTTCCAGGATATGTCCTACAAGTGGAGAAGAGTAGGGCAATCTCGATTTTCAGCACAGCCATGTGGCGGAAAAGTGGAGGCAGCCCAGGAATGTAGGACCCCTGTCCTACATTTTCAGGACCTGAGCTTAATTTCCAGGTCACATCTCACATTTCCATAATAGAGTAAAATTCATGATCGTGTTCCTCTACACACATCTTGCCGTATTCCTCCAGGCGCTATGACTTGAACTCCCAGAGTCCCCAGCTAGCTTGGCTCCGCTTTGACAGAGGAGCAGGCTATAAATAAATCACGTTTGGGTATGGCTGAGTTCTATGTCACAGAGTCTCCCAAGATTTGTCGGTTTGTGGGAAGCAGAATGGGGCTAGGGACTGAAAGGCCAAAGCAGGAGAGATGGCAGAATTGTCGGAGCCATCCTCCATTGCCAGCAGCCGTCCTCCATATTCAGGTGGCATCCTTGATCTCCAGGAAAGGTCCCCCATGTAGACAGTAGGTTTCGTTTGTTGTAGAGCAGCAAATTTCTAGGGCTTGCTCTGATGAATGTGTTTTGAGGAGATGCCTGAATGTGTGGGATGCGTGTCAGATTTGTAGGGCAGTGGTAGAGGCAGATGAGATTGCAAGGGGGTATGTTTGGAAATTTGTAGGATGGTCCTGCATTGGAGGCTGGTTTTTCGTAGGGGAATGAATATGTGTAGGAAGTCCTCGATGTGGAGGCTGGCTCTACATAGGACAAAGTAGGCTTGTAGGACAGTCCTGCATGTGGAGGACGGTCCTACGTATGAGATTTCAGATTTGTAGGAAAGTCCTACATGTGGAGGACAGTCCTATGTCGGACATCTGAGATTTGGAGCACAGCCCTACATTTGTAGGGCAGCCCTACATTTTTAGGGCGGTCCTGCATTTGTAGGACGGCCCTACATTTGGAGGACAGTCCTACATTTGGAGGACAGTCCTGCCTTTGTAGGACGGCCCTACATTTGTAGGACGGTCCTACATTTGGAGGACAGTCCTACATTTGTAGGACGGTCCTACATTTGGGGGATGGCCCTACATCTGGAGGACGGTCCTCCATTTGTAGGACGGTCCTACATTTTTAGGACGGTCCTACATTTGTAGGACGGTCCTACATTTGTAGGACGGTCCTACATTTGTAGGACGGTCCTACGTAGGACATTTCAGGTTTGTAGGACAGTCCTGCATGTGGAGGACACTCCTGCGAAGGACATTTCAGTTTCTTCAGACAGCACTACATGTGGAGAACAGTCCTACGTAGCACAATCTAGATTTGTAGGAAAGACCTACATGTGGGGGATGGTTTGTAGGGCTGTCGTACATTTGGAAGATTGTAAGACAGGCCTATATGTGGAAGATGTCCTAACTAGGGCAATCCAGGTTTTTAGGAGAGTTCTACATGTTGAGGACAGTCCTTCGTAGGAAAACACAGTTTTGCAAGGCACTTTTACATGTGGAGTACAGTCCTACATACGGTGATCCAGGATTGTAGGACGGCCCTACATGTGGAGAGTGGTCCTTTGTAGGACATTTCAGATTTGGAGGAGAGTACGACACAGGAGTCCTACGCAGGAGCAGCCAGAGTTGTAGGACAGTCCTACTTGTGGGAGACGAGCCTCTATGAGGCAAACCACAGTTGTACTACACCCCAAGAAGTCCGGCACAGACCAACGCAACAAAATCCTTTTTTCTAGGAATGTCTTACAACTCCATTACATTTCGGAAACCTAGATTTCTACCACAGCCATGTGGAGGACACAGCCTACAGATGGAGGCTGCCCTCCACGTTTGCAGAACCCGACCCAAATTACCAGCATATCTCCACCATTCCCAAAAGAAAATAGGATTCATTATTTCCTCTTTCCTTGCTTCTCTAGGTGGTTTAAACTTCAACTCCCAGAAGTCCTAGGTAATTTGGACAAGCGTCAGCGGTTGTGGAACCTAAAGCCCTAAACATTTTGAGGGCCAAATTTTGGGAAGGGCTTACTTCTCTGAGAGAGTCTCCTAACTCTTCTTGGTTAGTCAGAACCAGAATCGGTCTATCGACTCAAAGGCCGACACATTTCCTGTACGTGTTCCAGAAGTACAGAAGAGTAGTGCAATCTAGATTTGTAGGACAGTCATCTGGAGGACACATCCTACGGGTGGCATCTGCCCTGCATTTGTAGGGCCCCAGTCCTACCTTTCTAGGACCCGACCTATATTTCCAGGACACGTCCCACATTGCCACAGTAGAGTAGAAATCATTATTCTGTTCCTCTGAATAGATCTTTCTGTGGTCCTCCTGGTATTTTCGATTTCAAATTCTGGAAGCCATAGGTAGCTTGTTCGTGACGTTCAAAACCTCTGGAGGTCTAAAATTTGGGAATGGCTGACTTCGAAGGCCTTTATCACACTGGGGCTAATTTTGGCATTAAAGAGAGATTAAAGTCCATTGAAATCATACCGGAAATAAAGCGAAAATGGAGAGTCATTGCGCGAATGGTCACTACACGCAATTGTGGAGATAAAGCGGTGGGAAATGCATTGTCACTCAAATCCCCAAAGGAAAGAGATGTGTGTTAATGCTTCTTTGTGACCTCTTGAATGGAAGCTTTGTACGGCGTCATGTGAAATAGTTTCATGTAATCACGGGATTTTTCCAGGATATTCATGGGATAAATGCCCAATCTCTTTCGTATGATCAACTCCTAAGCCATGGAGTGTCCCTTCTCGTATTGTTTATTGGGAACCAGAAGTGGCTTAGCAACTCAAAGGCCAACACATTTCCAGGACATGTCTTACAAGTTGAGAAGAGTAGGGCAATCTGGATTTGTAGGACAGCTATGTGGAGGACACATCCCTCCCATCATTTGTTGGGCCCCGGCCCAAATTTCTACGACACGCCCCACATTGCCACAGCAGGGTATAATTCATGACTGTGTCCCTCTGAACAGATCTTTTCTTGGTCCTCCATTTGTTTTTGACTTCGTTTTCCAGAAACCCTAGCTACCGTACCTTGCTCAAGAGTCAGGAGTTGTGGGAGGTGAGGTTCAAAACATCTGGAGGTCCAAAGTCTGGGAATGGCTGACTTGTAAGACAGAGAGTTTTCCAACTCTAATTGCTCAGTGGGAACGAGAATGGGCTCATGAACAGAAAGACCAACACATTTCCAGGATATGTCCTACAAGTGGAGAAGAGTAGGGCAATCTCGATTTTCAGCACAGCCATGTGGCGGAAAAGTGGAGGCAGCCCAGGAATGTAGGACCCCTGTCCTACATTTTCAGGACCTGAGCTTAATTTCCAGGTCACATCTCACATTTCCATAATAGAGTAAAATTCATGATCGTGTTCCTCTACACACATCTTGCCGTATTCCTCCAGGCGCTATGACTTGAACTCCCAGAGTCCCCAGCTAGCTTGGCTCCGCTTTGACAGAGGAGCAGGCTATAAATAAATCACGTTTGGGTATGGCTGAGTTCTATGTCACAGAGTCTCCCAAGATTTGTCGGTTTGTGGGAAGCAGAATGGGGCTAGGGACTGAAAGGCCAAAGCAGGAGAGATGGCAGAATTGTCGGAGCCATCCTCCATTGCCAGCAGCCGTCCTCCATATTCAGGTGGCATCCTTGATCTCCAGGAAAGGTCCCCCATGTAGACAGTAGGTTTCGTTTGTTGTAGAGCAGCAAATTTCTAGGGCTTGCTCTGATGAATGTGTTTTGAGGAGATGCCTGAATGTGTGGGATGCGTGTCAGATTTGTAGGGCAGTGGTAGAGGCAGATGAGATTGCAAGGGGGTATGTTTGGAAATTTGTAGGATGGTCCTGCATTGGAGGCTGGTTTTTCGTAGGGGAATGAATATGTGTAGGAAGTCCTCGATGTGGAGGCTGGCTCTACATAGGACAAAGTAGGCTTGTAGGACAGTCCTGCATGTGGAGGACGGTCCTACGTATGAGATTTCAGATTTGTAGGAAAGTCCTACATGTGGAGGACAGTCCTATGTCGGACATCTGAGATTTGGAGCACAGCCCTACATTTGTAGGGCAGCCGTACATTTTTAGGGCGGTCCTGCATTTGTAGGACGGCCCTACATTTGGAGGACAGTCCTACATTTGGAGGACGGTCCTACATTTGTAGGACGGTCCTACATTTGGAGGACGGTCCTACATTTGGAGACGGCCCTACATTTGGAGGACGGTCCTACATTTGTAGGACGGTCCTACATTTGTAGGGCGGTCCTACATTTGTAGGGCGGTCCTACATTTGTAGGACGGTCCTACATTTGTAGGACGGTCCTACATTTGTAGGACGGTCCTACGTAGGACATTTCAGGTTTGTAGGACAGTCCTGCATGTGGAGGACAGTCCTGCGAAGGACATTTCAGTTTCTTCAGACAGCACTACATGTGGAGAACAGTCCTACGTAGCACAATCTAGATTTGTAGGAAAGACCTACATGTGGGGGATGGTTTGTAGGGCTGTCGTACATTTGGAAGATTGTAAGACAGGCCTATATGTGGAAGATGTCCTAACTAGGGCAATCCAGGTTTTTAGGAGAGTTCTACATGTTGAGGACAGTCCTTCGTAGGAAAACACAGTTTTGCAAGGCACTTTTACATGTGGAGTACAGTCCTACATACGGTGATCCAGGTTTGTAGGACGGCCCTACATGTGGAGAGTGGTCCTTTGTAGGACATTTCAGATTTGGAGGAGAGTACGACACAGGAGTCCTACGCAGGAGCAGCCAGAGTTGTAGGACAGTCCTACTTGTGGGAGACGAGCCTCTATGAGGCAAACCACAGTTGTACTACAACCCAAGAAGTCCGGCACAGACCAACGCAACAAAATCCTTTTTTCTAGGAATGTCTTACAACTCCATTACATTTCGGAAACATAGATTTCTACCACAGCCATGTGGAGGACACAGCCTACAGATGGAGGCTGCCCTCCACGTTTGCAGAACCCGACCCAAATTACCAGCATATCTCCACCATTCCCAAAAGAAAATAGGATTCATTATTTCCTCTTTCCTTGCTTCTCTAGGTGGTTTAAACTTCAACTCCCAGAAGTCCTAGGTAATTTGGACAAGCGTCAGCGGTTGTGGAACCTAAAGCCCTAAACATTTTGAGGGCCAAATTTTGGGAAGGGCTTACTTCTCTGAGAGAGTCTCCTAACTCTTCTTGGTTAGTCAGAACCAGAATCGGTCTATCGACTCAAAGGCCGACACATTTCCTGTACGTGTTCCAGAAGTACAGAAGAGTAGTGCAATCTAGATTTGTAGGACAGTCATCTGGAGGACACATCCTACGGGTGGCATCTGCCCTGCATTTGTAGGGCCCCAGTCCTACCTTTCTAGGACCCGACCTATATTTCCAGGACACGTCCCACATTGCCACAGTAGAGTAGAAATCATTATTCTGTTCCTCTGAATAGATCTTTCTGTGGTCCTCCTGGTATTTTCGATTTCAAATTCTGGAAGCCATAGGTAGCTTGTTCGTGACGTTCAAAACCTCTGGAGGTCTAAAATTTGGGAATGGCTGACTTCGAAGGCCTTTATCACACTGGGGCTAATTTTGGCATTAAAGAGAGATTAAAGTCCATTGAAATCATACCGGAAATAAAGCGAAAATGGAGAGTCATTGCGCGAATGGTCACTACACGCAATTGTGGAGATAAAGCGGTGGGAAATGCATTGTCACTCAAATCCCCAAAGGAAAGAGATGTGTGTTAATGCTTCTTTGTGACCTCTTGAATGGAAGCTTTGTACGGCGTCATGTGAAATAGTTTCATGTAATCACGGGATTTTTCCAGGATATTCATGGGATAAATGCCCAATCTCTTTCGTATGATCAACTCCTAAGCCATGGAGTGTCCCTTCTCGTATTGTTTATTGGGAACCAGAAGTGGCTTAGCAACTCAAAGGCCAACACATTTCCAGGACATGTCTTACAAGTTGAGAAGAGTAGGGCAATCTGGATTTGTAGGACAGCTATGTGGAGGACACATCCCTCCCATCATTTGTTGGGCCCCGGCCCAAATTTCTACGACACGCCCCACATTGCCACAGCAGGGTATAATTCATGACTGTGTCCCTCTGAACAGATCTTTTCTTGGTCCTCCATTTGTTTTTGACTTCGTTTTCCAGAAACCCTAGCTACCGTACCTTGCTCAAGAGTCAGGAGTTGTGGGAGGTGAGGTTCAAAACATCTGGAGGTCCAAAGTCTGGGAATGGCTGACTTGTAAGACAGAGAGTTTTCCAACTCTAATTGCTCAGTGGGAACGAGAATGGGCTCATGAACAGAAAGACCAACACATTTCCAGGATATGTCCTACAAGTGGAGAAGAGTAGGGCAATCTCGATTTTCAGCACAGCCATGTGGCGGAAAAGTGGAGGCAGCCCAGGAATGTAGGACCCCTGTCCTACATTTTCAGGACCTGAGCTTAATTTCCAGGTCACATCTCACATTTCCATAATAGAGTAAAATTCATGATCGTGTTCCTCTACACACATCTTGCCGTATTCCTCCAGGCGCTATGACTTGAACTCCCAGAGTCCCCAGCTAGCTTGGCTCCGCTTTGACAGAGGAGCAGGCTATAAATAAATCACGTTTGGGTATGGCTGAGTTCTATGTCACAGAGTCTCCCAAGATTTGTCGGTTTGTGGGAAGCAGAATGGGGCTAGGGACTGAAAGGCCAAAGCAGGAGAGATGGCAGAATTGTCGGAGCCATCCTCCATTGCCAGCAGCCGTCCTCCATATTCAGGTGGCATCCTTGATCTCCAGGAAAGGTCCCCCATGTAGACAGTAGGTTTCGTTTGTTGTAGAGCAGCAAATTTCTAGGGCTTGCTCTGATGAATGTGTTTTGAGGAGATGCCTGAATGTGTGGGATGCGTGTCAGATTTGTAGGGCAGTGGTAGAGGCAGATGAGATTGCAAGGGGGTATGTTTGGAAATTTGTAGGATGGTCCTGCATTGGAGGCTGGTTTTTCGTAGGGGAATGAATATGTGTAGGAAGTCCTCGATGTGGAGGCTGGCTCTACATAGGACAAAGTAGGCTTGTAGGACAGTCCTGCATGTGGAGGACGGTCCTACGTATGAGATTTCAGATTTGTAGGAAAGTCCTACATGTGGAGGACAGTCCTATGTCGGACATCTGAGATTTGGAGCACAGCCCTACATTTGTAGGGCAGCCCTACATTTTTAGGGCGGTCCTGCATTTGTAGGACGGCCCTACATTTGGAGGACAGTCCTACATTTGGAGGACAGTCCTGCATTTGTAGGACGGTCCTACATTTGGAGGACGGTCCTACATTTGGAGGACAGTCCTACATTTGTAGGACGGTCCTACATTTGGAGGACAGTCCTACATTTGGAGGACGGTCCTACATTTGTAGGACGGCCCTACATTTGGAGGACGGTCCTCCATTTGTAGGACGGTCCTACATTTGCAGGACGGTCCTACGTAGGACATTTCAGGTTTGTAGGACAGTCCTGCATGTGGAGGACAGTCCTGCGAAGGACATTTCAGTTTCTTCAGACAGCACTACATGTGGAGAACAGTCCTACGTAGCACAATCTAGATTTGTAGGAAAGACCTACATGTGGGGGATGGTTTGTAGGGCTGTCGTACATTTGGAAGATTGTAAGACAGGCCTATATGTGGAAGATGTCCTAACTAGGGCAATCCAGGTTTTTAGGAGAGTTCTACATGTTGAGGACAGTCCTTCGTAGGAAAACACAGTTTTGCAAGGCACTTTTACATGTGGAGTACAGTCCTACATACGGTGATCCAGGTTTGTAGGACGGCCCTACATGTGGAGAGTGGTCCTTTGTAGGACATTTCAGATTTGGAGGAGAGTACGACACAGGAGTCCTACGCAGGAGCAGCCAGAGTTGTAGGACAGTCCTACTTGTGGGAGACGAGCCTCTATGAGGCAAACCACAGTTGTACTACACCCCAAGAACTCCGGCACAGACCAACGCAACAAAATCCTTTTTTCTAGGAATGTCTTACAACTCCATTACATTTCGGAAACATAGATTTCTACCACAGCCATGTGGAGGACACAGCCTACAGATGGAGGCTGCCCTCCACGTTTGCAGAACCCGACCCAAATTACCAGCATATCTCCACCATTCCCAAAAGAAAATAGGATTCATTATTTCCTCTTTCCTTGCTTCTCTAGGTGGTTTAAACTTCAACTCCCAGAAGTCCTAGGTAATTTGGACAAGCGTCAGCGGTTGTGGAACCTAAAGCCCTAAACATTTTGAGGGCCAAATTTTGGGAAGGGCTTACTTCTCTGAGAGAGTCTCCTAACTCTTCTTGGTTAGTCAGAACCAGAATCGGTCTATCGACTCAAAGGCCGACACATTTCCTGTACGTGTTCCAGAAGTACAGAAGAGTAGTGCAATCTAGATTTGTAGGACAGTCATCTGGAGGACACATCCTACGGGTGGCATCTGCCCTGCATTTGTAGGGCCCCAGTCCTACCTTTCTAGGACCCGACCTATATTTCCAGGACACGTCCCACATTGCCACAGTAGAGTAGAAATCATTATTCTGTTCCTCTGAATAGATCTTTCTGTGGTCCTCCTGGTATTTTCGATTTCAAATTCTGGAAGCCATAGGTAGCTTGTTCGTGACGTTCAAAACCTCTGGAGGTCTAAAATTTGGGAATGGCTGACTTCGAAGGCCTTTATCACACTGGGGCTAATTTTGGCATTAAAGAGAGATTAAAGTCCATTGAAATCATACCGGAAATAAAGCGAAAATGGAGAGTCATTGCGCGAATGGTCACTACACGCAATTGTGGAGATAAAGCGGTGGGAAATGCATTGTCACTCAAATCCCCAAAGGAAAGAGATGTGTGTTAATGCTTCTTTGTGACCTCTTGAATGGAAGCTTTGTACGGCGTCATGTGAAATAGTTTCATGTAATCACGGGATTTTTCCAGGATATTCATGGGATAAATGCCCAATCTCTTTCGTATGATCAACTCCTAAGCCATGGAGTGTCCCTTCTCGTATTGTTTATTGGGAACCAGAAGTGGCTTAGCAACTCAAAGGCCAACACATTTCCAGGACATGTCTTACAAGTTGAGAAGAGTAGGGCAATCTGGATTTGTAGGACAGCTATGTGGAGGACACATCCCTCCCATCATTTGTTGGGCCCCGGCCCAAATTTCTACGACACGCCCCACATTGCCACAGCAGGGTATAATTCATGACTGTGTCCCTCTGAACAGATCTTTTCTTGGTCCTCCATTTGTTTTTGACTTCGTTTTCCAGAAACCCTAGCTACCGTACCTTGCTCAAGAGACAGGAGTTGTGGGAGGTGAGGTTCAAAACATCTGGAGGTCCAAAGTCTGGGAATGGCTGACTTGTAAGACAGAGAGTTTTCCAACTCTAATTGCTCAGTGGGAACGAGAATGGGCTCATGAACAGAAAGACCAACACATTTCCAGGATATGTCCTACAAGTGGAGAAGAGTAGGGCAATCTCGATTTTCAGCACAGCCATGTGGCGGAAAAGTGGAGGCAGCCCAGGAATGTAGGACCCCTGTCCTACATTTTCAGGACCTGAGCTTAATTTCCAGGTCACATCTCACATTTCCATAATAGAGTAAAATTCATGATCGTGTTCCTCTACACACATCTTGCCGTATTCCTCCAGGCGCTATGACTTGAACTCCCAGAGTCCCCAGCTAGCTTGGCTCCGCTTTGACAGAGGAGCAGGCTATAAATAAATCACGTTTGGGTATGGCTGAGTTCTATGTCACAGAGTCTCCCAAGATTTGTCGGTTTGTGGGAAGCAGAATGGGGCTAGGGACTGAAAGGCCAAAGCAGGAGAGATGGCAGAATTGTCGGAGCCATCCTCCATTGCCAGCAGCCGTCCTCCATATTCAGGTGGCATCCTTGATCTCCAGGAAAGGTCCCCCATGTAGACAGTAGGTTTCGTTTGTTGTAGAGCAGCAAATTTCTAGGGCTTGCTCTGATGAATGTGTTTTGAGGAGATGCCTGAATGTGTGGGATGCGTGTCAGATTTGTAGGGCAGTGGTAGAGGCAGATGAGATTGCAAGGGGGTATGTTTGGAAATTTGTAGGATGGTCCTGCATTGGAGGCTGGTTTTTCGTAGGGGAATGAATATGTGTAGGAAGTCCTCGATGTGGAGGCTGGCTCTACATAGGACAAAGTAGGCTTGTAGGACAGTCCTGCATGTGGAGGACGGTCCTACGTATGAGATTTCAGATTTGTAGGAAAGTCCTACATGTGGAGGACAGTCCTATGTCGGACATCTGAGATTTGGAGCACAGCCCTACATTTGTAGGGCAGCCCTACATTTTTAGGGCGGTCCTGCATTTGTAGGACGGCCCTACATTTGGAGGACAGTCCTACATTTGGAGGACAGTCCTGCATTTGTAGGACGGTCCTACATTTGTAGGACGGTCCTACATTTGGAGGACAGTCCTACATTTGGAGGACAGTTCTACATTTGTAGGACGGTCCTGCATTTGTAGGACGGCCCTACATTTGGAGGACAGTCCTACATTGGGAGGACAGTCCTACATTGGGAGGACGGCCTTACATTTGGAGGACGGTCCTACATTTGCAGGACGGTCCTACGTAGGACATTTCAGGTTTGTAGGACAGTCCTACATGTGGAGAACAGTCCTGCGAAGGACATTTCAGTTTCTTCAGACAGCACTACATGTGGAGAACAGTCCTACGTAGCACAATCTAGATTTGTAGGAAAGACCTACATGTGGAGGACAGTCCTATGTCGGACATCTGAGATTTGGAGCACAGTCCTACATTTGTAGGGCAGCCCTACATTTGGAGGTTGGTCCTACATTTGGAGGACGGTCCTACAATTGGAGGACGGTCCTGCAATTGGGGGGACTGTCCTACATTTGTAGGACGGTCCTACATTTGTAGGACGGTCCTACATTTAGAGGACAGCCCTACATTTGGAGGACGGTCCTACGTTTGTAGGATGGTCATACATTTGGAAGACAGTCCTACATTTGGAGGACAGTACTACGTAGGACATTTCAGTTTCTTCGGACAGCACTACATGTGGAGAACAGTCCTACGTAGCACAATCTAGATTTGTAGGAAAGACCTACATGTGGGGGATGGTTTGTAGGGCTGTCGTACATTTGGAAGATTGTAAGACAGGCCTATATGTTGAAGATGTCCTAACTAGGGCAATCCAGGTTTTTAGGAGAGTTGTACATGTTGAGGACGGTCCTTCGTAGGAAAACACAGTTTTGCAAGGTAGTTTTACATGTGGAGTACAGTCCTACATACGGTGATCCAGGTTTGTAGGACGGCCCTACATGTGGAGAGTGGTCCTGTGTAGGACATTTCAGATTTCGAGGAGAGTACGACACAGGAGTCCTACGCAGGAGCAGCCAGAGTTGTAGGACAGTCCTACTTGTGGGAGACGAGCCTCTATGAGGCAAACCACAGTTGTACTACAACCCAAGAAGTCCGGCACAGTCCAACGCAACAAACTTTTTTCTAGGAATGTCTTACAACTCCATTACATTTCGGAAACCCAGATTTCTACCACAGCCATGTGGAGGACACAGCCTACAGATGGAGGCTGCCCTCCACGTTTGCAGAACCCGATCCAAATTTCCAGCATATCTCCACCATTCCCAAAAGAAAATAGGATTCATTATTTCCTCTTTCCTTGCTTCTCTAGGTGGTTTAAACTTCAACTCCCAGAAGTCCTAGGTAACTTGGACAAGCGCCAGCGGTTGTGGAACCTAAAGCCCTAAACATTTTGAGGGCCAAATTTTGGGAAGGGCTTACTTCTCTGAGAGAGTCTCCTAACTCTTCTTGGTTAGTCAGAACCAGAATCGGTCTATCGACTCAAAGGCCGACACATTTCCTGTACGTGTTCCAGAAGTACAGAAGAGTAGTGCAATCTAGATTTGTAGGACAGTCATCTGGAGGACACATCCTACGGGTGGCATCTGCCCTGCATTTGTAGGGCCCCAGTCCTACCTTTCTAGGACCCGACCTATATTTCCAGGACACGTCCAACATTGCCACAGTAGAGTAGAAATCATTATTCTGTTCCTCTGAATAGATCTTTCTGTGGTCCTCCTGGTATTTTCGATTTCAAATTCTGGAAGCCATAGGTAGCTTGTTCGTGACGTTCAAAACCTCTGGAGGTCTAACATTTGGGAATGGCTGACTTCGAAGGCCTTTATCACACTGGGGCTAATTTTGGCATTAAAGAGAGATTAAAGTCCATTGAAATCATACCGGAAATAAAGCGAAAATGGAGAGTCATTGCGCGAATGGTCACTACACGCAATTGTGGAGATAAAGCGGTGGGAAATGCATTGTCACTCAAATCCCCAAAGGAAACAGATGTGTGTTAATAGTTCTTTGAGACCTCTTGAATGGAAGCTTTGTACGGCGTCATGTGAAATAGTTTCATGTAATCACGGGATTTTTCCAGGATATTCATGGGATAAATGCCCAATCTCTTTCGTATAATAAACTCCTAAGCCATGGAGTGTCCCTTCTCGTATTGTTTATTGGGAACCAGAAGTGGCTTAGCAACTCAAAGGCCAACACATTTCCAGGACATGTCTTACAAGTTGAGAAGAGTAGGGCAATCTGGATTTGTAGGACAGCTATGTGGAGGACACATCCCTCCCATCATTTGTAGGGCCCCGGCCCAAATTTCTACGACACGCCCCACATTGCCACAGCAGGGTATAATTCATGACTGTGTCCCTCTGAACAGATCTTTTCTTGGTCCTCCATTTGTTTTTGACTTCGATTTCCAGAAACCCTAGCTACCGTACCTTGCTCAAGAGTCAGGAGTTGTGGGAGGTGAGGTTCAAAACATCTGGAGGTCCAAAGTCTGGGAATGGCTGACTTGTAAGACAGAGAGTTTTCCAAATCTAATTGCTCAGTGGGAACGAGAATGGGCTCATGAACAGAAAGACCAACACATTTCCAGGATATGTCCTACAAGTGGAGAAGAGTAGGGCAATCTCGATTTTCAGCACAGCCATGTGGCGGAAAAGTGGAGGCAGCCCAGGAATGTAGGACCCCTGTCCTACATTTTCAGGACCTGAGCTTAATTTCCAGGTCACATCTCACATTTCCATAATAGAGTAAAATTCATGATCGTGTTCCTCTACACACATCTTGCCGTATTCCTCCAGGCGCTATGACTTGAACTCCCAGAGTCCCCAGCTAGCTTGGCTCCGCTTTGACAGAGGAGCAGGCTATAAATAAATCACGTTTGGGTATGGCTGAGTTCTATGTCACAGAGTCTCCCAAGATTTGTCGGTTTGTGGGAAGCAGAATGGGGCTAGGGACTGAAAGGCCAAAGCAGGAGAGATGGCAGAATTGTCGGAGCCATCCTCCATTGCCAGCAGCCGTCCTCCATATTCAGGTGGCATCCTTGATCTCCAGGAAAGGTCCCCCATGTAGACAGTAGGTTTCGTTTGTTGTAGAGCAGCAAATTTCTAGGGCTTGCTCTGATGAATGTGTTTTGAGGAGATGCCTGAATGTGTGGGATGCGTGTCAGATTTGTAGGGCAGTGGTAGAGGCAGATGAGATTGCAAGGGGGTATGTTTGGAAATTTGTAGGATGGTCCTGCATTGGAGGCTGGTTTTTCGTAGGGGAATGAATATGTGTAGGAAGTCCTCGATGTGGAGGCTGGCTCTACATAGGACAAAGTAGGCTTGTAGGACAGTCCTGCATGTGGAGGACGGTCCTACGTATGAGATTTCAGATTTGTAGGAAAGTCCTACATGTGGAGGACAGTCCTATGTCGGACATCTGAGATTTGGAGCACAGCCCTACATTTGTAGGGCAGCCCTACATTTTTAGGGCGGTCCTGCATTTGTAGGACGGCCCTACATTTGGAGGACAGTCCTACATTTGGAGGACAGTCCTGCATTTGTAGGACGGTCCTACATTTGGAGGACGGTCCTACATTTGGAGGACAGTCCTACATTTGGAGGACGGTCCTACATTTGTAGGACGGTCCTCCATTTGTAGGACGGTCCTCCATTTGTAGGACGGTCCTACATTTGTAGGACGGTCCTACATTTGTAGGACGGTCCTACGTAGGACATTTCAGGTTTGTAGGACAGTCCTGCATGTGGAGGACAGTCCTGCGAAGGACATTTCAGTTTCTTAGGACAGCACTACATGTGGAGAACAGTCCTACGTAGCACAATCTAGATTTGTAGGAAAGACCTACTTGTGGGGGATGACATTTCAGATTTGGAGCACTGTCCTACATTTGTAGGGCAGCCCTAAATTTGGAGGGCGGAACTACATTTGGAGGACGGTCCTACATTTGGAGGATGGCCCAATGATTGGAGGACAGTCCTACATTTGGAGGACTGTCCCACATTTGGAGGACGGTCCTACATATGACGGACGGTCCTACAATTGGAGGACGGTCCTACAATTGGAGGGCAGTCCTACATTGGGAGGACAGTCCTACATTGGGAGGACGGCCTTACATTTGGAGGACGGTCCTACATTTGCAGGACGGTCCTACGTAGGACATTTCAGGTTTGTAGGACAGTCCTACATGTGGAGAACAGTCCTGCGAAGGACATTTCAGTTTCTTCAGACAGCACTACATGTGGAGAACAGTCCTACGTAGCACAATCTAGATTTGTAGGAAAGACCTACATGTGGAGGACAGTCCTATGTCGGACATCTGAGATTTGGAGCACAGTCCTACATTTGTAGGACAGCCCTACATTTGGAGGTTGGTCCTACATTTGGAGGACGGTCCTACATTTGTAGGACGGTCCTACATTTGTAGGACGGTCCTACGTAGGACATTTCAGGTTTGTAGGACAGTCCTGCATGTGGAGGACAGTCCTGCGAAGGACATTTCAGTTTCTTCAGACAGCACTACATGTGGAGAACAGTCCTACGTAGCACAATCTAGATTTGTAGGAAAGACCTACATGTGGGGGATGGTTTGTAGGGCTGTCGTACATTTGGAAGATTGTAAGACAGGCCTATATGTGGAAGATGTCCTAACTAGGGCAATCCAGGTTTTTAGGAGAGTTCTACATGTTGAGGACAGTCCTTCGTAGGAAAACACAGTTTTGCAAGGCACTTTTACATGTGGAGTACAGTCCTACATACGGTGATCCAGGTTTGTAGGACGGCCCTACATGTGGAGAGTGGTCCTTTGTAGGACATTTCAGATTTGGAGGAGAGTACGACACAGGAGTCCTACGCAGGAGCAGCCAGAGTTGTAGGACAGTCCTACTTGTGGGAGACGAGCCTCTATGAGGCAAACCACAGTTGTACTACACCCCAAGAAGTCCGGCACAGACCAACGCAACAAAATCCTTTTTTCTAGGAATGTCTTACAACTCCATTACATTTCGGAAACCTAGATTTCTACCACAGCCATGTGGAGGACACAGCCTACAGATGGAGGCTGCCCTCCACGTTTGCAGAACCCGACCCAAATTACCAGCATATCTCCACCATTCCCAAAAGAAAATAGGATTCATTATTTCCTCTTTCCTTGCTTCTCTAGGTGGTTTAAACTTCAACTCCCAGAAGTCCTAGGTAACTTGGACAAGCGCCAGCGGTTGTGGAACCTAAAGCCCTAAACATTTTGGGGGCCAAATTTTGGGAAGGGCTTACTTCTCTGAGAGAGTCTCCTAACTCTTCTTGGTTAGTCAGAACCAGAATCGGTCTATCGACTCAAAGGCCGACACATTTCCTGTACGTGTTCCAGAAGTACAGAAGAGTAGTGCAATCTAGATTTG
The DNA here is from genome assembly GCA_034509955.1 of Urosaurus nigricauda. Classification (NCBI taxonomy): domain Eukaryota; kingdom Metazoa; phylum Chordata; class Lepidosauria; order Squamata; family Phrynosomatidae; genus Urosaurus; species Urosaurus nigricauda. Next base: position 173,001,797 of record JAOEGL010000003.1, read on the forward strand.
TAGGACAGTCATCTGGAGGACACATCCTACGGGTGGCATCTGCCCTGCATTTGTAGGGCCCCAGTCCTACCTTTCTAGGACCCGACCTATATTTCCAGGACACGTCCCACATTGCCACAGTAGAGTAGAAATCATTATTCTGTTCCTCTGAATAGATCTTTCTGTGGTCCTCCTGGTATTTTCGATTTCAAATTCTGGAAGCCATAGGTAGCTTGTTCGTGACGTTCAAAACCTCTGGAGGTCTAAAATTTGGGAATGGCTGACTTCGAAGGCCTTTATCACACTGGGGCTAATTTTGGCATTAAAGAGAGATTAAAGTCCATTGAAATCATACCGGAAATAAAGCGAAAATGGAGAGTCATTGCGCGAATGGTCACTACACGCAATTGTGGAGATAAAGCGGTGGGAAATGCATTGTCACTCAAATCCCCAAAGGAAAGAGATGTGTGTTAATGCTTCTTTGTGACCTCTTGAATGGAAGCTTTGTACGGCGTCATGTGAAATAGTTTCATGTAATCACGGGATTTTTCCAGGATATTCATGGGATAAATGCCCAATCTCTTTCGTATGATCAACTCCTAAGCCATGGAGTGTCCCTTCTCGTATTGTTTATTGGGAACCAGAAGTGGCTTAGCAACTCAAAGGCCAACACATTTCCAGGACATGTCTTACAAGTTGAGAAGAGTAGGGCAATCTGGATTTGTAGGACAGCTATGTGGAGGACACATCCCTCCCATCATTTGTTGGGCCCCGGCCCAAATTTCTACGACACGCCCCACATTGCCACAGCAGGGTATAATTCATGACTGTGTCCCTCTGAACAGATCTTTTCTTGGTCCTCCATTTGTTTTTGACTTCGTTTTCCAGAAACCCTAGCTACCGTACCTTGCTCAAGAGTCAGGAGTTGTGGGAGGTGAGGTTCAAAACATCTGGAGGTCCAAAGTCTGGGAATGGCTGACTTGTAAGACAGAGAGTTTTCCAACTCTAATTGCTCAGTGGGAACGAGAATGGGCTCATGAACAGAAAGACCAACACATTTCCAGGATATGTCCTACAAGTGGAGAAGAGTAGGGCAATCTCGATTTTCAGCACAGCCATGTGGCGGAAAAGTGGAGGCAGCCCAGGATTTGTTGGACCCATGTCCTACATTTTCAGGACCTGAGCTTAATTTCCAGGTCACATCTCACATTTCCATAATAGAGTAAAATTCATGATCGTGTTCCTCTACACACATCTTGCCGTGTTCCTCCAGGCGCTATGACTTGAACTCCCAGAGTCCCCAGCTAGCTTGGCTCCGCTTTGACAGAGGAGCAGGCTATAAATAAATCATGTTTGGGTATGGCTGAGTTCTATGTCACTAAGTCTCCCAAGATTTGTCGGTTTGTGGGAAGCAGAATGGGGCTAGGGACTGAAAGGCCAAAGCAGGAGAGATGGCAGAATTGTCGGAGCCATCCTCCATTGCCAGCAGCCGTCCTCCATATTCAGGTGGCATCCTTGATCTCCAGGAAAGGTTCCCCCATGTACACAGTAGGTTTCGTTTGTTGTAGAGCAGCAAATTTCTAGAGCTTGCTCTGATGAATGTGTTTTGAGGAGATGCCTGAATGTGTGGGATGCGTGTCAGATTTGTAGGGCAGTGGTAGAGGCAGATGAGATTGCAAGGGGGTATGTTTGGAAGTTTGTAGGATGGTCCTGCATTGGAGGCTGGTTTTTCGTAGGGGAATGAATATCTGTAGGAAGTCCTCCATGGGGAGGGTGGCTCTACATAGGACAAAGTAGGCTTGAAGGACAGTCCTACATGTGGAGGACGGTCCTAGGTATGAGATTTCAGATTTGTAGGAAAGTCCTACATGTGGAGGACAGTCCTATGTCGGACATTTCAGATTTGGAGCACAGTCCTACATTTGTAGGGCAGCCCTACATTTGGAGGATGGTCCTACATTTGGAGGATGGTCCTACATTTGGAGGACTGTCCTACGTAGGACATTTCAGGTTTGTAGGACGGTCCTACATGTGGAGGACAGTCATGCGAAGGACATTTCAGTTTCTTAGGACAGCACTACATGTGGAGAACAGTCCTACGTAGCACAATCTAGATTTGTAGGAAAGACCTACTTGTGGGGGATGACATTTCAGATTTGGAGCACTGTCCTACATTTGTAGGGCAGCCCTAAATTTGGAGGGCGGAACTACATTTGGAGGACGGTCCTACATTTGGAGGATGGCCGAATAATTGGAGGACAGTCCTACATTTGGAGGACTGTCCCACATTTGGAGGACGGTCCTACATATGACGGACGGTCCTACAATTGGAGGGCAGTCCTACATTGGGAGGACAGTCCTACATTGGGAGGACGGCCTTACATTTGGAGGACGGTCCTACATTTGCAGGACGGTCCTACGTAGGACATTTCAGGTTTGTAGGACAGTCCTACATGTGGAGAACAGTCCTGCGAAGGACATTTCAGTTTCTTCAGACAGCACTACATGTGGAGAACAGTCCTACGTAGCACAATCTAGATTTGTAGGAAAGACCTACATGTGGAGGACAGTCCTATGTCGGACATCTGAGATTTGGAGCACAGTCCTACATTTGTAGGGCAGCCCTACATTTGGAGGTTGGTCCTACATTTGGAGGACGGTCCTACAATTGGAGGACGGTCCTGCAATTGGGGGGACTGTCCTAAATTTGTAGGACGGTCCTACATTTAGAGGACAGCCCTACATTTGGAGGACGGTCCTACGTTTGTAGGATGGTCATACATTTGGAAGACAGTCCTACATTTGGAGGACAGTACTACGTAGGACATTTCAGTTTCTTCGGACAGCACTACATGTGGAGAACAGTCCTACGTAGCACAATCTAGATTTGTAGGAAAGACCTACATGTGGGGGATGGTTTGTAGGGCTGTCGTACATTTGGAAGATTGTAAGACAGGCCTATATGTTGAAGATGTCCTAACTAGGGCAATCCAGGTTTTTAGGAGAGTTGTACATGTTGAGGACAGTCCTTCGTAGGAAAACACAGTTTTGCAAGGTAGTTTTACATGTGGAGTACAGTCCTACATACGGTGATCCAGGTTTGTAGGACGGCCCTACATGTGGAGAGTGGTCCTGTGTAGGACATTTCAGATTTCGAGGAGAGTACGACACAGGAGTCCTACGCAGGAGCAGCCAGAGTTGTAGGACAGTCCTACTTGTGGGAGACGAGCCTCTATGAGGCAAACCACAGTTGTACTACAACCCAAGAAGTCCGGCACAGTCCAACGCAACAAACTTTTTTCTAGGAATGTCTTACAACTCCATTACATTTCGGAAACCCAGATTTCTACCACAGCCATGTGGAGGACACAGCCTACAGATGGAGGCTGCCCTCCACGTTTGCAGAACCCGATCCAAATTTCCAGCATATCTCCACCATTCCCAAAAGAAAATAGGATTCATTATTTCCTCTTTCCTTGCTTCTCTAGGTGGTTTAAACTTCAACTCCCAGAAGTCCTAGGTAACTTGGACAAGCGCCAGCGGTTGTGGAACCTAAAGCCCTAAACATTTTGAGGGCCAAATTTTGGGAAGGGCTTACTTCTCTGAGAGAGTCTCCTAACTCTTCTTGGTTAGTCAGAACCAGAATCGGTCTATCGACTCAAAGGCCGACACATTTCCTGTACGTGTTCCAGAAGTACAGAAGAGTAGTGCAATCTAGATTTGTAGGACAGTCATCTGGAGGACACATCCTACGGGTGGCATCTGCCCTGCATTTGTAGGGCCCCAGTCCTACCTTTCTAGGACCCGACCTATATTTCCAGGACACGTCCCACATTGCCACAGTAGAGTAGAAATCATTATTCTGTTCCTCTGAATAGATCTTTCTGTGGTCCTCCTGGTATTTTCGATTTCAAATTCTGGAAGCCATAGGTAGCTTGTTCGTGACGTTCAAAACCTCTGGAGGTCTAAAATTTGGGAATGGCTGACTTCGAAGGCCTTTATCACACTGGGGCTAATTTTGGCATTAAAGAGAGATTAAAGTCCATTGAAATCATACCGGAAATAAAGCGAAAATGGAGAGTCATTGCGCGAATGGTCACTACACGCAATTGTGGAGATAAAGCGGTGGGAAATGCATTGTCACTCAAATCCCCAAAGGAAAGAGATGTGTGTTAATAGTTCTTTGAGACCTCTTGAATGGAAGCTTTGTACGGCGTCATGTGAAATAGTTTCATGTAATCACGGGATTTTACCAGGATATTCATGGGATAAATGCCCAATCTCTTTCGTATAATAAACTCCTAAGCCATGGAGTGTCCCTTCTCGTATTGTTTATTGGGAACCAGAAGTGGCTTAGCAACTCAAAGGCCAACACATTTCCAGGACATGTCTTACAAGTTGAGAAGAGTAGGGCAATCTGGATTTGTAGGACAGCTATGTGGAGGACACATCCCTCCCATCATTTGTAGGGCCCCGGCCCAAATTTCTACGACACGCCCCACATTGCCACAGCAGGGTATAATTCATGACTGTGTCCCTCTGAACAGATCTTTTCTTGGTCCTCCATTTGTTTTTGACTTCGATTTCCAGAAACCCTAGCTACCGTACCTTGCTCAAGAGTCAGGAGTTGTGGGAGGTGAGGTTCAAAACATCTGGAGGTCCAAAGTCTGGGAATGGCTGACTTGTAAGACAGAGAGTTTTCCAACTCTAATTGCTCAGTGGGAACGAGAATGGGCTCATGAACAGAAAGACCAACACATTTCCAGGATATGTCCTACAAGTGGAGAAGAGTAGGGCAATCTCGATTTTCAGCACAGCCATGTGGCGGAAAAGTGGAGGCAGCCCAGGAATGTAGGACCCCTGTCCTACATTTTCAGGACCTGAGCTTAATTTCCAGGTCACATCTCACATTTCCATAATAGAGTAAAATTCATGATCGTGTTCCTCTACACACATCTTGCCGTATTCCTCCAGGCGCTATGACTTGAACTCCCAGAGTCCCCAGCTAGCTTGGCTCCGCTTTGACAGAGGAGCAGGCTATAAATAAATCACGTTTGGGTATGGCTGAGTTCTATGTCACAGAGTCTCCCAAGATTTGTCGGTTTGTGGGAAGCAGAATGGGGCTAGGGACTGAAAGGCCAAAGCAGGAGAGATGGCAGAATTGTCGGAGCCATCCTCCATTGCCAGCAGCCGTCCTCCATATTCAGGTGGCATCCTTGATCTCCAGGAAAGGTCCCCCATGTAGACAGTAGGTTTCGTTTGTTGTAGAGCAGCAAATTTCTAGGGCTTGCTCTGATGAATGTGTTTTGAGGAGATGCCTGAATGTGTGGGATGCGTGTCAGATTTGTAGGGCAGTGGTAGAGGCAGATGAGATTGCAAGGGGGTATGTTTGGAAATTTGTAGGATGGTCCTGCATTGGAGGCTGGTTTTTCGTAGGGGAATGAATATGTGTAGGAAGTCCTCGATGTGGAGGCTGGCTCTACATAGGACAAAGTAGGCTTGTAGGACAGTCCTGCATGTGGAGGACGGTCCTACGTATGAGATTTCAGATTTGTAGGAAAGTCCTACATGTGGAGGACAGTCCTATGTCGGACATCTGAGATTTGGAGCACAGCCCTACATTTGTAGGGCAGCCCTACATTTTTAGGGCGGTCCTGCATTTGTAGGACGGCCCTACATTTGGAGGACAGTCCTACATTTGGAGGACAGTCCTGCATTTGTAGGACGGCCCTACATTTGTAGGACGGTCCTACATTTGGAGGACAGTCCTACATTTGGAGGACAGCCCTACATTTGGAGGACAGTCCTACATTTGGAGGATGGCCCTACATTTGGAGGACGGTCCTACATTTGTAGGACGGTCCTACATTTGTAGGACGGTCCTACATTTGTAGGACGGTCCTACGTAGGACATTTCAGGTTTGTAGGACAGTCCTGCATGTGGAGGACAGTCCTGCGAAGGACATTTCAGTTTCTTCAGACAGCACTACATGTGGAGAACAGTCCTACGTAGCACAATCTAGATTTGTAGGAAAGACCTACATGTGGGGGATGGTTTGTAGGGCTGTCGTACATTTGGAAGATTGTAAGACAGGCCTATATGTGGAAGATGTCCTAACTAGGGCAATCCAGGTTTTTAGGAGAGTTCTACATGTTGAGGACAGTCCTTCGTAGGAAAACACAGTTTTGCAAGGCACTTTTACATGTGGAGTACAGTCCTACATACGGTGATCCAGGTTTGTAGGACGGCCCTACATGTGGAGAGTGGTCCTTTGTAGGACATTTCAGATTTGGAGGAGAGTACGACACAGGAGTCCTACGCAGGAGCAGCCAGAGTTGTAGGACAGTCCTACTTGTGGGAGACGAGCCTCTATGAGGCAAACCACAGTTGTACTACACCCCAAGAAGTCCGGCACAGACCAACGCAACAAAATCCTTTTTTCTAGGAATGTCTTACAACTCCATTACATTTCGGAAACCTAGATTTCTACCACAGCCATGTGGAGGACACAGCCTACAGATGGAGGCTGCCCTCCACGTTTGCAGAACCCGACCCAAATTACCAGCATATCTCCACCATTCCCAAAAGAAAATAGGATTCATTATTTCCTCTTTCCTTGCTTCTCTAGGTGGTTTAAACTTCAACTCCCAGAAGTCCTAGGTAATTTGGACAAGCGTCAGCGGTTGTGGAACCTAAAGCCCTAAACATTTTGAGGGCCAAATTTTGGGAAGGGCTTACTTCTCTGAGAGAGTCTCCTAACTCTTCTTGGTTAGTCAGAACCAGAATCGGTCTATCGACTCAAAGGCCGACACATTTCCTGTACGTGTTCCAGAAGTACAGAAGAGTAGTGCAATCTAGATTTGTAGGACAGTCATCTGGAGGACACATCCTACGGGTGGCATCTGCCCTGCATTTGTAGGGCCCCAGTCCTACCTTTCTAGGACCCGACCTATATTTCCAGGACACGTCCCACATTGCCACAGTAGAGTAGAAATCATTATTCTGTTCCTCTGAATAGATCTTTCTGTGGTCCTCCTGGTATTTTCGATTTCAAATTCTGGAAGCCATAGGTAGCTTGTTCGTGACGTTCAAAACCTCTGGAGGTCTAAAATTTGGGAATGGCTGACTTCGAAGGCCTTTATCACACTGGGGCTAATTTTGGCATTAAAGAGAGATTAAAGTCCATTGAAATCATACCGGAAATAAAGCGAAAATGGAGAGTCATTGCGCGAATGGTCACTACACGCAATTGTGGAGATAAAGCGGTGGGAAATGCATTGTCACTCAAATCCCCAAAGGAAAGAGATGTGTGTTAATGCTTCTTTGTGACCTCTTGAATGGAAGCTTTGTACGGCGTCATGTGAAATAGTTTCATGTAATCACGGGATTTTTCCAGGATATTCATGGGATAAATGCCCAATCTCTTTCGTATGATCAACTCCTAAGCCATGGAGTGTCCCTTCTCGTATTGTTTATTGGGAACCAGAAGTGGCTTAGCAACTCAAAGGCCAACACATTTCCAGGACATGTCTTACAAGTTGAGAAGAGTAGGGCAATCTGGATTTGTAGGACAGCTATGTGGAGGACACATCCCTCCCATCATTTGTTGGGCCCCGGCCCAAATTTCTACGACACGCCCCACATTGCCACAGCAGGGTATAATTCATGACTGTGTCCCTCTGAACAGATCTTTTCTTGGTCCTCCATTTGTTTTTGACTTCGTTTTCCAGAAACCCTAGCTACCGTACCTTGCTCAAGAGTCAGGAGTTGTGGGAGGTGAGGTTCAAAACATCTGGAGGTCCAAAGTCTGGGAATGGCTGACTTGTAAGACAGAGAGTTTTCCAACTCTAATTGCTCAGTGGGAACGAGAATGGGCTCATGAACAGAAAGACCAACACATTTCCAGGATATGTCCTACAAGTGGAGAAGAGTAGGGCAATCTCGATTTTCAGCACAGCCATGTGGCGGAAAAGTGGAGGCAGCCCAGGAATGTAGGACCCCTGTCCTACATTTTCAGGACCTGAGCTTAATTTCCAGGTCACATCTCACATTTCCATAATAGAGTAAAATTCATGATCGTGTTCCTCTACACACATCTTGCCGTATTCCTCCAGGCGCTATGACTTGAACTCCCAGAGTCCCCAGCTAGCTTGGCTCCGCTTTGACAGAGGAGCAGGCTATAAATAAATCACGTTTGGGTATGGCTGAGTTCTATGTCACAGAGTCTCCCAAGATTTGTCGGTTTGTGGGAAGCAGAATGGGGCTAGGGACTGAAAGGCCAAAGCAGGAGAGATGGCAGAATTGTCGGAGCCATCCTCCATTGCCAGCAGCCGTCCTCCATATTCAGGTGGCATCCTTGATCTCCAGGAAAGGTCCCCCATGTAGACAGTAGGTTTCGTTTGTTGTAGAGCAGCAAATTTCTAGGGCTTGCTCTGATGAATGTGTTTTGAGGAGATGCCTGAATGTGTGGGATGCGTGTCAGATTTGTAGGGCAGTGGTAGAGGCAGATGAGATTGCAAGGGGGTATGTTTGGAAATTTGTAGGATGGTCCTGCATTGGAGGCTGGTTTTTCGTAGGGGAATGAATATGTGTAGGAAGTCCTCGATGTGGAGGCTGGCTCTACATAGGACAAAGTAGGCTTGTAGGACAGTCCTGCATGTGGAGGACGGTCCTACGTATGAGATTTCAGATTTGTAGGAAAGTCCTACATGTGGAGGACAGTCCTATGTCGGACATCTGAGATTTGGAGCACAGCCCTACATTTGTAGGGCAGCCCTACATTTTTAGGGCGGTCCTGCATTTGTAGGACGGCCCTACATTTGGAGGACAGTCCTACATTTGGAGGACAGTCCTGCATTTGTAGGACGGTCCTACATTTGTAGGACGGTCCTACATTTGGAGGACAGCCCTACATTTGGAGGACAGTCCTACATTTGTAGGACGGTCCTACATTTGGAGGACGGCCCTACATTTGGAGGACGGTCCTACATTTGGAGGACGGCCCTACATTTGGAGGACGGTCCTCCATTTGTAGGACGGTCCTACATTTGTAGGACGGTCCTACATTTGTAGGACGGTCCTACGTAGGACATTTCAGGTTTGTAGGACAGTCCTGCATGTGGAGGACAGTCCTGCGAAGGACATTTCAGTTTCTTCAGACAGCACTACATGTGGAGAACAGTCCTACGTAGCACAATCTAGATTTGTAGGAAAGACCTACATGTGGGGGATGGTTTGTAGGGCTGTCGTACATTTGGAAGATTGTAAGACAGGCCTATATGTGGAAGATGTCCTAACTAGGGCAATCCAGGTTTTTAGGAGAGTTCTACATGTTGAGGACAGTCCTTCGTAGGAAAACACAGTTTTGCAAGGCACTTTTACATGTGGAGTACAGTCCTACATACGGTGATCCAGGTTTGTAGGACGGCCCTACATGTGGAGAGTGGTCCTTTGTAGGACATTTCAGATTTGGAGGAGAGTACGACACAGGAGTCCTACGCAGGAGCAGCCAGAGTTGTAGGACAGTCCTACTTGTGGGAGACGAGCCTCTATGAGGCAAACCACAGTTGTACTACACCCCAAGAAGTCCGGCACAGACCAACGCAACAAAATCCTTTTTTCTAGGAATGTCTTACAACTCCATTACATTTCGGAAACCTAGATTTCTACCACAGCCATGTGGAGGACACAGCCTACAGATGGAGGCTGCCCTCCACGTTTGCAGAACCCGACCCAAATTACCAGCATATCTCCACCATTCCCAAAAGAAAATAGGATTCATTATTTCCTCTTTCCTTGCTTCTCTAGGTGGTTTAAACTTCAACTCCCAGAAGTCCTAGGTAATTTGGACAAGCGTCAGCGGTTGTGGAACCTAAAGCCCTAAACATTTTGAGGGCCAAATTTTGGGAAGGGCTTACTTCTCTGAGAGAGTCTCCTAACTCTTCTTGGTTAGTCAGAACCAGAATCGGTCTATCGACTCAAAGGCCGACACATTTCCTGTACGTGTTCCAGAAGTACAGAAGAGTAGTGCAATCTAGATTTGTAGGACAGTCATCTGGAGGACACATCCTACGGGTGGCATCTGCCCTGCATTTGTAGGGCCCCAGTCCTACCTTTCTAGGACCCGACCTATATTTCCAGGACACGTCCCACATTGCCACAGTAGAGTAGAAATCATTATTCTGTACCTCTGAATAGATCTTTCTGTGGTCCTCCTGGTATTTTCGATTTCAAATTCTGGAAGCCATAGGTAGCTTGTTCGTGACGTTCAAAACCTCTGGAGGTCTAAAATTTGGGAATGGCTGACTTCGAAGGCCTTTATCACACTGGGGCTAATTTTGGCATTAAAGAGAGATTAAAGTCCATTGAAATCATACCGGAAATAAAGCGAAAATGGAGAGTCATTGCGCGAATGGTCACTACACGCAATTGTGGAGATAAAGCGGTGGGAAATGCATTGTCACTCAAATCCCCAAAGGAAAGAGATGTGTGTTAATGCTTCTTTGTGACCTCTTGAATGGAAGCTTTGTACGGCGTCATGTGAAATAGTTTCATGTAATCACGGGATTTTTCCAGGATATTCATGGGATAAATGCCCAATCTCTTTCGTATGATCAACTCCTAAGCCATGGAGTGTCCCTTCTCGTATTGTTTATTGGGAACCAGAAGTGGCTTAGCAACTCAAAGGCCAACACATTTCCAGGACATGTCTTACAAGTTGAGAAGAGTAGGGCAATCTGGATTTGTAGGACAGCTATGTGGAGGACACATCCCTCCCATCATTTGTTGGGCCCCGGCCCAAATTTCTACGACACGCCCCACATTGCCACAGCAGGGTATAATTCATGACTGTGTCCCTCTGAACAGATCTTTTCTTGGTCCTCCATTTGTTTTTGACTTCGTTTTCCAGAAACCCTAGCTACCGTACCTTGCTCAAGAGTCAGGAGTTGTGGGAGGTGAGGTTCAAAACATCTGGAGGTCCAAAGTCTGGGAATGGCTGACTTGTAAGACAGAGAGTTTTCCAACTCTAATTGCTCAGTGGGAACGAGAATGGGCTCATGAACAGAAAGACCAACACATTTCCAGGATATGTCCTACAAGTGGAGAAGAGTAGGGCAATCTCGATTTTCAGCACAGCCATGTGGCGGAAAAGTGGAGGCAGCCCAGGAATGTAGGACCCCTGTCCTACATTTTCAGGACCTGAGCTTAATTTCCAGGTCACATCTCACATTTCCATAATAGAGTAAAATTCATGATCGTGTTCCTCTACACACATCTTGCCGTATTCCTCCAGGCGCTATGACTTGAACTCCCAGAGTCCCCAGCTAGCTTGGCTCCGCTTTGACAGAGGAGCAGGCTATAAATAAATCACGTTTGGGTATGGCTGAGTTCTATGTCACAGAGTCTCCCAAGATTTGTCGGTTTGTGGGAAGCAGAATGGGGCTAGGGACTGAAAGGCCAAAGCAGGAGAGATGGCAGAATTGTCGGAGCCATCCTCCATTGCCAGCAGCCGTCCTCCATATTCAGGTGGCATCCTTGATCTCCAGGAAAGGTCCCCCATGTAGACAGTAGGTTTCGTTTGTTGTAGAGCAGCAAATTTCTAGGGCTTGCTCTGATGAATGTGTTTTGAGGAGATGCCTGAATGTGTGGGATGCGTGTCAGATTTGTAGGGCAGTGGTAGAGGCAGATGAGATTGCAAGGGGGTATGTTTGGAAATTTGTAGGATGGTCCTGCATTGGAGGCTGGTTTTTCGTAGGGGAATGAATATGTGTAGGAAGTCCTCGATGTGGAGGCTGGCTCTACATAAGACAAAGTAGGCTTGTAGGACAGTCCTGCATGTGGAGGACGGTCCTACGTATGAGATTTCAGATTTGTAGGAAAGTCCTACATGTGGAGGACAGTCCTATGTCGGACATCTGAGATTTGGAGCACAGCCCTACATTTGTAGGGCAGCCCTACATTTTTAGGGCGGTCCTGCATTTGTAGGACGGCCCTACATTTGGAGGACAGTCCTACATTTGGAGGACAGTCCTGCATTTGTAGGACGGCCCTACATTTGTAGGACGGTCCTACATTTGGAGGACAGTCCTACATTTGTAGGACGGTCCTACATTTGTAGGACGGTCCTACATTTGTAGGACGGTCCTACGTAGGACATTTCAGGTTTGTAGGACAGTCCTGCATGTGGAGGACAGTCCTGCGAAGGACATTTCAGTTTCTTCAGACAGCACTACATGTGGAGAACAGTCCTACGTAGCACAATCTAGATTTGTAGGAAAGACCTACATGTGGGGGATGGTTTGTAGGGCTGTCGTACATTTGGAAGATTGTAAGACAGGCCTATATGTGGAAGATGTCCTAACTAGGGCAATCCAGGTTTTTAGGAGAGTTCTACATGTTGAGGACAGTCCTTCGTAGGAAAACACAGTTTTGCAAGGCACTTTTACATGTGGAGTACAGTCCTACATACGGTGATCCAGGTTTGTAGGACGGCCCTACATGTGGAGAGTGGTCCTTTGTAGGACATTTCAGATTTGGAGGAGAGTACGACACAGGAGTCCTACGCAGGAGCAGCCAGAGTTGTAGGACAGTCCTACTTGTGGGAGACGAGCCTCTATGAGGCAAACCACAGTTGTACTACACCCCAAGAAGTCCGGCACAGACCAACGCAACAAAATCCTTTTTTCTAGGAATGTCTTACAACTCCATTACATTTCGGAAACCTAGATTTCTACCACAGCCATGTGGAGGACACAGCCTACAGATGGAGGCTGCCCTCCACGTTTGCAGAACCCGACCCAAATTACCAGCATATCTCCACCATTCCCAAAAGAAAATAGGATTCATTATTTCCTCTTTCCTTGCTTCTCTAGGTGGTTTAAACTTCAACTCCCAGAAGTCCTAGGTAATTTGGACAAGCGTCAGCGGTTGTGGAACCTAAAGCCCTAAACATTTTGAGGGCCAAATTTTGGGAAGGGCTTACTTCTCTGAGAGAGTCTCCTAACTCTTCTTGGTTAGTCAGAACCAGAATCGGTCTATCGACTCAAAGGCCGACACATTTCCTGTACGTGTTCCAGAAGTACAGAAGAGTAGTGCAATCTAGATTTGTAGGACAGTCATCTGGAGGACACATCCTACGGGTGGCATCTGCCCTGCATTTGTAGGGCCCCAGTCCTACCTTTCTAGGACCCGACCTATATTTCCAGGACACGTCCCACATTGCCACAGTAGAGTAGAAATCATTATTCTGTTCCTCTGAATAGATCTTTCTGTGGTCCTCCTGGTATTTTCGATTTCAAATTCTGGAAGCCATAGGTAGCTTGTTCGTGACGTTCAAAACCTCTGGAGGTCTAAAATTTGGGAATGGCTGACTTCGAAGGCCTTTATCACACTGGGGCTAATTTTGGCATTAAAGAGAGATTAAAGTCCATTGAAATCATACCGGAAATAAAGCGAAAATGGAGAGTCATTGCGCGAATGGTCACTACACGCAATTGTGGAGATAAAGCGGTGGGAAATGCATTGTCACTCAAATCCCCAAAGGAAAGAGATGTGTGTTAATGCTTCTTTGTGACCTCTTGAATGGAAGCTTTGTACGGCGTCATGTGAAATAGTTTCATGTAATCACGGGATTTTTCCAGGATATTCATGGGATAAATGCCCAATCTCTTTCGTATGATCAACTCCTAAGCCATGGAGTGTCCCTTCTCGTATTGTTTATTGGGAACCAGAAGTGGCTTAGCAACTCAAAGGCCAACACATTTCCAGGACATGTCTTACAAGTTGAGAAGAGTAGGGCAATCTGGATTTGTAGGACAGCTATGTGGAGGACACATCCCTCCCATCATTTGTTGGGCCCCGGCCCAAATTTCTACGACACGCCCCACATTGCCACAGCAGGGTATAATTCATGACTGTGTCCCTCTGAACAGATCTTTTCTTGGTCCTCCATTTGTTTTTGACTTCGTTTTCCAGAAACCCTAGCTACCGTACCTTGCTCAAGAGTCAGGAGTTGTGGGAGGTGAGGTTCAAAACATCTGGAGGTCCAAAGTCTGGGAATGGCTGACTTGTAAGACAGAGAGTTTTCCAACTCTAATTGCTCAGTGGGAACGAGAATGGGCTCATGAACAGAAAGACCAACACATTTCCAGGATATGTCCTACAAGTGGAGAAGAGTAGGGCAATCTCGATTTTCAGCACAGCCATGTGGCGGAAAAGTGGAGGCAGCCCAGGAATGTAGGACCCCTGTCCTACATTTTCAGGACCTGAGCTTAATTTCCAGGTCACATCTCACATTTCCATAATAGAGTAAAATTCATGATCGTGTTCCTCTACACACATCTTGCCGTATTCCTCCAGGCGCTATGACTTGAACTCCCAGAGTCCCCAGCTAGCTTGGCTCCGCTTTGACAGAGGAGCAGGCTATAAATAAATCACGTTTGGGTATGGCTGAGTTCTATGTCACAGAGTCTCCCAAGATTTGTCGGTTTGTGGGAAGCAGAATGGGGCTAGGGACTGAAAGGCCAAAGCAGGAGAGATGGCAGAATTGTCGGAGCCATCCTCCATTGCCAGCAGCCGTCCTCCATATTCAGGTGGCATCCTTGATCTCCAGGAAAGGTCCCCCATGTAGACAGTAGGTTTCGTTTGTTGTAGAGCAGCAAATTTCTAGGGCTTGCTCTGATGAATGTGTTTTGAGGAGATGCCTGAATGTGTGGGATGCGTGTCAGATTTGTAGGGCAGTGGTAGAGGCAGATGAGATTGCAAGGGGGTATGTTTGGAAATTTGTAGGATGGTCCTGCATTGGAGGCTGGTTTTTCGTAGGGGAATGAATATGTGTAGGAAGTCCTCGATGTGGAGGCTGGCTCTACATAGGACAAAGTAGGCTTGTAGGACAGTCCTGCATGTGGAGGACGGTCCTACGTATGAGATTTCAGATTTGTAGGAAAGTCCTACATGTGGAGGACAGTCCTATGTCGGACATCTGAGATTTGGAGCACAGCCCTACATTTGTAGGGCAGCCCTACATTTTTAGGGCGGTCCTGCATTTGTAGGACGGCCCTACATTTGGAGGACAGTCCTGCATTTGTAGGACGGTCCTACATTTGGAGGACAGTCCTACATTTGGAGGACAGTCCTACATTTGGAGGACAGTCCTACATTTGGAGGACAGTCCTACATTTGTAGGACGGTCCTACATTTGGAGGATGGCCCTACATTTGGAGGACGGTCCTCCATTTGTAGGACGGTCCTACATTTGTAGGGCGGTCCTACATTTGTAGGACGGTCCTACATTTGTAGGACGGTCCTACGTAGGACATTTCAGGTTTGTAGGACAGTCCTGCATGTGGAGGACAGTCCTGCGAAGGACATTTCAGTTTCTTCAGACAGCACTACATGTGGAGAACAGTCCTACGTAGCACAATCTAGATTTGTAGGAAAGACCTACATGTGGGGGATGGTTTGTAGGGCTGTCGTACATTTGGAAGATTGTAAGACAGGCCTATATGTGGAAGATGTCCTAACTAGGGCAATCCAGGTTTTTAGGAGAGTTCTACATGTTGAGGACAGTCCTTCGTAGGAAAACACAGTTTTGCAAGGCACTTTTACATGTGGAGTACAGTCCTACATACGGTGATCCAGGTTTGTAGGACGGCCCTACATGTGGAGAGTGGTCCTTTGTAGGACATTTCAGATTTGGAGGAGAGTACGACACAGGAGTCCTACGCAGGAGCAGCCAGAGTTGTAGGACAGTCCTACTTGTGGGAGACGAGCCTCTATGAGGCAAACCACAGTTGTACTACACCCCAAGAAGTCCGGCACAGACCAACGCAACAAAATCCTTTTTTCTAGGAATGTCTTACAACTCCATTACATTTCGGAAACCTAGATTTCTACCACAGCCATGTGGAGGACACAGCCTACAGATGGAGGCTGCCCTCCACGTTTGCAGAACCCGACCCAAATTACCAGCATATCTCCACCATTCCCAAAAGAAAATAGGATTCATTATTTCCTCTTTCCTTGCTTCTCTAGGTGGTTTAAACTTCAACTCCCAGAAGTCCTAGGTAATTTGGACAAGCGTCAGCGGTTGTGGAACCTAAAGCCCTAAACATTTTGAGGGCCAAATTTTGGGAAGGGCTTACTTCTCTGAGAGAGTCTCCTAACTCTTCTTGGTTAGTCAGAACCAGAATCGGTCTATCGACTCAAAGGCCGACACATTTCCTGTACGTGTTCCAGAAGTACAGAAGAGTAGTGCAATCTAGATTTGTAGGACAGTCATCTGGAGGACACATCCTACGGGTGGCATCTGCCCTGCATTTGTAGGGCCCCAGTCCTACCTTTCTAGGACCCGACCTATATTTCCAGGACACGTCCCACATTGCCACAGTAGAGTAGAAATCATTATTCTGTTCCTCTGAATAGATCTTTCTGTGGTCCTCCTGGTATTTTCGATTTCAAATTCTGGAAGCCATAGGTAGCTTGTTCGTGACGTTCAAAACCTCTGGAGGTCTAAAATTTGGGAATGGCTGACTTCGAAGGCCTTTATCACACTGGGGCTAATTTTGGCATTAAAGAGAGATTAAAGTCCATTGAAATCATACCGGAAATAAAGCGAAAATGGAGAGTCATTGCGCGAATGGTCACTACACGCAATTGTGGAGATAAAGCGGTGGGAAATGCATTGTCACTCAAATCCCCAAAGGAAAGAGATGTGTGTTAATGCTTCTTTGTGACCTCTTGAATGGAAGCTTTGTACGGCGTCATGTGAAATAGTTTCATGTAATCACGGGATTTTTCCAGGATATTCATGGGATAAATGCCCAATCTCTTTCGTATGATCAACTCCTAAGCCATGGAGTGTCCCTTCTCGTATTGTTTATTGGGAACCAGAAGTGGCTTAGCAACTCAAAGGCCAACACATTTCCAGGACATGTCTTACAAGTTGAGAAGAGTAGGGCAATCTGGATTTGTAGGACAGCTATGTGGAGGACACATCCCTCCCATCATTTGTTGGGCCCCGGCCCAAATTTCTACGACACGCCCCACATTGCCACAGCAGGGTATAATTCATGACTGTGTCCCTCTGAACAGATCTTTTCTTGGTCCTCCATTTGTTTTTGACTTCGTTTTCCAGAAACCCTAGCTACCGTACCTTGCTCAAGAGTCAGGAGTTGTGGGAGGTGAGGTTCAAAACATCTGGAGGTCCAAAGTCTGGGAATGGCTGACTTGTAAGACAGAGAGTTTTCCAACTCTAATTGCTCAGTGGGAACGAGAATGGGCTCATGAACAGAAAGACCAACACATTTCCAGGATATGTCCTACAAGTGGAGAAGAGTAGGGCAATCTCGATTTTCAGCACAGCCATGTGGCGGAAAAGTGGAGGCAGCCCAGGAATGTAGGACCCCTGTCCTACATTTTCAGGACCTGAGCTTAATTTCCAGGTCACATCTCACATTTCCATAATAGAGTAAAATTCATGATCGTGTTCCTCTACACACATCTTGCCGTATTCCTCCAGGCGCTATGACTTGAACTCCCAGAGTCCCCAGCTAGCTTGGCTCCGCTTTGACAGAGGAGCAGGCTATAAATAAATCACGTTTGGGTATGGCTGAGTTCTATGTCACAGAGTCTCCCAAGATTTGTCGGTTTGTGGGAAGCAGAATGGGGCTAGGGACTGAAAGGCCAAAGCAGGAGAGATGGCAGAATTGTCGGAGCCATCCTCCATTGCCAGCAGCCGTCCTCCATATTCAGGTGGCATCCTTGATCTCCAGGAAAGGTCCCCCATGTAGACAGTAGGTTTCGTTTGTTGTAGAGCAGCAAATTTCTAGGGCTTGCTCTGATGAATGTGTTTTGAGGAGATGCCTGAATGTGTGGGATGCGTGTCAGATTTGTAGGGCAGTGGTAGAGGCAGATGAGATTGCAAGGGGGTATGTTTGGAAATTTGTAGGATGGTCCTGCATTGGAGGCTGGTTTTTCGTAGGGGAATGAATATGTGTAGGAAGTCCTCGATGTGGAGGCTGGCTCTACATAGGACAAAGTAGGCTTGTAGGACAGTCCTGCATGTGGAGGACGGTCCTACGTATGAGATTTCAGATTTGTAGGAAAGTCCTACATGTGGAGGACAGTCCTATGTCGGACATCTGAGATTTGGAGCACAGCCCTACATTTGTAGGGCAGCCCTACATTTTTAGGGCGGTCCTGCATTTGTAGGACGGCCCTACATTTGGAGGACAGTCCTACATTTGGAGGACAGTCCTGCATTTGTAGGAGGGTCCTACATTTGTAGGACGGTCCTACATTTGTAGGACGGTCCTACATTTGTAGGACGGTCCTACATTTGTAGGACGGTCCTACGTAGGACATTTCAGGTTTGTAGGACAGTCCTGCATGTGGAGGACAGTCCTGCGAAGGACATTTCAGTTTCTTCAGACAGCACTACATGTGGAGAACAGTCCTACGTAGCACAATCTAGATTTGTAGGAAAGACCTACATGTGGGGGATGGTTTGTAGGGCTGTCGTACATTTGGAAGATTGTAAGACAGGCCTATATGTGGAAGATGTCCTAACTAGGGCAATCCAGGTTTTTAGGAGAGTTCTACATGTTGAGGACAGTCCTTCGTAGGAAAACACAGTTTTGCAAGGCACTTTTACATGTGGAGTACAGTCCTACATACGGTGATCCAGGTTTGTAGGACGGCCCTACATGTGGAGAGTGGTCCTTTGTAGGACATTTCAGATTTGGAGGAGAGTACGACACAGGAGTCCTACGCAGGAGCAGCCAGAGTTGTAGGACAGTCCTACTTGTGGGAGACGAGCCTCTATGAGGCAAACCACAGTTGTACTACACCCCAAGAAGTCCGGCACAGACCAACGCAACAAAATCCTTTTTTCTAGGAATGTCTTACAACTCCATTACATTTCGGAAACCTAGATTTCTACCACAGCCATGTGGAGGACACAGCCTACAGATGGAGGCTGCCCTCCACGTTTGCAGAACCCGACCCAAATTACCAGCATATCTCCACCATTCCCAAAAGAAAATAGGATTCATTATTTCCTCTTTCCTTGCTTCTCTAGGTGGTTTAAACTTCAACTCCCAGAAGTCCTAGGTAATTTGGACAAGCGTCAGCGGTTGTGGAACCTAAAGCCCTAAACATTTTGAGGGCCAAATTTTGGGAAGGGCTTACTTCTCTGAGAGAGTCTCCTAACTCTTCTTGGTTAGTCAGAACCAGAATCGGTCTATCGACTCAAAGGCCGACACATTTCCTGTACGTGTTCCAGAAGTACAGAAGAGTAGTGCAATCTAGATTTGTAGGACAGTCATCTGGAGGACACATCCTACGGGTGGCATCTGCCCTGCATTTGTAGGGCCCCAGTCCTACCTTTCTAGGACCCGACCTATATTTCCAGGACACGTCCCACATTGCCACAGTAGAGTAGAAATCATTATTCTGTTCCTCTGAATAGATCTTTCTGTGGTCCTCCTGGTATTTTCGATTTCAAATTCTGGAAGCCATAGGTAGCTTGTTCGTGACGTTCAAAACCTCTGGAGGTCTAAAATTTGGGAATGGCTGACTTCGAAGGCCTTTATCACACTGGGGCTAATTTTGGCATTAAAGAGAGATTAAAGTCCATTGAAATCATACCGGAAATAAAGCGAAAATGGAGAGTCATTGCGCGAATGGTCACTACACGCAATTGTGGAGATAAAGCGGTGGGAAATGCATTGTCACTCAAATCCCCAAAGGAAAGAGATGTGTGTTAATGCTTCTTTGTGACCTCTTGAATGGAAGCTTTGTACGGCGTCATGTGAAATAGTTTCATGTAATCACGGGATTTTTCCAGGATATTCATGGGATAAATGCCCAATCTCTTTCGTATGATCAACTCCTAAGCCATGGAGTGTCCCTTCTCGTATTGTTTATTGGGAACCAGAAGTGGCTTAGCAACTCAAAGGCCAACACATTTCCAGGACATGTCTTACAAGTTGAGAAGAGTAGGGCAATCTGGATTTGTAGGACAGCTATGTGGAGGACACATCCCTCCCATCATTTGTTGGGCCCCGGCCCAAATTTCTACGACACGCCCCAAATTGCCACAGCAGGGTATAATTCATGACTGTGTCCCTCTGAACAGATCTTTTCTTGGTCCTCCATTTGTTTTTGACTTCGTTTTCCAGAAACCCTAGCTACCGTACCTTGCTCAAGAGTCAGGAGTTGTGGGAGGTGAGGTTCAAAACATCTGGAGGTCCAAAGTCTGGGAATGGCTGACTTGTAAGACAGAGAGTTTTCCAACTCTAATTGCTCAGTGGGAACGAGAATGGGCTCATGAACAGAAAGACCAACACATTTCCAGGATATGTCCTACAAGTGGAGAAGAGTAGGGCAATCTCGATTTTCAGCACAGCCATGTGGCGGAAAAGTGGAGGCAGCCCAGGATTTGTTGGACCCCTGTCCTACATTTTCAGGACCTGAGCTTAATTTCCAGGTCACATCTCACATTTCCATAATAGAGTAAAATTCATGATCGTGTTCCTCTACACACATCTTGCCGTGTTCCTCCAGGCGCTATGACTTGAACTCCCAGAGTCCCCAGCTAGCTTGGCTCCGCTTTGACAGAGGAGCAGGCTATAAATAAATCATGTTTGGGTATGGCTGAGTTCTATGTCACTAAGTCTCCCAAGATTTGTCGGTTTGTGGGAAGCAGAATGGGGCTAGGGACTGAAAGGCCAAAGCAGGAGAGATGGCAGAATTGTCGGAGCCATCCTCCATTGCCAGCAGCCGTCCTCCATATTCAGGTGGCATCCTTGATCTCCAGGAAAGGTTCCCCCATGTACACAGTAGGTTTCGTTTGTTGTAGAGCAGCAAATTTCTAGGGCTTGCTCTGATGAATGTGTTTTGAGGAGATGCCTGAATGTGTGGGATGCGTGTCAGATTTGTAGGGCAGTGGTAGAGGCAGATGAGATTGCAAGGGGGTATGTTTGGAAGTTTGTAGGATGGTCCTGCATTGGAGGCTGGTTTTTCGTAGGGGAATGAATATCTGTAGGAAGTCCTCCATGGGGAGGGTGGCTCTACATAGGACAATGTAGGCTTGAAGGACAGTCCTACATGTGGAGGACGGTCCTAGGTATGAGATTTCAGATTTGTAGGAAAGTCCTACATGTGGAGGACAGTCCTATGTCGGACATTTCAGATTTGGAGCACAGTCCTACATTTGTAGGGCAGCCCTACATTTGGAGGATGGTCCTACATTTGGAGGATGGTCCTACATTTGGAGGACTGTCCTACGTAGGACATTTCAGGTTTGTAGGACGGTCCTACATGTGGAGGAC
Organism: Urosaurus nigricauda; assembly: GCA_034509955.1. NCBI lineage: Eukaryota > Metazoa > Chordata > Lepidosauria > Squamata > Phrynosomatidae > Urosaurus > Urosaurus nigricauda. Next base: position 173,023,109 of record JAOEGL010000003.1, read on the forward strand.
AGTCATGCGAAGGACATTTCAGTTTCTTAGGACAGCACTACATGTGGAGAACAGTCCTAAGTAGCACAATCTAGATTTGTAGGAAAGACCTACTTGTGGGGGATGACATTTCAGATTTGGAGCACTGTCCTACATTTGTAGGGCAGCCCTAAATTTGGAGGGCGGAACTACATTTGGAGGACGGTTCTACATTTGGAGGATGGCCCAATAATTGGAGGACAGTCCTACATTTGGAGGGCTGTCCCACATTTGGAGGACGGTCCTACATATGACGGACGGTCCTACAATTGGAGGACGGTCCTACAATTGGAGGGCAGTCCTACATTGGGAGGACAGTCCTACATTGGGAGGACGGCCTTACATTTGGAGGACGGTCCTACATTTGCAGGACGGTCCTACGTAGGACATTTCAGGTTTGTAGGACAGTCCTACATGTGGAGAACAGTCCTGCGAAGGACATTTCAGTTTCTTCAGACAGCACTACATGTGGAGAACAGTCCTACGTAGCACAATCTAGATTTGTAGGAAAGACCTACATGTGGAGGACAGTCCTATGTCGGACATCTGAGATTTGGAGCACAGTCCTACATTTGTAGGACAGCCCTACATTTGGAGGTTGGTCCTACATTTGGAGGACGGTCCTACAATTGGAGGACGGTCCTACATTTGTAGGACGGTCCTACATTTAGAGGACAGCCCTACATTTGGAGGACGGTCCTACGTTTGTAGGATGGTCATACATTTGGAAGACAGTCCTACATTTGGAGGACAGTACTACGTAGGACATTTCAGTTTCTTCGGACAGCACTACATGTGGAGAACAGTCCTACGTAGCACAATCTAGATTTGTAGGAAAGACCTACATGTGGGGGATGGTTTGTAGGGCTGTCGTACATTTGGAAGATTGTAAGACAGGCCTATATGTTGAAGATGTCCTAACTAGGGCAATCCAGGTTTTTAGGAGAGTTGTACATGTTGAGGACAGTCCTTCGTAGGAAAACACAGTTTTGCAAGGTAGTTTTACATGTGGAGTACAGTCCTACATACGGTGATCCAGGTTTGTAGGACGGCCCTACATGTGGAGAGTGGTCCTGTGTAGGACATTTCAGATTTCGAGGAGAGTACGACACAGGAGTCCTACGCAGGAGCAGCCAGAGTTGTAGGACAGTCCTACTTGTGGGAGACGAGCCTCTATGAGGCAAACCACAGTTGTACTACAACCCAAGAAGTCCGGCACAGTCCAACGCAACAAACTTTTTTCTAGGAATGTCTTACAACTCCATTACATTTCGGAAACCCAGATTTCTACCACAGCCATGTGGAGGACACAGCCTACAGATGGAGGCTGCCCTCCACGTTTGCAGAACCCGATCCAAATTTCCAGCATATCTCCACCATTCCCAAAAGAAAATAGGATTCATTATTTCCTCTTTCCTTGCTTCTCTAGGTGGTTTAAACTTCAACTCCCAGAAGTCCTAGGTAACTTGGACAAGCGCCAGCGGTTGTGGAACCTAAAGCCCTAAACATTTTGAGGGCCAAATTTTGGGAAGGGCTTACTTCTCTGAGAGAGTCTCCTAACTCTTCTTGGTTAGTCAGAACCAGAATCGGTCTATCGACTCAAAGGCCGACACATTTCCTGTACGTGTTCCAGAAGTACAGAAGAGTAGTGCAATCTAGATTTGTAGGACAGTCATCTGGAGGACACATCCTACGGGTGGCATCTGCCCTGCATTTGTAGGGCCCCAGTCCTACCTTTCTAGGACCCGACCTATATTTCCAGGACACGTCCCACATTGCCACAGTAGAGTAGAAATCATTATTCTGTTCCTCTGAATAGATCTTTCTGTGGTCCTCCTGGTATTTTCGATTTCAAATTCTGGAAGCCATAGGTAGCTTGTTCGTGACGTTCAAAACCTCTGGAGGTCTAAAATTTGGGAATGGCTGACTTCGAAGGCCTTTATCACACTGGGGCTAATTTTGGCATTAAAGAGAGATTAAAGTCCATTGAAATCATACCGGAAATAAAGCGAAAATGGAGAGTCATTGCGCGAATGGTCACTACACGCAATTGTGGAGATAAAGCGGTGGGAAATGCATTGTCACTCAAATCCCCAAAGGAAAGAGATGTGTGTTAATAGTTCTTTGAGACCTCTTGAATGGAAGCTTTGTACGGCGTCATGTGAAATAGTTTCATGTAATCACGGGATTTTACCAGGATATTCATGGGATAAATGCCCAATCTCTTTCGTATAATAAACTCCTAAGCCATGGAGTGTCCCTTCTCGTATTGTTTATTGGGAACCAGAAGTGGCTTAGCAACTCAAAGGCCAACACATTTCCAGGACATGTCTTACAAGTTGAGAAGAGTAGGGCAATCTGGATTTGTAGGACAGCTATGTGGAGGACACATCCCTCCCATCATTTGTAGGGCCCCGGCCCAAATTTCTACGACACGCCCCACATTGCCACAGCAGGGTATAATTCATGACTGTGTCCCTCTGAACAGATCTTTTCTTGGTCCTCCATTTGTTTTTGACTTCGATTTCCAGAAACCCTAGCTACCGTACCTTGCTCAAGAGTCAGGAGTTGTGGGAGGTGAGGTTCAAAACATCTGGAGGTCCAAAGTCTGGGAATGGCTGACTTGTAAGACAGAGAGTTTTCCAACTCTAATTGCTCAGTGGGAACGAGAATGGGCTCATGAACAGAAAGACCAACACATTTCCAGGATATGTCCTACAAGTGGAGAAGAGTAGGGCAATCTCGATTTTCAGCACAGCCATGTGGCGGAAAAGTGGAGGCAGCCCAGGAATGTAGGACCCCTGTCCTACATTTTCAGGACCTGAGCTTAATTTCCAGGTCACATCTCACATTTCCATAATAGAGTAAAATTCATGATCGTGTTCCTCTACACACATCTTGCCGTATTCCTCCAGGCGCTATGACTTGAACTCCCAGAGTCCCCAGCTAGCTTGGCTCCGCTTTGACAGAGGAGCAGGCTATAAATAAATCACGTTTGGGTATGGCTGAGTTCTATGTCACAGAGTCTCCCAAGATTTGTCGGTTTGTGGGAAGCAGAATGGGGCTAGGGACTGAAAGGCCAAAGCAGGAGAGATGGCAGAATTGTCGGAGCCATCCTCCATTGCCAGCAGCCGTCCTCCATATTCAGGTGGCATCCTTGATCTCCAGGAAAGGTCCCCCATGTAGACAGTAGGTTTCGTTTGTTGTAGAGCAGCAAATTTCTAGGGCTTGCTCTGATGAATGTGTTTTGAGGAGATGCCTGAATGTGTGGGATGCGTGTCAGATTTGTAGGGCAGTGGTAGAGGCAGATGAGATTGCAAGGGGGTATGTTTGGAAATTTGTAGGATGGTCCTGCATTGGAGGCTGGTTTTTCGTAGGGGAATGAATATGTGTAGGAAGTCCTCGATGTGGAGGCTGGCTCTACATAGGACAAAGTAGGCTTGTAGGACAGTCCTGCATGTGGAGGACGGTCCTACGTATGAGATTTCAGATTTGTAGGAAAGTCCTACATGTGGAGGACAGTCCTATGTCGGACATCTGAGATTTGGAGCACAGCCCTACATTTGTAGGGCAGCCCTACATTTTTAGGGCGGTCCTGCATTTGTAGGACGGCCCTACATTTGGAGGACAGTCCTACATTTGGAGGACAGTCCTGCATTTGTAGGACGGCCCTACATTTGTAGGACGGTCCTACATTTGGAGGACAGTCCTACATTTGGAGGACAGCCCTACATTTGGAGGACGGTCCTACATTTGGAGGACGGCCCTACATTTGGAGGACGGCCCTACATTTGTAGGACGGTCCTACATTTGTAGGACGGTCCTACATTTGTAGGACGGTCCTACGTAGGACATTTCAGGTTTGTAGGACAGTCCTGCATGTGGAGGACAGTCCTGCGAAGGACATTTCAGTTTCTTCAGACAGCACTACATGTGGAGAACAGTCCTACGTAGCACAATCTAGATTTGTAGGAAAGACCTACATGTGGGGGATGGTTTGTAGGGCTGTCGTACATTTGGAAGATTGTAAGACAGGCCTATATGTGGAAGATGTCCTAACTAGGGCAATCCAGGTTTTTAGGAGAGTTCTACATGTTGAGGACAGTCCTTCGTAGGAAAACACAGTTTTGCAAGGCACTTTTACATGTGGAGTACAGTCCTACATACGGTGATCCAGGTTTGTAGGACGGCCCTACATGTGGAGAGTGGTCCTTTGTAGGACATTTCAGATTTGGAGGAGAGTACGACACAGGAGTCCTACGCAGGAGCAGCCAGAGTTGTAGGACAGTCCTACTTGTGGGAGACGAGCCTCTATGAGGCAAACCACAGTTGTACTACACCCCAAGAAGTCCGGCACAGACCAACGCAACAAAATCCTTTTTTCTAGGAATGTCTTACAACTCCATTACATTTCGGAAACATAGATTTCTACCACAGCCATGTGGAGGACACAGCCTACAGATGGAGGCTGCCCTCCACGTTTGCAGAACCCGACCCAAATTACCAGCATATCTCCACCATTCCCAAAAGAAAATAGGATTCATTATTTCCTCTTTCCTTGCTTCTCTAGGTGGTTTAAACTTCAACTCCCAGAAGTCCTAGGTAATTTGGACAAGCGTCAGCGGTTGTGGAACCTAAAGCCCTAAACATTTTGAGGGCCAAATTTTGGGAAGGGCTTACTTCTCTGAGAGAGTCTCCTAACTCTTCTTGGTTAGTCAGAACCAGAATCGGTCTATCGACTCAAAGGCCGACACATTTCCTGTACGTGTTCCAGAAGTACAGAAGAGTAGTGCAATCTAGATTTGTAGGACAGTCATCTGGAGGACACATCCTACGGGTGGCATCTGCCCTGCATTTGTAGGGCCCCAGTCCTACCTTTCTAGGACCCGACCTATATTTCCAGGACACGTCCCACATTGCCACAGTAGAGTAGAAATCATTATTCTGTTCCTCTGAATAGATCTTTCTGTGGTCCTCCTGGTATTTTCGATTTCAAATTCTGGAAGCCATAGGTAGCTTGTTCGTGACGTTCAAAACCTCTGGAGGTCTAAAATTTGGGAATGGCTGACTTCGAAGGCCTTTATCACACTGGGGCTAATTTTGGCATTAAAGAGAGATTAAAGTCCATTGAAATCATACCGGAAATAAAGCGAAAATGGAGAGTCATTGCGCGAATGGTCACTACACGCAATTGTGGAGATAAAGCGGTGGGAAATGCATTGTCACTCAAATCCCCAAAGGAAAGAGATGTGTGTTAATGCTTCTTTGTGACCTCTTGAATGGAAGCTTTGTACGGCGTCATGTGAAATAGTTTCATGTAATCACGGGATTTTTCCAGGATATTCATGGGATAAATGCCCAATCTCTTTCGTATGATCAACTCCTAAGCCATGGAGTGTCCCTTCTCGTATTGTTTATTGGGAACCAGAAGTGGCTTAGCAACTCAAAGGCCAACACATTTCCAGGACATGTCTTACAAGTTGAGAAGAGTAGGGCAATCTGGATTTGTAGGACAGCTATGTGGAGGACACATCCCTCCCATCATTTGTTGGGCCCCGGCCCAAATTTCTACGACACGCCCCACATTGCCACAGCAGGGTATAATTCATGACTGTGTCCCTCTGAACAGATCTTTTCTTGGTCCTCCATTTGTTTTTGACTTCGTTTTCCAGAAACCCTAGCTACCGTACCTTGCTCAAGAGTCAGGAGTTGTGGGAGGTGAGGTTCAAAACATCTGGAGGTCCAAAGTCTGGGAATGGCTGACTTGTAAGACAGAGAGTTTTCCAACTCTAATTGCTCAGTGGGAACGAGAATGGGCTCATGAACAGAAAGACCAACACATTTCCAGGATATGTCCTACAAGTGGAGAAGAGTAGGGCAATCTCGATTTTCAGCACAGCCATGTGGCGGAAAAGTGGAGGCAGCCCAGGAATGTAGGACCCCTGTCCTACATTTTCAGGACCTGAGCTTAATTTCCAGGTCACATCTCACATTTCCATAATAGAGTAAAATTCATGATCGTGTTCCTCTACACACATCTTGCCGTATTCCTCCAGGCGCTATGACTTGAACTCCCAGAGTCCCCAGCTAGCTTGGCTCCGCTTTGACAGAGGAGCAGGCTATAAATAAATCACGTTTGGGTATGGCTGAGTTCTATGTCACAGAGTCTCCCAAGATTTGTCGGTTTGTGGGAAGCAGAATGGGGCTAGGGACTGAAAGGCCAAAGCAGGAGAGATGGCAGAATTGTCGGAGCCATCCTCCATTGCCAGCAGCCGTCCTCCATATTCAGGTGGCATCCTTGATCTCCAGGAAAGGTCCCCCATGTAGACAGTAGGTTTCGTTTGTTGTAGAGCAGCAAATTTCTAGGGCTTGCTCTGATGAATGTGTTTTGAGGAGATGCCTGAATGTGTGGGATGCGTGTCAGATTTGTAGGGCAGTGGTAGAGGCAGATGAGATTGCAAGGGGGTATGTTTGGAAATTTGTAGGATGGTCCTGCATTGGAGGCTGGTTTTTCGTAGGGGAATGAATATGTGTAGGAAGTCCTCGATGTGGAGGCTGGCTCTACATAGGACAAAGTAGGCTTGTAGGACAGTCCTGCATGTGGAGGACGGTCCTACGTATGAGATTTCAGATTTGTAGGAAAGTCCTACATGTGGAGGACAGTCCTATGTCGGACATCTGAGATTTGGAGCACAGCCCTACATTTGTAGGGCAGCCCTACATTTTTAGGGCGGTCCTGCATTTGTAGGATGGCCCTACATTTGGAGGACAGTCCTACATTTGGAGGACAGTCCTGCATTTGTAGGACGGTCCTACATTTGTAGGACGGTCCTACATTTGGAGGACAGTCCTACATTTGGAGGACAGTCCTACATTTGTAGGACGGTCCTACATTTGGAGGATGGCCCTACATTTGGAGGACGGTCCTCCATTTGTAGGACGGTCCTCCATTTGCAGGACGGTCCTACATTTGTAGGACGGTCCTACATTTGTAGGACGGTCCTACGTAGGACATTTCAGGTTTGTAGGACAGTCCTGCATGTGGAGGACAGTCCTGCGAAGGACATTTCAGTTTCTTCAGACAGCACTACATGTGGAGAACAGTCCTACGTAGCACAATCTAGATTTGTAGGAAAGACCTACATGTGGGGGATGGTTTGTAGGGCTGTCGTACATTTGGAAGATTTTAAGACAGGCCTATATGTGGAAGATGTCCTAACTAGGGCAATCCAGGTTTTTAGGAGAGTTCTACATGTTGAGGACAGTCCTTCGTAGGAAAACACAGTTTTGCAAGGCACTTTTACATGTGGAGTACAGTCCTACATACGGTGATCCAGGTTTGTAGGACGGCCCTACATGTGGAGAGTGGTCCTTTGTAGGACATTTCAGATTTGGAGGAGAGTACGACACAGGAGTCCTACGCAGGAGCAGCCAGAGTTGTAGGACAGTCCTACTTGTGGGAGACGAGCCTCTATGAGGCAAACCACAGTTGTACTACACCCCAAGAAGTCCGGCACAGACCAACGCAACAAAATCCTTTTTTCTAGGAATGTCTTACAACTCCATTACATTTCGGAAACCTAGATTTCTACCACAGCCATGTGGAGGACACAGCCTACAGATGGAGGCTGCCCTCCACGTTTGCAGAACCCGACCCAAATTACCAGCATATCTCCACCATTCCCAAAAGAAAATAGGATTCATTATTTCCTCTTTCCTTGCTTCTCTAGGTGGTTTAAACTTCAACTCCCAGAAGTCCTAGGTAATTTGGACAAGCGTCAGCGGTTGTGGAACCTAAAGCCCTAAACATTTTGAGGGCCAAATTTTGGGAAGGGCTTACTTCTCTGAGAGAGTCTCCTAACTCTTCTTGGTTAGTCAGAACCAGAATCGGTCTATCGACTCAAAGGCCGACACATTTCCTGTACGTGTTCCAGAAGTACAGAAGAGTAGTGCAATCTAGATTTGTAGGACAGTCATCTGGAGGACACATCCTACGGGTGGCATCTGCCCTGCATTTGTAGGGCCCCAGTCCTACCTTTCTAGGACCCGACCTATATTTCCAGGACACGTCCCACATTGCCACAGTAGAGTAGAAATCATTATTCTGTTCCTCTGAATAGATCTTTCTGTGGTCCTCCTGGTATTTTCGATTTCAAATTCTGGAAGCCATAGGTAGCTTGTTCGTGACGTTCAAAACCTCTGGAGGTCTAAAATTTGGGAATGGCTGACTTCGAAGGCCTTTATCACACTGGGGCTAATTTTGGCATTAAAGAGAGATTAAAGTCCATTGAAATCATACCGGAAATAAAGCGAAAATGGAGAGTCATTGCGCGAATGGTCACTACACGCAATTGTGGAGATAAAGCGGTGGGAAATGCATTGTCACTCAAATCCCCAAAGGAAAGAGATGTGTGTTAATGCTTCTTTGTGACCTCTTGAATGGAAGCTTTGTACGGCGTCATGTGAAATAGTTTCATGTAATCACGGGATTTTTCCAGGATATTCATGGGATAAATGCCCAATCTCTTTCGTATGATCAACTCCTAAGCCATGGAGTGTCCCTTCTCGTATTGTTTATTGGGAACCAGAAGTGGCTTAGCAACTCAAAGGCCAACACATTTCCAGGACATGTCTTACAAGTTGAGAAGAGTAGGGCAATCTGGATTTGTAGGACAGCTATGTGGAGGACACATCCCTCCCATCATTTGTTGGGCCCCGGCCCAAATTTCTACGACACGCCCCACATTGCCACAGCAGGGTATAATTCATGACTGTGTCCCTCTGAACAGATCTTTTCTTGGTCCTCCATTTGTTTTTGACTTCGTTTTCCAGAAACCCTAGCTACCGTACCTTGCTCAAGAGTCAGGAGTTGTGGGAGGTGAGGTTCAAAACATCTGGAGGTCCAAAGTCTGGGAATGGCTGACTTGTAAGACAGAGAGTTTTCCAACTCTAATTGCTCAGTGGGAACGAGAATGGGCTCATGAACAGAAAGACCAACACATTTCCAGGATATGTCCTACAAGTGGAGAAGAGTAGGGCAATCTCGATTTTCAGCACAGCCATGTGGCGGAAAAGTGGAGGCAGCCCAGGAATGTAGGACCCCTGTCCTACATTTTCAGGACCTGAGCTTAATTTCCAGGTCACATCTCACATTTCCATAATAGAGTAAAATTCATGATCGTGTTCCTCTACACACATCTTGCCGTATTCCTCCAGGCGCTATGACTTGAACTCCCAGAGTCCCCAGCTAGCTTGGCTCCGCTTTGACAGAGGAGCAGGCTATAAATAAATCACGTTTGGGTATGGCTGAGTTCTATGTCACAGAGTCTCCCAAGATTTGTCGGTTTGTGGGAAGCAGAATGGGGCTAGGGACTGAAAGGCCAAAGCAGGAGAGATGGCAGAATTGTCGGAGCCATCCTCCATTGCCAGCAGCCGTCCTCCATATTCAGGTGGCATCCTTGATCTCCAGGAAAGGTCCCCCATGTAGACAGTAGGTTTCGTTTGTTGTAGAGCAGCAAATTTCTAGGGCTTGCTCTGATGAATGTGTTTTGAGGAGATGCCTGAATGTGTGGGATGCGTGTCAGATTTGTAGGGCAGTGGTAGAGGCAGATGAGATTGCAAGGGGGTATGTTTGGAAATTTGTAGGATGGTCCTGCATTGGAGGCTGGTTTTTCGTAGGGGAATGAATATGTGTAGGAAGTCCTCGATGTGGAGGCTGGCTCTACATAGGACAAAGTAGGCTTGTAGGACAGTCCTGCATGTGGAGGACGGTCCTACGTATGAGATTTCAGATTTGTAGGAAAGTCCTACATGTGGAGGACAGTCCTATGTCGGACATCTGAGATTTGGAGCACAGCCCTACATTTGTAGGGCAGCCCTACATTTTTAGGGCGGTCCTGCATTTGTAGGACGGCCCTACATTTGGAGGACAGTCCTACATTTGGAGGACAGTCCTGCATTTGTAGGACGGTCCTACATTTGGAGGACAGTCCTACATTTGGAGGACAGTCCTACATTTGGAGGACAGTCCTACATTTGTAGGACGGTCCTACATTTGTAGGACGGTCCTACATTTGGAGGATGGCCCTACATTTGGAGGACGGTCCTCCATTTGTAGGACGGTCCTACATTTGTAGGGCGGTCCTACATTTGTAGGACGGTCCTACATTTGTAGGACAGTCCTACGTAGGACATTTCAGGTTTGTAGGACAGTCCTGCATGTGGAGGACAGTCCTGCGAAGGACATTTCAGTTTCTTCAGACAGCACTACATTTGGAGAACAGTCCTACGTAGCACAATCTAGATTTGTAGGAAAGACCTACATGTGGGGGATGGTTTGTAGGGCTGTCGTACATTTGGAAGATTGTAAGACAGGCCTATATGTTGAAGATGTCCTAACTAGGGCAATCCAGGTTTTTAGGAGAGTTGTACATGTTGAGGACAGTCCTTCGTAGGAAAACACAGTTTTGCAAGGTAGTTTTACATGTGGAGTACAGTCCTACATACGGTGATCCAGGTTTGTAGGACGGCCCTACATGTGGAGAGTGGTCCTGTGTAGGACATTTCAGATTTCGAGGAGAGTACGACACAGGAGTCCTACGCAGGAGCAGCCAGAGTTGTAGGACAGTCCTACTTGTGGGAGACGAGCCTCTATGAGGCAAACCACAGTTGTACTACAACCCAAGAAGTCCGGCACAGACCAACGCAACAAAATCCTTTTTTCTAGGAATGTCTTACAACTCCATTACATTTCGGAAACATAGATTTCTACCACAGCCATGTGGAGGACACAGCCTACAGATGGAGGCTGCCCTCCACGTTTGCAGAACCCGACCCAAATTACCAGCATATCTCCACCATTCCCAAAAGAAAATAGGATTCATTATTTCCTCTTTCCTTGCTTCTCTAGGTGGTTTAAACTTCAACTCCCAGAAGTCCTAGGTAACTTGGACAAGCGCCAGCGGTTGTGGAACCTAAAGCCCTAAACATTTTGAGGGCCAAATTTTGGGAAGGGCTTACTTCTCTGAGAGAGTCTCCTAACTCTTCTTGGTTAGTCAGAACCAGAATCGGTCTATCGACTCAAAGGCCGACACATTTCCTGTACGTGTTCCAGAAGTACAGAAGAGTAGTGCAATCTAGATTTGTAGGACAGTCATCTGGAGGACACATCCTACGGGTGGCATCTGCCCTGCATTTGTAGGGCCCCAGTCCTACCTTTCTAGGACCCGACCTATATTTCCAGGACACGTCCCACATTGCCACAGTAGAGTAGAAATCATTATTCTGTTCCTCTGAATAGATCTTTCTGTGGTCCTCCTGGTATTTTCGATTTCAAATTCTGGAAGCCATAGGTAGCTTGTTCGTGACGTTCAAAACCTCTGGAGGTCTAAAATTTGGGAATGGCTGACTTCGAAGGCCTTTATCACACTGGGGCTAATTTTGGCATTAAAGAGAGATTAAAGTCCATTGAAATCATACCGGAAATAAAGCGAAAATGGAGAGTCATTGCGCGAATGGTCACTACACGCAATTGTGGAGATAAAGCGGTGGGAAATGCATTGTCACTCAAATCCCCAAAGGAAAGAGATGTGTGTTAATGCTTCTTTGTGACCTCTTGAATGGAAGCTTTGTACGGCGTCATGTGAAATAGTTTCATGTAATCACGGGATTTTTCCAGGATATTCATGGGATAAATGCCCAATCTCTTTCGTATGATCAACTCCTAAGCCATGGAGTGTCCCTTCTCGTATTGTTTATTGGGAACCAGAAGTGGCTTAGCAACTCAAAGGCCAACACATTTCCAGGACATGTCTTACAAGTTGAGAAGAGTAGGGCAATCTGGATTTGTAGGACAGCTATGTGGAGGACACATCCCTCCCATCATTTGTTGGGCCCCGGCCCAAATTTCTACGACACGCCCCACATTGCCACAGCAGGGTATAATTCATGACTGTGTCCCTCTGAACAGATCTTTTCTTGGTCCTCCATTTGTTTTTGACTTCGTTTTCCAGAAACCCTAGCTACCGTACCTTGCTCAAGAGTCAGGAGTTGTGGGAGGTGAGGTTCAAAACATCTGGAGGTCCAAAGTCTGGGAATGGCTGACTTGTAAGACAGAGAGTTTTCCAACTCTAATTGCTCAGTGGGAACGAGAATGGGCTCATGAACAGAAAGACCAACACATTTCCAGGATATGTCCTACAAGTGGAGAAGAGTAGGGCAATCTCGATTTTCAGCACAGCCATGTGGCGGAAAAGTGGAGGCAGCCCAGGAATGTAGGACCCCTGTCCTACATTTTCAGGACCTGAGCTTAATTTCCAGGTCACATCTCACATTTCCATAATAGAGTAAAATTCATGATCGTGTTCCTCTACACACATCTTGCCGTATTCCTCCAGGCGCTATGACTTGAACTCCCAGAGTCCCCAGCTAGCTTGGCTCCGCTTTGACAGAGGAGCAGGCTATAAATAAATCACGTTTGGGTATGGCTGAGTTCTATGTCACAGAGTCTCCCAAGATTTGTCGGTTTGTGGGAAGCAGAATGGGGCTAGGGACTGAAAGGCCAAAGCAGGAGAGATGGCAGAATTGTCGGAGCCATCCTCCATTGCCAGCAGCCGTCCTCCATATTCAGGTGGCATCCTTGATCTCCAGGAAAGGTCCCCCATGTAGACAGTAGGTTTCGTTTGTTGTAGAGCAGCAAATTTCTAGGGCTTGCTCTGATGAATGTGTTTTGAGGAGATGCCTGAATGTGTGGGATGCGTGTCAGATTTGTAGGGCAGTGGTAGAGGCAGATGAGATTGCAAGGGGGTATGTTTGGAAATTTGTAGGATGGTCCTGCATTGGAGGCTGGTTTTTCGTAGGGGAATGAATATGTGTAGGAAGTCCTCGATGTGGAGGCTGGCTCTACATAGGACAAAGTAGGCTTGTAGGACAGTCCTGCATGTGGAGGACGGTCCTACGTATGAGATTTCAGATTTGTAGGAAAGTCCTACATGTGGAGGACAGTCCTATGTCGGACATCTGAGATTTGGAGCACAGCCCTACATTTGTAGGGCAGCCCTACATTTTTAGGGCGGTCCTGCATTTGTAGGACGGCCCTACATTTGGAGGACAGTCCTACATTTGGAGGACAGTCCTGCATTTGTAGGACGGTCCTACATTTGTAGGAGGGTCCTACATTTGTAGGACGGTCCTACATTTGGAGGACAGTCCTACATTTGGAGGACGGTCCTACATTTGGAGGACGGTCCTACATTTGGAGGACGGTCCTACATTTGGAGGACGGCCCTACATTTGGAGTACGGTCCTCCATTTGTAGGACGGTCCTACATTTGCAGGACGGTCCTACGTAGGACATTTCAGGTTTGTAGGACAGTCCTGCATGTGGAGGACAGTCCTGCGAAGGACATTTCAGTTTCTTCAGACAGCACTACATGTGGAGAACAGTCCTACGTAGCACAATCTAGATTTGTAGGAAAGACCTACATGTGGGGGATGGTTTGTAGGGCTGTCGTACATTTGGAAGATTGTAAGACAGGCCTATATGTGGAAGATGTCCTAACTAGGGCAATCCAGGTTTTTAGGAGAGTTCTACATGTTGAGGACAGTCCTTCGTAGGAAAACACAGTTTTGCAAGGCACTTTTACATGTGGAGTACAGTCCTACATACGGTGATCCAGGTTTGTAGGACGGCCCTACATGTGGAGAGTGGTCCTTTGTAGGACATTTCAGATTTGGAGGAGAGTACGACACAGGAGTCCTACGCAGGAGCAGCCAGAGTTGTAGGACAGTCCTACTTGTGGGAGACGAGCCTCTATGAGGCAAACCACAGTTGTACTACACCCCAAGAAGTCCGGCACAGACCAACGCAACAAAATCCTTTTTTCTAGGAATGTCTTACAACTCCATTACATTTCGGAAACATAGATTTCTACCACAGCCATGTGGAGGACACAGCCTACAGATGGAGGCTGCCCTCCACGTTTGCAGAACCCGACCCAAATTACCAGCATATCTCCACCATTCCCAAAAGAAAATAGGATTCATTATTTCCTCTTTCCTTGCTTCTCTAGGTGGTTTAAACTTCAACTCCCAGAAGTCCTAGGTAATTTGGACAAGCGTCAGCGGTTGTGGAACCTAAAGCCCTAAACATTTTGAGGGCCAAATTTTGGGAAGGGCTTACTTCTCTGAGAGAGTCTCCTAACTCTTCTTGGTTAGTCAGAACCAGAATCGGTCTATCGACTCAAAGGCCGACACATTTCCTGTACGTGTTCCAGAAGTACAGAAGAGTAGTGCAATCTAGATTTGTAGGACAGTCATCTGGAGGACACATCCTACGGGTGGCATCTGCCCTGCATTTGTAGGGCCCCAGTCCTACCTTTCTAGGACCCGACCTATATTTCCAGGACACGTCCCACATTGCCACAGTAGAGTAGAAATCATTATTCTGTTCCTCTGAATAGATCTTTCTGTGGTCCTCCTGGTATTTTCGATTTCAAATTCTGGAAGCCATAGGTAGCTTGTTCGTGACGTTCAAAACCTCTGGAGGTCTAAAATTTGGGAATGGCTGACTTCGAAGGCCTTTATCACACTGGGGCTAATTTTGGCATTAAAGAGAGATTAAAGTCCATTGAAATCATACCGGAAATAAAGCGAAAATGGAGAGTCATTGCGCGAATGGTCACTACACGCAATTGTGGAGATAAAGCGGTGGGAAATGCATTGTCACTCAAATCCCCAAAGGAAAGAGATGTGTGTTAATGCTTCTTTGTGACCTCTTGAATGGAAGCTTTGTACGGCGTCATGTGAAATAGTTTCATGTAATCACGGGATTTTTCCAGGATATTCATGGGATAAATGCCCAATCTCTTTCGTATGATCAACTCCTAAGCCATGGAGTGTCCCTTCTCGTATTGTTTATTGGGAACCAGAAGTGGCTTAGCAACTCAAAGGCCAACACATTTCCAGGACATGTCTTACAAGTTGAGAAGAGTAGGGCAATCTGGATTTGTAGGACAGCTATGTGGAGGACACATCCCTCCCATCATTTGTTGGGCCCCGGCCCAAATTTCTACGACACGCCCCACATTGCCACAGCAGGGTATAATTCATGACTGTGTCCCTCTGAACAGATCTTTTCTTGGTCCTCCATTTGTTTTTGACTTCGTTTTCCAGAAACCCTAGCTACCGTACCTTGCTCAAGAGTCAGGAGTTGTGGGAGGTGAGGTTCAAAACATCTGGAGGTCCAAAGTCTGGGAATGGCTGACTTGTAAGACAGAGAGTTTTCCAACTCTAATTGCTCAGTGGGAACGAGAATGGGCTCATGAACAGAAAGACCAACACATTTCCAGGATATGTCCTACAAGTGGAGAAGAGTAGGGCAATCTCGATTTTCAGCACAGCCATGTGGCGGAAAAGTGGAGGCAGCCCAGGAATGTAGGACCCCTGTCCTACATTTTCAGGACCTGAGCTTAATTTCCAGGTCACATCTCACATTTCCATAATAGAGTAAAATTCATGATCGTGTTCCTCTACACACATCTTGCCGTATTCCTCCAGGCGCTATGACTTGAACTCCCAGAGTCCCCAGCTAGCTTGGCTCCGCTTTGACAGAGGAGCAGGCTATAAATAAATCACGTTTGGGTATGGCTGAGTTCTATGTCACAGAGTCTCCCAAGATTTGTCGGTTTGTGGGAAGCAGAATGGGGCTAGGGACTGAAAGGCCAAAGCAGGAGAGATGGCAGAATTGTCGGAGCCATCCTCCATTGCCAGCAGCCGTCCTCCATATTCAGGTGGCATCCTTGATCTCCAGGAAAGGTCCCCCATGTAGACAGTAGGTTTCGTTTGTTGTAGAGCAGCAAATTTCTAGGGCTTGCTCTGATGAATGTGTTTTGAGGAGATGCCTGAATGTGTGGGATGCGTGTCAGATTTGTAGGGCAGTGGTAGAGGCAGATGAGATTGCAAGGGGGTATGTTTGGAAATTTGTAGGATGGTCCTGCATTGGAGGCTGGTTTTTCGTAGGGGAATGAATATGTGTAGGAAGTCCTCGATGTGGAGGCTGGCTCTACATAGGACAAAGTAGGCTTGTAGGACAGTCCTGCATGTGGAGGACGGTCCTACGTATGAGATTTCAGATTTGTAGGAAAGTCCTACATGTGGAGGACAGTCCTATGTCGGACATCTGAGATTTGGAGCACAGCCCTACATTTGTAGGGCAGCCCTACATTTTTAGGGTGGTCCTGCATTTGTAGGACGGCCCTACATTTGGAGGACAGTCCTACATTTGGAGGACAGTCCTGCATTTGTAGGACGGTCCTACATTTGGAGGACAGTCCTACATTTGGAGGACAGTCCTACATTTGGAGGACAGTCCTACATTTGTAGGACGGTCCTACATTTGGAGGATGGCCCTACATTTGGAGGACGGTCCTCCATTTGGAGGACGGTCCTCCATTTGTAGGACGGTCCTACATTTGTAGGACGGTCCTACATTTGTAGGACGGTCCTACATTTGTAGGACGGTCCTACGTAGGACATTTCAGGTTTGTAGGACAGTCCTGCATGTGGAGGACAGTCCTGCGAAGGACATTTCAGTTTCTTCAGACAGCACTACATGTGGAGAACAGTCCTACGTAGCACAATCTAGATTTGTAGGAAAGACCTACATGTGGGGGATGGTTTGTAGGGCTGTCGTACATTTGGAAGATTGTAAGACAGGCCTATATGTGGAAGATGTCCTAACTAGGGCAATCCAGGTTTTTAGGAGAGTTCTACATGTTGAGGACAGTCCTTCGTAGGAAAACACAGTTTTGCAAGGCACTTTTACATGTGGAGTACAGTCCTACATACGGTGATCCAGGTTTGTAGGACGGCCCTACATGTGGAGAGTGGTCCTTTGTAGGACATTTCAGATTTGGAGGAGAGTACGACACAGGAGTCCTACGCAGGAGCAGCCAGAGTTGTAGGACAGTCCTACTTGTGGGAGACGAGCCTCTATGAGGCAAACCACAGTTGTACTACACCCCAAGAAGTCCGGCACAGACCAACGCAACAAAATCCTTTTTTCTAGGAATGTCTTACAACTCCATTACATTTCGGAAACATAGATTTCTACCACAGCCATGTGGAGGACACAGCCTACAGATGGAGGCTGCCCTCCACGTTTGCAGAACCCGACCCAAATTACCAGCATATCTCCACCATTCCCAAAAGAAAATAGGATTCATTATTTCCTCTTTCCTTGCTTCTCTAGGTGGTTTAAACTTCAACTCCCAGAAGTCCTAGGTAATTTGGACAAGCGTCAGCGGTTGTGGAACCTAAAGCCCTAAACATTTTGAGGGCCAAATTTTGGGAAGGGCTTACTTCTCTGAGAGAGTCTCCTAACTCTTCTTGGTTAGTCAGAACCAGAATCGGTCTATCGACTCAAAGGCCGACACATTTCCTGTACGTGTTCCAGAAGTACAGAAGAGTAGTGCAATCTAGATTTGTAGGACAGTCATCTGGAGGACACATCCTACGGGTGGCATCTGCCCTGCATTTGTAGGGCCCCAGTCCTACCTTTCTAGGACCCGACCTATATTTCCAGGACACGTCCCACATTGCCACAGTAGAGTAGAAATCATTATTCTGTTCCTCTGAATAGATCTTTCTGTGGTCCTCCTGGTATTTTCGATTTCAAATTCTGGAAGCCATAGGTAGCTTGTTCGTGACGTTCAAAACCTCTGGAGGTCTAAAATTTGGGAATGGCTGACTTCGAAGGCCTTTATCACACTGGGGCTAATTTTGGCATTAAAGAGAGATTAAAGTCCATTGAAATCATACCGGAAATAAAGCGAAAATGGAGAGTCATTGCGCGAATGGTCACTACACGCAATTGTGGAGATAAAGCGGTGGGAAATGCATTGTCACTCAAATCCCCAAAGGAAAGAGATGTGTGTTAATGCTTCTTTGTGACCTCTTGAATGGAAGCTTTGTACGGCGTCATGTGAAATAGTTTCATGTAATCACGGGATTTTTCCAGGATATTCATGGGATAAATGCCCAATCTCTTTCGTATGATCAACTCCTAAGCCATGGAGTGTCCCTTCTCGTATTGTTTATTGGGAACCAGAAGTGGCTTAGCAACTCAAAGGCCAACACATTTCCAGGACATGTCTTACAAGTTGAGAAGAGTAGGGCAATCTGGATTTGTAGGACAGCTATGTGGAGGACACATCCCTCCCATCATTTGTTGGGCCCCGGCCCAAATTTCTACGACACGCCCCACATTGCCACAGCAGGGTATAATTCATGACTGTGTCCCTCTGAACAGATCTTTTCTTGGTCCTCCATTTGTTTTTGACTTCGTTTTCCAGAAACCCTAGCTACCGTACCTTGCTCAAGAGTCAGGAGTTGTGGGAGGTGAGGTTCAAAACATCTGGAGGTCCAAAGTCTGGGAATGGCTGACTTGTAAGACAGAGAGTTTTCCAACTCTAATTGCTCAGTGGGAACGAGAATGGGCTCATGAACAGAAAGACCAACACATTTCCAGGATATGTCCTACAAGTGGAGAAGAGTAGGGCAATCTCGATTTTCAGCACAGCCATGTGGCGGAAAAGTGGAGGCAGCCCAGGAATGTAGGACCCCTGTCCTACATTTTCAGGACCTGAGCTTAATTTCCAGGTCACATCTCACATTTCCATAATAGAGTAAAATTCATGATCGTGTTCCTCTACACACATCTTGCCGTATTCCTCCAGGCGCTATGACTTGAACTCCCAGAGTCCCCAGCTAGCTTGGCTCCGCTTTGACAGAGGAGCAGGCTATAAATAAATCACGTTTGGGTATGGCTGAGTTCTATGTCACAGAGTCTCCCAAGATTTGTCGGTTTGTGGGAAGCAGAATGGGGCTAGGGACTGAAAGGCCAAAGCAGGAGAGATGGCAGAATTGTCGGAGCCATCCTCCATTGCCAGCAGCCGTCCTCCATATTCAGGTGGCATCCTTGATCTCCAGGAAAGGTCCCCCATGTAGACAGTAGGTTTCGTTTGTTGTAGAGCAGCAAATTTCTAGGGCTTGCTCTGATGAATGTGTTTTGAGGAGATGCCTGAATGTGTGGGATGCGTGTCAGATTTGTAGGGCAGTGGTAGAGGCAGATGAGATTGCAAGGGGGTATGTTTGGAAATTTGTAGGATGGTCCTGCATTGGAGGCTGGTTTTTCGTAGGGGAATGAATATGTGTAGGAAGTCCTCGATGTGGAGGCTGGCTCTACATAGGACAAAGTAGGCTTGTAGGACAGTCCTGCATGTGGAGGACGGTCCTACGTATGAGATTTCAGATTTGTAGGAAAGTCCTACATGTGGAGGACAGTCCTATGTCGGACATCTGAGATTTGGAGCACAGCCCTACATTTGTAGGGCAGCCCTACATTTTTAGGGCGGTCCTGCATTTGTAGGACGGCCCTACATTTGGAGGACAGTCCTACATTTGGAGGACAGTCCTGCATTTGTAGGACGGTCCTACATTTGTAGGAGGGTCCTACATTTGTAGGACGGTCCTACATTTGGAGGACAGTCCTACATTTGGAGGACGGTCCTACATTTGTAGGACGGTCCTACATTTGGAGGACGGCCCTACATTTGGAGTACGGTCCTCCATTTGTAGGACGGTCCTACATTTGCAGGACGGTCCTACGTAGGACATTTCAGGTTTGTAGGACAGTCCTGCATGTGGAGGACAGTCCTGCGAAGGACATTTCAGTTTCTTCAGACAGCACTACATGTGGAGAACAGTCCTACGTAGCACAATCTAGATTTGTAGGAAAGACCTACATGTGGGGGATGGTTTGTAGGGCTGTCGTACATTTGGAAGATTGTAAGACAGGCCTATATGTGGAAGATGTCCTAACTAGGGCAATCCAGGTTTTTAGGAGAGTTCTACATGTTGAGGACAGTAGGAAAACACAGTTTTGCAAGGCACTTTTACATGTGGAGTACAGTCCTACATACGGTGATCCAGGTTTGTAGGACGGCCCTACATGTGGAGAGTGGTCCTTTGTAGGACATTTCAGATTTGGAGGAGAGTACGACACAGGAGTCCTACGCAGGAGCAGCCAGAGTTGTAGGACAGTCCTACTTGTGGGAGACGAGCCTCTATGAGGCAAACCACAGTTGTACTACACCCCAAGAAGTCCGGCACAGACCAACGCAACAAAATCCTTTTTTCTAGGAATGTCTTACAACTCCATTACATTTCGGAAACCTAGATTTCTACCACAGCCATGTGGAGGACACAGCCTACAGATGGAGGCTGCCCTCCACGTTTGCAGAACCCGACCCAAATTACCAGCATATCTCCACCATTCCCAAAAGAAAATAGGATTCATTATTTCCTCTTTCCTTGCTTCTCTAGGTGGTTTAAACTTCAACTCCCAGAAGTCCTAGGTAATTTGGACAAGCGTCAGCGGTTGTGGAACCTAAAGCCCTAAACATTTTGAGGGCCAAATTTTGGGAAGGGCTTACTTCTCTGAGAGAGTCTCCTAACTCTTCTTGGTTAGTCAGAACCAGAATCGGTCTATCGACTCAAAGGCCGACACATTTCCTGTACGTGTTCCAGAAGTACAGAAGAGTAGTGCAATCTAGATTTGTAGGACAGGCATCTGGAGGACACATCCTACGGGTGGCATCTGCCCTGCATTTGTAGGGCCCCAGTCCTACCTTTCTAGGACCCGACCTATATTTCCAGGACACGTCCCACATTGCCACAGTAGAGTAGAAATCATTATTCTGTTCCTCTGAATAGATCTTTCTGTGGTCCTCCTGGTATTTTCGATTTCAAATTCTGGAAGCCATAGGTAGCTTGTTCGTGACGTTCAAAACCTCTGGAGGTCTAAAATTTGGGAATGGCTGACTTCGAAGGCCTTTATCACACTGGGGCTAATTTTGGCATTAAAGAGAGCTTAAAGTCCATTGAAATCATACCGGAAATAAAGCGAAAATGGAGAGTCATTGCGCGAATGGTCACTACACGCAATTGTGGAGATAAAGCGGTGGGAAATGCATTGTCACTCAAATCCCCAAAGGAAAGAGATGTGTGTTAATGCTTCTTTGTGACCTCTTGAATGGAAGCTTTGTACGGCGTCATGTGAAATAGTTTCATGTAATCACGGGATTTTTCCAGGATATTCATGGGATAAATGCCCAATCTCTTTCGTATGATCAACTCCTAAGCCATGGAGTGTCCCTTCTCGTATTGTTTATTGGGAACCAGAAGTGGCTTAGCAACTCAAAGGCCAACACATTTCCAGGACATGTCTTACAAGTTGAGAAGAGTAGGGCAATCTGGATTTGTAGGACAGCTATGTGGAGGACACATCCCTCCCATCATTTGTTGGGCCCCGGCCCAAATTTCTACGACACGCCCCACATTGCCACAGCAGGGTATAATTCATGACTGTGTCCCTCTGAACAGATCTTTTCTTGGTCCTCCATTTGTTTTTGACTTCGTTTTCCAGAAACCCTAGCTACCGTACCTTGCTCAAGAGTCAGGAGTTGTGGGAGGTGAGGTTCAAAACATCTGGAGGTCCAAAGTCTGGGAATGGCTGACTTGTAAGACAGAGAGTTTTCCAACTCTAATTGCTCAGTGGGAACGAGAATGGGCTCATGAACAGAAAGACCAACACATTTCCAGGATATGTCCTACAAGTGGAGAAGAGTAGGGCAATCTCGATTTTCAGCACAGCCATGTGGCGGAAAAGTGGAGGCAGCCCAGGAATGTAGGACCCCTGTCCTACATTTTCAGGACCTGAGCTTAATTTCCAGGTCACATCTCACATTTCCATAATAGAGTAAAATTCATGATCGTGTTCCTCTACACACATCTTGCCGTATTCCTCCAGGCGCTATGACTTGAACTCCCAGAGTCCCCAGCTAGCTTGGCTCCGCTTTGACAGAGGAGCAGGCTATAAATAAATCACGTTTGGGTATGGCTGAGTTCTATGTCACAGAGTCTCCCAAGATTTGTCGGTTTGTGGGAAGCAGAATGGGGCTAGGGACTGAAAGGCCAAAGCAGGAGAGATGGCAGAATTGTCGGAGCCATCCTCCATTGCCAGCAGCCGTCCTCCATATTCAGGTGGCATCCTTGATCTCCAGGAAAGGTCCCCCATGTAGACAGTAGGTTTCGTTTGTTGTAGAGCAGCAAATTTCTAGGGCTTGCTCTGATGAATGTGTTTTGAGGAGATGCCTGAATGTGTGGGATGCGTGTCAGATTTGTAGGGCAGTGGTAGAGGCAGATGAGATTGCAAGGGGGTATGTTTGGAAATTTGTAGGATGGTCCTGCATTGGAGGCTGGTTTTTCGTAGGGGAATGAATATGTGTAGGAAGTCCTCGATGTGGAGGCTGGCTCTACATAGGACAAAGTAGGCTTGTAGGACAGTCCTGCATGTGGAGGACGGTCCTACGTATGAGATTTCAGATTTGTAGGAAAGTCCTACATGTGGAGGACAGTCCTATGTCGGACATCTGAGATTTGGAGCACAGCCCTACATTTGTAGGGCAGCCCTACATTTTTAGGGCGGTCCTGCATTTGTAGGACGGCCCTACATTTGGAGGACAGTCCTACATTTGGAGGACAGTCCTGCATTTGTAGGACGGTCCTACATTTGTAGGACGGTCCTACATTTGGAGGACAGTCCTACATTTGTAGGACGGCCCTACATTTGGAGGACGGTCCTCCATTTGTAGGACGGTCCTCCATTTGTAGGACGGTCCTACATTTGTAGGACGGTCCTACATTTGTAGGACGGTCCTACGTAGGACATTTCAGGTTTGTAGGACAGTCCTGCATGTGGAGGACAGTCCTGCGAAGGACATTTCAGTTTCTTCAGACAGCACTACATGTGGAGAACAGTCCTACGTAGCACAATCTAGATTTGTAGGAAAGACCTACATGTGGGGGATGGTTTGTAGGGCTGTCGTACATTTGGAAGATTTTAAGACAGGCCTATATGTGGAAGATGTCCTAACTAGGGCAATCCAGGTTTTTAGGAGAGTTCTACATGTTGAGGACAGTCCTTCGTAGGAAAACACAGTTTTGCAAGGCACTTTTACATGTGGAGTACAGTCCTACATACGGTGATCCAGGTTTGTAGGACGGCCCTACATGTGGAGAGTGGTCCTTTGTAGGACATTTCAGATTTGGAGGAGAGTACGACACAGGAGTCCTACGCAGGAGCAGCCAGAGTTGTAGGACAGTCCTACTTGTGGGAGACGAGCCTCTATGAGGCAAACCACAGTTGTACTACACCCCAAGAAGTCCGGCACAGACCAACGCAACAAAATCCTTTTTTCTAGGAATGTCTTACAACTCCATTACATTTCGGAAACCTAGATTTCTACCACAGCCATGTGGAGGACACAGCCTACAGATGGAGGCTGCCCTCCACGTTTGCAGAACCCGACCCAAATTACCAGCATATCTCCACCATTCCCAAAAGAAAATAGGATTCATTATTTCCTCTTTCCTTGCTTCTCTAGGTGGTTTAAACTTCAACTCCCAGAAGTCCTAGGTAATTTGGACAAGCGTCAGCGGTTGTGGAACCTAAAGCCCTAAACATTTTGAGGGCCAAATTTTGGGAAGGGCTTACTTCTCTGAGAGAGTCTCCTAACTCTTCTTGGTTAGTCAGAACCAGAATCGGTCTATCGACTCAAAGGCCGACACATTTCCTGTACGTGTTCCAGAAGTACAGAAGAGTAGTGCAATCTAGATTTGTAGGACAGTCATCTGGAGGACACATCCTACGGGTGGCATCTGCCCTGCATTTGTAGGGCCCCAGTCCTACCTTTCTAGGACCCGACCTATATTTCCAGGACACGTCCCACATTGCCACAGTAGAGTAGAAATCATTATTCTGTTCCTCTGAATAGATCTTTCTGTGGTCCTCCTGGTATTTTCGATTTCAAATTCTGGAAGCCATAGGTAGCTTGTTCGTGACGTTCAAAACCTCTGGAGGTCTAAAATTTGGGAATGGCTGACTTCGAAGGCCTTTATCACACTGGGGCTAATTTTGGCATTAAAGAGAGATTAAAGTCCATTGAAATCATACCGGAAATAAAGCGAAAATGGAGAGTCATTGCGCGAATGGTCACTACACGCAATTGTGGAGATAAAGCGGTGGGAAATGCATTGTCACTCAAATCCCCAAAGGAAAGAGATGTGTGTTAATGCTTCTTTGTGACCTCTTGAATGGAAGCTTTGTACGGCGTCATGTGAAATAGTTTCATGTAATCACGGGATTTTTCCAGGATATTCATGGGATAAATGCCCAATCTCTTTCGTATGATCAACTCCTAAGCCATGGAGTGTCCCTTCTCGTATTGTTTATTGGGAACCAGAAGTGGCTTAGCAACTCAAAGGCCAACACATTTCCAGGACATGTCTTACAAGTTGAGAAGAGTAGGGCAATCTGGATTTGTAGGACAGCTATGTGGAGGACACATCCCTCCCATCATTTGTTGGGCCCCGGCCCAAATTTCTACGACACGCCCCACATTGCCACAGCAGGGTATAATTCATGACTGTGTCCCTCTGAACAGATCTTTTCTTGGTCCTCCATTTGTTTTTGACTTCGTTTTCCAGAAACCCTAGCTACCGTACCTTGCTCAAGAGTCAGGAGTTGTGGGAGGTGAGGTTCAAAACATCTGGAGGTCCAAAGTCTGGGAATGGCTGACTTGTAAGACAGAGAGTTTTCCAACTCTAATTGCTCAGTGGGAACGAGAATGGGCTCATGAACAGAAAGACCAACACATTTCCAGGATATGTCCTACAAGTGGAGAAGAGTAGGGCAATCTCGATTTTCAGCACAGCCATGTGGCGGAAAAGTGGAGGCAGCCCAGGAATGTAGGACCCCTGTCCTACATTTTCAGGACCTGAGCTTAATTTCCAGGTCACATCTCACATTTCCATAATAGAGTAAAATTCATGATCGTGTTCCTCTACACACATCTTGCCGTATTCCTCCAGGCGCTATGACTTGAACTCCCAGAGTCCCCAGCTAGCTTGGCTCCGCTTTGACAGAGGAGCAGGCTATAAATAAATCACGTTTGGGTATGGCTGAGTTCTATGTCACAGAGTCTCCCAAGATTTGTCGGTTTGTGGGAAGCAGAATGGGGCTAGGGACTGAAAGGCCAAAGCAGGAGAGATGGCAGAATTGTCGGAGCCATCCTCCATTGCCAGCAGCCGTCCTCCATATTCAGGTGGCATCCTTGATCTCCAGGAAAGGTCCCCCATGTAGACAGTAGGTTTCGTTTGTTGTAGAGCAGCAAATTTCTAGGGCTTGCTCTGATGAATGTGTTTTGAGGAGATGCCTGAATGTGTGGGATGCGTGTCAGATTTGTAGGGCAGTGGTAGAGGCAGATGAGATTGCAAGGGGGTATGTTTGGAAATTTGTAGGATGGTCCTGCATTGGAGGCTGGTTTTTCGTAGGGGAATGAATATGTGTAGGAAGTCCTCGATGTGGAGGCTGGCTCTACATAGGACAAAGTAGGCTTGTAGGACAGTCCTGCATGTGGAGGACGGTCCTACGTATGAGATTTCAGATTTGTAGGAAAGTCCTACATGTGGAGGACAGTCCTATGTCGGACATCTGAGATTTGGAGCACAGCCCTACATTTGTAGGGCAGCCCTACATTTTTAGGGCGGTCCTGCATTTGTAGGACGGCCCTACATTTGGAGGACAGTCCTACATTTGGAGGACAGTCCTGCATTTGTAGGACGGTCCTACATTTCTAGGACGGTCCTACAGTTGTAGGACGGTCCTACATTTGGAGGACGGTCCTACATTTGTAGGACGGTCCTACATTTGGAGGATGGCCCTACATTTGTAGGACGGTCCTACATTTGTAGGACGGTCCTACATTTGTAGGGCGGTCCTACATTTGTAGGACGGTCCTACGTAGGACATTTCAGGTTTGTAGGACAGTCCTGCATGTGGAGGACAGTCCTGCGAAGGACATTTCAGTTTCTTCAGACAGCACTACATGTGGAGAACAGTCCTACGTAGCACAATCTAGATTTGTAGGAAAGACCTACATGTGGGGGATGGTTTGTAGGGCTGTCGTACATTTGGAAGATTGTAAGACAGGCCTATATGTGGAAGATGTCCTAACTAGGGCAATCCAGGTTTTTAGGAGAGTTCTACATGTTGAGGACAGTCCTTCGTAGGAAAACACAGTTTTGCAAGGCACTTTTACATGTGGAGTACAGTCCTACATACGGTGATCCAGGTTTGTAGGACGGCCCTACATGTGGAGAGTGGTCCTTTGTAGGACATTTCAGATTTGGAGGAGAGTACGACACAGGAGTCCTACGCAGGAGCAGCCAGAGTTGTAGGACAGTCCTACTTGTGGGAGACGAGCCTCTATGAGGCAAACCACAGTTGTACTACAACCCAAGAAGTCCGGCACAGACCAACGCAACAAAATCCTTTTTTCTAGGAATGTCTTACAACTCCATTACATTTCGGAAACCTAGATTTCTACCACAGCCATGTGGAGGACACAGCCTACAGATGGAGGCTGCCCTCCACGTTTGCAGAACCCGACCCAAATTACCAGCATATCTCCACCATTCCCAAAAGAAAATAGGATTCATTATTTCCTCTTTCCTTGCTTCTCTAGGTGGTTTAAACTTCAACTCCCAGAAGTCCTAGGTAATTTGGACAAGCGTCAGCGGTTGTGGAACCTAAAGCCCTAAACATTTTGAGGGCCAAATTTTGGGAAGGGCTTACTTCTCTGAGAGAGTCTCCTAACTCTTCTTGGTTAGTCAGAACCAGAATCGGTCTATCGACTCAAAGGCCGACACATTTCCTGTACGTGTTCCAGAAGTACAGAAGAGTAGTGCAATCTAGATTTGTAGGACAGTCATCTGGAGGACACATCCTACGGGTGGCATCTGCCCTGCATTTGTAGGGCCCCAGTCCTACCTTTCTAGGACCCGACCTATATTTCCAGGACACGTCCCACATTGCCACAGTAGAGTAGAAATCATTATTCTGTTCCTCTGAATAGATCTTTCTGTGGTCCTCCTGGTATTTTCGATTTCAAATTCTGGAAGCCATAGGTAGCTTGTTCGTGACGTTCAAAACCTCTGGAGGTCTAAAATTTGGGAATGGCTGACTTCGAAGGCCTTTATCACACTGGGGCTAATTTTGGCATTAAAGAGAGATTAAAGTCCATTGAAATCATACCGGAAATAAAGCGAAAATGGAGAGTCATTGCGCGAATGGTCACTACACGCAATTGTGGAGATAAAGCGGTGGGAAATGCATTGTCACTCAAATCCCCAAAGGAAAGAGATGTGTGTTAATGCTTCTTTGTGACCTCTTGAATGGAAGCTTTGTACGGCGTCATGTGAAATAGTTTCATGTAATCACGGGATTTTTCCAGGATATTCATGGGATAAATGCCCAATCTCTTTCGTATGATCAACTCCTAAGCCATGGAGTGTCCCTTCTCGTATTGTTTATTGGGAACCAGAAGTGGCTTAGCAACTCAAAGGCCAACACATTTCCAGGACATGTCTTACAAGTTGAGAAGAGTAGGGCAATCTGGATTTGTAGGACAGCTATGTGGAGGACACATCCCTCCCATCATTTGTTGGGCCCCGGCCCAAATTTCTACGACACGCCCCACATTGCCACAGCAGGGTATAATTCATGACTGTGTCCCTCTGAACAGATCTTTTCTTGGTCCTCCATTTGTTTTTGACTTCGTTTTCCAGAAACCCTAGCTACCGTACCTTGCTCAAGAGTCAGGAGTTGTGGGAGGTGAGGTTCAAAACATCTGGAGGTCCAAAGTCTGGGAATGGCTGACTTGTAAGACAGAGAGTTTTCCAACTCTAATTGCTCAGTGGGAACGAGAATGGGCTCATGAACAGAAAGACCAACACATTTCCAGGATATGTCCTACAAGTGGAGAAGAGTAGGGCAATCTCGATTTTCAGCACAGCCATGTGGCGGAAAAGTGGAGGCAGCCCAGGAATGTAGGACCCCTGTCCTACATTTTCAGGACCTGAGCTTAATTTCCAGGTCACATCTCACATTTCCATAATAGAGTAAAATTCATGATCGTGTTCCTCTACACACATCTTGCCGTATTCCTCCAGGCGCTATGACTTGAACTCCCAGAGTCCCCAGCTAGCTTGGCTCCGCTTTGACAGAGGAGCAGGCTATAAATAAATCACGTTTGGGTATGGCTGAGTTCTATGTCACAGAGTCTCCCAAGATTTGTCGGTTTGTGGGAAGCAGAATGGGGCTAGGGACTGAAAGGCCAAAGCAGGAGAGATGGCAGAATTGTCGGAGCCATCCTCCATTGCCAGCAGCCGTCCTCCATATTCAGGTGGCATCCTTGATCTCCAGGAAAGGTCCCCCATGTAGACAGTAGGTTTCGTTTGTTGTAGAGCAGCAAATTTCTAGGGCTTGCTCTGATGAATGTGTTTTGAGGAGATGCCTGAATGTGTGGGATGCGTGTCAGATTTGTAGGGCAGTGGTAGAGGCAGATGAGATTGCAAGGGGGTATGTTTGGAAATTTGTAGGATGGTCCTGCATTGGAGGCTGGTTTTTCGTAGGGGAATGAATATGTGTAGGAAGTCCTCGATGTGGAGGCTGGCTCTACATAGGACAAAGTAGGCTTGTAGGACAGTCCTGCATGTGGAGGACGGTCCTACGTATGAGATTTCAGATTTGTAGGAAAGTCCTACATGTGGAGGACAGTCCTATGTCGGACATCTGAGATTTGGAGCACAGCCCTACATTTGTAGGGCAGCCCTACATTTTTAGGGCGGTCCTGCATTTGTAGGATGGCCCTACATTTGGAGGACAGTCCTACATTTGGAGGACAGTCCTGCATTTGTAGGACGGTCCTACATTTGTAGGACGGTCCTACATTTGTAGGACGGTCCTACATTTGTAGGACGGTCCTACATTTGGAGGACAGTCCTACATTTGGAGGACGGCCCTACATTTGGAGGACGGCCCTACATTTGGAGGACGGTCCTCCATTTGTAGGACGGTCCTACATTTGTAGGACGGTCCTACATTTGTAGGACGGTCCTACGTAGGACATTTCAGGTTTGTAGGACAGTCCTGCATGTGGAGGACAGTCCTGCGAAGGACATTTCAGTTTCTTCAGACAGCACTACATGTGGAGAACAGTCCTACGTAGCACAATCTAGATTTGTAGGAAAGACCTACATGTGGGGGATGGTTTGTAGGGCTGTCGTACATTTGGAAGATTGTAAGACAGGCCTATATGTGGAAGATGTCCTAACTAGGGCAATCCAGGTTTTTAGGAGAGTTCTACATGTTGAGGACAGTCCTTCGTAGGAAAACACAGTTTTGCAAGGCACTTTTACATGTGGAGTACAGTCCTACATACGGTGATCCAGGTTTGTAGGACGGCCCTACATGTGGAGAGTGGTCCTTTGTAGGACATTTCAGATTTGGAGGAGAGTACGACACAGGAGTCCTACGCAGGAGCAGCCAGAGTTGTAGGACAGTCCTACTTGTGGGAGACGAGCCTCTATGAGGCAAACCACAGTTGTACTACACCCCAAGAAGTCCGGCACAGACCAACGCAACAAAATCCTTTTTTCTAGGAATGTCTTACAACTCCATTACATTTCGGAAACCTAGATTTCTACCACAGCCATGTGGAGGACACAGCCTACAGATGGAGGCTGCCCTCCACGTTTGCAGAACCCGACCCAAATTACCAGCATATCTCCACCATTCCCAAAAGAAAATAGGATTCATTATTTCCTCTTTCCTTGCTTCTCTAGGTGGTTTAAACTTCAACTCCCAGAAGTCCTAGGTAATTTGGACAAGCGTCAGCGGTTGTGGAACCTAAAGCCCTAAACATTTTGAGGGCCAAATTTTGGGAAGGGCTTACTTCTCTGAGAGAGTCTCCTAACTCTTCTTGGTTAGTCAGAACCAGAATCGGTCTATCGACTCAAAGGCCGACACATTTCCTGTACGTGTTCCAGAAGTACAGAAGAGTAGTGCAATCTAGATTTGTAGGACAGTCATCTGGAGGACACATCCTACGGGTGGCATCTGCCCTGCATTTGTAGGGCCCCAGTCCTACCTTTCTAGGACCCGACCTATATTTCCAGGACACGTCCCACATTGCCACAGTAGAGTAGAAATCATTATTCTGTTCCTCTGAATAGATCTTTCTGTGGTCCTCCTGGTATTTTCGATTTCAAATTCTGGAAGCCATAGGTAGCTTGTTCGTGACGTTCAAAACCTCTGGAGGTCTAAAATTTGGGAATGGCTGACTTCGAAGGCCTTTATCACACTGGGGCTAATTTTGGCATTAAAGAGAGATTAAAGTCCATTGAAATCATACCGGAAATAAAGCGAAAATGGAGAGTCATTGCGCGAATGGTCACTACACGCAATTGTGGAGATAAAGCGGTGGGAAATGCATTGTCACTCAAATCCCCAAAGGAAAGAGATGTGTGTTAATGCTTCTTTGTGACCTCTTGAATGGAAGCTTTGTACGGCGTCATGTGAAATAGTTTCATGTAATCACGGGATTTTTCCAGGATATTCATGGGATAAATGCCCAATCTCTTTCGTATGATCAACTCCTAAGCCATGGAGTGTCCCTTCTCGTATTGTTTATTGGGAACCAGAAGTGGCTTAGCAACTCAAAGGCCAACACATTTCCAGGACATGTCTTACAAGTTGAGAAGAGTAGGGCAATCTGGATTTGTAGGACAGCTATGTGGAGGACACATCCCTCCCATCATTTGTTGGGCCCCGGCCCAAATTTCTACGACACGCCCCACATTGCCACAGCAGGGTATAATTCATGACTGTGTCCCTCTGAACAGATCTTTTCTTGGTCCTCCATTTGTTTTTGACTTCGTTTTCCAGAAACCCTAGCTACCGTACCTTGCTCAAGAGTCAGGAGTTGTGGGAGGTGAGGTTCAAAACATCTGGAGGTCCAAAGTCTGGGAATGGCTGACTTGTAAGACAGAGAGTTTTCCAACTCTAATTGCTCAGTGGGAACGAGAATGGGCTCATGAACAGAAAGACCAACACATTTCCAGGATATGTCCTACAAGTGGAGAAGAGTAGGGCAATCTCGATTTTCAGCACAGCCATGTGGCGGAAAAGTGGAGGCAGCCCAGGAATGTAGGACCCCTGTCCTACATTTTCAGGACCTGAGCTTAATTTCCAGGTCACATCTCACATTTCCATAATAGAGTAAAATTCATGATCGTGTTCCTCTACACACATCTTGCCGTATTCCTCCAGGCGCTATGACTTGAACTCCCAGAGTCCCCAGCTAGCTTGGCTCCGCTTTGACAGAGGAGCAGGCTATAAATAAATCACGTTTGGGTATGGCTGAGTTCTATGTCACAGAGTCTCCCAAGATTTGTCGGTTTGTGGGAAGCAGAATGGGGCTAGGGACTGAAAGGCCAAAGCAGGAGAGATGGCAGAATTGTCGGAGCCATCCTCCATTGCCAGCAGCCGTCCTCCATATTCAGGTGGCATCCTTGATCTCCAGGAAAGGTCCCCCATGTAGACAGTAGGTTTCGTTTGTTGTAGAGCAGCAAATTTCTAGGGCTTGCTCTGATGAATGTGTTTTGAGGAGATGCCTGAATGTGTGGGATGCGTGTCAGATTTGTAGGGCAGTGGTAGAGGCAGATGAGATTGCAAGGGGGTATGTTTGGAAATTTGTAGGATGGTCCTGCATTGGAGGCTGGTTTTTCGTAGGGGAATGAATATGTGTAGGAAGTCCTCGATGTGGAGGCTGGCTCTACATAGGACAAAGTAGGCTTGTAGGACAGTCCTGCATGTGGAGGACGGTCCTACGTATGAGATTTCAGATTTGTAGGAAAGTCCTACATGTGGAGGACAGTCCTATGTCGGACATCTGAGATTTGGAGCACAGCCCTACATTTGTAGGGCAGCCCTACATTTTTAGGGCGGTCCTGCATTTGTAGGACGGCCCTACATTTGGAGGACAGTCCTACATTTGGAGGACAGTCCTGCATTTGTAGGACGGTCCTACATTTGTAGGACGGTCCTACATTTGGAGGACAGTCCTACATTTGGAGGACAGTCCTACATTTGTAGGACGGCCCTACATTTGGAGGACGGTCCTCCATTTGTAGGACGGTCCTCCATTTGTAGGACGGTCCTACATTTGTAGGACGGTCCTACATTTGTAGGACGGTCCTACGTAGGACATTTCAGGTTTGTAGGACAGTCCTGCATGTGGAGGACAGTCCTGCGAAGGACATTTCAGTTTCTTCAGACAGCACTACATGTGGAGAACAGTCCTACGTAGCACAATCTAGATTTGTAGGAAAGACCTACATGTGGGGGATGGTTTGTAGGGCTGTCGTACATTTGGAAGATTTTAAGACAGGCCTATATGTGGAAGATGTCCTAACTAGGGCAATCCAGGTTTTTAGGAGAGTTCTACATGTTGAGGACAGTCCTTCGTAGGAAAACACAGTTTTGCAAGGCACTTTTACATGTGGAGTACAGTCCTACATACGGTGATCCAG
Organism: Urosaurus nigricauda; assembly: GCA_034509955.1. NCBI lineage: Eukaryota > Metazoa > Chordata > Lepidosauria > Squamata > Phrynosomatidae > Urosaurus > Urosaurus nigricauda. Next base: position 173,055,680 of record JAOEGL010000003.1, read on the forward strand.
GTTTGTAGGACGGCCCTACATGTGGAGAGTGGTCCTTTGTAGGACATTTCAGATTTGGAGGAGAGTACGACACAGGAGTCCTACGCAGGAGCAGCCAGAGTTGTAGGACAGTCCTACTTGTGGGAGACGAGCCTCTATGAGGCAAACCACAGTTGTACTACACCCCAAGAAGTCCGGCACAGACCAACGCAACAAAATCCTTTTTTCTAGGAATGTCTTACAACTCCATTACATTTCGGAAACCTAGATTTCTACCACAGCCATGTGGAGGACACAGCCTACAGATGGAGGCTGCCCTCCACGTTTGCAGAACCCGACCCAAATTACCAGCATATCTCCACCATTCCCAAAAGAAAATAGGATTCATTATTTCCTCTTTCCTTGCTTCTCTAGGTGGTTTAAACTTCAACTCCCAGAAGTCCTAGGTAATTTGGACAAGCGTCAGCGGTTGTGGAACCTAAAGCCCTAAACATTTTGAGGGCCAAATTTTGGGAAGGGCTTACTTCTCTGAGAGAGTCTCCTAACTCTTCTTGGTTAGTCAGAACCAGAATCGGTCTATCGACTCAAAGGCCGACACATTTCCTGTACGTGTTCCAGAAGTACAGAAGAGTAGTGCAATCTAGATTTGTAGGACAGTCATCTGGAGGACACATCCTACGGGTGGCATCTGCCCTGCATTTGTAGGGCCCCAGTCCTACCTTTCTAGGACCCGACCTATATTTCCAGGACACGTCCCACATTGCCACAGTAGAGTAGAAATCATTATTCTGTTCCTCTGAATAGATCTTTCTGTGGTCCTCCTGGTATTTTCGATTTCAAATTCTGGAAGCCATAGGTAGCTTGTTCGTGACGTTCAAAACCTCTGGAGGTCTAAAATTTGGGAATGGCTGACTTCGAAGGCCTTTATCACACTGGGGCTAATTTTGGCATTAAAGAGAGATTAAAGTCCATTGAAATCATACCGGAAATAAAGCGAAAATGGAGAGTCATTGCGCGAATGGTCACTACACGCAATTGTGGAGATAAAGCGGTGGGAAATGCATTGTCACTCAAATCCCCAAAGGAAAGAGATGTGTGTTAATGCTTCTTTGTGACCTCTTGAATGGAAGCTTTGTACGGCGTCATGTGAAATAGTTTCATGTAATCACGGGATTTTTCCAGGATATTCATGGGATAAATGCCCAATCTCTTTCGTATGATCAACTCCTAAGCCATGGAGTGTCCCTTCTCGTATTGTTTATTGGGAACCAGAAGTGGCTTAGCAACTCAAAGGCCAACACATTTCCAGGACATGTCTTACAAGTTGAGAAGAGTAGGGCAATCTGGATTTGTAGGACAGCTATGTGGAGGACACATCCCTCCCATCATTTGTTGGGCCCCGGCCCAAATTTCTACGACACGCCCCACATTGCCACAGCAGGGTATAATTCATGACTGTGTCCCTCTGAACAGATCTTTTCTTGGTCCTCCATTTGTTTTTGACTTCGTTTTCCAGAAACCCTAGCTACCGTACCTTGCTCAAGAGTCAGGAGTTGTGGGAGGTGAGGTTCAAAACATCTGGAGGTCCAAAGTCTGGGAATGGCTGACTTGTAAGACAGAGAGTTTTCCAACTCTAATTGCTCAGTGGGAACGAGAATGGGCTCATGAACAGAAAGACCAACACATTTCCAGGATATGTCCTACAAGTGGAGAAGAGTAGGGCAATCTCGATTTTCAGCACAGCCATGTGGCGGAAAAGTGGAGGCAGCCCAGGAATGTAGGACCCCTGTCCTACATTTTCAGGACCTGAGCTTAATTTCCAGGTCACATCTCACATTTCCATAATAGAGTAAAATTCATGATCGTGTTCCTCTACACACATCTTGCCGTATTCCTCCAGGCGCTATGACTTGAACTCCCAGAGTCCCCAGCTAGCTTGGCTCCGCTTTGACAGAGGAGCAGGCTATAAATAAATCACGTTTGGGTATGGCTGAGTTCTATGTCACAGAGTCTCCCAAGATTTGTCGGTTTGTGGGAAGCAGAATGGGGCTAGGGACTGAAAGGCCAAAGCAGGAGAGATGGCAGAATTGTCGGAGCCATCCTCCATTGCCAGCAGCCGTCCTCCATATTCAGGTGGCATCCTTGATCTCCAGGAAAGGTCCCCCATGTAGACAGTAGGTTTCGTTTGTTGTAGAGCAGCAAATTTCTAGGGCTTGCTCTGATGAATGTGTTTTGAGGAGATGCCTGAATGTGTGGGATGCGTGTCAGATTTGTAGGGCAGTGGTAGAGGCAGATGAGATTGCAAGGGGGTATGTTTGGAAATTTGTAGGATGGTCCTGCATTGGAGGCTGGTTTTTCGTAGGGGAATGAATATGTGTAGGAAGTCCTCGATGTGGAGGCTGGCTCTACATAGGACAAAGTAGGCTTGTAGGACAGTCCTGCATGTGGAGGACGGTCCTACGTATGAGATTTCAGATTTGTAGGAAAGTCCTACATGTGGAGGACAGTCCTATGTCGGACATCTGAGATTTGGAGCACAGCCCTACATTTGTAGGGCAGCCCTACATTTTTAGGGCGGTCCTGCATTTGTAGGACGGCCCTACATTTGGAGGACAGTCCTACATTTGGAGGACAGTCCTGCATTTGTAGGACGGTCCTACATTTGGAGGACGGTCCTACATTTGGAGGACAGTCCTACATTTGGAGGACGGTCCTACATTTGTAGGACGGTCCTACATTTGGAGGACGGTCCTACATTTGGAGGACGGTCCTCCATTTGTAGGACGGTCCTCCATTTGCAGGACGGTCCTACATTTGTAGGACGGTCCTACATTTGTAGGACGGTCCTACGTAGGACATTTCAGGTTTGTAGGACAGTCCTGCATGTGGAGGACAGTCCTGCGAAGGACATTTCAGTTTCTTCAGACAGCACTACATGTGGAGAACAGTCCTACGTAGCACAATCTAGATTTGTAGGAAAGACCTACATGTGGGGGATGGTTTGTAGGGCTGTCGTACATTTGGAAGATTTTAAGACAGGCCTATATGTGGAAGATGTCCTAACTAGGGCAATCCAGGTTTTTAGGAGAGTTCTACATGTTGAGGACAGTCCTTCGTAGGAAAACACAGTTTTGCAAGGCACTTTTACATGTGGAGTACAGTCCTACATACGGTGATCCAGGTTTGTAGGACGGCCCTACATGTGGAGAGTGGTCCTTTGTAGGACATTTCAGATTTGGAGGAGAGTACGACACAGGAGTCCTACGCAGGAGCAGCCAGAGTTGTAGGACAGTCCTACTTGTGGGAGACGAGCCTCTATGAGGCAAACCACAGTTGTACTACACCCCAAGAAGTCCGGCACAGACCAACGCAACAAAATCCTTTTTTCTAGGAATGTCTTACAACTCCATTACATTTCGGAAACCTAGATTTCTACCACAGCCATGTGGAGGACACAGCCTACAGATGGAGGCTGCCCTCCACGTTTGCAGAACCCGACCCAAATTACCAGCATATCTCCACCATTCCCAAAAGAAAATAGGATTCATTATTTCCTCTTTCCTTGCTTCTCTAGGTGGTTTAAACTTCAACTCCCAGAAGTCCTAGGTAATTTGGACAAGCGTCAGCGGTTGTGGAACCTAAAGCCCTAAACATTTTGAGGGCCAAATTTTGGGAAGGGCTTACTTCTCTGAGAGAGTCTCCTAACTCTTCTTGGTTAGTCAGAACCAGAATCGGTCTATCGACTCAAAGGCCGACACATTTCCTGTACGTGTTCCAGAAGTACAGAAGAGTAGTGCAATCTAGATTTGTAGGACAGTCATCTGGAGGACACATCCTACGGGTGGCATCTGCCCTGCATTTGTAGGGCCCCAGTCCTACCTTTCTAGGACCCGACCTATATTTCCAGGACACGTCCCACATTGCCACAGTAGAGTAGAAATCATTATTCTGTTCCTCTGAATAGATCTTTCTGTGGTCCTCCTGGTATTTTCGATTTCAAATTCTGGAAGCCATAGGTAGCTTGTTCGTGACGTTCAAAACCTCTGGAGGTCTAAAATTTGGGAATGGCTGACTTCGAAGGCCTTTATCACACTGGGGCTAATTTTGGCATTAAAGAGAGATTAAAGTCCATTGAAATCATACCGGAAATAAAGCGAAAATGGAGAGTCATTGCGCGAATGGTCACTACACGCAATTGTGGAGATAAAGCGGTGGGAAATGCATTGTCACTCAAATCCCCAAAGGAAAGAGATGTGTGTTAATGCTTCTTTGTGACCTCTTGAATGGAAGCTTTGTACGGCGTCATGTGAAATAGTTTCATGTAATCACGGGATTTTTCCAGGATATTCATGGGATAAATGCCCAATCTCTTTCGTATGATCAACTCCTAAGCCATGGAGTGTCCCTTCTCGTATTGTTTATTGGGAACCAGAAGTGGCTTAGCAACTCAAAGGCCAACACATTTCCAGGACATGTCTTACAAGTTGAGAAGAGTAGGGCAATCTGGATTTGTAGGACAGCTATGTGGAGGACACATCCCTCCCATCATTTGTTGGGCCCCGGCCCAAATTTCTACGACACGCCCCACATTGCCACAGCAGGGTATAATTCATGACTGTGTCCCTCTGAACAGATCTTTTCTTGGTCCTCCATTTGTTTTTGACTTCGTTTTCCAGAAACCCTAGCTACCGTACCTTGCTCAAGAGTCAGGAGTTGTGGGAGGTGAGGTTCAAAACATCTGGAGGTCCAAAGTCTGGGAATGGCTGACTTGTAAGACAGAGAGTTTTCCAACTCTAATTGCTCAGTGGGAACGAGAATGGGCTCATGAACAGAAAGACCAACACATTTCCAGGATATGTCCTACAAGTGGAGAAGAGTAGGGCAATCTCGATTTTCAGCACAGCCATGTGGCGGAAAAGTGGAGGCAGCCCAGGAATGTAGGACCCCTGTCCTACATTTTCAGGACCTGAGCTTAATTTCCAGGTCACATCTCACATTTCCATAATAGAGTAAAATTCATGATCGTGTTCCTCTACACACATCTTGCCGTATTCCTCCAGGCGCTATGACTTGAACTCCCAGAGTCCCCAGCTAGCTTGGCTCCGCTTTGACAGAGGAGCAGGCTATAAATAAATCACGTTTGGGTATGGCTGAGTTCTATGTCACAGAGTCTCCCAAGATTTGTCGGTTTGTGGGAAGCAGAATGGGGCTAGGGACTGAAAGGCCAAAGCAGGAGAGATGGCAGAATTGTCGGAGCCATCCTCCATTGCCAGCAGCCGTCCTCCATATTCAGGTGGCATCCTTGATCTCCAGGAAAGGTCCCCCATGTAGACAGTAGGTTTCGTTTGTTGTAGAGCAGCAAATTTCTAGGGCTTGCTCTGATGAATGTGTTTTGAGGAGATGCCTGAATGTGTGGGATGCGTGTCAGATTTGTAGGGCAGTGGTAGAGGCAGATGAGATTGCAAGGGGGTATGTTTGGAAATTTGTAGGATGGTCCTGCATTGGAGGCTGGTTTTTCGTAGGGGAATGAATATGTGTAGGAAGTCCTCGATGTGGAGGCTGGCTCTACATAGGACAAAGTAGGCTTGTAGGACAGTCCTGCATGTGGAGGACGGTCCTACGTATGAGATTTCAGATTTGTAGGAAAGTCCTACATGTGGAGGACAGTCCTATGTCGGACATCTGAGATTTGGAGCACAGCCCTACATTTGTAGGGCAGCCCTACATTTTTAGGGCGGTCCTGCATTTGTAGGACGGCCCTACATTTGGAGGACAGTCCTACATTTGGAGGACAGTCCTGCATTTGTAGGACGGTCCTACATTTGTAGGACGGTCCTACATTTGGAGGACGGTCCTACATTTGGAGGACAGTCCTACATTTGGAGGACAGTCCTACATTTGTAGGACGGTCCTACATTTGTAGGACGGTCCTACATTTGGAGGACGGCCCTACATTTGGAGGACGGCCCTACATTTGTAGGACGGCCCTACATTTGTAGGACGGTCCTACATTTGTAGGACGGTCCTACATTTGTAGGACGGTCCTACGTAGGACATTTCAGGTTTGTAGGACAGTCCTGCATGTGGAGGACAGTCCTGCGAAGGACATTTCAGTTTCTTCAGACAGCACTACATGTGGAGAACAGTCCTACGTAGCACAATCTAGATTTGTAGGAAAGACCTACATGTGGGGGATGGTTTGTAGGGCTGTCGTACATTTGGAAGATTGTAAGACAGGCCTATATGTGGAAGATGTCCTAACTAGGGCAATCCAGGTTTTTAGGAGAGTTCTACATGTTGAGGACAGTAGGAAAACACAGTTTTGCAAGGCACTTTTACATGTGGAGTACAGTCCTACATACGGTGATCCAGGTTTGTAGGACGGCCCTACATGTGGAGAGTGGTCCTTTGTAGGACATTTCAGATTTGGAGGAGAGTACGACACAGGAGTCCTACGCAGGAGCAGCCAGAGTTGTAGGACAGTCCTACTTGTGGGAGACGAGCCTCTATGAGGCAAACCACAGTTGTACTACACCCCAAGAAGTCCGGCACAGACCAACGCAACAAAATCCTTTTTTCTAGGAATGTCTTACAACTCCATTACATTTCGGAAACCTAGATTTCTACCACAGCCATGTGGAGGACACAGCCTACAGATGGAGGCTGCCCTCCACGTTTGCAGAACCCGACCCAAATTACCAGCATATCTCCACCATTCCCAAAAGAAAATAGGATTCATTATTTCCTCTTTCCTTGCTTCTCTAGGTGGTTTAAACTTCAACTCCCAGAAGTCCTAGGTAATTTGGACAAGCGTCAGCGGTTGTGGAACCTAAAGCCCTAAACATTTTGAGGGCCAAATTTTGGGAAGGGCTTACTTCTCTGAGAGAGTCTCCTAACTCTTCTTGGTTAGTCAGAACCAGAATCGGTCTATCGACTCAAAGGCCGACACATTTCCTGTACGTGTTCCAGAAGTACAGAAGAGTAGTGCAATCTAGATTTGTAGGACAGTCATCTGGAGGACACATCCTACGGGTGGCATCTGCCCTGCATTTGTAGGGCCCCAGTCCTACCTTTCTAGGACCCGACCTATATTTCCAGGACACGTCCCACATTGCCACAGTAGAGTAGAAATCATTATTCTGTTCCTCTGAATAGATCTTTCTGTGGTCCTCCTGGTATTTTCGATTTCAAATTCTGGAAGCCATAGGTAGCTTGTTCGTGACGTTCAAAACCTCTGGAGGTCTAAAATTTGGGAATGGCTGACTTCGAAGGCCTTTATCACACTGGGGCTAATTTTGGCATTAAAGAGAGATTAAAGTCCATTGAAATCATACCGGAAATAAAGCGAAAATGGAGAGTCATTGCGCGAATGGTCACTACACGCAATTGTGGAGATAAAGCGGTGGGAAATGCATTGTCACTCAAATCCCCAAAGGAAAGAGATGTGTGTTAATGCTTCTTTGTGACCTCTTGAATGGAAGCTTTGTACGGCGTCATGTGAAATAGTTTCATGTAATCACGGGATTTTTCCAGGATATTCATGGGATAAATGCCCAATCTCTTTCGTATGATCAACTCCTAAGCCATGGAGTGTCCCTTCTCGTATTGTTTATTGGGAACCAGAAGTGGCTTAGCAACTCAAAGGCCAACACATTTCCAGGACATGTCTTACAAGTTGAGAAGAGTAGGGCAATCTGGATTTGTAGGACAGCTATGTGGAGGACACATCCCTCCCATCATTTGTTGGGCCCCGGCCCAAATTTCTACGACACGCCCCAAATTGCCACAGCAGGGTATAATTCATGACTGTGTCCCTCTGAACAGATCTTTTCTTGGTCCTCCATTTGTTTTTGACTTCGTTTTCCAGAAACCCTAGCTACCGTACCTTGCTCAAGAGTCAGGAGTTGTGGGAGGTGAGGTTCAAAACATCTGGAGGTCCAAAGTCTGGGAATGGCTGACTTGTAAGACAGAGAGTTTTCCAACTCTAATTGCTCAGTGGGAACGAGAATGGGCTCATGAACAGAAAGACCAACACATTTCCAGGATATGTCCTACAAGTGGAGAAGAGTAGGGCAATCTCGATTTTCAGCACAGCCATGTGGCGGAAAAGTGGAGGCAGCCCAGGAATGTAGGACCCCTGTCCTACATTTTCAGGACCTGAGCTTAATTTCCAGGTCACATCTCACATTTCCATAATAGAGTAAAATTCATGATCGTGTTCCTCTACACACATCTTGCCGTATTCCTCCAGGCGCTATGACTTGAACTCCCAGAGTCCCCAGCTAGCTTGGCTCCGCTTTGACAGAGGAGCAGGCTATAAATAAATCACGTTTGGGTATGGCTGAGTTCTATGTCACAGAGTCTCCCAAGATTTGTCGGTTTGTGGGAAGCAGAATGGGGCTAGGGACTGAAAGGCCAAAGCAGGAGAGATGGCAGAATTGTCGGAGCCATCCTCCATTGCCAGCAGCCGTCCTCCATATTCAGGTGGCATCCTTGATCTCCAGGAAAGGTCCCCCATGTAGACAGTAGGTTTCGTTTGTTGTAGAGCAGCAAATTTCTAGGGCTTGCTCTGATGAATGTGTTTTGAGGAGATGCCTGAATGTGTGGGATGCGTGTCAGATTTGTAGGGCAGTGGTAGAGGCAGATGAGATTGCAAGGGGGTATGTTTGGAAATTTGTAGGATGGTCCTGCATTGGAGGCTGGTTTTTCGTAGGGGAATGAATATGTGTAGGAAGTCCTCGATGTGGAGGCTGGCTCTACATAGGACAAAGTAGGCTTGTAGGACAGTCCTGCATGTGGAGGACGGTCCTACGTATGAGATTTCAGATTTGTAGGAAAGTCCTACATGTGGAGGACAGTCCTATGTCGGACATCTGAGATTTGGAGCACAGCCCTACATTTGTAGGGCAGCCCTACATTTTTAGGGCGGTCCTGCATTTGTAGGACGGCCCTACATTTGGAGGACAGTCCTACATTTGGAGGACAGTCCTGCATTTGTAGGACGGTCCTACATTTGTAGGACGGTCCTACATTTGGAGGACAGTCCTACATTTGTAGGACGGTCCTACATTTGGAGGATGGCCCTACATTTGGAGGACGGTCCTCCATTTGTAGGACGGCCCTCCATTTGCAGGACGGTCCTACATTTGTAGGACGGTCCTACATTTGTAGGACGGTCCTACATTTGTAGGACGGTCCTACGTAGGACATTTCAGGTTTGTAGGACAGTCCTGCATGTGGAGGACAGTCCTGCGAAGGACATTTCAGTTTCTTCAGACAGCACTACATGTGGAGAACAGTCCTACGTAGCACAATCTAGATTTGTAGGAAAGACCTACATGTGGGGGATGGTTTGTAGGGCTGTCGTACATTTGGAAGATTTTAAGACAGGCCTATATGTGGAAGATGTCCTAACTAGGGCAATCCAGGTTTTTAGGAGAGTTCTACATGTTGAGGACAGTCCTTCGTAGGAAAACACAGTTTTGCAAGGCACTTTTACATGTGGAGTACAGTCCTACATACGGTGATCCAGGTTTGTAGGACGGCCCTACATGTGGAGAGTGGTCCTTTGTAGGACATTTCAGATTTGGAGGAGAGTACGACACAGGAGTCCTACGCAGGAGCAGCCAGAGTTGTAGGACAGTCCTACTTGTGGGAGACGAGCCTCTATGAGGCAAACCACAGTTGTACTACACCCCAAGAAGTCCGGCACAGACCAACGCAACAAAATCCTTTTTTCTAGGAATGTCTTACAACTCCATTACATTTCGGAAACCTAGATTTCTACCACAGCCATGTGGAGGACACAGCCTACAGATGGAGGCTGCCCTCCACGTTTGCAGAACCCGACCCAAATTACCAGCATATCTCCACCATTCCCAAAAGAAAATAGGATTCATTATTTCCTCTTTCCTTGCTTCTCTAGGTGGTTTAAACTTCAACTCCCAGAAGTCCTAGGTAATTTGGACAAGCGTCAGCGGTTGTGGAACCTAAAGCCCTAAACATTTTGAGGGCCAAATTTTGGGAAGGGCTTACTTCTCTGAGAGAGTCTCCTAACTCTTCTTGGTTAGTCAGAACCAGAATCGGTCTATCGACTCAAAGGCCGACACATTTCCTGTACGTGTTCCAGAAGTACAGAAGAGTAGTGCAATCTAGATTTGTAGGACAGTCATCTGGAGGACACATCCTACGGGTGGCATCTGCCCTGCATTTGTAGGGCCCCAGTCCTACCTTTCTAGGACCCGACCTATATTTCCAGGACACGTCCCACATTGCCACAGTAGAGTAGAAATCATTATTCTGTTCCTCTGAATAGATCTTTCTGTGGTCCTCCTGGTATTTTCGATTTCAAATTCTGGAAGCCATAGGTAGCTTGTTCGTGACGTTCAAAACCTCTGGAGGTCTAAAATTTGGGAATGGCTGACTTCGAAGGCCTTTATCACACTGGGGCTAATTTTGGCATTAAAGAGAGATTAAAGTCCATTGAAATCATACCGGAAATAAAGCGAAAATGGAGAGTCATTGCGCGAATGGTCACTACACGCAATTGTGGAGATAAAGCGGTGGGAAATGCATTGTCACTCAAATCCCCAAAGGAAAGAGATGTGTGTTAATGCTTCTTTGTGACCTCTTGAATGGAAGCTTTGTACGGCGTCATGTGAAATAGTTTCATGTAATCACGGGATTTTTCCAGGATATTCATGGGATAAATGCCCAATCTCTTTCGTATGATCAACTCCTAAGCCATGGAGTGTCCCTTCTCGTATTGTTTATTGGGAACCAGAAGTGGCTTAGCAACTCAAAGGCCAACACATTTCCAGGACATGTCTTACAAGTTGAGAAGAGTAGGGCAATCTGGATTTGTAGGACAGCTATGTGGAGGACACATCCCTCCCATCATTTGTTGGGCCCCGGCCCAAATTTCTACGACACGCCCCACATTGCCACAGCAGGGTATAATTCATGACTGTGTCCCTCTGAACAGATCTTTTCTTGGTCCTCCATTTGTTTTTGACTTCGTTTTCCAGAAACCCTAGCTACCGTACCTTGCTCAAGAGTCAGGAGTTGTGGGAGGTGAGGTTCAAAACATCTGGAGGTCCAAAGTCTGGGAATGGCTGACTTGTAAGACAGAGAGTTTTCCAACTCTAATTGCTCAGTGGGAACGAGAATGGGCTCATGAACAGAAAGACCAACACATTTCCAGGATATGTCCTACAAGTGGAGAAGAGTAGGGCAATCTCGATTTTCAGCACAGCCATGTGGCGGAAAAGTGGAGGCAGCCCAGGAATGTAGGACCCCTGTCCTACATTTTCAGGACCTGAGCTTAATTTCCAGGTCACATCTCACATTTCCATAATAGAGTAAAATTCATGATCGTGTTCCTCTACACACATCTTGCCGTATTCCTCCAGGCGCTATGACTTGAACTCCCAGAGTCCCCAGCTAGCTTGGCTCCGCTTTGACAGAGGAGCAGGCTATAAATAAATCACGTTTGGGTATGGCTGAGTTCTATGTCACAGAGTCTCCCAAGATTTGTCGGTTTGTGGGAAGCAGAATGGGGCTAGGGACTGAAAGGCCAAAGCAGGAGAGATGGCAGAATTGTCGGAGCCATCCTCCATTGCCAGCAGCCGTCCTCCATATTCAGGTGGCATCCTTGATCTCCAGGAAAGGTCCCCCATGTAGACAGTAGGTTTCGTTTGTTGTAGAGCAGCAAATTTCTAGGGCTTGCTCTGATGAATGTGTTTTGAGGAGATGCCTGAATGTGTGGGATGCGTGTCAGATTTGTAGGGCAGTGGTAGAGGCAGATGAGATTGCAAGGGGGTATGTTTGGAAATTTGTAGGATGGTCCTGCATTGGAGGCTGGTTTTTCGTAGGGGAATGAATATGTGTAGGAAGTCCTCGATGTGGAGGCTGGCTCTACATAGGACAAAGTAGGCTTGTAGGACAGTCCTGCATGTGGAGGACGGTCCTACGTATGAGATTTCAGATTTGTAGGAAAGTCCTACATGTGGAGGACAGTCCTATGTCGGACATCTGAGATTTGGAGCACAGCCCTACATTTGTAGGGCAGCCCTACATTTTTAGGGCGGTCCTGCATTTGTAGGACGGCCCTACATTTGGAGGACAGTCCTACATTTGGAGGACAGTCCTGCATTTGTAGGACGGTCCTACATTTGGAGGACAGTCCTACATTTGGAGGACAGTCCTACATTTGGAGGACAGTCCTACATTTGTAGGACGGTCCTACATTTGGAGGACGGTCCTACATTTGGAGGACGGCCCTACATTTGTAGGACGGCCCTCCATTTGTAGGACGGTCCTACATTTGTAGGACGGTCCTACATTTGTAGGACGGTCCTACATTTGTAGGACGGTCCTACGTAGGACATTTCAGGTTTGTAGGACAGTCCTGCATGTGGAGGACAGTCCTGCGAAGGACATTTCAGTTTCTTCAGACAGCACTACATGTGGAGAACAGTCCTACGTAGCACAATCTAGATTTGTAGGAAAGACCTACATGTGGGGGATGGTTTGTAGGGCTGTCGTACATTTGGAAGATTGTAAGACAGGCCTATATGTGGAAGATGTCCTAACTAGGGCAATCCAGGTTTTTAGGAGAGTTCTACATGTTGAGGACAGTCCTTCGTAGGAAAACACAGTTTTGCAAGGCACTTTTACATGTGGAGTACAGTCCTACATACGGTGATCCAGGTTTGTAGGACGGCCCTACATGTGGAGAGTGGTCCTTTGTAGGACATTTCAGATTTGGAGGAGAGTACGACACAGGAGTCCTACGCAGGAGCAGCCAGAGTTGTAGGACAGTCCTACTTGTGGGAGACGAGCCTCTATGAGGCAAACCACAGTTGTACTACACCCCAAGAAGTCCGGCACAGACCAACGCAACAAAATCCTTTTTTCTAGGAATGTCTTACAACTCCATTACATTTCGGAAACCTAGATTTCTACCACAGCCATGTGGAGGACACAGCCTACAGATGGAGGCTGCCCTCCACGTTTGCAGAACCCGACCCAAATTACCAGCATATCTCCACCATTCCCAAAAGAAAATAGGATTCATTATTTCCTCTTTCCTTGCTTCTCTAGGTGGTTTAAACTTCAACTCCCAGAAGTCCTAGGTAATTTGGACAAGCGTCAGCGGTTGTGGAACCTAAAGCCCTAAACATTTTGAGGGCCAAATTTTGGGAAGGGCTTACTTCTCTGAGAGAGTCTCCTAACTCTTCTTGGTTAGTCAGAACCAGAATCGGTCTATCGACTCAAAGGCCGACACATTTCCTGTACGTGTTCCAGAAGTACAGAAGAGTAGTGCAATCTAGATTTGTAGGACAGTCATCTGGAGGACACATCCTACGGGTGGCATCTGCCCTGCATTTGTAGGGCCCCAGTCCTACCTTTCTAGGACCCGACCTATATTTCCAGGACACGTCCCACATTGCCACAGTAGAGTAGAAATCATTATTCTGTTCCTCTGAATAGATCTTTCTGTGGTCCTCCTGGTATTTTCGATTTCAAATTCTGGAAGCCATAGGTAGCTTGTTCGTGACGTTCAAAACCTCTGGAGGTCTAAAATTTGGGAATGGCTGACTTCGAAGGCCTTTATCACACTGGGGCTAATTTTGGCATTAAAGAGAGATTAAAGTCCATTGAAATCATACCGGAAATAAAGCGAAAATGGAGAGTCATTGCGCGAATGGTCACTACACGCAATTGTGGAGATAAAGCGGTGGGAAATGCATTGTCACTCAAATCCCCAAAGGAAAGAGATGTGTGTTAATGCTTCTTTGTGACCTCTTGAATGGAAGCTTTGTACGGCGTCATGTGAAATAGTTTCATGTAATCACGGGATTTTTCCAGGATATTCATGGGATAAATGCCCAATCTCTTTCGTATGATCAACTCCTAAGCCATGGAGTGTCCCTTCTCGTATTGTTTATTGGGAACCAGAAGTGGCTTAGCAACTCAAAGGCCAACACATTTCCAGGACATGTCTTACAAGTTGAGAAGAGTAGGGCAATCTGGATTTGTAGGACAGCTATGTGGAGGACACATCCCTCCCATCATTTGTTGGGCCCCGGCCCAAATTTCTACGACACGCCCCAAATTGCCACAGCAGGGTATAATTCATGACTGTGTCCCTCTGAACAGATCTTTTCTTGGTCCTCCATTTGTTTTTGACTTCGTTTTCCAGAAACCCTAGCTACCGTACCTTGCTCAAGAGTCAGGAGTTGTGGGAGGTGAGGTTCAAAACATCTGGAGGTCCAAAGTCTGGGAATGGCTGACTTGTAAGACAGAGAGTTTTCCAACTCTAATTGCTCAGTGGGAACGAGAATGGGCTCATGAACAGAAAGACCAACACATTTCCAGGATATGTCCTACAAGTGGAGAAGAGTAGGGCAATCTCGATTTTCAGCACAGCCATGTGGCGGAAAAGTGGAGGCAGCCCAGGAATGTAGGACCCCTGTCCTACATTTTCAGGACCTGAGCTTAATTTCCAGGTCACATCTCACATTTCCATAATAGAGTAAAATTCATGATCGTGTTCCTCTACACACATCTTGCCGTATTCCTCCAGGCGCTATGACTTGAACTCCCAGAGTCCCCAGCTAGCTTGGCTCCGCTTTGACAGAGGAGCAGGCTATAAATAAATCACGTTTGGGTATGGCTGAGTTCTATGTCACAGAGTCTCCCAAGATTTGTCGGTTTGTGGGAAGCAGAATGGGGCTAGGGACTGAAAGGCCAAAGCAGGAGAGATGGCAGAATTGTCGGAGCCATCCTCCATTGCCAGCAGCCGTCCTCCATATTCAGTTGGCATCCTTGATCTCCAGGAAAGGTCCCCCATGTAGACAGTAGGTTTCGTTTGTTGTAGAGCAGCAAATTTCTAGGGCTTGCTCTGATGAATGTGTTTTGAGGAGATGCCTGAATGTGTGGGATGCGTGTCAGATTTGTAGGGCAGTGGTAGAGGCAGATGAGATTGCAAGGGGGTATGTTTGGAAATTTGTAGGATGGTCCTGCATTGGAGGCTGGTTTTTCGTAGGGGAATGAATATGTGTAGGAAGTCCTCGATGTGGAGGCTGGCTCTACATAGGACAAAGTAGGCTTGTAGGACAGTCCTGCATGTGGAGGACGGTCCTACGTATGAGATTTCAGATTTGTAGGAAAGTCCTACATGTGGAGGACAGTCCTATGTCGGACATCTGAGATTTGGAGCACAGCCCTACATTTGTAGGGCAGCCCTACATTTTTAGGGCGGTCCTGCATTTGTAGGATGGCCCTACATTTGGAGGACAGTCCTACATTTGGAGGACAGTCCTGCATTTGTAGGACGGTCCTACATTTGTAGGACGGTCCTACATTTGGAGGACAGTCCTACATTTGGAGGACAGTCCTACATTTGTAGGACGGTCCTACATTTGGAGGATGGCCCTACATTTGGAGGACGGTCCTCCATTTGCAGGACGGTCCTACATTTGTAGGACGGTCCTACATTTGTAGGACGGTCCTACATTTGTAGGACGGTCCTACGTAGGACATTTCAGGTTTGTCGGACAGTCCTGCATGTGGAGGACAGTCCTGCGAAGGACATTTCAGTTTCTTCAGACAGCACTACATGTGGAGAACAGTCCTACGTAGCACAATCTAGATTTGTAGGAAAGACCTACATGTGGGGGATGGTTTGTAGGGCTGTCGTACATTTGGAAGATTGTAAGACAGGCCTATATGTGGAAGATGTCCTAACTAGGGCAATCCAGGTTTTTAGGAGAGTTCTACATGTTGAGGACAGTCCTTCGTAGGAAAACACAGTTTTGCAAGGCACTTTTACATGTGGAGTACAGTCCTACATACGGTGATCCAGGTTTGTAGGACGGCCCTACATGTGGAGAGTGGTCCTTTGTAGGACATTTCAGATTTGGAGGAGAGTACGACACAGGAGTCCTACGCAGGAGCAGCCAGAGTTGTAGGACAGTCCTACTTGTGGGAGACGAGCCTCTATGAGGCAAACCACAGTTGTACTACACCCCAAGAAGTCCGGCACAGACCAACGCAACAAAATCCTTTTTTCTAGGAATGTCTTACAACTCCATTACATTTCGGAAACCTAGATTTCTACCACAGCCATGTGGAGGACACAGCCTACAGATGGAGGCTGCCCTCCACGTTTGCAGAACCCGACCCAAATTACCAGCATATCTCCACCATTCCCAAAAGAAAATAGGATTCATTATTTCCTCTTTCCTTGCTTCTCTAGGTGGTTTAAACTTCAACTCCCAGAAGTCCTAGGTAATTTGGACAAGCGTCAGCGGTTGTGGAACCTAAAGCCCTAAACATTTTGAGGGCCAAATTTTGGGAAGGGCTTACTTCTCTGAGAGAGTCTCCTAACTCTTCTTGGTTAGTCAGAACCAGAATCGGTCTATCGACTCAAAGGCCGACACATTTCCTGTACGTGTTCCAGAAGTACAGAAGAGTAGTGCAATCTAGATTTGTAGGACAGTCATCTGGAGGACACATCCTACGGGTGGCATCTGCCCTGCATTTGTAGGGCCCCAGTCCTACCTTTCTAGGACCCGACCTATATTTCCAGGACACGTCCCACATTGCCACAGTAGAGTAGAAATCATTATTCTGTTCCTCTGAATAGATCTTTCTGTGGTCCTCCTGGTATTTTCGATTTCAAATTCTGGAAGCCATAGGTAGCTTGTTCGTGACGTTCAAAACCTCTGGAGGTCTAAAATTTGGGAATGGCTGACTTCGAAGGCCTTTATCACACTGGGGCTAATTTTGGCATTAAAGAGAGATTAAAGTCCATTGAAATCATACCGGAAATAAAGCGAAAATGGAGAGTCATTGCGCGAATGGTCACTACACGCAATTGTGGAGATAAAGCGGTGGGAAATGCATTGTCACTCAAATCCCCAAAGGAAAGAGATGTGTGTTAATGCTTCTTTGTGACCTCTTGAATGGAAGCTTTGTACGGCGTCATGTGAAATAGTTTCATGTAATCACGGGATTTTTCCAGGATATTCATGGGATAAATGCCCAATCTCTTTCGTATGATCAACTCCTAAGCCATGGAGTGTCCCTTCTCGTATTGTTTATTGGGAACCAGAAGTGGCTTAGCAACTCAAAGGCCAACACATTTCCAGGACATGTCTTACAAGTTGAGAAGAGTAGGGCAATCTGGATTTGTAGGACAGCTATGTGGAGGACACATCCCTCCCATCATTTGTTGGGCCCCGGCCCAAATTTCTACGACACGCCCCACATTGCCACAGCAGGGTATAATTCATGACTGTGTCCCTCTGAACAGATCTTTTCTTGGTCCTCCATTTGTTTTTGACTTCGTTTTCCAGAAACCCTAGCTACCGTACCTTGCTCAAGAGTCAGGAGTTGTGGGAGGTGAGGTTCAAAACATCTGGAGGTCCAAAGTCTGGGAATGGCTGACTTGTAAGACAGAGAGTTTTCCAACTCTAATTGCTCAGTGGGAACGAGAATGGGCTCATGAACAGAAAGACCAACACATTTCCAGGATATGTCCTACAAGTGGAGAAGAGTAGGGCAATCTCGATTTTCAGCACAGCCATGTGGCGGAAAAGTGGAGGCAGCCCAGGAATGTAGGACCCCTGTCCTACATTTTCAGGACCTGAGCTTAATTTCCAGGTCACATCTCACATTTCCATAATAGAGTAAAATTCATGATCGTGTTCCTCTACACACATCTTGCCGTATTCCTCCAGGCGCTATGACTTGAACTCCCAGAGTCCCCAGCTAGCTTGGCTCCGCTTTGACAGAGGAGCAGGCTATAAATAAATCACGTTTGGGTATGGCTGAGTTCTATGTCACAGAGTCTCCCAAGATTTGTCGGTTTGTGGGAAGCAGAATGGGGCTAGGGACTGAAAGGCCAAAGCAGGAGAGATGGCAGAATTGTCGGAGCCATCCTCCATTGCCAGCAGCCGTCCTCCATATTCAGGTGGCATCCTTGATCTCCAGGAAAGGTCCCCCATGTAGACAGTAGGTTTCGTTTGTTGTAGAGCAGCAAATTTCTAGGGCTTGCTCTGATGAATGTGTTTTGAGGAGATGCCTGAATGTGTGGGATGCGTGTCAGATTTGTAGGGCAGTGGTAGAGGCAGATGAGATTGCAAGGGGGTATGTTTGGAAATTTGTAGGATGGTCCTGCATTGGAGGCTGGTTTTTCGTAGGGGAATGAATATCTGTAGGAAGTCCTCCATGGGGAGGGTGGCTCTACATAGGACAAAGTAGGCTTGAAGGACAGTCCTACATGTGGAGGACGGTCCTAGGTATGAGATTTCAGATTTGTAGGAAAGTCCTACATGTGGAGGACAGTCCTATGTCGGACATTTCAGATTTGGAGCACAGTCCTACATTTGTAGGGCAGCCCTACATTTGGAGGATGGTCCTATATTTGGAGGATGGTCCTACATTTGGAGGACTGTCCTACGTAGGACATTTCGGGTTTGTAGGACGGTCCTACATGTGGAGGACAGTCATGCGAAGGACATTTCAGTTTCTTAGGACAGCACTACATGTGGAGAACAGTCCTACGTAGCACAATCTAGATTTGTAGGAAAGACCTACTTGTGGGGGATGACATTTCAGATTTGGAGCACTGTCCTACATTTGTAGGGCAGCCCTAAATTTGGAGGGCGGAACTACATTTGGAGGACGGTCCTACATTTGGAGGATGGCCCAATAATTGGAGGACAGTCCTAAATTTGGAGGACTGTCCCACATTTGGAGGACGGTCCTACATATGACGGACGGTCCTACAATTGGAGGACGGTCCTACAATTGGAGGGCAGTCCTACATTGGGAGGACAGTCCTACATTGGGAGGACGGCCTTACATTTGGAGGACGGTCCTACATTTGCAGGACGGTCCTACGTAGGACATTTCAGGTTTGTAGGACAGTCCTACATGTGGAGAACAGTCCTGCGAAGGACATTTCAGTTTCTTCAGACAGCACTACATGTGGAGAACAGTCCTACGTAGCACAATCTAGATTTGTAGGAAAGACCTACATGTGGAGGACAGTCCTATGTCGGACATCTCAGATTTGGAGCACAGTCCTACATTTGTAGGGCAGCCCTACATTTGGAGGTTGGTCCTACATTTGGAGGACGGTCCTACAATTGGAGGACGGTCCTGCAATTGGGGGGACTGTCCTACATTTGTAGGACGGTCCTACATTTGTAGGACGGTTCTACATTTAGAGGACAGCCCTACATTTGGAGGACGGTCCTACGTTTGTAGGATGGTCATACATTTGGAAGACAGTCCTACATTTGGAGGACAGTACTACGTAGGACATTTCAGTTTCTTCGGACAGCACTACATGTGGAGAACAGTCCTACGTAGCACAATCTAGATTTGTAGGAAAGACCTACATGTGGGGGATGGTTTGTAGGGCTGTCGTACATTTGGAAGATTGTAAGACAGGCCTATATGTTGAAGATGTCCTAACTAGGGCAATCCAGGTTTTTAGGAGAGTTGTACATGTTGAGGACAGTCCTTCGTAGGAAAACACAGTTTTGCAAGGTAGTTTTACATGTGGAGTACAGTCCTACATACGGTGATCCAGGTTTGTAGGACGGCCCTACATGTGGAGAGTGGTCCTGTGTAGGACATTTCAGATTTCGAGGAGAGTACGACACAGGAGTCCTACGCAGGAGCAGCCAGAGTTGTAGGACAGTCCTACTTGTGGGAGACGAGCCTCTATGAGGCAAACCACAGTTGTACTACAACCCAAGAAGTCCGGCACAGTCCAACGCAACAAACTTTTTTCTAGGAATGTCTTACAACTCCATTACATTTCGGAAACCCAGATTTCTACCACAGCCATGTGGAGGACACAGCCTACAGATGGAGGCTGCCCTCCACGTTTGCAGAACCCGATCCAAATTTCCAGCATATCTCCACCATTCCCAAAAGAAAATAGGATTCATTATTTCCTCTTTCCTTGCTTCTCTAGGTGGTTTAAACTTCAACTCCCAGAAGTCCTAGGTAACTTGGACAAGCGCCAGCGGTTGTGGAACCTAAAGCCCTAAACATTTTGAGGGCCAAATTTTGGGAAGGGCTTACTTCTCTGAGAGAGTCTCCTAACTCTTCTTGGTTAGTCAGAACCAGAATCGGTCTATCGACTCAAAGGCCGACACATTTCCTGTACGTGTTCCAGAAGTACAGAAGAGTAGTGCAATCTAGATTTGTAGGACAGTCATCTGGAGGACACATCCTACGGGTGGCATCTGCCCTGCATTTGTAGGGCCCCAGTCCTACCTTTCTAGGACCCGACCTATATTTCCAGGACACGTCCCACATTGCCACAGTAGAGTAGAAATCATTATTCTGTTCCTCTGAATAGATCTTTCTGTGGTCCTCCTGGTATTTTCGATTTCAAATTTTGGAAGCCATAGGTAGCTTGTTCGTGACGTTCAAAACCTCTGGAGGTCTAAAATTTGGGAATGGCTGACTTCGAAGGCCTTTATCACACTGGGGCTAATTTTGGCATTAAAGAGAGATTAAAGTCCATTGAAATCATACCGGAAATAAAGCGAAAATGGAGAGTCATTGCGCGAATGGTCACTACACGCAATTGTGGAGATAAAGCGGTGGGAAATGCATTGTCACTCAAATCCCCAAAGGAAAGAGATGTGTGTTAATGCTTCTTTGTGACCTCTTGAATGGAAGCTTTGTACGGCGTCATGTGAAATAGTTTCATGTAATCACGGGATTTTTCCAGGATATTCATGGGATAAATGCCCAATCTCTTTCGTATAATAAACTCCTAAGCCATGGAGTGTCCCTTCTCGTATTGTTTATTGGGAACCAGAAGTGGCTTAGCAACTCAAAGGCCAACACATTTCCAGGACATGTCTTACAAGTTGAGAAGAGTAGGGCAATCTGGATTTGTAGGACAGCTATGTGGAGGACACATCCCTCCCATCATTTGTAGGGCCCCGGCCCAAATTTCTACGACACGCCCCACA
The DNA here is from genome assembly GCA_034509955.1 of Urosaurus nigricauda. Lineage (NCBI taxonomy): Eukaryota > Metazoa > Chordata > Lepidosauria > Squamata > Phrynosomatidae > Urosaurus > Urosaurus nigricauda. The sequence continues at coordinate 173,076,676 of JAOEGL010000003.1, forward strand.
TTGCCACAGCAGGGTATAATTCATGACTGTGTCCCTCTGAACAGATCTTTTCTTGGTCCTCCATTTGTTTTTGACTTCGATTTCCAGAAACCCTAGCTACCGTACCTTGCTCAAGAGTCAGGAGTTGTGGGAGGTGAGGTTCAAAACATCTGGAGGTCCAAAGTCTGGGAATGGCTGACTTGTAAGACAGAGAGTTTTCCAAATCTAATTGCTCAGTGGGAACGAGAATGGGCTCATGAACAGAAAGACCAACACATTTCCAGGATATGTCCTACAAGTGGAGAAGAGTAGGGCAATCTCGATTTTCAGCACAGCCATGTGGCGGAAAAGTGGAGGCAGCCCAGGAATGTAGGACCCCTGTCCTACATTTTCAGGACCTGAGCTTAATTTCCAGGTCACATCTCACATTTCCATAATAGAGTAAAATTCATGATCGTGTTCCTCTACACACATCTTGCCGTATTCCTCCAGGCGCTATGACTTGAACTCCCAGAGTCCCCAGCTAGCTTGGCTCCGCTTTGACAGAGGAGCAGGCTATAAATAAATCACGTTTGGGTATGGCTGAGTTCTATGTCACAGAGTCTCCCAAGATTTGTCGGTTTGTGGGAAGCAGAATGGGGCTAGGGACTGAAAGGCCAAAGCAGGAGAGATGGCAGAATTGTCGGAGCCATCCTCCATTGCCAGCAGCCGTCCTCCATATTCAGGTGGCATCCTTGATCTCCAGGAAAGGTCCCCCATGTAGACAGTAGGTTTCGTTTGTTGTAGAGCAGCAAATTTCTAGGGCTTGCTCTGATGAATGTGTTTTGAGGAGATGCCTGAATGTGTGGGATGCGTGTCAGATTTGTAGGGCAGTGGTAGAGGCAGATGAGATTGCAAGGGGGTATGTTTGGAAATTTGTAGGATGGTCCTGCATTGGAGGCTGGTTTTTCGTAGGGGAATGAATATGTGTAGGAAGTCCTCGATGTGGAGGCTGGCTCTACATAGGACAAAGTAGGCTTGTAGGACAGTCCTGCATGTGGAGGACGGTCCTACGTATGAGATTTCAGATTTGTAGGAAAGTCCTACATGTGGAGGACAGTCCTATGTCGGACATCTGAGATTTGGAGCACAGCCCTACATTTGTAGGGCAGCCCTACATTTTTAGGGCGGTCCTGCATTTGTAGGACGGCCCTACATTTGGAGGACGGTCCTACATTTGGAGGACGGTCCTACATTTGGAGGACGGTCCTGCATTTGGAGGACGGCCCTACATTTGGAGGACGGTCCTCCATTTGTAGGACGGTCCTACATTTGTAGGGCGGTCCTACATTTGTAGGACGGTCCTACATTTGTAGGACGGTCCTACGTAGGACATTTCAGGTTTGTCGGACAGTCCTGCATGTGGAGGACAGTCCTGCGAAGGACATTTCAGTTTCTTTAGACAGCACTACATGTGGAGAACAGTCCTACGTAGCACAATCTAGATTTGTAGGAAAGACCTACATGTGGGGGATGGTTTGTAGGGCTGTCGTACATTTGGAAGATTGTAAGACAGGCCTATATGTGGAAGATGTCCTAACTAGGGCAATCCAGGTTTTTAGGAGAGTTCTACATGTTGAGGACAGTCCTTCGTAGGAAAACACAGTTTTGCAAGGCACTTTTACATGTGGAGTACAGTCCTACATACGGTGATCCAGGTTTGTAGGACGGCCCTACATGTGGAGAGTGGTCCTTTGTAGGACATTTCAGATTTGGAGGAGAGTACGACACAGGAGTCCTACGCAGGAGCAGCCAGAGTTGTAGGACAGTCCTACTTGTGGGAGACGAGCCTCTATGAGGCAAACCACAGTTGTACTACACCCCAAGAAGTCCGGCACAGACCAACGCAACAAAATCCTTTTTTCTAGGAATGTCTTACAACTCCATTACATTTCGGAAACCTAGATTTCTACCACAGCCATGTGGAGGACACAGCCTACAGATGGAGGCTGCCCTCCACGTTTGCAGAACCCGACCCAAATTACCAGCATATCTCCACCATTCCCAAAAGAAAATAGGATTCATTATTTCCTCTTTCCTTGCTTCTCTAGGTGGTTTAAACTTCAACTCCCAGAAGTCCTAGGTAATTTGGACAAGCGTCAGCGGTTGTGGAACCTAAAGCCCTAAACATTTTGAGGGCCAAATTTTGGGAAGGGCTTACTTCTCTGAGAGAGTCTCCTAACTCTTCTTGGTTAGTCAGAACCAGAATCGGTCTATCGACTCAAAGGCCGACACATTTCCTGTACGTGTTCCAGAAGTACAGAAGAGTAGTGCAATCTAGATTTGTAGGACAGTCATCTGGAGGACACATCCTACGGGTGGCATCTGCCCTGCATTTGTAGGGCCCCAGTCCTACCTTTCTAGGACCCGACCTATATTTCCAGGACACGTCCCACATTGCCACAGTAGAGTAGAAATCATTATTCTGTTCCTCTGAATAGATCTTTCTGTGGTCCTCCTGGTATTTTCGATTTCAAATTCTGGAAGCCATAGGTAGCTTGTTCGTGACGTTCAAAACCTCTGGAGGTCTAAAATTTGGGAATGGCTGACTTCGAAGGCCTTTATCACACTGGGGCTAATTTTGGCATTAAAGAGAGATTAAAGTCCATTGAAATCATACCGGAAATAAAGCGAAAATGGAGAGTCATTGCGCGAATGGTCACTACACGCAATTGTGGAGATAAAGCGGTGGGAAATGCATTGTCACTCAAATCCCCAAAGGAAAGAGATGTGTGTTAATGCTTCTTTGTGACCTCTTGAATGGAAGCTTTGTACGGCGTCATGTGAAATAGTTTCATGTAATCACGGGATTTTTCCAGGATATTCATGGGATAAATGCCCAATCTCTTTCGTATGATCAACTCCTAAGCCATGGAGTGTCCCTTCTCGTATTGTTTATTGGGAACCAGAAGTGGCTTAGCAACTCAAAGGCCAACACATTTCCAGGACATGTCTTACAAGTTGAGAAGAGTAGGGCAATCTGGATTTGTAGGACAGCTATGTGGAGGACACATCCCTCCCATCATTTGTTGGGCCCCGGCCCAAATTTCTACGACACGCCCCAAATTGCCACAGCAGGGTATAATTCATGACTGTGTCCCTCTGAACAGATCTTTTCTTGGTCCTCCATTTGTTTTTGACTTCGTTTTCCAGAAACCCTAGCTACCGTACCTTGCTCAAGAGTCAGGAGTTGTGGGAGGTGAGGTTCAAAACATCTGGAGGTCCAAAGTCTGGGAATGGCTGACTTGTAAGACAGAGAGTTTTCCAACTCTAATTGCTCAGTGGGAACGAGAATGGGCTCATGAACAGAAAGACCAACACATTTCCAGGATATGTCCTACAAGTGGAGAAGAGTAGGGCAATCTCGATTTTCAGCACAGCCATGTGGCGGAAAAGTGGAGGCAGCCCAGGAATGTAGGACCCCTGTCCTACATTTTCAGGACCTGAGCTTAATTTCCAGGTCACATCTCACATTTCCATAATAGAGTAAAATTCATGATCGTGTTCCTCTACACACATCTTGCCGTATTCCTCCAGGCGCTATGACTTGAACTCCCAGAGTCCCCAGCTAGCTTGGCTCCGCTTTGACAGAGGAGCAGGCTATAAATAAATCACGTTTGGGTATGGCTGAGTTCTATGTCACAGAGTCTCCCAAGATTTGTCGGTTTGTGGGAAGCAGAATGGGGCTAGGGACTGAAAGGCCAAAGCAGGAGAGATGGCAGAATTGTCGGAGCCATCCTCCATTGCCAGCAGCCGTCCTCCATATTCAGGTGGCATCCTTGATCTCCAGGAAAGGTCCCCCATGTAGACAGTAGGTTTCGTTTGTTGTAGAGCAGCAAATTTCTAGGGCTTGCTCTGATGAATGTGTTTTGAGGAGATGCCTGAATGTGTGGGATGCGTGTCAGATTTGTAGGGCAGTGGTAGAGGCAGATGAGATTGCAAGGGGGTATGTTTGGAAATTTGTAGGATGGTCCTGCATTGGAGGCTGGTTTTTCGTAGGGGAATGAATATGTGTAGGAAGTCCTCGATGTGGAGGCTGGCTCTACATAGGACAAAGTAGGCTTGTAGGACAGTCCTGCATGTGGAGGACGGTCCTACGTATGAGATTTCAGATTTGTAGGAAAGTCCTACATGTGGAGGACAGTCCTATGTCGGACATCTGAGATTTGGAGCACAGCCCTACATTTGTAGGGCAGCCCTACATTTTTAGGGCGGTCCTGCATTTGTAGGACGGCCCTACATTTGGAGGACGGTCCTACATTTGGAGGACGGTCCTACATTTGGAGGACGGTCCTGCATTTGGAGGACGGCCCTACATTTGGAGGACGGTCCTCCATTTGTAGGACGGTCCTACATTTGTAGGGCGGTCCTACATTTGTAGGACGGTCCTACATTTGTAGGACGGTCCTACGTAGGACATTTCAGGTTTGTCGGACAGTCCTGCATGTGGAGGACAGTCCTGCGAAGGACATTTCAGTTTCTTTAGACAGCACTACATGTGGAGAACAGTCCTACGTAGCACAATCTAGATTTGTAGGAAAGACCTACATGTGGGGGATGGTTTGTAGGGCTGTCGTACATTTGGAAGATTGTAAGACAGGCCTATATGTGGAAGATGTCCTAACTAGGGCAATCCAGGTTTTTAGGAGAGTTCTACATGTTGAGGACAGTCCTTCGTAGGAAAACACAGTTTTGCAAGGCACTTTTACATGTGGAGTACAGTCCTACATACGGTGATCCAGGTTTGTAGGACGGCCCTACATGTGGAGAGTGGTCCTTTGTAGGACATTTCAGATTTGGAGGAGAGTACGACACAGGAGTCCTACGCAGGAGCAGCCAGAGTTGTAGGACAGTCCTACTTGTGGGAGACGAGCCTCTATGAGGCAAACCACAGTTGTACTACACCCCAAGAAGTCCGGCACAGACCAACGCAACAAAATCCTTTTTTCTAGGAATGTCTTACAACTCCATTACATTTCGGAAACCTAGATTTCTACCACAGCCATGTGGAGGACACAGCCTACAGATGGAGGCTGCCCTCCACGTTTGCAGAACCCGACCCAAATTACCAGCATATCTCCACCATTCCCAAAAGAAAATAGGATTCATTATTTCCTCTTTCCTTGCTTCTCTAGGTGGTTTAAACTTCAACTCCCAGAAGTCCTAGGTAATTTGGACAAGCGTCAGCGGTTGTGGAACCTAAAGCCCTAAACATTTTGAGGGCCAAATTTTGGGAAGGGCTTACTTCTCTGAGAGAGTCTCCTAACTCTTCTTGGTTAGTCAGAACCAGAATCGGTCTATCGACTCAAAGGCCGACACATTTCCTGTACGTGTTCCAGAAGTACAGAAGAGTAGTGCAATCTAGATTTGTAGGACAGTCATCTGGAGGACACATCCTACGGGTGGCATCTGCCCTGCATTTGTAGGGCCCCAGTCCTACCTTTCTAGGACCCGACCTATATTTCCAGGACACGTCCCACATTGCCACAGTAGAGTAGAAATCATTATTCTGTTCCTCTGAATAGATCTTTCTGTGGTCCTCCTGGTATTTTCGATTTCAAATTCTGGAAGCCATAGGTAGCTTGTTCGTGACGTTCAAAACCTCTGGAGGTCTAAAATTTGGGAATGGCTGACTTCGAAGGCCTTTATCACACTGGGGCTAATTTTGGCATTAAAGAGAGATTAAAGTCCATTGAAATCATACCGGAAATAAAGCGAAAATGGAGAGTCATTGCGCGAATGGTCACTACACGCAATTGTGGAGATAAAGCGGTGGGAAATGCATTGTCACTCAAATCCCCAAAGGAAAGAGATGTGTGTTAATGCTTCTTTGTGACCTCTTGAATGGAAGCTTTGTACGGCGTCATGTGAAATAGTTTCATGTAATCACGGGATTTTTCCAGGATATTCATGGGATAAATGCCCAATCTCTTTCGTATGATCAACTCCTAAGCCATGGAGTGTCCCTTCTCGTATTGTTTATTGGGAACCAGAAGTGGCTTAGCAACTCAAAGGCCAACACATTTCCAGGACATGTCTTACAAGTTGAGAAGAGTAGGGCAATCTGGATTTGTAGGACAGCTATGTGGAGGACACATCCCTCCCATCATTTGTTGGGCCCCGGCCCAAATTTCTACGACACGCCCCACATTGCCACAGCAGGGTATAATTCATGACTGTGTCCCTCTGAACAGATCTTTTCTTGGTCCTCCATTTGTTTTTGACTTCGTTTTCCAGAAACCCTAGCTACCGTACCTTGCTCAAGAGTCAGGAGTTGTGGGAGGTGAGGTTCAAAACATCTGGAGGTCCAAAGTCTGGGAATGGCTGACTTGTAAGACAGAGAGTTTTCCAACTCTAATTGCTCAGTGGGAACGAGAATGGGCTCATGAACAGAAAGACCAACACATTTCCAGGATATGTCCTACAAGTGGAGAAGAGTAGGGCAATCTCGATTTTCAGCACAGCCATGTGGCGGAAAAGTGGAGGCAGCCCAGGATTTGTTGGACCCCTGTCCTACATTTTCAGGACCTGAGCTTAATTTCCAGGTCACATCTCACATTTCCATAATAGAGTAAAATTCATGATCGTGTTCCTCTACACACATCTTGCCGTGTTCCTCCAGGCGCTATGACTTGAACTCCCAGAGTCCCCAGCTAGCTTGGCTCCGCTTTGACAGAGGAGCAGGCTATAAATAAATAACGTTTGGGTATGGCTGAGTTCTATGTCACAGAGTCTCCCAAGATTTGTCGGTTTGTGGGAAGCAGAATGGGGCTAGGGACTGAAAGGCCAAAGCAGGAGAGATGGTAGAATTGTCGGAGCCATCCTCCATTGCCAGCAGCTGTCCTCCATATTCAGTTGGCATCCTTGATTTCCAAGAAAGATCCCCCATGTAGACAGTAGGTTTCGTTTGTTGTAGAGCAGCAAATTTCTAGGGCTTGCCCTGACGAATGTGTTTTGAGGAGTTCCCTGAATGTGTGGGATGCGTGTCAGATTTGTAGCGCAGTGGTAGAGGCTTAATTTCCAGGTCATGTCCTACATTTCCACAACAGAGGACAATTCATGATCATCTTCCTCTACATACAACTTACCGTGTCCCTTCAGGTGTTTTCGATTTGAACTCTCAGATGCTCCAGCTCGTTTGGCTCCGCTCCGATTTGTTTACAGAGGAGCGGGCTATAATAGTTAAGAATTCTGGAAGCTTATCTTCAAAACATCTGGAGCTCCAGAATTTGGGAATGGCTGACGTCTAAATCATTGTGTCTCCCAACTCAAATTGGTTAGTGGGAACCAGATTCGGTCTGCGGACTCTAAGGCCAACACCTTTACAGGACATGTCTTATAATTGCAGAATAGGAGGGCAATCTAGATTTGTAGGACAGCCATATCGAGGACACATCCTACAGGTGGAGGTTTCCCAGCATTTGTACACAACAGGTTTCATTTAGAGGAACAGATTCCTAGGGCTTGCCGTAATGAAGAATTTTTGGTGAGATTCCTGAATATGTCGGATACGTGTCAGATTTGTAGGGCAGTGGTAAATGCAGATCAGAATCCTAGCATGTATATTTGGACGTTTGTAGAATGGTCCTGCATTGGCAGCTGTTCCTAAGCAGGGCAATGAATATTTGTAGGAAGTACTACATGTGGAGGATGGTCCTACATATATGTGTCAGATTTGTTGGGCAGTGGTAGATGCAGATGAGAATCCTAGGAGATATATTTGGAAGTTTGTAGCATGGCCCTACATCGGCAGCTGTTGCTATGTAGAGCAGTGAATAGTTGTAGGATGTCCTACATGTGGAGGAGGCCCTACGTAGGACAATCCACATTTGCAGGACTGTCCTACATTTAGAGGATGATCCTACGAAGGATAATCTAGGTTTGTAGGACAGTTTGTTGGTTTGTGGTTACCTTTAAACCCCTACATGGCTTCGGCCAGCCTATCAAAGGACTCTTTCAGATGTGGGAAATTGGAAGTATAATCCAAGGGCAATCCAAACGCAGTCCTGGGGTTTCACGTTATTGCGAATTAATTCTTCTCACGCAAATTCGGGCAAAAGGGAAGTCACTCCAAATGCAATCATGGGTTTAATGTTATTGCGAATTTAAGCTTCTCACGCGATTTCGGGCACGGGGGTTTATTTTCGGGTAATGGGAAGTAATTCCAAATGCCTTCCGAACGGAGCAGGGGTTCAGGTAAATTCGCTAAACAAGCAAATTTACATGAATCCGCATTGGCTCCATTCGGAATTGGGAGAAATTCCTCCCGTTTGAAAGAGTCCAAAGGGATGCCTCCTTCCATATAATCCGCCCCATACCCTCAGGTCCTCTGGGAGGAATGTACTGCAGCGTTTGAAACCTCCTGGACGGTGTTTTCTGCTGTCGCTCCCAGGCTATGGAATGCCTTGCCGGATGAGATCTGTCAAATAATGAGCTTAGGCAGCTTTTAAAAAAGCTGTCAAGACGCATCTCTTCCAGCAGGCTTTCCTTGAATAGAGCTTTCCAATGCATTTGAGCTCTCCCCACTCCATCCAGTACTGTCCCCAGAAAGTTGCACTTTTAAGTTTTAATATTGTGTTGTTGTTTTAATGGCTTTCTTTTCTTTTAAATCATAATGTATTTAATTCTCTTTTTGGGGGAGGGGTCTCTTTTTTATCCAGATATTGATTTATTTCAACATATTTTATTTCATGTAATCCACCCTGATTGCCCCGGCAGAAAGGCAGGATACAAAAATAAACTTTGTATTATTATTGTTGTTGTTATTTTTATTATTATTATTATTATTACTACTACTACTACTACTACTATTATTATTATTTATTAGTCCAACATGTGGAGGATAGACCAATGTATGACAATCCAGGTCCGAAGGGCAGTCCTACATGTGGGGAATGGTCGTACGGAGGATATTCCAGGTTTTCAGGACAGTCCTAAATGTGAAGGATGGTCCTATGTAGGACAATCCAGGTTTGTAGGATAGTTCTACATGTGTTGGATGGTCCTAAGTAGAACAATCCAGATTCATTAGGAAGTCCTACATGTGGAGGACAGCCCTATGCAGGACAAACCACAGTTGTAGGACAGCCCAAGAGTCCCGGCACAGTCGTATGCAACACAATCTTTCTTTCTAGGCATGTCCTACAACTCCAGAACAGTTTTTAAACATAGATTTCTACCACAGCCATGTGGGGGACACAGTCTACAGATGGAAGCTGCCCTAACTTTGGATGGCTCTCTTCCACGTTTCCAGGTCACGACCTCAATTTCCAGGATACCTCCAACATTGCTAAAGTAGAGTGGGATTTTTGTTTTGTGGAGCTTTTGGGCTGTATGGCCAAAATCTTCTCTGAAGATGCCATCCACAGATGCTGGTGAAACATCAGAAAGGAACTTTTCTAGAACATGGCCACATAGCCCGAAAGCTCCACAAAAAAGTATGGATGCAGTCCATGAAAGCCTTCAACTCCATATTAGAGTGGGACTCATTATTCCTTACTTCTCTCAGTGGTTTCAACTTCAACGCCAGAAGTCCCAGATAGCTTGACCAAGAGACAGCAGTTCTGGAACCTAAAGCCCCAAATGTCTGGTGGTCCAGATTTTGAGAAGGGCTTCTATCGTAGGACCTTATCACACAAGCAAAATTTGAAGTCATCCTAGGGTCAATGTGAAGCCAATTCAGGGGCAATTATGAGTTTTCAATCAAGAGCCATCTTAAACACAGTCGGGGGTTAATCCAGGGTCTTTCCAGGATTATATAAAACCTCTTTGTCCCCGAATTTACCTAACCCCGGAATGACCCTTGAATGACCCCCTATTGTGTTTAAGATGGCTCCTTATTGGGTTTGGCATCATGTGATAAAACAACTTGAAACTTTACCTCACCCTGGAATGACCCCCAATTGACTCTTGATTGGGTTTGGTGTCGTGTGATAAAACAACTTGAAACCCCATGATTGCCCCTGCATACACTTCAAATTTTGCTCATGTGATAAGGTCCTTAGAGAGTCTCCCAACTCTTATTGGTTAGTCGGAACCAGAATCGGTCTATTGACTCATAGGCCGACACATTTCCTGGACGTGATCTACAAGAGCAGAACAGTAGGGCAATCTAGATTTGTAGGACAGTCATGTGGAGGACACATCCTCCAGGCGGAAGCTACCCTGTCTTACATTTCCAGGACCCGACCTATATTTCGAGGACACATCCTACATTGCCAAAGTAGAGTAGAAATCATTATTGTGTTCCTCTGAATAGATCTTTCCTTGGTCCTCCTGGTATTTTCAACTTCAGCATCTCGAAGCCCTAGGTAGCTTGTCCGTGAAGTTCAAAACATCCAAAGGTCCAAAGTTTGGGAATGGCTTACTTCGAAGGAGTTTATCACACTGGGTCTTATTTCGGCTTAAAAAGGAAATTAAAGCATATTTAAAACATCCCAGAAATAAAGCCAAAATGGAGAATAATTGCACGAATGGTTATCACACGCAATTGAGGAAATAAAGCGTTTGCATGACGTCATATAAAGCAATTTCACGCAATTATGGGATTTTTCCGGGATATTCATGGGATAAATTCACAATCTCCTTTGTGTGAAAAACTCCCAAGTCATAGAGTGTGCCAACTTTTATTGCTTAGTGGGAACTTCAATGGGCTTAGGAACTCAAAGGCAAACACATTTCCAGGACACGTCCCACATTTACAAAATTCCTCTACATACATCTTTCCGTGCTCCTTCAGGTGTTTATCAGACGGGAGGAATTTCTCTTTATTGCGAATGGAGCCAATTGGAGCCAATTCGAATTCACATGAATTCGCTATATCTTTGCTTAGGAATGTCTTCATCCTTTGAATTCTTGTTAAGATCTGATTGGATGCTGCAAAGCAAAGAAATGAAAGACAATGGAGGCTTACTAGCAAAAGTGACTACAAGAGAAAGAGAAGGAAATAAAGTCAAAGAGGAGGAGGAGATATAAGAATACCTCAGTGGGTTTCTCAAAGGCTCTTTGATGTTTTTCAGGCTTGGCTGGTTCTGTCTTCTCCTAGAAATTTTGCTGATCTATTTTGTCAGTGAAAACTGCAATATAAGTGTCTGCCTTTTTCCTTCAGGCATAGGTCCATAGGCTTCTTCTGAGATATATAAGAAACTCCTCTATGTTTTTGCTTCAAAAAGCATTATTCCTACACAGGTCATCTCTGGATGAAGTCATTGTAGTTTTTTTTATGTGTCCATAAGAGTCCTCTGCAAGATAATACAATGATAGATCAATCACTAAATAATTGAAATAAGAGGGCTTCCTCTAAGATGTATTACAAGCTTTCGGTTCAAAAAACTTCATTCATATCTGGTGATTGCTTGGCTGAAGGTTTTGGAGTGTTATGTGTCCATAAGAACTCATAAAAGGACTTATCTGGAAGAATCTGAAATTTTGCAGTGATAAATCAATTATTTGATCATTGGAAACAAAACAACGTAGATGTGCAGCGACAATCATCTGATGAAGTGGGACACCACTGAGCATTTTCATCTTCATATTTACCTCTTATGAAGGGAATTCCATGCAGTGTAGCTTGAATGGAGTCATCCCATCTACCTGAGGAAGGTCCATCTCCTCTGATGTTTAGGGCCAGAACCAGGTGAAGGAGTCCAGAAGCCAACAAGAGACGGTCTCTTCATTGTGGAGACCAGCAACAAAGTCCAACATCTCACCTTTCATGAGACAGAGGAACCTCAAGTGCCATTCACACGCTTGGGTTTTTTTCTCTAGGAGGTCTGTGTTGCCGTGGCAATGTATATTGGGTTTCTTTGTTCCCCTATTTGTTTTGGTTTCGTGAGTCTCTTTGAGTCCATTTAACCCTGAGTGATTCACGCATGCCATTCCTTCAGGTTAAAACGGAGCTGCCATTTCAAATATTATGCCCCTGCTTAGGAAATCTCTCCCTTCCATTTTGGGAAGGAACACGATTCGAAAGCGTGTTCATTCACACTGCCAACACTGTGGATCTTATTTTGGGGGGGGGGGGGGGCGGGGTATCAAATATCCCAAGTAAATTCGATTTTTTGTCAGACACTCCACCAAACAAAGTGCATCGAGTGCATTGAGGACATCTGTGAACAACAAGGATTCAACAAGGATACATCCTAGATTTATTTTAATAGTGTGAATGGGGCTTCAGATTGACAGACGTACTTAGCCCCCTCCTGTTTCTTCTGTGGCAAACTAAGGGGCTGTATAGAGAGCCCGGTAAGGGGCAGCTCTATGCCGCCCCTGGAAGCGTTGGATTGGGGATGTGGCAAACACATACCATACCCCAACCCAATGTAAAAAGAAGCAATGTTAACACAGCTCCTATTTGCGCTATACAAGGGGTGCCATAAGCACCCCAGGGCAGCATTATGATGTCCCTCATGAGGAGAGCTGTTTGGGTGCTGTGCACAAGGGACATCCTCATGGCACATGCCATCTGGATGGGTGTGTGCCAAGATGGCACCCGGTGAGTGAAAGTAGAGTTTTGAGCATGGAAACGCCCAGCCCTATCGCAGCCCTAGTTCAGGTGCAGGACGGCATGCCGGTCTGTATAGCATTTAAGTTCATCACAGTAGTGATCCATGTTCCAGAAGGACACATAGGCCTGATCTAGATTGGCAAAAAGAAGTGTGTTCATGGCTGCATGAAAGTCTAGCCTTTAGATGAGAAAAAGGGAAAGTGTGCCATGAAAACGCTTTTTGTGCGTTTTAGGGGGAGAAGAAGCACCTTTAAAAAGGTGCTGGTTTTCCCAGCTTCTTTTTTAAAAACTGCGGAACAGCGCAGCTCCATCTAAAGGCTGTGGTGCAGCTGCTAAGCATTAAGGAAAAGGCAACTTCATGTCACACTTTCCTGCCAATCTAGAAAGCCCCATTGAAGGCTATGGTTGAACTTAGACTGAAGGGGAAAGAGAGACAGGTCAGAATACCTGAACAAATTTCATTCAGTTGAGGCTGAGCTGCTCAGGTCTAAAGGTTTTTGGCCTTCTTCTGAAATGTATCAGCAGCATTTAAACGTTGAGTGTTCAGGAAGCTCATTCTTGCAGATCTCTTACCTGGGAACAATCCCTGGGATGGGCTTCTCGATCACTTTAACCCATATCTTTCTCCTCCTTCTCAATAATGAATTCATTTGAAAAAAACTTCATATGCAGTACTTACAATACATGAAGAAAGAATGCTTCTGTTGGAAGCGGCTTCATTCAGATGTCCCAGCTTGTTCTGATATTGGGCTGACGAGCTTCTTGACATCACCCACCTTTGGCAAACATGGTGGAGTATCATTCACAGCTGCCAAGATGGCAAAGAAGGTACCCAAGCTAGTGAAGGTATTTTGGCACCTAAGGCAGAAAATCCCAGAAAAAACAACCACCCTCTCTTCTTTTCTAGAAGGAAACCTGGATCCTGTATAAAGACATGAAATATGCAACCATTCATGGTCCTTCATGCTCAACTGTTAACTGACTTTCCCTTCTGAATCCTAAACAGCTGCGGAACAAAAGGCGCATCATAATGGAAGCCATGGTGTATCATGTATGCCTTGTGTAGGCCACACTGGGATTGGCTACGAGCATCCTTCCAGAGTCCTTTGGGACGGTGGGATACGTTGGCATATCTTGGAAAGAGATAGACAAGTCTTCAGTCCAGTACATAACCTTAAAACATAGCCAGGCCATCCGTGTTAGGCAGGTAGCAAAGTACAACAACACCCAAAATCCACAAAAGAGTTTACAGTGGCTAACACCTTGTTATCCAATGGGGTTTGGTTCCAGGGCCCCTGCTGATACCAAAATCTATGGATGCTCAAGTCTCATTCAATACAATAGCCGTGTAAAATGATGTCCCTTACATGAAATGGAAAAATCAAGATTTGCTTTTTGGAATTTATACTTTTTTGGAAGGATATTTTCAAGCTGTGGATGCTTGAATCTGTGTATAAGGAGGGAACACTATTTTGGGAATTTTGCTTGGTCCAAACAAGGTATCACTGTTTTGTGGATTTTGGATGTTATTGTAAAACACAACTTTACTTTTCAAAGTACAGAGAGCCCAACCAATTGCTCCTGCAGGAGTAAGCAATGAATCATTTGTTGCCTCCTGAATTACCAGTCTTTAAGGTGTTCCTACTCGGAAGTAAATCAAACATTATCTGCCAGAGCCATTCCCAGCTATATTATTGGTGAGACAATTAAAGAAAAAGAGTTCTTAGCAAACGAAAACAAAGAGTTACAAGACCAGCTGGCCAATTATAGTCAGAAAAGCTGGCAAGAACAAGCAAGAATGATGACTAAAAAGTCAAGAAAAGCTGGAAATTTATTAGTTTACATTTTCAGCCAAGTTCTGGCGATAGGATATTTGATAGGATATTTCGTTAATCCACTATACCTAAGAGCGAAATACCAAGTCTATAGAACTTGGTCAGATGAACTTCATGCGCTCCCAAGTCGAAGATATGATTGAAGGGCAGATGACAGGAGAGACATTGATAGAAACTGCTTAGCGTGGTCAGGGAGAGATACGAGCCCAGAGAGGAGAGATCCAGGGGCTGAGATGAGACCTGAGTTTCTAATGACTTTGAAAAAGTAAGCTTGGCAGTCCACAGAGGAAGAGTCTGCAGAAGAAGATGTAAAGATGGCTCAACGTTTACAGAGACTGGGGTCCAGTGATACAGCTAGAGAGAGAGAGACTGAATGCTAGAAATTACAAAAGTTTTGCATTTGATAAAGAAGAAATATATGGACAATTAAAAGAACTGATTTTATTAGAAGAAGTTCTAAAAGGGGACAATGATATTTATAACGTTGAGAGTATAACCTGATTTGGTTTAGATGGGCTGGACCTACGAATTGCACAGTCCTATGCAACAGAATCCTGGGCCCCATTCATACTAGCCCATTTGCCCTGGTTAGATCCGGATCAGATCGTGCATATCATTACCAAATCTTTCCGGAAAGAAGCTCCGATCAATGCTTCCCGGTGCATTTTACCCCACTTAAGTTCATACATGCAAAAGTAACGATTCAAGATGGAACCTCCTAGTTGTCAATCAAATGATGTCACGGTGACATCTGATACAATCATTGGCCGCACGAGAGCTCCATTTGGCGCTTCGTTTTTTAAAAATGTTTTTTTTAAAATTTGACAGAATATGCGCATGGATCATAGGGCTGGGAGTGGTGCGGCTTGTGGGGATCTTTTCCTCTCCTCCTCTTCCTCCTCCTCCTCCTCCTCCTCCTTTTCCTCCTCCTCCATTTTTCTCAGCACCAGGAGTGCTTCATCGGGCACTTCTGATTTTTTTTAAAATTAATTTTATAATTTGACAGCTTATGCGCATTCTACATGGGGCTCTTTAAATGAGAGGGGGAACCACCAATCCATATATGGATAGTTGGCTTCCATATATGGATTGAGGTTCCCTCTCCCTTCATTTAAATGCTCAATATGAATGGGGCTCTTTAAACAAAGGGAGAAGGAACCCCAATCCATATATGGAAGCCAACTATCCATATGTAGATTGGGGGTTCCCTCTCCGGTTTAAAGAGCCCCATGTAGAATGCACATAATCTGTCAAACTGTAAAAAAATAAATTAAAATCAGAAGTGCCCGATGAAACACTCCTGCTGCAAAAACTATTAGATAGCACCGATTAAAGACAGTGGATGCAGGGAGAGGAGACATGTTCCTCCCCCTGGCCTTTACCCCTGCCCTGAACTTGACCCAATCATGATCAGAGCCAAGTACACATTTGATTAAACCGGTTTTTCCAAAAAGAAATGGTAAATACCCAGCTTTCGGAAAAACCGGGTTTAGGGGGATTTGCGCCGCAACGGATGTGCGAGATCTGGATTCGCTAGTGAAAAAAACAGCACCAGTATGAACTTCTCGATTTTAAACCGGGTTACAGGCTGAGAGCGGAGAGAGGCCTCCGCGGCCAATCCCCTTGGGACTCCACCTTCCCACCCGACTCCACGCCGGGCGAAGCTATTTCAGGGCAAGCCCCAGAGACACCAGAGCGGCACAGGCTGAGAGCGGGGAGAGGCCTCCGCGGCCAATCCCCTTGGGACTCCACCTTCCCACCCGACTCCACGCCGGGCGAAGCTATTTCAGGGCAAGCCCCAGAGACACCAGAGCGGCGCAGGCTGAGAGCGAGGAGAGGCCTCCGCGGCCAATCCCCTTGGGACTCCACCTTCCCACCCGACTCCACGCCGAGCGATCTTGGATGAAACGGATTTTCTAGATCCATTTCAAACCGGTTTTCGGGCGGGCTACGGGGTTGAGACTGCCATGGTCGCCCTGGTCGATGATCTCCGTCTGGGCATCGACAGGGGTAGCGTGTCCCTGTTGGTGCTTTTGGACATCTCAGCGGCTTTCGATACCATAGACCATGGTATCCTTCTGGAACGCCTGGCAGAGGAGGGAATCGGAGGCACTGCGCTCCAGTGGTTCCGGTCCTACCTCTCCGGGAGGTTCCAGATGGTGCAGCTGGGGGACGTGTGCTCCGATAAGAGAGCCCTCACTTCTGGGGTCCCTCAAGGAGCCATTTTGTCCCCCATGCTCTTTAACATTTACATGAAACCGCTGGGAGAGATCATCCGGAGGCATGGGGCGCGGGGTTATCAGTACGCTGATGACACCCAAATAGTCTTCTCTATGTCTCCGACTGATGCAGTGACCAGGGATGGCGTCGCTCCTCTCGTGGCCTGTCTGGAATCGGTAATGGACTGGATGAGGGAAAACAGACTCAGCCTGAATCCAGAGAAAACGGAAGTACTCGTGATAGGTTCCCCCGGTCCGGGTATGGAGGTGGTTCCACCTGTCCTGGGCGGGGTCACGCTCCCCGTTAAGGACATTGTACGCAGTCTGGGGGTGCTCCTTGACTCATCGCTCCATCTGACTTCTCAGGTGGATGCGACAGTCAGGAGCACCTGCTTTCAGCTTCGGCTGATACGCTTCAAATTTTGCTCATGTGATAAGGTCCTTAGAGAGTCTCCCAACTCTTCTTGGTTAGTCGGAACCAGAATCGGTCTATCAAATCAAAGGCTGACACATTTCCTGGACGTGTTCTACAAGTGCAGAACAGTAGTGCAATCTAGATTTGTAGGACAGTCATCTGGAGGACACATCCTACGGGTGGCATCTACCCAGCATTTGTAGGGCCCCAGTCCTACATATCTAGGACCCGACCTATATTTCCAGGACACGTCCCACATTGCCACAGTAGAGTAGAAATCATTATTCTGTTCCTCTGAATAGATCTTTCCTTGGTCCTCCTGGTATTTACGATTTCAACTTCTTTTTTTTTCAAATTTGTTTAAGTATTTTTGAAATTTTTTAAAAAAATAACATAAAAAACAAATTATAACATTCTTTCATATTTATATACTTTAACATTTTGCTCGTTCTCCCTCCCCCCCTGTATATCGCCTCAGTGCCCCCCTTCCCCGGAGTCATTCCCATCTTTATATTCCATCCAAAATTTTAATTCATCCCACAGAGGTAATTTCCCACCTTCTTTTGCTAGAACATTTTCAATAAAAATTTTTTCCAAATTTCATCAAAATAAAATCTTTTCCATAATCCCTTCTTTACCCTCAATTTACATGTTAATTTATCATTAATTGCTAATTTCCAAACTTCTTTATACCAATCTTCCAATTCTACATTTATTTTTGTTTTCCAGTTTCTTGCTATAACTAATCTCGCAGCCATAAATAAATTTGTTATAAGGTTTTTCTCTTCTTTTTTCCATTCTACTTCATTATATAATGATAATAATACTATGTTTGGTTTTCTATCTATTTTTATATTCAAAATATTTTCTATTTCTAATATTACTATTTCCCAAAAATTTTGAACATATTTACATTGCCACCACATATGTATATACGATCCTACCTCATTACAACCTTTCCAACAATATTTTGAGTTATTCTTATTTATATTATGTAATCTTAATGGTGTTAAATACCATTTCCAAACCAGTTTATAATAATTTTCTTTAATTCGTATCGATAAGTTTTTCAAATGTCTTTGCTCCCAAATTCTATTCCATTCATTTTCACAAATTTTATGAAATTTTTACCTTCATAAAATATGAATTTACTAACTGTTGCCATTTATTTATTTCAGATTCTGATATTTTTAATGGTATCATTCTAAATAAAAAAAATTAATTTTGGTAGAATTTTCATTTTAACTAATGCAATTCTTCTGAACCATGATAATTGAATCTTCTTATATTCTACAATTTTTTTCAACTTCTTTTTGTAATACCACTAAATTTTTCACTTCCATTTCTTTTAAATCTTTCGTAATATTTATTCTTAAATATTTTATACTACTTTTTAATCGTATCTCTAAATCTTTTTGTTTTGTTAATTCTAATTCCTCTTCTTTTGTATAGTTAAATAACATCATTTCTGACTTGTTTCAATTAATTTGAAGTCCTGTCATCTTTCCAAATAGATTCAAGTGTTCTTTTATTTTTCCCATTTTATCCTTTAAATCCTTAATAGTTAATAGTGTATCATCAGCAAATAAACTAATTTTATGTTTTTTCCCCAATCCTATTCCTTCCAAACAGCTATCTTTCCTTATAGCATTTCCTAGCATTTCTATAACCATTGCAAATAATATTGGTGAAAGCGGGCATCCTTGTCTTGTACCTCTTGTTACTTTTATTTCATTTGTTATCCCATTGTTTACCATTACCTTTATTGAGTTATTACAGTATAATTGATCTATTAATCCCCTTATTTTTTCTCCCATTTCAAATTTTTTCAAAATTATTTTTAATGTTGGCCATTCCACACAGTCAAAAGCTTTAAATATATCTAATGCTAAAATTCCTGCTTTGAATTTTTTTAATCCCAATTACATGTATTTTACTCAAAATTCTTCCTACTAAGTTAGGCATTTGTCTTCCTTTTATAAATCTACATTGATCTTTTCCTATATATTTGTACATACATTTATTCATTCTATTTGCTATTATTGCTGTTAAAATTTTTGCATCCTGATTTATTAATGATATGGGTCTGTATGACCCTGGGTCAGTTAAATCTTTGTCTGTTTTGGGTATCAATATTACCAATGATTGATACCATGATGCCAGAATTTTTTCTCCATTTATTATTCCATTATATAGCTCTAACAATTTTTGGACTAATATTTTTTCAAATATTTTATATTATTCAGGTCCCAAACCATCAATTCCTGGAGTTTTTCCATTTTTAAATTTTCTAATTATTTCAGTTATCTCCTCCTTTTCTATGGGTTGTTCCAGTAATTCTTTATCTTCTCCCTTTATTGTTTGTCCCCAATTTTCTTCTACGTACTTTTCTATCTTATCTAATGGTTTTTTTCCTGCTTGATATAAATTTTTGTAAAGTTCTTCAAAAAAATTTAATTTTTCTTTCATCAATCTACACATCTTTCCTGATTTATCCTTCACTATATTTATCATACTTTCCTTTTTTTTTTCTGTGTGGATTTGGCCAGCATTTTTGAGTTTTTATTACTATATTCAAAATGTTCCCTTCTTAAATAAATCAAATTATCTTGTGCTTCCTTTATTTCCATCTTATCCAATTCTTCTCTCTTTGCCCTAAATTCTACATAAATTTGCTTATCTCTGCTACTGATATATTTATTCTCTAGTTTTTCTATGCCAGTTTCTAGTTCCTTTTTTGTTTCTTCTTGTTTTTTCTTAAGGTTATATGATTCTTTTATACATATTCCTCTTGTTACTGCTTTCATGGTATCCCATAACAAACCTTTTGTTACATCTCTATCATTTATATCCCACATTTCTTGCCATTCCTTTCCAATCTTATCAACAATATCCTTATAATTCAATATTTAGTGTCCAACCTCCACCTTCTTATTTGTTTATAATCTTTCTTAATAACAATTTCTACATTCGCCACAGCATGGTCCGTTATTTGAATATTTAAAATTTCTGAATTTAAAACTTTATCATGTTTTTCGAAACAAAAATATAGTCTATTCTGGTGTACGTTTTACGTACAGCAGAATAGTATGTATATTTCCTTTCATCCCCTTTTACTAATCTCCACACATCTTTAAAGTTCCTTTTTTATTATTTTATTTAAATTTGTTATATTTCTATATTTATCCTTTACAGAGGGGTTAGATTGGGCCTTAATCTTATCCATTTGCATGTTAAAATCTCCCGCCAGAACCACATATTGTTCTTGCATATCATCCACTTTTTTAAACACCTTCTCATAAAACTCTTCTTGTTTTTCATTTGGAGAATATACATTAGCTAATACATACTTTTCTTCACCTAATTCCCCTTGTATTATTATATATCTTCCTTCTTCATCTCTTAATACATTATTTACTACAAAGTTACAATTCTTTGCAATTAATATTACTACCCCCTTTGATTTAGAATTCCCAAATGCTTTTTCATAATTTTTTACCCAATTCATTCTCAATTCATTCTCTCCATCTTTCCTCTGATGTGTTTCCTGAAGAAAGACCATGTCAGCGGCGTCCCGTTTTAACAATGCTTCAATTCTTCTTCTTTTAATCACCGAACCAAGTCCTTTAGTGTTTAAAGTTGAAATTTTTAACTTATCTGCCATAGTAGATTCCTCTCTCCAATGACTCCAATTTGTGCAACCCATATCCATCCCCTCAGCCCCCCTTTCTCCTCCTTCCCTCCCCCCCTCATGTTCCATTTATCTCCCCACTTCTTCTTGCTAGAGCAAATTGCTCTAGCCTCGGTTGCCGAAGCTACCCCTGTGGGGAGGGGTGTTGAAGACATTCCAAGGCCAAAAGAAACTGCCCACCCCCCCGAGTGCTCATTAATTAAGTTTAACTTTTCAACTTGTTTGTAGCGTTGTCTTTTTTCCTCTAAGGAAATCCAACTCCTCCAATTGCTCCCAGTAATTCTCCTCCTCCAGATATTTCATTTCTCTAGGTCCTCCAAACTCTCCAGTTGTTTTTTTTAATCTCCAGACCTTTTAGTTTCTCCATTTGTTTTTTGTTCATCTTTTTATATTTCTAAATCTTTCAACAGCCAAAGTCCTTGTTCTACAGAATCTATCCGGTACTTTCTTCCTGCTTTCTGGAATTTTAAAAATACAGGGTAACCCCATGTATAACTAAGCCCAGCTTTCAAAAGCAAGACTGTGCATGGTTTCATTGACATCCTCCACATTCTTGTTTGAAGGCAATAGTCATTATATATTTCCACTTTTGCATCTCCAAATCTAAATTTTTCTGGGTTTTTTCTCATAATGTTCATCAATTCTTCTTTTTTATTATAATTGGTCACCTTCACAATTATATCACGTGGTATAATTTTTTCCTTCCCAGTGCCAAACGATGAACTCTTTCCAAATCTGTCTCATTCCAATTAAGAGATGGTGTGACTTTTTGTAACCATTTTAAAATTTCTGTTTTTAAATCTGATTTCCTGTCTCCTTTCCCACTTTCTGGTATATTCTTGATGACAAAGTTTGCTCTTCTTTGATAATCTTGTGTATATATATATATATATATATGCCTTTTATCTATTTCAGAAAGTTTTTTTTTATTTGAATGTCTTTCTGTTGTGCTTCCTGTTTATCTTTGCAAGCTTTGTTGTCCAGTTGCAGTGCTTGAACATCCCGTTTTATATCTTTTATACAATTTAATATTTTCAAACATTTATCATCCGATCTTTCCACCTGCTGTTAAAAGCATATTTGAATTTTTCCAGCGATGGAGATGAGAACATCCTATATCCTGGGTTGATTCCATCTCATTGATCCAAGTAGGCAGGGATAACAGACTTGAAGGAGTCACCACCAGAGGGAGCAACCCCCACCATCCCTCAGTCTTTTTCCTGCCTCGGATCCGAGTAGGCTGTGTTTTTCCTTCTCTCCTTCCTTTACTTTGTCTTAAAGACTTTAATATTTCTCTAATATTTATTCTATTATTCCTATATTCATGTTCTGTTCTCTCCTGCCTTCACAACCATGTTTCTTTAGTCTTTGCTCTATTCCTTTGCTTTTCTAACTTCTAAAGCAAAGCTAGGCAGGGAGAGACAGTTCAGAAGCTGCTGTGCCATGAGGCAACTAGGCCCAACTCCAGCATTAAAGAAGAAGACAGTCCAAGTCCAGCCATGTCTGGCTGAAGGGGCTGAAAGGCCAGAGAGCCCAGGTGTGGCTGGAGGAGGGATATCCCTCTGTCCTTGACCAGATGTGCTCTGCAGCAGACTTCAACCAGCAAAGGGTCTGGAGAGCGAGATGGAGATTCTAAAAGGAATTGGCGTGGTGGAGGAGGGATATCCCTAGTCCTTAACCAATAGGCGCCACACCGCGGACACCAGCCCCAGAAGGGGTTTTGGGTGGTGAGATTGTTAAGGTGAAAACTAATAAAGCCATTGATAACCAACTGATAACCAATAATCTCTGCCATTAATGATCAATAATGAACAGTTCAGCCATAGTGAGAAGTAGAGCTAAAGGAAAAACTTGTCCTTTTGAATCTGGCTTGTAGCCCCCACCATAGGAGGGAAGAGGGAAGCAAATGCGTGCTAATGGCAACAAGTGTTCCTGATAAGACTAAGACTGGCTGGATGCCCAGAAATCAGAATGTTACAAGGACTAAGCTAAAAACAAAAGGTTTCTGTCAGTAAGCCTAGCAGATAGATAGTGATATATAATGAAATGAGGTACAAAGAATATATATATAAATGAATGTTAAACTACGCATGCTCAATGAATATTTTGTGGGTTAATAAAAACTGTTTACGCCATGTTTGGGACATTCAGTCATGGGATGACCCTTGATTGGATCTCTGCATGCAGACTGAGACTGTTTGGAATAAATTGGATCTGTTTGGAAATTTTCACAAATGCCTCACTTGCATAATTGGTTGTGAATGGGTTAATTGACCCTTTGTTTACCGTAACAAGATGGAGACCCTGACAGACCTTGGTGCGGCTGGAGGACCTGTCCCTGGTCAGATTGTGCCCCACTGAGGACATCAAACCCGGCAAGAAGTTTGGACAGTGGGGGAGAGAGAGAGAGAGAGAGAGAGGAGGCAGAGTTCAAGAGGTGAGTGACAATTCAATCATTAATCCTATGTTTGTGGGTTAAGCTTTACCCCAGAGGTTTGTTTCTGACTTGCATTGCCAGCTTTGAAGGAGGCTTCAGTTGCTTCAGAAATTCAAATGGAGAGTTTCCCTCCAAAACCAACTGCCTTGTCCTCTCCTTCCTCCAAGATCCACTCAGACTGAAGGGATCAGAGAGGATTAACAAAAGGATGTTCCAGGTGCAGGGAGTCTCCTTTTGCCCCATCGTTCCCTAGTCTGGAGGTTTCACCCACCCCTTGGGGAGAATTTGGCCAAGATATTTATTTATTCTGCTTGCCTCTTTAAAAGAAGAGGCAAAGCTGGAACTGAAAGTGCAGCAGCCATTTTGATTAAGGGCAGCAAGGCAGAAGAGGAAAGGCCTGTTGCTGCTTCTGCTAACTAATATGCCTTTTGTACAACAAAGGAAAATAATGGTTATAGTTCACTCCTCAAAAGAGGAATGTGATCTGAAAAAGAAAGAAATAAAGAGTTAAAAACAAAATAAATATAAAGATGAGGGCCTTTCAGTACTTCCTGAAAGCTCCTGAAATCTGTTAGACTTTTGGGGACTGATGATCTTTCATTATTATTGTATTTGTTTATTATTATTATTGTGCTTGTTTTATGGTATTATTATTATATAAAACAATTTATATACTGGAGTTTAATGTCAGCTAACCAGCTGAAGCTAGAAGATGATCCATCCTGATCTTCCTTAGGAGAAGGACTTTCCTCCTCCCTCCAAACCTGGGCCTTCAACACCAGATATACTATTTCATGCATATTTTATGAAGGTAAATAAGGCCTCCATAATTGTTATTGTGAGACCAAATCCAATGGCTGGTATGTATGTATGTATGTATGTATGTATATAGTTACAACTCACCTCAGTTTGTCATGGGAATCAACAGATCCCACTTGTGGCTGCCAGAGTTTATGCTCAATGAGAGGTGTCTCTGCTATTTCCGTTTTTGCTAGAGGTAAAGGTGTGTGACTTAGACCACTTGTTTAAAAAACAAACACTTGAAGTCAAAATAAAGTTCTGACTGGGGAGTCTTTGGAGACAAAGAGAGCTCTGATGCAGAGAATCCATCTGCTGACAGGCTACTTCTGACCGACCGTTATGCAGTGTTACTACACAGTGCGGTTAAGATCTTGGAATAATATTTTTGAGGCCACCCCTCCACTCCAATGAGTCTACTATGGACTGTCCTGATTTGCCACAAGACAAAGGTGGCCTTTCTTAGACCAGGGCCTTCAGTACTAGAGACACTCTCCAGAGCTGTCTTCACGAAGGTGTCAGAAAAGAGTGGGTTGAACCTGCCACATTACACCTAAATTCTATGTCTGTTAATAAGCTTCAATTACCATGATAGGTAATAGCAAAACTACAAATCTAATAGATAGATAACTCAATATAAGCCCTAGTTTCTCTCCCATTTATACTTAAATTGGAGAA
Source organism: Urosaurus nigricauda (assembly GCA_034509955.1). NCBI lineage: Eukaryota > Metazoa > Chordata > Lepidosauria > Squamata > Phrynosomatidae > Urosaurus > Urosaurus nigricauda. The sequence goes on from JAOEGL010000003.1 coordinate 173,101,272, forward strand.
GACACACATTTCCTCTCTCTTTCACACACATACATATATATATGTATATATACATGCACTAAGGAAAGATCAGATGTGGTGCTTCAAAGGTCATAAACAGCATCCTCCTTGGCAATTAGGGCTGCTTCAGCTATTTCATTATCTTAAGGGCCTACCTTATGTTGGCTAAAGATTTTATGAGAAACCCTCATCATAATCAGGTTAACATAAAATTATATCAAGGCAATCTACAAGTTACTCAAAATGGCCGCTTTCTCGGTGGATGCCAGGCCAGATGAATTACACTTTGGCAAACAATCAGCCTCTACATTGGTCAAAAGGCAGATTTTAAATAAAAACAATTAAATAAACAAACCCACTGGCATGTGGATGCCTGTTTTAAACAAAATTTGTTAAACATGCCCTCTATTCCATCATCCAAAGCATTTATAAAGATGTTGGACACTAGGCTTAGGACAGAACCGTGAGCTACCCAACTACTCGCTTCTCTCTATGATGAAGAGGAACCATTGGTGAACACTCTGGGTTCAGTCTGTCAGACGATTACAAATCCATTTATCATCTTTGGAAATGAGATGGCTGATAGCACAGACAAGGACTTATTGTGTTGTAGAACTTTTGTAAACACCTAACCATTGTCAAAAGAAAATAATCCTTTTTTGATGTAAGGCAGAGATGGAAACTTATGGACCTCCAATTATTGTCAGACTGCAACTCCCATCACCCTTAGCCATTGATGGAAAGTAATGGATGGGGGGGGCAGGTTTTAACTTCACAGGAAGGAGCATGAATAAATAAAAAAATATATGCACTGAAGGAGATGAACCTAAAAAGATGCTGGAAAATGTTTTATTTGCTTTCCAGTTTCTTCAAACTGTCTGGCTTGTATCCAGTCTTAATCATACTTAGACTAATGAGGAGTGACTATATGTTCAATTGAGTTCAGTAAGTCTACTCTATCTGTGGGTAAACTTGGATCTAATATTTAGTTTTTAAATTTACAATCACAAAAAAAGGGAAGAAAAATCCCACCCTTGCCTTGTTTGCTCAAGTTTTAATGGTGGGATGGAAAACTTCTGGCTAAAAACTTTGGAATGCAATTCCCATCAGCCCTCACTGCTAGATGTGGTTGAAGTCTAAATACATCTGGACAGTGACAATATGCCATTCCTGCTTTAAAGGCTAAGCCTTCAAATTAATCGGAACAGAACAGGTTCATTTAAGACTCATAAACATACAGGGTTTTTTTTATTTATTCCAGTTTACTCAATTAGGTTCCAGGTACATTTTCAGCAGCTACCAGATATCCATTAGGTCATTTACTTGTGCCTTCCCAGCTTGATATTGCTATGTTAACTTATCCATGATTTTCAGATCAACTTCACTCCTTATTTTATTCATCTAGTACCTTCTTTCATAAATTAAACACGTTTCCATGTAGGTACTATTTCCAGGTGTGCTTCTATCACAAAATTAAAGATTAATTTCTTATAGAAGCAGCTTGTGTCCCTATCACCTATATAACCCAATCACATTGTAATGGATTATAGTCCAGTTTATCTAATCATACTTCAATTTCTTAATGCATCCGTCATGTTTTTAATCTAATACTCTTCCCACCAGATGCAAGGGGGAAAAAACGTTCCTGGTGTATAATTCAAATATTTCATCATAAAATGTAACACACTCAGATTATATATAGGCACAGCCTGTCATTTAAAACAAAATTTTCTATCCAAGAACTTCTGAGACCATAGTGGGAACCTATATTGAACAAGACTAATTTTGAAAAAGAAACTCTTAAAACCACACGTGGATACCGATTCTGTGTTTCTGGATCCAGAGCCAAACTGTAACAACTGCTCAACAGACAGACTGCTATCAGCAGATTTGGGGTGAATTTCAGGTTTGCTGGTACAGTACCAACAACTTTTGCTGGGGTGGAACCTGCTCACGACAACGTAATGACACAGAATGTCAAATGAGAAAGAAAGAGAAAGACTGTCAAATGGGTGTGAGGGGAAATAAAATGGTGGGAAAGAACGGAGGAGGAACAGGCTCAGAGATCTAAAAGGGGTAGAAAGAAACTAATGGTCTAGACCAGTGGTGTCCCCACCTGATGCAGGGGAGATGCTGAGGAGGGTGATAGCCAAAAGGGCACCCTTGGCCTCTCACCACCACAATGAAGCCAGAAGGAGGGCCTGACCATAACCAGGTGTCACCCCTCTTATGGGATGTCACCTGGTGTGGCCCACACCCCCCCCCCCCCATCCCCAGTGATACTACTCGTCTAGACTGGTTTGCATGTCTCCCAAAAGTTACTTTTTACTATGTTTTTAAACATGTTAACCTCCCTTTTTGGGGGGGGGAGGGGTTACAGTTTGTTTTCCTTTTTACCCTCCTTATTTGGAGAAACTTCCACTTTTTAATGGAATTTAACCAGAAGGGAATTAAAGAGCATGCAAAGAATCTAGCAGCCAGACAAATCAGGTTGACATACTGAATCATGGGGATTATTGCTTGCCCGTAGAGAATCATTGGAAATTGCTTGCCCATAGAGAATTATGGGGATTATTGCTTGCCCATAGGAAATCATTGGGATTATTTGCCCATAGAGAATCATGGGGATTATTGCTTGCCCATAGGGAATAGTGGACATTGCTTGCCCATGGAGAATCATGGGGATTATTGCTTACCCATAGAGAATCATTGGAGATTGCTTCCCCTTAGAGAAGGACAGGTTGCTTACCTGTAACTGTAGTTCTTCGAGTGGTCATCTGCGAATTCACACAAATGGGTTATTCTGCGCCTGCACAACTATCCTCGGAACCTTCTTGGAGATTTCAAATGTGTTTTGGCGGTAGCTCTGCCCAGCCTCCAACTGCCTATATTAGCCGGTTTTCAGCCGAAACCCTCAGTTCCATGGACGCCGCAGCAGCATCCGAGGACCGAAGGAGAGGCAGGGCACAACTATGAGGGGCGGATGGGCTGGATTGGTGTGAATTCGCAGATGATCATTCGAAGAACTACAGTTACACGTAAGCAACCTGTCCTTCTTCTTCGTGGTCTCTGCGAATCACACAAATGGGTTAGACTAGCAAGCTTAGGTCAACGGAGGAGAGAGTGCCATGCCACACAGAACGGCATATTGACCCCAAATAGAATCCGCAGTCGGGAAACCAAGGCCAAGGGCCTGCAGACATGGGGACGCACAGTCCCGTTGGTATAACGACTCTACAGAGTTGTGTAGAAAACCCAATACTGAGACATAGTGGAACAGTTACCAATGCAGGTGGAACATGCCCATTGGTAGAAAACAGGCTTGCCAGCTAACCGTATGTCGCACAGACTGTATGTAGACTTTGATGGTCCATATTAAATGGCAGGTGTAAAACTAAGGGCAGGGAAAAAAGCCCCGACCAGACTTGTTGGTAATGGAGATTATACCAAAATTATTGAATAGGTAAGCGACGTGGAATCAATGAATCTCGCTAATGTGAGCAGCTCCTGGAAGATAGCAAGCAAAAAGGTCTGGTATACAGACATTGTCTAATCCAAGGTGGATTGAATCCAACAGGAAGGGCAAAGGGCTCAATGTGAGGCTGTACAGGCTGGGATGTTGGTATCCAGGAAGACGGGCTTACAGAGCCTCAGACTTGAGGTGTGTCATCAAAGAATCTTGAAATTAGGAAAAGGGCAGTGACCTGATAAAGCCTCCAGAAGCCATGAGTTGGAGATTATGGCAGTGACAGACACAGCCTTAGAATTGTAAAGAGTCTAGGGCTAAATGCCACCTTTCCAGGGTATGAAGAAGACCATCTGTGGTTGGGAAGTCCATCCATAGAGAGAGAGCCTAATAACATCAAAGTTCCAGCAGTGATTTCTGGAACAAATATTTTCTCATTAAGTCCCAACAAATTCCTGCCAAGAAAGAAAAGTGAGAAGATTGCAAAATCCAATTGTCGTGACACATAAGGCAAGCTGCATTGAAGCGTAATGTTCAAGGCTATCAGCCTGAAGCATGCAGATCTTGGTGAACATGAGAACCAAAAAAACAGTGGCTAGTATGATGCCAATAGGACTAGTCACAGCATTGTAGAAGTGAAGGGATACCAATAGGACTAGTCACAGCATTGTAGAAGTGAAGGGGTACCCTGTGGGGGCAGCATCCCATAACGTGATATCCCGTAGAAGCTGTATCAAGGATATCACAACATGGCAAGAAAAGCCAGAACTGATAGGCGAACAGTATAGCAGGAGTGACCTGGTGTCGATCCATCATGTATGGGTCCTAGGAACAAACCTGTTCAGAGCAGTGGAGCCACAAAGTCCCCTTCTAGCCAGGTGTTACAAAACACCAGGCAATATGACAGAAATCATCATAACGTTCTCCCTAATGCTTAAGAGGCACGACTCAAGCTGAAGCATTAATCCACTGCAATATGCCACTCTGAATAGAAGGGGTTTTGGAGACCGTATAGCAGTGGCTCAAACCCCTTATCGTATAGTTCGAGCACATGTAATGAAGCATTAAGTACACTGTGATGGGGCATAGCAATTAGGCAGAGTGCAGGACTCTCTTAGGGGAGAGAAGCCCCAGGAAATGTGCAGAATGCATGGTTAGCCTTGGCACGGTTGCAGGTGGAGGTCTGAAATATCACCTCACCAATTTGACGCCGTGGACCAGAGGTTCAGGAGAAATAGGATGGTATGGCATCAGTCGGCCAGGAGAGATGGGACAGGCATGCAAATCTCAAGACCTTCAAGTATCCACAGGGTGGACAAATCTTTAAATGGAGGCTCGAAAAGGGATGTCTCCAGAGGGCAATCCTGCCCAGAGCAGAAAATGGAATTGAATTGTCGCAGTTGTTTGCCACCCGTTGCAAGGAAGAGAGTGGCCTCGACAAGAACCCCTTGGAAGGGGCCTGGGAAATAGACATGCGTTTCTCACCATATCTAGTGGCCCTTGATAAGAGGCATCAACTGCCTTAGATGACACTCACACCAGGAAGTGGTAAAACCTTTCCATGTGAATGATGGCCTCTGAGCGATGGTATCAAGGCCTCCCACAGTGGAAAAAGAGGATCACAATTGAGCTGGTACCGGGGGCATAATGGAAGACATCCCTAGGTATGGAGGGAACAAACCAAATTATGAGATTTGATTGTGCAGTCTTGAAACTGTTCATATGGTGAAGCATTACCTGTAATCATAGTGAACAGGCTGTACTCCCAAATTTTACCAAGGCCAACTCAGAAGTGAAACTTGGATGTCTACAAAAAGTGACATTCAGTCTTTCTGCTTGAGAGGAAGGACATTGTCATAAATTGTAACATGAGAATGGTGATATCCTCCCTCAGTATGGGGGGAGCACCATGTTCCCCCAAATCGGTTATATATATGGATAGCCGTATTGCCGGCTCTCGGTAGAGAAGGAATATTTACACTGTATAGCTGTCTAATGAAGCTGGCATCCCTCGATACCGAGAGAGGAACCTGAAAATGTGTCTCTGTTTCGAAGGAAATGGGACCAGAGTCTGTTTCAGGGTGAAATTGTAGGAGCCATAAAGGCCTTGAGAAGGAGGGAAATAGCATAGCCCCGAATTTAGGAAAGCGTCTGCAGATAGTGACCCTCGGTACCAAGGAAACAGTAAGGACCTGAATCAGGGGGTCCAGGGCTAGTGGTGTACCTCATGGTCCCATGAGTGATTGCTGATAGGTGACCTCGGTACAGAGGAAACAACTACGGCTTTGAACCCAGACCAACATGTGCCACACTGGCTGTTAGGAACAGTTAATCACGGCCACTGAACGCACCCAGTGGTGGCAAGGAGTATGCGGCAGTAACAATAACGGCCCTCAGAATTTGAAAGGGTAGCTGCATTCGAATCCTTTTATGCAGCTCAAAACGGTGCCGATGTTGGGCCCTTAATATTCATCTTCTCAAGGAGAGTCAGGACGAAATGAGCGATACCATGGTGGTAATATGGTGAACACTCAATAATCAGGGAAGGTGCATAGACTATCGATCGCCTGCAGGTCAACCTGGGACACCCTGGACAGCCAGGGACTGATGAGCGTTGAAGCAGGGATGCAAGGCAACAGGCTTGATCCTGAGAACAGTCAGGGACCAACAATGAGAGAGGTAGGCAGTGAGCCAACCAGTTTCAAATGTGGAGCATCGAGGAGGACCAAAGCATGGCAAGAAGTCAATTGGTTTGACCCTGGAGAGTCAGGGACCAACAAGAGTTGAAGTTGGGCTACAAGCCAACCTGTATTAGTCCTGAAAGTCAGGGACCGATGAAGATCGAAGCCCAGTATCCAGCCAATTACTTTGACTCAGAGTCAGGGACCGATGCAGATCGACATCAGGCCATAAGACAACCAGTATGACTCCAGAGAGTCAGAGACCAATGCGGATCGAATTCAGGCTGCCATCCAGTCGGTACATGACCGATAAAACTCAAAGCCAGGCTGCCAGGCAATCAATTTGACTCCGGAAAGACAGGGAACAATGAGGGTCGAAGTCAGGCTGCAAGTCAAGCAGTATGACCCCAGAGAGTCCGGGACCAATGAGGATCCATATTAGACTGCCAGCCAAATAGTTTGACCCAAAAGGGTAAGGGATCGATGAAGATCCAAGTTCTGCAGCCAGCTAAATGGTTTACTTGGAGAGTCAGGGACCAACGATGCTCAAAGATGGGCTATACGCCAATCAGTATGACTCAGAGAGTCAGCAACCAAGAATGATCAGTGCCAAGCTGCTGTGTAGTCAGTATGACTCGAGAGGGTCAGGGACTGATCCAGATAGAAGTTGGGCAGCCATCCAATCAGCCTGATACTGGAGAGTCAGGGACCGATGAGGATCCACGTTGGACTGCCAATCAAGCGGTTTGAATCCAAAGAGTCAGGGACCGATGAGGGTCGAATTCAGGCTGCCAGTCGAATGGTCTAAATCCGAAGAGCCAGGGACCGATGAGGGTCATCTGGAGGACACATCCTACGGGTGTTATCTACCCTGCATTTGTAGGGCCCCAGTCCTACATTTCTAGGACCCGACCTATATTTCCAGGACACGTCCCACATTGCCACAGTAGAGTAGAAATCATTATTCTGTTCCTCTGAATAGATCTTTCTGTGGTCCTCCTGGTATTTTCGATTTCAAATTCTGGAAGCCATAGGTAGCTTGTTCGTGACGTTCAAAACCTCTGGAGGTCTAAAATTTGGGAATGGCTGACTTCGAAGGCCTTTATCACACTGGGGCTAATTTTGGCATTAAAGAGAGATTAAAGTCCATTGAAATCATACCGGAAATAAAGCGAAAATGGAGAGTCATTGCGCGAATGGTCACTACACGCAATTGTGGAGATACAGCGGTGGGAAATGCATTGTCACTCAAATCCCCAAAGGAAAGAGATGTGTGTTAATGCTTCTTTGTGACCTCTTGAATGGAAGCTTTGTACGGCGTCATGTGAAATAGTTTCATGTAATCACGGGATTTTTCCAGGATATTCATGGGATAAATGCCCAATCTCTTTCGTATGATCAACTCCTAAGCCATGGAGTGTCCCTTCTCGTATTGTTTATTGGGAACCAGAAGTGGCTTAGCAACTCAAAGGCCAACACATTTCCAGGACATGTCTTACAAGTTGAGAAGAGTAGGGCAATCTGGATTTGTAGGACAGCTATGTGGAGGACACATCCCTCCCATCATTTGTAGGGCCCCGGCCCAAATTTCTACGACACGCCCCACATTGCCACAGCAGGGTATAATTCATGACTGTGTCCCTCTGAACAGATCTTTTCTTGGTCCTCCATTTGTTTTTGACTTCAATTTCCAGAAACCCTAGCTACCGTACCTTGCTCAAGAGTCAGGAGTTGTGGGAGGTGAGGTTCAAAACATCTGGAGGTCCAAAGTCTGGGAATGGCTGACTTGTAAGACAGAGAGTTTTCCAACTCTAATTGCTCAGTGGGAACGAGAATGGGCTCATGAACAGAAAGACCAACACATTTCCAGGATATGTCCTACAAGTGGAGAAGAGTAGGGCAATCTCGATTTTCAGCACAGCCATGTGGCGGAAAAGTGGAGGCAGCCCAGGAATGTAGGACCCTGTCCTACATTTTCAGGACCTGAGCTTAATTTCCAGGTCACATCTCACATTTCCATAATAGAGTAAAATTCATGATCGTGTTCCTCTACACACATCTTGCCGTGTTCCTCCAGGCGCTATGACTTGAACTCCCAGAGTCCCCAGCTAGCTTGGCTCCGCTTTGACAGAGGAGCAGGCTATAGATAAATCATGTTTGGGTATGGCTGAGTTCTATGTCACAGAGTCTCCCAAGATTTGTCGGTTTGTGGGAAGCAGAATGGGGTGGGAATGAAAGGCCAAAGCAGGAGAGATGGTAGGAGCCATCCTCCATTGCCAGCAGCCGTCCTCCATATTCAGGTGGCATCCTTGATCTCCAGGAAAGGTCCCCCATGTACACAGTAGGTTTCGTTTGTTGTAGAGCAGCAAATTTCTAGGGCTTGCCCTGATGAATGAGTTTTGAGGAGATCCCTGAATGTATGGGATGCGTGTCAAATTTGTAGGGCAGTGGTAGAGGCAGATGAGAATCCAAGGGGGTATATTTGGAAGTTTGTAGGATGGTCCTGCATTGGAGGCTGGTTTTTCGTAGGGGAATGAATATCTGTAGGAAGTCCTGCATGAGGAGGGTGGCTCTACATAGGACAAAGTAGGCTTGTAGGACAGTCCAACATGTGGAGGACGGTCCTACGTATGAGATTTCAGATTTGTAGGAAAGTCCTACATGTGGAGGACAGTCCTATGTCGGACATTTCAGATTTGGAGCACAGTCCTACATTTGTAGGGCAACCCTACATTTCAGATTTGGAGCACAGTCCTACATTTGTAGGGCAGCCCTAAATTTGTAGGACGGTCCTACATTTGGAGGATGGCACTACATTTGGAGGACAGTCCTACATTTGGAATACGATCCTACATTTGGGGGGACAGTCCTACATTGGAGGACAGTCCTACGTAGGACATTTCAGGTTTGTAGGACAGTCTTACATGTGGAGGACAGTCCTGCGAAGGACATTTCAGTTTCTTAGGACAGCACTGCATGTGGAGAACAGTCCTACTTAGCACAATCTAGATTTGTAGGAAAGACCTACATGTGGGGGATGGTCCCATGTAGCACAATCCAGGTTTGTAGGGCTGTCGTACATTTGGAAGATTGTAAGACAGGCCTATATGTGGAAGATGTCCTATCTAGGGCAATCCAGGTTTGTAGGAGAGTTCTACATGTTGAGGACAGTCCTTCGTAGGAAAACACGGTTTTGCAAGGCAGTTTTCCATGTGGAGTACAGTCCTACATTTGGTGATCCAGATTTGTAGGACGGCCCTACATGTGTAGAGTGGTCCTGTGTAGGACAATTCAGATTTGGAGGAGAGTACGACACAGGAGTCTTATGCAGGAGCAGCCAGAGTTGTAGGACAGTCCTACTTGTGGGAGACGAGCCTCTATGAGCCAAACCACAGTTGTACTACACCCCAAGAGGTCCGGCACAGTCCAACGCTACAAAATCCTTTTTTCTAGGAATGTCTTACAACTCCATTACAATTCGGAAACCTAGATTTCTACCACAGCCATGTGGAGGACACAGCCTACAGATGGGGGCTGCCCTCCACGTTTGCAGAACCCGACCCAAATTTCCAGCATATCTCCACCATTCCCAAAATAAAATAGGATTCATTATTTCCTCTTTCCTTGCATCTCTAGGTGGTTTAAACTTCAACTCCCAGAAGTCCTAGGTAACTTGGACAAGCGCCAGCGGTTGTGGAACCTAAAGCCCTAAACATCTTGAGGGTCAAATTTTGGGAAGGGCTTACTTCTCACTGAAAGAGTCTCCTAACTCTTTTTGGTTAGTCAGAACCAGAATCGGTCTATCGACTCAAAGGCCGACACATTTCCTGTACGTGTTCCATAAGTACAGAACTGTAGCCAAGAGCCTAGTTGTGGAATTTTATTATTAGCCCAAATTGCGAGATGGGTCGGCTACAACAACCCTGCGAGGTTGCCTCCCACTGTGTATACCAAGAGGGCCGGGGTTCAAGGAATTCTGCAGAGACAGGCTTGTCTAATTTATGTCCAATTTATTAAAGGGGGAAAAGACACTCACACAATGCACTTACACACACAAACATACAAGGCTGAGGAAAGTCAGTAGTTTGCGTTGGGAATAGGTTTGAGGCTTGACTAATGGTGATGCTTACAAAAGTGGGGATTCTCCTCGGGGATCTGAAAGAGACAGTGATTTCTGGGACAAGTCCACTCCGCTTGAGTGGCTCTTGCCGGTGTCCAGGTTCAGAGATCAGACTGACGTGGAGTATGCAGACCTCTGGGCTGGCACACTGAGTGCCCAAAACTTCGGGTTTTTATAGGGAAAAAACCCCTTCTGGCAAAGGTGCCTAATGGTGGACTAAATGCCTGGACAATAGGGTCTGATGCTCTTAAGAGGATTAATCTATTGTGGTGATATCCTGAAGACTGGTATCAGGATGTCAAGAATTCTGAGGAAGAGGAGAGTCAGCAGCTTAAGGAGGAGAAACATTACACCTCCTAATGGCTAGGTGATGATCCCATTGCGACTTTCTAGACTATCTGGTGATGGTATTGTCTGAGAGGATGTGTACTATAATCCTCTCTTTCCTGCTTGACCAGTCCTTTCTGGTCTGGCCAGTATCCAGGCTTGACCAGCAGCCAGGGTTCATCTAGGGGTCATATCAATATATATATCATTTATGCCATGATTTTATACAGGGCACTTCGGGTAACATTTCCCCCCCCCCCCTCTAGAGCGTTCAGATCCGTTGCAAAAGGGGATGGAGGGTCTCGAAATGAACCTTTGCCACAGAAAATTTTGGAGTGTCAATTTGGGGAGGTTTTCCTACTAAGGGAAGCATATCCACTAGTGTTTCATTGGTGGGGGAAGATGATCATTTGTTCAGGAACCCTTTCATACACATCACTCATTCACAAGGTAAACATAAAGCCAAAAGAAGCATGGGAAACATAAACGCCAATAAAAGCGTACAATATGCAATGAAAAAGCAGTAGTCCATCAATATGGGTTCAACGTGGATAGCATTCAATATGCAATATGAAAAGGGCATAGTTCAATGTGTATGTGAGTCCAATGTTCAGGGGAACAATCATATTTGGAGACCAGTGACAGAGAGTAAATGCAACATGAGTCCAAACAGTTTGCACAGTAATATGGATGCAGAGTTCATCTGGAATGGTTATGAATGTCCCTTTTAGAGTCTTTGGGAGTATGTCTGGAAATGCGGGCATATAGATGTACTGGTGGGGATAGTAGTGTGTGTGTGGATGGCTTGCATAGAACAATTCCCTTGCAAGCGGTGTCCAAGCAGCTGTAGACTCCTTGGATGCGGGCAATACGGTAGGGGTGGAGAACAAGCTGCTGTTGGCGTCTGGAGGGGCACAATCCCAATGTAGTACCATTGAGGACAATTGGGAACAGGAAGAGTAGAAGACATCGACTGTGTCTCGACGCAATCTTTGGAAGATGTCTATGGCAGCACGGCATGGAGGACATCTCTGGAGGATGAGTGCATAGGAGTCTCAACCTTGGAGTGGGGAGCATCTGGCCACGTGGAGGACAGCTTGGAGGACATGGTGTCCCATCTGGCAACCGCAAGGACGGACACAGGCCATCATCGCGTTGGGGGCTTACCTCCCCATGGAGAATTTTTAGAGTAGAAGGACTATAGTAGAGGGGGGGTGTTGAAATGTAGGTTAACATTCCACACACACCCCCTTGCGTCTCTTAGAGAGGCAAAGAAATGCAGGGCATACAGATTGCCTGAGTTCAGAGTGTCTAGACGAACCATCACCAAAAGACATGCATATATACGCTTTATATCTATATCACCATCACCATAAAGATGCATGCAAGGGACATACACATCTATATCTACAAAAACACATGCACTCTAAGACCTATCTTGAGGGCTCAAGGCCCTGGTTCTAACTACAACAAATCATTTTGGGCTGAGAGAGTGTGACTGCCGCACCGTCTCTATGCCTGACCAATTGTTTTGGGCACCTTAAGGGTGCATAACCATTCCTGGAAAGAAAACAATGAAAGTAAACAAGAGCAGCCCAGGAGGAACGATTTTAACTTTGGCAAAACTTCTAACTATTGGGCTTGCTGATCAGCAGAATGAAAAAGGCAAAAGAAAAACAACAATAGTACTTAACACCATTGTAAAGTAATGTGCCTGGAAATAAAACTCAAAACAAAAGAAAATCACACCAGCAGGTGACTTTGGCCACTAGGCCTACTGGTCACAACAATACATGTAAAAAGGCTTATGAATCAAAAAGGCTAAACTCTGATAGTCAAAAGGTGAAATGCAAAACAAGAGTGTAGCACTGAAATGCATAGGGCTAATAGCGAAAATAAAACAAAAACAAGAAAAATGAGATGCCAGAGCTACTTTTTGGGCTGAGAGAGTGTGGCTTTCACTCTGTCTCAAAGTCACAAGAGGGAAAAAATGAACACAAAACAACACAAACAAAATAAGTCTCCACTGGAAATGGATGGAGTCTGGAGCAGGATGCTGGAAGTACAATATAAGGACACATGAAACAAAAGTTCTGAGAACACGGCCTTGTGGAAGAAAGCTATTTGGTAGCATGATCCTAGTCTCTGAGCATGTGCAGAGAGCAAAGCAAAAACCTGCAGGAGACATTGTGATAACACTCACGGCAAAGGAGAAACAGAGAACAAAGCATGCTATGAGAAATCTACCCTTCTCCAGTTGTGGAGAGGAAGATAGCTCCTGAGCATGTGGAGAGTACAAGCAGAAGCAACAACGTGGGACAGACAGGGGATGCTGTGTGGCCTCTGAGCATGTAAAGAGAGCAAACAAACAGAAACAGGAAACTACAGCTTAAACCTCATGCAGCTCCAAGCTCATGGCAGAAACAAACTCTGGATCCCAACCATGTGTTCCCTCAAGAACTGAGAGGGGCACAAAATGAGACACAGCAATACCCAAAAGACTAAATTCTAACAGCACAAACGAGCACTAAAGAAAAGACAAAAGGGGACGTGTGGTTTTAGTCTGATTCAAGAGAGCTTGTGTTCAGAGGTAGAAAAGAAAGGACTAGCCTCTGAGCTTGAGCAGAGTGCAAACTGCTATACTGTCTAAAACCACAAAACACATAGAACAACAATCTTGACTACACAAAACTATGCCAAGAAACTAAAAAAAAAAGACACCTTTAAACGAACAAATACAAGGGGGAATGGACTTGAAACCAAAAAGACACCATTAAACAAACAAATACAAGGGGGAATGGACTTGAAACCACACCCACAGTGAATTTTAAAATTCCATATTACTTCTATGGAAACAGAGGTGCTACAAACAACTTGAGTCTGCAGCTCTGAACTTTGTGTTCTGCATGGTATCTGAGCATGTACAGAGTGCCAAAAAGGAAATAGTGAGGCACATCTCGGTTTCTGTCTTGCAAAGCAGAAAAAGAGGAGGGGGTATCTTCCCTCACATGCTTGCAACTTTAAAGTTACACCAAGGTAAAACAAGGACAGTTTGCCATAATCAGGATGATGGGCTTTGCAACTCCCTTGCCCATGATCCAGTTTTCTTGGCTTTTAACAGCCAAGTCTCCATGAAGTCTGCATCCTTGTGCAAACCCGATCTAAGAGGGGGAAAAGAAAATTCCCTGTTTTCTACAATCCCAGCATTTACACCATCCTCTGCACATGCTAAAAATGTCTGCAAGATTTTTATGTCCCTCTTAAAGGGCAGTCTCTAGGAGTCCCTTTCGAAAGCTACCTTCTGGGTCTGAGGCTGAGACAGTGTCGCTCACCTCTTGGTCTAGGGGCTGGGCTGTGACTGAGGCAATGTTATTCGTTCTAGGAACACATCTCCCACTGCCATTCCAATGTAAACCTCGGGGATGGGATGAATGACCTCTAGGATTCCCTTTCTCTGACATGCCTGGCTGGAAAGGTTTGCAATGCTTGGGGTTTTCTGGCTGAATCCATGCCACGTTTCCTGGAGTTTTGACTCTCTTGGCCCCTGGGTGCTCATATGGAGCGTGGCCATTATCCTCCTGCTTGCGGACAGTAGTCCGACTTGCAGCAGGGGTGTTTCTAGAAGGAAGGAAGACATTTTCCCTTCGATGTGGGCTATGAGGGTTTGCCTTTCTGAGGTTTGTGGGGCCGTTGCTGGTTTTTGGCCCTTGAGGCTGAGGGGAAGGGACCCTCTCAAGAGTCTCTGAGAGCTGTTGTCTCTTAGGGAGAATGGGACCCTTGGAAGTCTCCATTTCCCTTTGAGTGGGGCTTTTAGGAGGACCTGGGAAGCGTCTTCTTGGGGAACTCTCCCTATTCTTCTTTTTATTCTCCCTTCTTATAGCCTGAGCTTTTTCTTTCCTTTTTGCTACCCTTAAACGGAACTCATGTGAAAGACACTTTAACTTTCCAAAATAGGTGTCCAGCTCCTCATATGATGTTGTTTCTGAGCGGTCCAAAACCTCCTTGCTTTTGGGATGAAGTCCTTTATATAGCTCGCTGATAAAATCCATCTTCCTTTCCCCAGAAGGAAAACCTATCTTAGCCAGCAACTTCTTTCTGGCAAGGTATGCCTCTGGATCCTCATTTGTTCTTTGTTCCTGTTCATGATATAGATCCCAAGCCCGTTTTCCTGGCCACAAGAGGCTCAAAATGTGGCTCATCCAAGGGTATCTTTCTGTGGACAGAAGGTCCCAACACATCACTGCTTCCTCTAGTTTATTTCTGTCTAAAGGAGACATACAGCATCTGGTGATCTGGGTCAAATGGAAGCCATTAGCTGATGGTGGGAGGCTATTTGCATCTCGCAACATCCAAGTGATGGAAGTTTCCTGATTCAAGGGACCTAACACTTCTGCCATTGCACGAGCTTCTGAGATGGGAAAAGGGACTGGTTCTTGTTTGCATGTTTCTTCCAATTTTTGGATTCTGTTTAAAGCATCCTTAAGGGAGGCTGCTAGATGGGAATTCTCTGCCTTGAGATTGCTGATTTGGGCTGCCAGCTCTCTTTCCATTTTAGTAGGGGAGCCCTTGGAATCTTGAGAACTTTCTGAGCAGGGACCTGGGACCTGGCTGTCCTTTTCTTTGGAAGATCGTCCTCCAAGTCTGTTGCAAAACACTTAAAGGCTTCTATGTGATGGGCTCTGGGTTTAGACCCAATGTCAGCCCGAGTTGGCGGGAACCTTAAAAGGTTTTTTCACTGTGGAGCTTGGGTTAAAACCACTTGCTCCAAATTAGAGCGACCAAGACCCTTTAAGGAGCTTCTTGGTCTTTTCTTCTCCTCTCTGCCAAGGGAGAAGTTCAAAGCCAGGCAACCTCTAGGGTTCTGACTTTTGGGGGTTTTCCTCTATACTACCCTCCAAAAATTACTGTTGGAGAGCAGAGCCAAATGTCCAGGGAAATAGCTAACCCCTGATCTTTGGAGGGAAACTGGCTATTCTCTCCTCCGCTTGCTTCCAATCCTTCAAAATACAGAGGTGACAGGCTGGGGTTAAAACCTGCAGCCAGATGGGGTGTTCCTTAAAAGGCACACAAGAAAAGAAGGCTCTGGGTTTTAAACCCACTGAGCTGGATGGGCTGAGACCTTAAGAGGTATACCCATAGGGGAAGCTAGGAGTTAAAACCCACTGGCTTCAAACAGAACATGCCAAGACCTTAAGGGTTCCTTGGCTCTTCTGCCTTTACTAACCTTTCTACAACTGTTTGCACATTTTCCGTGTTGAGTCCTGCCCTAGGAGGGATTTTAGAACCTTTGCACAAGCGTTCCAGTGAATCCTCACTCCCAGCGAATATGGGAACCTTCACTTACAGTCTCCCACAGACTCCTACCCATGAACCTATTCTCTGCTTCTGCACCGAGCTTTGGTTCCGTGCGCCTTTCTGGGGCGTCCACAGATCCTTTGCTAACCCCTGGGAACCTTTGTGATTCCCCTGGATTCTTATCCTGGTTGGCTCCAAATCCTTGCGGAGAGCCTATCCTGTTTTCCTCCAAATCCTTACGGAGAGCCTATCCTATTTTGCTCCAAATCCTAGCGGAGAGCTTATCCTGGTTGGCTCCAAATCCTTACGGAGAGCCTATCCTATTTTGCTCCAAATCCTTGCGGAGAGCTTATCCTGGTTGGCTCCAAATCCTTACGGAGAGCCTATCAAACTCTGGGTCAGGGCTACCACCCAATTCACGCCAGGGTCCTGCGCTACGGCCGTGAGCGTCTTACAAGTTGTCCTCCACTTAGACCCAGCAGACGTCGGTGAAGGGCACTACTTCACTTTCACTAGGGAGTTTGAAGTACTGCTGCGCCACTCAGTGTAGCCCGTCCAGCAATACTAAAATGGGGGCCCCTAGCTAGACTCCTGCCTGAGTTTTTCCTTACAGGGTCCTTGCACAGGACTCTTTCCTTTTTCCTCCCTTGCGCAAGGATTTTATGGCCTCCGGTCAGGGACGTCTCCCTACTTTCGCCTACCTCACTCGTCCAAGGGGGATTACCTGTGTGACCAAGAGCACCCCTGTTGGAGCTGCTCCCACCCTTGCGCCTTGGCTTCAGGGCTTACCCTAGCCTGCCCATCCAAGGGGGATTTTTAACTGTGGGGAGTTTGTGTGTGGACACGGGGGGGGGGGGGCGGTTTATCAAACCTGGGCAGAACCTATTCCTGCACTCCCGCCCGTCAGAAAATAACAAAAAGGGTGTCGGGCAGACCTACTCCGACTTCACGCCCAAGGGTAGCCGTACGTTCCTCTCCAGGTTGCTCGTGCCGAACCGGCTGAAGAGCGTACGACCAAAGACAGAAAGGGGGGATAGCCACCCACGACAGTCCTTTTGCCCTTATGGCCTTTCACACAAGAAACACAGTCACGCAGCTTCCTATTTATCTCTACGTCTGCAACAATTCCTTTTTGAGTCCCCGTTCTCTCTACGTTCCGAGATGTGCACAGCCCAAGTGATCAAGTTGAGGAGTCCAGATTTCGGGGAGGATTAATCTTGCCCAAGCTTTCTCCACCAAATTGTAGCCAAGAGCCTATTTGGGGAATTTTATTATTAGCCCAAATTGCGAGAAGGGTCGGCTACAACAACCCTGCGAGGTCGCCTCCCGCTGTGTATACCAAGAGGGCCGGGGTTCAAGGAATTCTGCAGAGACAGGCTTGTCTAATTAATGTCCAATTTATTAAAGGGGGAAAAGACACTCACACAATGCACTTACACACACAAACATACAAGGCCGAGGAAAGTCAGTAGTTAGCGTTGGGAATAGGTTTGAGGCTTGACTAATGGTGATGCTTACCAAAGTGGGGATTCTCCTCGGGGATCTGAAAGAGACAGTGATTTCTGGGACAAGTCCACTCCGCTTGAGTGGCTCTTGCCGGTGTCCAGGTTCAGAGATCAGATTGACGTGGAGTATGCAGACCTCTGGGCTGGCACACTGAGTGCCCAAAACTTCGGGTTTTTATAGGGGAAAAACCCCTTCTGGCAAAGGTGCCTAATGGTGGACTAAATGCCTGGACAATAGGGTCTGATGCTCTTAAGAGGATTAATCTATTGTGGTGATATCCTGAGGATTGGTATCAGGATATCAAGAATTCTGAGGAAGAGGGGAGTTAGCAGCTTAAGGAGAAGAAACATTACACCTCCTAATGGCTAGGTGATGATCCCATTGCGACTTTCTAGACTATCTGGTGATGGTATTGTCTGAGAGGACATGTACTATAATCCTCTCTTTCCTGCTTGACCAGTCCTTTCTGGTCTGGCCAGTATCCAGGCTTGACCAGCAGCCAGGGTTCATCTAGGGGTCATATCAATATATATATCATTTATGCCATGATTTTATACAGGGCACTTCGGGTAACAGAAGAGTAGTGCAATCTAGATTTGTAGGACATTCATCTGGAGGACACATCCTATGGGTGGCATCTACCCTGCATTTGTAGGGCCCCAGTCCTACATTTCTAGGACCCGACCTATATTTCCAGGACACGTCCCACATTGCCACAGTAGAGTAGAAATCATTATTCTGTTCCTCTGAATAGATCTTTCTGTGGTCCTCCTGGCATTTTCGATTTCAAATTCTGGAAGCCATAGGTAGCTTGTTCGTGACGTTCAAAACCTCTGGAGGTCTAAAATTTGGGAATGGCTGACTTCGAAGGCCTTTATCACACTGGGGCTAATTTTGGCATTAAAGAGAGATTAAAGTCCATTGAAATCATACCGGAAATAAAGCGAAAATGGAGAGTCATTGCTCAAATTGTCACTACACGCAATTGTGGAAATAAAGCGGTGGGAAATGCATTGTCACTCAAATCCCCAAAGGAAACAGATGTGTGTTAATGCTTCTTTATGACCTCTTGAATGGAAGCTTTGTACGGCGTCATGTGAAATAGTTTCATGTAATCACGGGATTTTTCCAGGATATTCATGGGATAAATGCCCAATCTCTTTCGTATGATCAACTCCTAAGCCATGGAGTGTCCCTTCTCGTATTGTTTATTGGGAACCAGAAGTGGCTTAGCAACTCAAAGGCCAACACATTTCCAGGACATGTCTTACAAGTTGAGAAGAGTAGGGCAATCTGGATTTGTAGGACAGCTGTGTGGAGGACACATCCCTCCCATCATTTGTAGGGCCCCGGCCCAAATTTCTACGAGACGCCCCACATTGCCACAGCAGGGTATAATTCATGACTGTGTCCCTCTGAACAGATCTTTTCTAGGTCCTCCATTTGTTTTGACTTCGATTTCCAGAAACCCTAGCTACCGTACCTTGCTCAAGAGTCAGGAGTTGTGGGAGGTGAGGTTCAAAACATCTGGAGGTCCAAAGTCTGGGAATGGCTGACTTGTAAGACAGAGAGTTTTCCAACTCTAATTGCTCAGTGGGAACGAGAATGGGCTCATGAACAGAAAGACCAACACATTTCCAGGATATGTCCTACAAGTGGAGAAGAGTAGGGCAATCTTGATTTTCAGCACAGCCATGTGGTGGAAAAGTGGAGGCAGCCCAGGATTTGTCGGACTCCTGTCCCACATTTTCAGGACCTGAGCTGAATGGTTTAGGTAAATTCGGGCAACCATCGAAGTTACAAATCTGTTTCCTGTGCGTATTTGGGGTCCGTTCGAATTAGCTTTGGTGTGGAAGGCATTTTCTTTCCTGCCCTGGGATTCCCCTCCCCGTCATTGAAAACCTCCTGGTTCCCTAAAGACTTTGCTGGAGGGGAGGGACTATTGGCAGAGGGGTGGAGGAGGGGGGCTGGGATGCCTAGATCGGGAGATCTAGGCATCCCAGGGGCATGGAGGAGGGGGGCCCTGGGATGTCTAGATCAGGAGATCTAGGCATCCCAAGGGCTTGGAGGAGGGGGGGCTGGGATGTCTAGATTGGGAGATCTAGGCATCCCAGGGGGTTGGAGGAGGGGGTTCTTGGGATGGGCCCCCTCCTCCAACCCCCTGGGATGGCTAGATCTCCCGATTAGGCATTCCAAGGCCCCAAGGATAAGGGGCCAAGATCACCCAAAAAGGGGAGGGGCCATGATCTAGGCATCCCGATCTATGCATCCCAGGGCCCCCCTTCTCCAAGTCCCTGGGATGCCTAGAATTCCCAATCTAGCTATCCCAGCCCCCCTCCTCCAACCCCCTAGGATGCCTAGATCTCCCCATCTAGCCATCCCAGGGGCCCCCTCCTCCAAGCCCCTGGGATGCCTAGCTTTCCCGATCTAGACATCCCAGGGCCCCCCTCCTCCAACCACCTGGGATGCCTAGATCTCCCGATCTATACATCCCATGGCTCCCCTTCTCCATGCCCCTGGGATGCCTAGATCTCCCGATCTATGCATCCCAGCCCCCCTCGTCCAAGACCCTGGGGTGCCTAGATCTCCCGATCTAGGCGTCCCATCCCCCCTCCTCCAAGCCCCTGCGATGCCTAGATCTCCAAGCCCCTGGGATTCCTAGATCTCCTGATCTGGGCATCCCAGCCCCCCCTCCTCAAAGCCCCTGGGATGCCTAAATCTCCAGATCCTGGCATCCCAGGACCCCCCTCCTCCATGCCCCTGGGATGCCTAGATCTCCAGATCTAGACATCCCAGGGCCCCCGACCTCCAACCCCCTCCTCCATGCCCCTGGGATGCCTAGATCTCCAGATCTAGACATCCCAGGGCCCCCCACATCCAAGCCCCTGGGATGCCTAGATCTCCCGATCTAGACATCCCAGGGCCTCCCTCCTCCACCCCCTCCTCCACCCCCCTCCTCCAAGCCCCTGGGATGCCTAGATCTCCAGATCTAGGCATCCTAGCCCCCCTCTTTCAAGCCCCTGGGACGCCTAGATCTCCTGATCTAGACATCCCAGGTCCCCCCCCCTCCTCCAAGCCCCTGGGATGCTTAGATCTCCCGATCAGGCATCCCAGGTGGGATGACATCTCCAAAAAATGAGGAGGGATGGTAAACACCCCTCTACCATTAGTCCCTCCCCTCCAGAGAAGTCTCTAGGCAACCAGGAGGTTTTCAATGACGGGGAGGGGAATCCCAGGGAAGGAAGGAAAATGCCTTCCACACCAAAGCTAATTTGAATGGACCCCAAATACACACGGGAAACAGACTTGTAACTTCGATGGTTGCCCGAATTTATCTAAACCCGGAATGACCCATGGATGCCTTCGTATTGGCCCCGCATTGTCAGCAATCACGTATGAACGTCTTTTGCGTAATAACGTGAATTCGGATGACAATACCACATTGGCGCTATTTTAACCTTCCAATTCAGCCCCATGTGAAAGACTCCAGAGTTATCAGTGGAAAACCGAAGTCCTGCAGACACTTAAGTTGCTTATATCTATTTGACTTCAATGGGATTTAAGCAGCACAAAAATACCAAATATTGCAGTCTTCATATTCTGGAAAATGCTCTTTTCCTAGTCCTAAAATTTATGGATATGGCGTGTAAAATATCTTATTATTTTTGAGCAAAAGGTTTTAATTAGTAGGACATTATTTATTCTTATTACTTTATTCATGAGAGCACTTATGCTTTATATCTTAGAGAGCTGAAGCAGTGCCATGTAGTCAGACTGTTAATGTTACAGTCCGGCCAGAGAGAGGAGAAGGAGAGGAGCTGCTTGGCAGCCATTTTGGGACCGTGTGCTTGAGACCGTGTGCTCGTTGCTGAAGGGGAGGAGCTTCTGTGAGTCACATCTGTGAGTCACAAGGGGGCGGAGCTAGCAGACTAGCTTTATATACCACCTTCCAGAGCCTTTCAGAACAGTCCGGCCAGAGAGAGGAGAAGGAGAGGAGCTGCTTGGCAGCCATTTTGGCGCGCGAATTTTAGTTTTCTTTAACTGAACAACTCTGCTCAAGTGGCATTAGGTTAGAATCAGATATTGAAAC
The DNA here is from genome assembly GCA_034509955.1 of Urosaurus nigricauda. NCBI lineage: Eukaryota > Metazoa > Chordata > Lepidosauria > Squamata > Phrynosomatidae > Urosaurus > Urosaurus nigricauda. Next base: position 173,122,757 of record JAOEGL010000003.1, read on the forward strand.
AGAACCTTCCCTTTAAGTGTAAGATAGCAGCCAGTACTTACCTTTAAAGAAGTATTCCCAGTAGATTGACTGTTATATTTATTACTAAAGACTTTGCAGTATGGACAACGAGGGATCTGCCACAGTCACCTGCAACTCTTGTGGGATGTTTCTCTTCTTGCCTACAGTAGTGGAGAACTTCACATGCACCAAGTGCAAGTTGGTAGCACTCTTGGAGGAGAAGGTGCAGCAGCTGGAGTCCAGAGTAGCTACACTTCAGCAGATTAGGGAACAAGAGGATTTCCTGGACACAATAGAACTAACCATCTTGGATGAGTACCATGCAGAGGAAGATGCTAGGGTGGAAGAGGTCACTTGCCAAACAGAGGAGGCAGACAGCTGGAGGAATGTCACAAAGAGTAGTAAACCAAGAAGGAATTGTTCGGGGAGCTTGCAGCTAGAGAATCGATTCGAAGCTCTTTCCCTTATCAAGGAGGATGAAGAAGAGCAGCATGGACGGACTTCAGGGACAGAGCAAGGGAGCCTGAGAGTCCCACCCGAGGGAACAGTCGCTGCTAAGCCTCGGAGGAGGCGTGTGGTCGTAGTGGGGGACTCCTTGCTGAGGGGTACAGAAGCAGTGATTTGTAGGCCTGACAAGATGTCTCGAGAGGTGTGCTGTCTTCCAGGTGCAAAGATCCGGGATGTGACAGAGAGGCTGACAAGACTGGTCAAGCCTACTGACCAATACCCCTTCCTTTTGGTCCACGTGGGAACTAATGATACTGCAAGACACAGCATTCAGAACATCAAAAGGGATTACGAGGCGCTTGGTAGGAAGCTGAAAGGAATGGATGTACAGGTTGTCATCTCGTCTCTTCTGCCAGTTGAAGGGCATGGTCCAGGAAGGGAGAGGAAAATAGCAGAGGTGAACAACTGGCTTCGCAGATGGTGCCGCCGAGAAGGATTTGGATTCTTGGATCATGGGCTGCGGTTCCATGAGGAGGGACTTCTTGCAACAGACGGGTTGCATCTCACGCCAGTTGGAAGAAATGTTTTTGCCAACAGTCTCAAGAACTTGATCAGGAGAACTTTAAACTGAGATCCGAGGGGAAGGGAGACAATATTAAGGAACACAAAAGGGATGGCGAAAATAGTCAAACTGACATAGAGGAAACAAGGCAAACAGTGCAAGGACCCAACAGTGGGAGGCAAAAAAACTTGCACAGGCAGCAAGTAAAAGGGAACCATGGTCTGCGATGTCTCTACACTAATGCACAGAGCATGGGAAATAAGCAAGATGAACTCGAACTCCTAGTACAACAAGGCAAATATGATATAATAGGCATCACTGAAACCTGGTGGGATGAGTCTCATGATTGGAATGTGGAAATAGAGGGGTATAACCTTATTAAGAGAAATAGGCCAAACAGGAAAGGAGGAGGAATAGCACTATATGTCAGAGATATTTACACCAGTGAAGAGATCCTGGACATCAATCATGGAAGCCAGGTGGAGAGCATCTGGATAAGAATTAAAGGGGAGGGAAACAACAAGGGTGTTACGGTGGGAGTCTACTACAGACCCCCAAGTCAGACTGAGGAATTGGATGATATCTTTCTAGAACAGATGACCACACAGTCAGAAAAGAGAGATGTAGTAGTGATAGGCGACTTCAACTATCCTGATATTTGCTGGAAGTCAAACTCAGCAAAATCCTTAAGGTCTAGCAAATTCCTCACTTGCCTGGAAGACAATTTCATGGTCCAAAAGGTGGAAGAGGCAACAAGGGGGTCAGCTATTTTAGATCTGATCCTAACCAACAAGGAGGACTTGGTTAATGGGGTGCAAGTGGTGGGATCATTAGGTGGAAGTGACCATGTTCTCCTGGAGTTTGTAATACAGTGGAAAGGAGAAGCCAGGCAGAGTCAGACACGCATCCTAGACTTTAGGAGAGCGGATTTCAGTAAACTTAGAGAAGTATTGAGGGCGATTCCATGGTCAGAAATACTAAAAGATAAAGGAGTTCAGGACGGATGGGACTTTCTCAAAAGGGAGATACTGAAGGCACAATTTCAAACAGTTCCAGAGAGAAAGAAAAACGGGAGGTGTCTCAAGAAACCAGGATGGATGACTAAGGAACTTTCAACCGAGCTAAGTTTGAAACGGAACATGTATAAGAAATGGAAAAAGGGGGAAATCACGAAAAAGGAATTCAAAGAAATAGCAGGCATGTGTAGGGGTAAAGTCAGAAAAGCTAAAGCGCAGAATGAACTCAGGCTTGCTAGAGAGGTTAAGAACAATAAAAAGGGCTTTTTTGGATATGTCCGCAGCAAGAGGAAGAAGAAGGAAACGGTAGGGCCACTGCATGGAGAAGATGGCAAAATGCTAACAGGAGATAGAGAAAAGGCAGAATTACTCAACACCTTCTTTGCCTCAGTCTTCTCAGAAAAGGCAAAGGGTGCTCAACCTGAGGATAATGGAGCAGAGAACAGAATAGGGGAATTTCAGCACAGAATAAGTAAAGAGATAGTAGAGGAACACCTTGTTAATCTAAATGAATTTAAGTCTCCGGGACCAGATGAACTCCATCCAAGGGTATTAAAAGAACTGGCAAAAGTAATATCAGAGCCATTGGCAATCATATTTGAAAACTCCTGGAGAACAGGAGAGATCCAAGCAGACTGGCGAAGGGCAAACGTTGTCCCCATCTTCAAAAAGGGGAAAAAAGAGGATCCCAACAATTATCGTCCAGTTAGTCTGACATCAGTTCTAGGAAAGATTCTGGAGCAGATCATTAAACAGAGAGTCTGTGAACATCTAGATGGCAATGCCATAATCACAAAAACTCAACATGGGTTTCAGAGAAACAAGTCATGCCAGACAAATCTAATCTCTTTCTTTGATAAAATTACCAGCTTGGTAGATGAAGGGAATGCTGTGGATATAGTATATCTTGATTTCAGTAAGGCCTTTGACAAGGTTTCCCATGACATTCTTGCAAACAAGCTTGTAAAATGTGGGCTAGACAAAGGAACTGTTAAATGGATCTGTAATTGGTTGACTGGCCGAACTCAAAGGGTGCTCAACAATGGCTCCTTTTCATCCTGGAGAGAAGTGACCAGTGGGGTCCCACAGGGCTCTGTCCTCGGCCCAGTGCTATTCAACATCTTTATCAATGACCTGGATGACAGAATTGGGAGCATACTTATCAAATTTGCAGATGACACCAAATTAGGGGGAATAGCTAATACCCCAGAGGACAGGATCAAGATTCAAAATGACCTGAATAGACTAGAAAGCTGGGCCAAAGCTAACAAAATGAAATTCAATACAGAGAAATGTAAGGTATTGCACTTAGGGCGGAAAAATAAAATGCACAGATATAGGATGGGTGACACCTGGCTGAATGAAACTACGTGTGAAAGGGATCTAGGAGTCCAAGTAGACCACAAGTTGAACATGAGTCAACAGTGTGATGCGGCAGCTAAAAAGGCCAATGCTATTTTGGGCTGCATTAATAGAAGTATAGTGTCTAGATCAAGAGAAGTAATAGTGCCACTGTATTCTGCTTTGGTCAGGCCCCACCTAGAATATTGTGTCCAGTTCTGGGCGCCACAATTCAGAAAGGCCATTGAGAAACTGGAGTGTGTCCAAAGGAGGGCAACAAAAATGGTGAAGGGTCTGGAAACCATGCCCTATGAGGAACGACTTAGGGAGCTGGGGATGTTTAGCCTGGAGAAGAGAAGGTTAAGAGGTGATATGATAGCCCTGTTTAAATATTTGAAAGGATGTCATATTGAGGAGGGAGCAAGCTTGTTTTCTGCTGCTCCAGAGAACAGGACCCGGAACAATGGTTGCAAGATACAGGAAAAGAGATTCCACCTGAACATTAGGAAGAACTTCCTGACAGTAAGGGCTGTTCGACAGTGGAACGCACTTCCTCGGAAGGTGATAGAGTCTCCTTCCTTGGAGGTCTTTAAACAGAGGCTGGATGGCCATCTGTCAGGGGTGCTTTGATTTGGATTTCCTGCATAGCAGGGGGTTGGACTGGATGGCCCTAGTGGTCTCTTCCAACTCTACGATTCTATGATTCTATGATTCTATGATTCTAGACAAGGAAGATGCTGAAAATGAAACTCTTTATTGTTGAAAACATAGAACTCAGTAGAAGTCACAGTACTGTGAGTGCTACTGCTGCTAGTAGTCTGCTGCTGCTTTTTAGAAGGGCATTTTATAAGCTCCCTCCAGATTCCCTTAATTCCTTATCCTCTGTCTAGCTAGACATTTTGGGTATCATTGACATGGAAAGGATGGTAAAGGAGAACTCTCAGGTTGCAGCAGTTTGTATGCAGAAAATAATTAATAAAAACTTGATCCGGGAAAGAGTGCGATACTACTCCAGTTGATCCTACTATAGCCATGTGTGTCTGCCTACAATTGGTTGTTGTGTGCCTTCAAGCCATTTCTGACCTCTGGCAACCCTAAGGCGAACCTATCCTGAGGTTTTCTTGGCAAATTTCTTCAGAGGGGGTTTGCCATTGCCATCCTCTGAGGTTGAGTGTGATTTGCCCAGGGTCACCCAGTAGACAAGGTAAACGCCAGCTGTCTTCAGAAACTCTTACTAACCATGTGTAAATAGCAACACAGAAATAACATGGGTGAGCAGATTGTTGCCTTGCCAGCTGTCCCCAGAATTTTTTTTTTTAATCATTGACCTACAGGTTTATCCACCAAAAAGAAAATCAAAAGAAAAGTGGAGACTGGTGAAAGAAAAAGTCTTTCCTAGATGAACGAAGCCTTAGGTGGTCTCTAGAAGGTTCCAAATGTTTATCTTTTTAACATATGCAAGTCTTACTTGGCTTGGTTGCTTCATTTCATATGTGCATGTAGTTAGTTTTGAAGAAAATGTTTCCTGAAACTTATTGAACTGCTCTTCCTTTATTTTTTATTTTATTTTTTTCAGTGTAGGAACCTATCTCTATTCATTCTGTGTTATTTCTGCCTTTGGTACCAAGTTTTCTGTTAAAGAAGTAATGCCCTGGAACACATCTGCTTTATTAATTGAGGTATTTACATGGCAGATAGAGAAAGAGAGAGAGTTACTAGTGTTAATGCAACAGTGGTTTTCTACCTTTGTTTCAGAGAATACTGGGTTTCCTTGGAAACATTTGTGAGATTCCTCACAATAATAGTGAAGGAAGCAGCCTGGAAGAAAAAGAGGCAGGTACCAATGCAGAAGTAAGAATAGAGGACTTTAAAGTGCACTAAATTATAATTTATTTAGCTCAATGTGCTTTCCCAGTAGATAAGACCCCCACATCCTGTTATTTGGGGTTATGCTCCTTCCACTCACTCCAATAGGCAGGGCTGAAACTTGAGACCTTCTGGTGACTCCCACGTGGCTGGAGCTAACCCTGGAAGGCCAGTCTTGTCCTGCCTATCACTCCAGTAGGATGTGTTTGCTGTTGCTCTGCAACTTCTTCACTACAGCCGCTTCAATCCTTTTTCTTGGTGCCTTGGAAGTATGGAGGAAGACTTAATATGGCAAGGGCTCCCAGGATTGGAGAAATGTCTTGGCTTTGCCAATGACTCTCCCTCTCCTCCAAAGCTGCCCCCTTTCATGGGGGAGCACAGGAGATTTCTGCAAACAGCCTTGCAGCACATGGGAGCCATGGGAACAGATGGTGAGCGTTTCCCCTCCATGTCTCTGTTTCTCTGCATCTCCTCTGCCCAGCTCTTTTAGGGCCACGGATCAGAGAGGCATCTGCCTAGAAGTTATGGAAACCTCCCCTCTCAGCATCTCTGCCCAACCCGTTTAGGGTCAGGGTTCAGAGGAGAGGCCAGCCAATGCTATGGGAAAGAGTTTCTCTGCATCACCTCTGCCCATCCTGAAACAGTGCCAAGGTCAGAGAGGCAAGCCAGCCAGACACAGGATGAGGGGTGAGTACCATGGGCCCTCTCTGCAGCCAACAAGGAACCTTTCCCAGATCTAATGCCTTGCTATGGGTAGTCATTGCTAGGAGGCCTCTGCCATTGCCACTGCAGGCACTATGCCTAGCATAAGGCTTGGGACTCTGCCAGGAGGGCAGATGAGGGGTCTCCCCCTTCCTTCCCATTCCTGGTCCCAATGGCACCCAGGATCCCAACAGATGTGGGAGATCCTGTTGCAGCCTGGGAATCACATGGTGATGTTGCCAGGGCTCTTGCACATTCCCTTTGAATTCTTATAATGAAATGTGTGGAAAGAGGCAGAGGACCCCTCCTTGGGCAAATAATAATAATAATAATAATAATAAATTTATTTGTATCCCATCTCTCCCTGTGTTAGATATACAACCGCCATCTTGGCCACATGGCTTTAAGGTAAGCTAGATAGGGCCCAGCAGGGGCTGAGGCTTGCAACTCTAAAATGGGCTTTTTTGGCTGCCACAGAGCATCCCACAATGAAAGCAGAAAATGGCCTCTTGCCCTCGCCAGAGGGAACATGGCCTCTGCCAGTGCCCACCTCATAACAGAGGCTGGATGGCCATATGTTGGGTGTGCTTTGATTGAGAGTTCCTGCATGGCAGGGGGTTGGACTAGATACCCCTTGGGGTCCCTTCCAACACTAGGATTCTATGATTCAAGGTTTGCTGAGAGAACACATGGATACAAATCCTCATGCATTCCCTCCTTTAAAAAAGGGGAGGGGAGAGGGGAAGACTTGTGGGAAGGATGGGGAGAGTCCCCTTCACCCCCTATGGTGTTAGGCTGCCCCAAACAGTGGCACTCTTGAGGCCCTTAGCCTCTCCTTTCCATCAGAGATGGCCCTTTGGATACAGGCATATCTCAGGAAATGGGGTGCCATGTCCCACAGCAGCCCTCTGTGGTACTCCTCCCAGTTCACCTATGCAAAGGGGAAGGGACTTGAGGTACAAGCCAGCCTCTATAATGGAGCCTGAGAGTGAAAGGCTCTTGGAGTTGGGTTTGTTTCAAAAATAAGACTACAGGCCATATGCAACTATATTTCTTCTCAGAGTTTTTCTGTTTCTGATCATTCCCCCTCCCCTTTTTCCCGTTTTACCAGAGCAGAAAAGGTGCCTGGAAACTAATTCTGCAGGGTGGGGCTATCCATAAAAGCCACATGGTGACTTTTCTTCCCTCCTCAGAGGCCTCCATCCCTGTCTCCATTAAGGCCAGAGTTCTCTTTGCCTTATCTGGGGCAGCCTAAGGCACAGGATGAGCACATGGTTCTAATCTGAGGAGAGGTGGGGTTGTTGAATAATTTGTTAATGTTTTCAATTGTACTGTTTTTAAGGTTGTGAAGCCGCTCTGAGTTCCACTGCTGGGAAAAGAGCGGAACACATATATCATCATCATCATCTCCCTTGTGCAAACTGGTATCAGCCTTAGCACTTCTCAGTGAGAGCATAGGCTTTATCTATACAGATTTGTTTGAGAAGATCATCTCAGATGAGGTGATAGATATATATTGGATTAAGGTGACCAGCCAAGCCCTCCCCGCTTTAGGGGCGAAAGAGGGGGTCCAAGTTCCTGTGATAAACACAGAGACTTCAGTTAGCTAGCCTCAGGAGACAGCTGGCTCCCCTCTCCTTCCCTTCTTTCAGAGGAGAGATGTCTGTTAATGGAAATTTTAAAATAAAAATACAGCTCCTACCATGAAAAGTTTGGCTGTAATTCAGGGGGTTAAGGAAATTGGAGACAAACATCTTCCTCTCCACCCCCCCTCCCCCATGAGTATTTGAAACAATAAAACAAGTTTTTCTACTAAGGGGTTGCTTCAAATGCCATTCAGACAATCCTATGGAGCCCTGAGGGGTCTGCCAGAAAGAAGAATACCACTGTTAACTAGCCTAAATAGTTACATTTTAATTAAGAATGCCTGCTGATGGACTTGCCATTCAGCTGGTTCCTTTTGTTACAAGGTTCACCAATCTCTTCTTTCAGTTAGTCTCAGGGTGCTACAAGATCCCTTTGCATGCTATTGTTACAAGGTTAGCCACTGTGTGGGTGGGCAGCCCTCTGTATACCCACAGCTTGTAGGGGTGTGTGAGTGTGTGTATATATATATATATATATATATATATATATTCAACAACAACAAAACCCTAAGAACAAAAACCATGATCTTACTGTTTTATATAATGGACTCCTTTTTACTGTGACATTATAGTTTATGAAACATGAGCTTCCATGGATTTGGTGTCCATGCAAGGGCTTATGACCAATCTCCAGTGGATACCAAGGGTCCACTGTACCTTTTAAAATTGAAGTTTGTTTTTCTTTGACAGATCTTTTGTGGAGAAATTCCTCTAGTCAAAATTGGATAGCAGATAGCAGAGACCTTGCCAATGTTCTGTTATCTTTTCATGATTCGTTAATCAGCAGTTCATTCAGTCGAGAGAGCCCTCAGCCTTCCTATAGGTTGATGATAGTCTGCTGCATGGAATTGGAAGGTTTTTTAAGCCTCCAGACAATGTCTTTCTTGGATGAAATCAGACTTAATCCTGACAACAGACAGGCCTTGTTAACTGAGTGCATCCACACATCTGCATGGACTCACCAGTGTCTGCAACATAAAGGTTAATCCCCTTGCCTAACCATGGAAATAGTCTTATTTTACACAGGTGCACAGATGTTCCACTGAAAAAGCTGCACACTGTTCTGAAATATTAGTCGGTGGTCAGACACGAACACTTCTATTTCAGAGTGGTAAGTCTTCATTGCGTCAAGTTAAATCACCTTAACATCACCTTAATGGCTATAACCAATTGACCAGGTGATCAGTGATAGGGTGGAAGCTGACATAGGTCCATATCGGATCAAGTTCCATGCTGGTTGATCATGAAATCCACCATGATTACCCCTAGGGGCTTAACTGGAGATCCTTCTCCCTTTTGGGATCACTAGCTTCTATTTTCCCTAGACTGACCAGTAAGGGGAAATGGGTTTTGGCCATGGAAGAAAGGGCTCCCATGCCTGACATTCTTCCCAATCTCAAGGTGAGCCTGATCCCTCTCCATCTCTCTACACCAATACTAGTTGGTATTGGTATATAGTGCCATACAGTGGCAGCCCCTCGACCAGACCTGCTGCTGATAATTCTCAGAATATAATGAAAACAGTTGCTATTTCCTCAGACCAGATATTCTGGTCTATAACACATAAATTGGCATTGATGTCCTTCAGGACTCCCATGAAAACCTCAGTCTTCTCCTTTTGTAATTCACCACAGCCATGTTCAGACTTCACTTATAACCTCACTGTTGTGACACATGCAAGGGGCCAAGGTGGGATAGCATCCCATCTCCATCCCAAGTCCCTCAGATGACTTGTGGCTTGCCTTGCTACACAGCACCATTTCTCTTCTAGGATTTATACATGCTCCCTAGGGTGCTAACAGTTATAGTTCCTAAGGGAGATCTCTCTAACCTGGTTGGGGCCCCTCTGGATTTTTCCCCCTTTGGCACAGAGGGGATCAGAGCCTGGGGTCCTGCGATCACACTATCAGCTAAATGTTATTAGAACTGCCCAATGGCAATTCAGACAGAATCAGACCCAGACCCCATCCTTAGGGTGAGCTTTAATTAACAGGATTTTACGTACAGTGCTATGTAAATTTTCAGCACTACATAAACTAAGGTTAGTAATAATAATAATAATAATAATAATAGCTGTAACCTCCTCAGAGTTCAGAATCATATTCTGTTGCCTTCTCCTTCATTCTCCCAGTCACTGGAAAGAATGTAAAACATACACCATGCTGGGGAGCCAGTCACCCATAGAGGAGAAATAGCTGTGTTCCTCTGACACCACTTTGTTTTCCTTTAGCCCTGGGCTTTGGGCAAGAAGGCATCAGCCTCCATGCCTAGCAAGTGGATCATGCCCTGCATTACTCCTGGCCCTGGATCCTTGGGAGGTTACCATCAGAAACCAAATCACTCATACCAAAGAGTGCAGGTGCATTGCACCTCTAGCTATCATAGGTCCTATAGCAAAGACCATCAGGGTGGCCACATTGAAGCCATCATACACTCTTATTAAGCTTCACTGGTTTGACAGCTTGGCTTGGCTGAGATTGCTGTTTTCAGCAGGGTCTTGCAGCAGGTGCTTAAACCTATGTCACTGAAGGGCCAGCACCACCCACCCTGGTTAGATCGGCTTTGGTAAATCCCAAATAACAGCATGTGGGGGTCTTATCTACTGGGAAAACGGACATTGGTACTTACCCGTGATATGTCCATTTCCAGTAGATAAGAGCCCCACATCCTGGCCCACCCTCAGGGGTGCTGGCATAGGGATGTCTCATAATCCACATAGTTCTTTCCTATGGGGAGCAAGTGAGATTGCTCATGAGCTGCCTCATTCACTGTCCAGTTCTGTATAGTTTGATATGCAGCTAAATTGTTTGTTTTTCTGGAGCATTCGGCTTTTGTACGACTGGCCTTCCAGGGTTAGCTCCACCCACGTGGGAGTCACCAGAAGGTCTCAAGTTTCAGCCCTGCCTATTGGAGTGAGTGGAAGGAGCATAACCCCAAATAACAGGATGTGGGGCTCTTATCTACTGGAAATGGACTTATCACGGGTAAGTACCAATGTCCGTTTTCTTTAAAAATTTTGCTAGGGCACAGTCTGTAAACCAAAACAATGCTCATATTCTCTGAAGATGCCAACCACACAGATCCTGGCGAACCATCAGGAATAAACTCTTCTAGAACATGGCCACATAGCCCGAAAAACACTTTAAAAAAATGGCTCTGTTTCAGATAATTGATTTTAATCAAAACACATTAGGCTGAGTAAATTATGAATTAGTACATCTTTCAATTTTTTTTTGTACTCTTTGGAAAACAGCTTGCTTCCTTTTACAAGTCATAGCCAAAAGTGGGATGGCATGGGGCACTGTGGGATGGCCCACTGTGGAAATGGCCCCCTCAGCCCTATAAGAGACCATTTACGGCTGCTCTGCCACCACATATGTTGTTGTTGTGTGCCTTCAAGTCATTTCTGACTTACGGCAACCCAATCATGGTATATTCTGGACATGATTTGTGCAGGGGGGGTTGACATTGCCTTCCCGTGAGGCTAGGAGCATGTGACTCACCAAAGGTCACCCAGTGGGTTTCCATGGCCAAGCAGGGATCCAAACCCTGGTCTCCAGAGTCACAGTCCAATATTCAGACCACTACCCCCTGCTGGCTCTATACTACTAATGCAAAAAATAAAATAAAAATAAAATAAAACTCCCCAAACATCTTGTGGATGACATAGGGGACATTTTCATCATATTTTAGGGCCTCCCTGTGACATTTTAGGTCCAGGAGAGGTCCTTTTTAAGAACAGCAAATGAGCACAAGTCACTTCCTGTTTACTTTCCTTGTCCAAAGAAATGGGGAGCTCTCCTGGGCCTAAATTGGAAAGGGGAGGCAAAATGTGGTGGAAATGCCGAAACACACACCGAGGACACATTGGAATATTTGCAGGGGGGGGGGGGTGTCATTTTTAAAAATGTTTGCTTTTTTTAAAAAAACCTGGAAGTATCCAGTGGGCCTCCAAACATGGTGTAAATGCCCTCTATGTTCTCTAGGCACATTTTGGGATATTTTTGAGAGTGCTTTTTTTATACCTAGGTTTCATGTGGGCCACAGAAAGAGCACCCAAGATGTACTTTGCCCACATTTAAAAATTAAGGGGGAGGGAAACAACAGGGATGTCATTGCAGAGGTCTGGATGTGAAACTGAAATAAAAAATTTAAGGTGCAACATATTCCTCACTTGCCCTGCAGGCAATTTCATTGTCCAGAAGGTAGAAGAGGCAACAAGGGCATCAACGATTTTAGGTCTAATCCAAACCAACAGATGGGTAGTTCAGAGTACGTTATATACCGGTTAGCAATCTGGTTTAAAATCAAGAAGTTCAGAAGTTTTACAGCGCTATATAAATAAAGGTTAATAATAATAATAATAATAATAATAATAATAATATAATTCAGACTGAAACCGGTTTTAACACCACTGAATCCGGATCTTGCATCCCCCATAACCCGGTTTCTCCCAAAGCGGTATATTTACCATTTCTTTTGGGAGAAACCGGTTCACAGGGAATGTGAACTTGGCTCTGATCATGATCGGGTCAAGTTCATGGGAGGGGAAAAGGCCTCCTCTCCAGGCAAAATCGGGCACTCCAGCATTTTAAAAATATTTTTTACTGTATTTTTTATTATTTATTGTATTATTTTATTTTATTTTATAGTTGTAAGCACCAATGGGGGCAAAAGGTAGTATGAACTTCTTTCCGGAGAGATTTGGTAATGGCATGCACGATCTCATCCGGATCTAACCAGGGCAAATGGGTTAGTATGGATGGGGCCACAGTTGACCTGGTTAATGGATTGGCAATGGTGGGATCCTTAGGTAGGAGTGACCATGTTCTAGAGCAGCAGTTCTCAACCTGTGGGTCATGACCCCTTTGAGGGTTTAATGACCCTTTTACAGGGGTTGCCTAAGACCATCGGAAAACACATATTTCCGATGGTCTTGGGAACCGAGATGAAAATAATTTCATGGTTTGGGGTCACCAAAACATGAGGAACTGTATTAAAAGGTCACGGCATTAGGAAGGTTGAGAACCACTATTCTAGAGCTTGTTATACAGAGGAAAGGGGAAGCCATGGCTAGTCATACACACATTCTTGTCTTTAAGAAAGCTGATTTCAATAATTTGATTATTATTGATTTCGGTATAATGTCTAGCAGCCTTATCACACAGGGAAAATCAGGGGTTTAAAGAGTCAATATCTCAGGAAAATCGCATGATTGCAGTGAAGATTTTCACATACATTGGGGTTAAAGAGCACTTATCCTGGGAATAACCAGGGAGCAAACAGCAACAAATAATTCATGGGGAAATCCCATGAACGATATGTTGCTGATTATTTCCTGGTTATTCCTGGGATAAGTGCTCTTTAATCACAATGTGTGTGAAAATCTTCACTGCAATCATGCGATTTTCCTGAGATATTGACTCTTTAAACCCCCAATTTCCGCCAGTGTGATCTAGGTTAAGGGAAGTAATAGTACCACTCTATTCTTCTTCAAAGAGATCTCATCTGGAATATTGTATCCAATTCTGGGCACCAGAATTCAAGAAGGATGTGCACAAGGTGGAGCATGTCCAGAGGACGACAAATAAAAACTTCACAGATGAAAACTGGGATGCATGTGGCCAAACAACAGCAGGGTATGGTCAAGATGGCAAAAGTAACAGTTATGTATCTAAATGGACACCCACTCCAATCTTTTGGACATCCAGTGGAAAACAAATTGATACCCTACAACTGAATCAGTGAACCAAGAAACACATATTCAGATTGGAAAGTACAGTGACTGTGACAATAATCTGGGTAAACGTATTTACAACTCTGTGTTTACTCTGTAGTTTAGAGATTTTTAAAAAATTCACTTTCAGTCAAGTCCAAAAATCAGAATTGTAGGTATCAGAGAAACTTCTACTCATGAATCATTTGAATAAGAAAATGGACACCCAATAACAATTTAAGTAAAAATAGACTCCTATCTCTATTTTACCTATTTCTACTGTACACTGAGAAAAGGGGCAGAATCCCCAGGACCTGGAGAGCAACAGCTTTATCACACTAGGGGGGCAAACAGGATTTAAAGGAGAGTTAAACAAGAGTTAAACAGGAAATGTCCTATGACATTTTTACACGAAATGACATTTCTTGTTTAAACGAGAGTTAAACAGGAAATGTTCTATGATAAACATAGGGCATTTCCTGTTTAGCTCTCGTTTAACTCTTGTTTAAATCCTGTTTGTCCCCTAGTGCGATAAAGCATTATTATTATTATTATTATTATTATTGCAGTAAGAAGGTGGGGAAAACCCACATATAACAGAATAAAAGGTGGTACTTCAACAGACCAAAGAGTAACTATAATATCTTGGGGCGGGTGATAATTCATAGTTGCCATGGGCTCAGACCCACCTCTCAGCAAACTTAATTAATGTTATCTAGTGGATCTATAAACAGAACCAGGATATTTTTAAAAACCACGTTTTCCCTTTCACGTTATTATCAGCTCTGAATGTATCTCTTTCATTTCTGTGCCCATTTTCCTAGCACTTCGGTGAATGTTTATCAGGTTTCCTTAACTGTGGGCCAAACCCACCAAGAATGTTCCTCAGGTGATGAAGTACAATATTGTGGCGTTAACAAAATACGAGCTATATTTTACTATGCTTGGATTCACCAAAAGCCCACTCACAACACATTTTTAAGGGTGTTGGGAATCAGACCATTTGTTTTGGGGGCACTGATGATGCACATGTGGCAGTCATTTCCTTCTGTCTTTGGCTTCCTATAAATGAAGATTGATATGTCTTCCATTGTTACATGCAAATATATCACCAATTGACTTTGGCGAATACTATTTGATATCAAAGCATACTGGTTGTGAAAGGCATCCCAGTGCTGAGAGGGCTTTTTCCACTCTTAAATCAGACAGCTCAGCATGTTTTGCCAGAGTTCCTTGTTCCATCATTGCTGTTGTGGCAGGGAGCATAATAAGTACTGTGAACCAAGTTCTGGGAAAGATAAATCCAAGAAAAATAAACCCAACTCTTATAGTACAGTATTGGAAACTAAATTGGCTGGGTCAGAGTGTTTCTGTGGAACCGAGCGCCTACCTCAAATTATTAGTTGCTGCAGTCTTCATAGAAAGCTGACCAAGAACAAATTCTCATGGGGAAGCTCAGTTTATGCCTAGGGTTTTGCTGACTGCCAAATTTGTGGGGTAAACAGAAAATTCTTCCCATTTGGTTCATTTGATTGTTTAAGACCCTTTTATTAAGCTATTACTTGCCCTTGGGCTTCTTGGGCACTCCTGCCTGCTCGCTTGCTTTTAGCACATTATTATCTAAATGTTATGGATTATATAGCAAGGAAGTTGGGTAGAAGGTTTAAGAGTCAATTCAAAGTCAAAGAGTGGGTGAAAGTACATGGGTTAATCTACCCATAGGTAAATCCTGATTTTTCAACATTCAATATTTGGAAGTTAAAGCTCTGCTAAATTTCAAATAATTGGCCATTTTTGGAATATTTCAAATGGTTGTAAGTGCTCATTTCAGCGCTAGGCTGCATCTAAACTGCAGAATTAATGCAGTTTGACATGGCTTTAATTGTCGTAACTCAGTACTATGGAATCCTGGGATTTTTAATTTGTTTGTTTTTAATTAAATTTTATTAATATTATAACCTACATACAACAATATTTAAAAATATCTTTTACATAATATTCCACATACATTACGTAATAAATCACATTAATTATCAGTTCTTTACTATCTTATCTAAATCTTATTCATATCAAGCCATTTAATATTAACTACACCAATTTTTTTAATATAAAATTATTATTAATACCTTCATTCTTCGTACTGTCTTCTTTTCATCATATACTGTTCATAATTCTACAAAGGTATAATGCTGTTAATTTATCACTAATTCATTTTATTTATTTATTTATTTTCTTCTTTCCCCAAGTGCTCCCCATCACAGGATTTTTAGTTTGTTGTGGCACCAGAACTCTCTGATAGAGAATGCTAAATATCTCACAAAACTACAGATCCCAGAATTCCATAAGATTGAGCCATGGCAGTTAAAGCAATGTCAAACTGCATTGTTCCTGCAATACAAGTGCAGTCCTAGTCTCACTGTACCTCTATCCTTATTCAGTACTGGGGGATGTCTTTCCCCGCAGGGTTTCAGCAAGAATATCTACCTATCCAATACAGCTGGAGAGTCCAAAGCTTTATTCGGAGTATTTATTTATCAATTTATTTAGAATAATGTATATTGAATTACCTCAGTCCAAAATGGAACATTTTAAAGAAATTGGAACCGTTGCAAAGCTGAAAACTGCTAACGTTAACGTATGATTGGAACGTAAGAATTTTTATTAATGCCTGCAATTTTAATCATAGAACTGTTTAATTCTTATTTAAGGGGGGAATATTGTATATATTTGTATCATTTTAACTGTTGTAAGCTGCTTTGATTGCATTTACAAAAACTGGGATAGAAATAAATTATTATTATTATTATTATTATTATTATTATTATTAAAAGCTATTAGTAACAGTTATAAGGATCAAAACAATAGTTAGTTAGCTTTACAGTTAAAATGTGCTGATATTATAACTTTGCTTTCCTGCTTCTCAAAAGTAACTAGCATTTTGTTAGATTCTTTTTTTAAAAAGGAGAATGCTTCCGGATGGTAATAAATTAAATACAATACATACACTTTCCTCACACACATTACCATAACCTCAACACTCAAAGCAAAACATGAGGCAGAATCATGAGCCAAACATTTCAATAGTGAGATTTTTCCTCTTATCAACCATTTAGTGGTTTACTCCTGTAACTATAGAAATATCTTAAACATTACAGAAAACATATCCAGAGTAGCTGTGTTGACCACTCAGCAAAGTACAGTAACACTCCATATCCATGAAACAACATTATCTTTTTGGGGCAACCAAAATGCACAAAATATGTGATGCAAGCTTTTGAAGTTCCACTGGCTTCTTCATCAGGCAGAGGTGTTAAAAATCAAACAGGAGGGTTTTTTCTTTCTTTCTCATATTTGTTTGTGTCTTTGTTTTTAAAAAGTCTCAAAGTATGAAAAATCTCAGCACTTCTCATAACCTCACACAGCAGGGAGAATGTTTTTGAAATTATTCATTCATCCCTGCTGGAGAGCATAAGCAGGAGGATGCTACTGCATCCAAGTGTTTGGTTGTGGATTTCTCAAGAGCATCTTGTTGGCCACCGTGAGAACAAAATGCTGGATTAGATAAGCCCTTGGTCAGATCCAAGAATTTTGCATGGCCAGAAGACCACATCTGAACCATATACATCCCTTCAGACTCATAGATGTGATCTCAACAAGACAGCCATGTTACTTTTGGCTGTTCTCAAATTGACCTACTGCATAAACAGCTTATGTCAAGGAACATTAATATTTTGTCCTTATGCAGTAATTCTCAAGGGGAGAGCAACCTAGTTTCCAAAGTTCTCCATCAGAGTCAGAGAAATAAATGTTTTCGTTATCTAAGGGGATGTTATAAATAGGCAAAGAGTCCCCACTCACCTCTTTTCTGTTCCCTGTTAGAACTGAGTTGCATGGTTATGAGTGTATGAGGCAATACATTCAGTTGGCAGGCAGCTGGAATTGAATTTTTCAGTGCCACACAAACATAGGAGTTTATCACACAGGAGGAATTTCTCTCAACTTCGAATTGAGCCAATTCACAATTACTTGAATTCACTAGTTTAGCGAATTTACGTGAATTCTAATTGTGTTCAGAATGCATTCAGAATGATTTCCCATTGCCCGAAAATGACTTCCCATTGCCCGAAATTGCGTGAGATACTCTAATACGCAATAACATAAAACCCATGATTGCATTCGGAATGATGTTAGGGAAGTTGCCCGAAATTGCATGAGATACACTCCTATGCAATAACGTGAAACCCCATGATTGCATTCGGATTGCCATTGGATTATACTTCCAATTTCCATCATCTGATAAATGCCATACACACTGGTATCTATGAAAATTCTGTATTTTTCTGTTTTCTATTAAATACATATGATGAAATAATCTCTTTCTAGTTGATGCACAATAGAACAGGAATGACATTCAAAGATAGTGTTGCATTGCACAAAGGGGCGAGATGATGATGATGATGATGATTATTATTATTATTATGGGGGTTTTTTTAAGTACAACTATACCTTCCTTGCATCTTTCTTCAGTACCAGTAATGGGAGATCATCTTCCAGCTGAAACCATACCTGAAGGTAACAGGCTGGACTATGGTAACACAACTCCAGTTGCACACAGTTCTTTCCTCCAACAGCATTCTGCCACCTCCTAGTGTCTGCTGCCCAAAGCAACCATCTCACTCTGCCTAATAGCAAGACTGGACCTATGGCAAACTTGTACAGAATTTTCAGTTGTACCTGTCCATGCTTAAATGTGAAATATTTCAGGTACCCAGTTCTCAAGTTAGCAGTGACACCCATGTTAGGATATCTATAGTTCATCTTTTGGGTTCCCATATCATTTTAGCCATATATCCCAATACTATATATATGCATTCTCCATTTATATCTGTATCAGTTTCTGTATCTGTCATCCATACCATAGTATTTTTGATTTCTACATATGGTTGTGGGAAATAGTGAAGAAAACTGCAAGAGGGTTCTATGGTAACTCAAAGATAAATCAATGAGTCCAAGAGCAAATCAAGCCTAAAACTCTCCCTAGAAGCCAAGATGACAAAACTGAAACTGTCATACTTTGGACGTATCATGAGACAATATGACTCAGAATAAACAATAATGCTTGGTACAGTTCAAGGTAGTAAGAAAAGAAGAAGACAATCTATCCCCAGTACAGATTGATGTTTTCAGTTAAGGTAACCACATCCCTGACTCTGCAAAGCATGAGCAGGGCTGTTAATAACAGCATGCCTTTGAGATCTCTCATTCATAAGACTGATGTTAGTCAAAGCTGATTTCACAAACCTGACAACAATAATCTCTGCCTTTGTCTTTGTATGTACCTATACTCATATTCCTTAGTATTGGTATGATGGAGTGGAATCAGGGGAAAGTTCTACCAGTGGCTGAATATTGCTGATATTGGGAAAATATGAAAGTGTAAGCTCTTCACAAAACTGACAGCAAAAGGAACATAATGAACTACTGATAGAAAAGCTGGACATAATACAGTCAGCCCTCCTTATCAACAGATTTTTTGTCAAGGGATTCAAGCATCCCCATCTTGAAAATGCTTTAAAAATATATAAATTTCAGAAAGCAAACCTTGATTTTGCCATGTTATATATTGTCTATGCCATTGTATTGAATGGGACTTGAGCATCCATGGATTTTGTTATATGCGGGAAGTCCTGGAACCAAACCCCAATGGATAACAAGGATGTGGATGAGCCTCCCCCAATCTGTGTTTTCCCATTGTGCTGGGGCTGCTCTTCCCATAATCCCTAAATATTTTGGCCAGCATGTTGATCATGGATATTATTGTTACAAAACATTTGAAGAACACCAAGTTGAGGAAGGTTGAAGTAAACCTCAGGCAGATCCAGAAAAGAGATTTTTGCACTTTTAAATCAAGTAGGGAGTAAAAGGCTGTGCAGACCGCCCCTAAGGGGCAGCTTGCAGCCGCCTCCAGCTATGCTGGATCAGGGTTTCAGCAACTGCATGCTATAGCCTTGACCTGTCTTTTCCAGGGCGCAAATACGAGCCACAAAAAGCGGCTCCTTTTTATGCCCTGGAAAGGATGCGATAGCCGTTAACGCCATGGCTTTACAGTGCTCCTTTGGTGCTGCTTCATGTGAACGCAGTACCAGAGGAGCGCCGTGATTTCGCGTGTCATGTAGTGTAACACACGGTTTCATGCCAGTCTGGGTGCGGAGCCAGGGCATGCGTCATATCAACTCTGACTGCAGGCCAGTTTTTCCTGCTGCTATGCACAGCCCCTAATTTCCAAGGTTAGAATGATCATTTAAAAAGCAAAAAGAAGGAGCTTTTTCCCCACTTGAATAGAAAAATACACTATCACTGAGGACAGTAAGGAAAATCGCATCAAATTCAGCTTAAGCAGCCACACGTTCCCCCATTCTGAGGAGGCTTCATGGTAAAATGGCAGCACACATGCCCATTTCCTTGAATCAGTTTCAGCCATATGTCTGCGTTTTAATTTTTTAATTTTCTTTTGAGCATGCAGACATATGCATTTTGACAGATACAACCAAGGATAAACTGGTATCCAGTTATGTGCACAAATGCATTTAAAAAATGACAACTTAGGTGCTCAAACTTCCAGAGTTTTGTGAGAATTGTCACTTACTGATGGGAATGATTGCATGACCAATGGCCACTCATCCAAATTTTCCTGGCAAATCCAGAGAAATCGAAGATCCTTTTTCTGCAGATTAAATCGCTCAGGGTCCTCAAACTTCTGTGCCTATCACAAATAGTCATGTCATGTAGACAGATCACTACCAATTGAAAGGAGTTTATCACAGGAGGACAACTGGAAGTGTAAACGGGGTTTATCCCATGAAAATCGTGCATTCATGATTAAGATTTTTACATGACATCGTGAATAAAGTACCATTAACCCGGGAATATCCTGTGAAAATCATGTAATTGTGAGCAAGTTTTTCACACAACATCACAATCATAAGTGATTAAAGTACCATTAACCCAGGAATAACCAGGCAATAAACAGCAACAAACCATTCATGGGAAAATCCTGTGTTGCTGGTTTTTGTCTGTTTATTCCCTGGTTATTCCCAGGATAATGACTGCTGTGTGGGAAAATCTCAGTTGCAATTTAATAGTAATTGTGTGATTTTCATGGGTTAAATCCTGTTTAAACTTCCAATTTTCGTCTGTGTGATAAACTTCAATGTGAGTGAGTGTTGTTTTTTTTTAATAGTGTAGACAACCCCATACCTAACAAAAGCAACACCATACAGGGGACTTTATAGCCACAAACCTGAGGGAATGCAGAAAAGAAAAGAACCCTGAAATTTGGATTCTTAAGAATTTCATCTCTGATTAAAAGACAAAGCAAAATCTTGCTACTATGCAGAATTGGTTTGCCTGACAAATCCAAAGTTTGATTTAAAAGTAACTTCATACAATAAAATAAGAATTTACTTGGTTGCACTACCCTTCACAATCCTAGGTTACATCTGTACTGCAGAAATAATGCAGATTGGCACCGCTTTAACTGCCATGGCTCTGTCCTGTGGAACCCTGGGATCTGCAGGTTGTTTGGCACCAGAACTCTCTGACAGATGGAGTTAAATATCTCACAAAACTATGGAACCCAGAATTCCATAGCATGGAACAATGGCAGTTAATGTAGTGTGAAACGACATTATTTCTGCAGTGCAGATGCAGCCCTAGCATGAAAATGGGGAAGGTGTGGAACTCCCATTCCCCCCCCCCAACTTTTTTGCTGATGGAGCCCAGAAACTTCTGGGGTGGGCAGGGAAAGGTTCCAGCCCTGCCCAGTACTTATTTGAATTGGCTTGCCTGATCTATTCTTGTGAGTACACCAGGATACATTCCTTGACCATGTGCTCCACTACTAGGATGCTGATATCCCACAGGTAATGGTTGAGGATTATAATGAGACAAGTGCACATAATGGTCACCAGGACTTCAGTGCCCACTGTTATAATTCCTTGCCTCTTCTCGTGATTAGCTGAAATAAATTAATTATGCAAAAGAAGAGAAAGCATGCAAGGATCACTAATCTGCATCTTCTGTAAGGATAAAGAAATCCATTTTTATGGAACCTTGGCAAGAATAGAATTTTTATTTTTTAAAATCTTCTTTAGCAGGAGAGAAAAACAGCTCTGATTGTAGCACTCTAGAATCCCAGGCAGGAATAAAATGACATATAATGGCAACAAATCAGCCTCTTCATTACTGTACCCTTGTCAGAATGCACCAGTGGAAAAACTGTTCCATTACAGTTCTGGTTCGAAGTGGGCTGAACACAGCCAAATAATTCTAATCAAATCTGAGGAATTACCGAACTGCACCCATGACTTCAAATGAGTGAATAACATGACTGCAAAGCCTCTTAAATGTTTGGTGAGCTGGAATTTGTGGCTTTTGATCCTGCGACATTCGTTGCTTTTGAAAAACAAGCACATGCCTACTTAGTATAAAAGAAAATTACTGCAGGCTCTCTTCTAAAAGATCCTAAATGATACTCTAGGTGTTCTGTTTTTCAAATTTATATGCTTTTAATGCTTGAGAAATGGCCATGCACCCCATGCTGTTAATGAACATAACATGTGCACACGGCCCAAATATCCTCTCCTCATCCTCAAGGTGCGTAATCTGGATGACACAGAGCCCAATGCTCAGTACTGTTGTGAACTGTCCAGATGATATCCAGCCAGTTCAGCACTGAATCTGCCCTATATCCTCCATACATACCCTTTTTTTTAAAAGTTACCTTTTGCTCCAGTTGTTCCAGAGTCCTTTGGGATGATGGTGGGCCGGTGTTTACAACACCCATGCTGTGCCACCTACTACCACGGCTTCTGCCGCCATGAGTTTTGCCCTCTGGAGTCAGGATCAGCCATGTGATTGAGTCTGGGGGCTTAGTTTTCTGCCTCAGAGGGAATGATCTATAGCAACACTACCCTGGCTCCTTTGTTATTTTTACTGTGGGTAATCTGAATTTCTGTACATATGTGCATAAACCTTGTGCTATTTTCCATCTTCCTCCTTCGCTCTTCATATATTGCCAAATCTTGTAATTGTTCACATTTTAGTACTGTCAAAATTCATCTTTTTTTCTATTTTGACCGCTATGATGCTTGCTTGGACTTTAATTTTTCATCTTCATTACTGTGCTATTTTTCCTCTCTGAGCTCGCCTCCACAAACCTTTAATCTCTATTCAAAATTCTTCTGCTTTAGCAACTCCTTCACCTGTCATGTTGACCATGTGACACCTCTGAATAATTCTCTTCCATTTCCTTTCTACGTAGAACCTAATATTTGTTTCTTATCTTTTAATATTCACACTGGCCTGGTTCCTAATGCTAGTTGTTCATTTTCCAGTGTATTCCGTCTTTATCCACTTTGCTCTTCCGAGTCTTAATAATATTCTTCTTTCACCTTTCCTCCAATAACATCAAGGTGACAAATTAGGTTATCATGCTCTTTATCCTGACAAGATCTGTATGAAGTAGTTTGTATCTCAGTGAGAATTAGTATATGGATCTCCCCCCCCCCCCCAAAAAAAAGCCAGATCTTGTATTGCATGGAGCTTCATGGTTCATAACCAAATATTTTATTGGTATGCAGAAACAGACTGGTATCCAGCAGAACTGATGTAGTAAGAGGATAGTATGCCCCCTGCAAGCAGCCAGGCCAACAATCTGACCACCACATTCCGGACATTTCAAAGACAGCCTCAATGTCGAACACATTATAGTAATCCAAATCTGATATAACTGAGCATCATTTCCCCATGGCCAGGCATCTCCAAGGATGGATACCGTTGGTACTGTAGTGTTAGTTGTTCAAACACAGTTCTAGCTGCCAATCAAACATGGGGTGATGAATTCAGGATTACACCCAAATGCCAAATCTCTATCAGCATGATCTGCATACAGATATACCTGTTACAATTTTGAGGATGAGGATTGAATGGAAGCAATAATGTATGTACAATAGCATACTTAGCAATTTATGTGCAATAGCATAAAACGACATAAAAAATTCTGGCCGCAGTACCATACTTAAAAGGGATGGGCATCCAACAGATGCACCCAATGCCATATTCAGGTGGGATTGTTGTCATGATGTCTGGCATTTTGCAAATAGCAAACAAAACATCAACAACATACAGCCATTACTTCCAGTTAATCTCAGCTGACAGGAAAGAGATATTGGAGGAGAAAATGTGAAGTTGTGGGAAAACCACATCCGTCATGTTCGGCTATTAATTCCGCTCATTATCTAGCAACATGCATGTGTCTGCCAGGCAAAGGTTAATAGAAAGTTTATGGAACTTGGAATGCAATTAAGTCTCTGAGGGCCACGCAGTTGGAGGCAGTGGCAGTTACTATGGCAACGAAAGGGGCTCAGGACTAGTAACAGCAGATTAACTTGAAGGGAGATAAGTACATTAAAAATAGCTCTCATGCACCATTTCTTCACATCTTAATATGGAAAAGATCACAAAGTGGAAAACAAAGGCTGCAACCCAACCCTCGGTGGCAATATGTGGTGGTTTCTGCGCTCACAAGTAACTGTATGAATTACAACCTAATAGGACAGCATTATAAGATGTCTGTCAAGGCCATTTCAAAGAAAAGCCATTGATTAGCACAGCACAAACCCTGTAGTTTTAAAAAAATTAGTATAGTAATTGCATGGCTGTCAAAACATCTGCCAATAATGTAGCCACCATTCCTTCACACCAAGGCCATCTGTTTGTTGTTAACTGCCCTCGAGTCAATCTTGACCCATGGCGACCCTGCTGATGAGACATCTCTAAGACTCTCTGTCCACTGCTTTGCTTAAGTCCTGCAAACTCATATTCGTAACCTCTTTAATAGAGTCCATCCATCTTGCATGCGGCCTTCCTCTCTTTCTACTTCCCTCTACCTTTTCTAGCATTACTGTTTTTTCCAATGATTCATGCCTTCTCATGATGTGTCCAAAGTACGACAACCTGAGTTTTGTCATTTTGGCTTCTAGGGAGATTTCTGGCTTGATATGCTCCAGGACCCATTTGTTTGTTTGTTTGTTTGTTTTTGGCTGTCCATGGAATCCTTAGCACTCTTCTCCATCACCACATTTTGAATGAGTTGATTTTCCTCCTATCCTCCTCCTTAACTGTCCAGCTCTCAGATCCATACATGGTAATAGGGAATACAATGGCTTTTACAATTCTAACTTTTGTGATCACTTGTATATCTTTGCATTTTAGGATCTTCTCTGGTTTTTTCGTAGCTGTCCTTCCCATTCTTAATCTTCTTCTGATTTCCTGTCTGCAGTCTCCATTCCTATCAATGTTTGATCCCAGGTATGAGAATTCTTTTACTATTTCTATTTCTTCATTGTCTAATTCAAATTTGTGTAGGTTCTCTGTGGTCTTTATTTTTAGAGGGTCATCTCTACCACTAGACTAAGTGAGGTAGACAACCCAGTAGATTTGGAGTGTCTTTAAAGAGCTGGAAAATGTTTGGTGCATGTTTATTAAACGGGAAAAAAATGAGAAAGGGGTGTTTTCTGTTCCATATGTCAGAATAATTTGGCTGGCTTTGGCTATTATGCATCTTGACTTCGATGGTGGATGATGTCCCAAACAGGAAAATGTCTTGGGCCAGCTTCACCCTTACACACCCAACCCGTTTACACAGAGCCCACACACTCTGTGCTCTCCATAATTCTCTTGGTAGGAGAGATCAGGACGAGACTTTTCCATTGAAGGAGGTTGTTGTTCTTTAAGAGTGTCAGTTGGTCTTTGAGGAAGCAGATGCACTCTACAGCTCTTTCAGATCACATTCTGCCTCAGATTTAGTGGAATACGATTCCCTGTTGGCTGTGTACCAGTCCAGTTGGCCTCTGCATGTGGTGCAATCTTGTATTTTGTCTCAGGCAGTAAAATGTCTTGGGACAGCCTTGAGGAGGTGAGTGTTTTGTGATGTGATGGCTACCCAGCCAACAAGGGCTCTGGGCCACATTTTGCTGCATACCAGTAAAGCCTGTTTCCCATGAGTTTAATCTGTAAGTACTTTCAGGACTTTATCACACTGGGACAATTGGAAGTATAAATGATGATTATCCTGTGAAAATCGCGCATTTGCAATTAAGATTTTCACACAATGTTGCAATTAAAGTGCCATTATCCTGGAAATATCCCTTGCAAATAAAGGTTTTCACACAATGTCACACTGAAAAGCAATTAAAGTGCCATTATCCTGGGAATAACCAGGCAATAAACTGCAACAAATCACTCACAGGAAAATGGCTCTTTTATCACGCTACGTGTGAAAATGTTAATCACATTTTAATCATGGTTGCATGATTTTTACAGGATAATCACCCTTTAAACAACCAGTTTTCCCTTGTGTGATAAAGTCCTTAGAAAATAAGATGGTGGATTTGCTCTTATGATAGGAGCCCTGCTCTAATGTGTGTCAAGACCAGCCCTCCTAATGCTGGTGCCTCACCATACTAACTTGGAGCAATGAGTATCATATTCCAACAGGCCAGGAGAGCACTAGGTAGCGGTAGGCTGATTTAGAAATTATCTTTTCAGAATTTGGATAAAGGTACTTTTTGGATATTAGTACCCAGAATCCTCCAACCATTTTGGCTATGTCTGTCTCTTGAATCTTGCCTTTCTAAAACCTATTCCAGTCTGCATTTCACTATGAAAATTAGTTGCCTATTTTGACCCAGCCTCTTGAATTACTTTGAACTTTAATGATATGAGATTTTTAAATAAATGGAACAATCTTCTGGATATTTCAGATACACTCCAAGCTAGTTCTTTTTCTCATTAAACTTCATACTCTTTCCTCCCACCCAAAAAACTGTGATATAATTAAACACCTCCCAAAGCTAATTTCTGGAGTCAAAAGAAGCATGTGCCATCATTTATGGGAGTGGTTCATATAGAGTACTTTACATCAGAAAGTAAAATTAAAAGTGTGTTTTATTTGGAAAATAATTTATTTTATTATATTCTATCACACTCTTTTGCCAAGAAGCTTGAGGTGGAGTCCATGGTGTGTGTTTTTTACCCAGAATTTGCAACAACTCTGTAATTAGGTTGGGATAGATGTGACTGGTCCAAGGTCATCTAATGGAAAGTTGCTCAAAGTGATGGTCCATTGACTTTTGCCAGTCCTGGCAAGATTTGGGGAAAGAAAGAAATAATTAAACCCAACGGGAACAAATTCAGTGCAGATCCAGGTGCATTGGAAAACAATAATTGTTGTTTCCCCCACAACAGATAGCCTAGAAAGCACTGATCTAGTGAACATTTCATAACCAAGTCAGCATTTGAACCTGCGTCTCTCCTTCCAAATTTGACACTATAATCACTACAATATACTCAGTCTTTGAAGCATGAGATTACTGAAAATCCTAAAGATAGCTCCTACATAATCAAAATCAACTTTAGGTTCAAATGAAGCTGATTCCCAACCACTAGCAAACATCACAGATAATAGCTTCAGTTTGCTTCACTTGTTCATATTCACTTACATAATTCATGTGTTGATGAATGTATTAATTTATTGTTGTTATTTCCCATTAAGTTGTCTTCAACTTATGGTAACCCTGTGAATCAGAGATCTCCAAGAGACACTGTTATTAACAGCCCTACTGTTAAAAACTCAGGGCTGTGACTTCCTTGACTGAGTCAATCTAATACAAGCTCTGTCTTCCAACTGCCTTCCACTTTGCCAACATTTTCTTTTTCTTTTTCTTTCCTCTTCTTTTGCAGTGATTCGTGTCATTTCATGATATGTTAATCGTGATTCAAATTGTTGTAGAAACAGCAGCTGGGGCTAAGTCCACCTAAACCTCAGCTACTTTGCAAGACAAGAAATAAAAGAGTGAGACCTTGGTCAGTTGCAAAACACAGTTTGTTTATTTAGCAGGCAGACGCAAACAGAATTAGCATTCCAAAGGATTTGGGACCCCGAACAGAAGAAAAATGGTTGCATTTATACACTTTACACAATGAAAGTCATTTCTTGCTTCTCATTGGGTGTTACAAACCTTAAACATATTAAAATTTCAGGCAATAGAAATACAGAGTTCAGAATACATTATAATGTTTAAGGGTTACATCTGCCCACATTCCAAAGTGTCTTATCTCAGGAGAAAATGGCACTCTGTACAGAGAGAGTCCAGCACTCTAGTTTATTATGACTATGGATGCTAGGCTCCTCTAACTGCGGCCTTGAAAGAAGGCAGGCTGCACTTTTTTTGCATTCTTACTGTGAAAAGCTTGTCAGCATTTCATTTCATCCCTTCTCACCCAGAAACCTTGCTAATGTGGCCAGTTAGCATCTATTTGCTACATTTGCACTATGGTTAGTTAAGCTACATATATTGATTATTGAAATTAATCCATCACAATATCTCTATGAAAAGAGGCCCTGGGTAATTTGGCTCCCCTGCCCTTTCTCACCACATTTCAAAGAGAGAAGAAACAGAAGATCGAGTTATAATTTAAAACTAACCCAAGTTTCCCATGGTGTCTGTACACCAGGGATTATAATTTGCTTAAACCACATGTGGCAACCCATTGCCATTAGCTACTTTCTGTGAGGCCCATAAGGTCTATGGTATCCTAAACACTATACCCTGCTGCCTTGTTACTCAGCCATCAACTGGGCTGTGGGGCAGTGGCATCCCTGTCACCCAGTGCAGTCGAACAGTAGGAGAGGTGGACTGCTGTTTGGAGTCCAGTGTGGCTGCTGGGCAAGCAAAAAAAAGGGATGTGACACCCTTTCTCTTTTGTCCAACAGCTGCACCAGTCCTACTGGGTGTACCACAGCAACAGATATTCTGGATTGACACCTGGTGTGGTCTCTACTCCCCGCACCCCTCTAGAGATGCCATTGCTATGGGTCCTGGCTTGTTCTCTAACTGTACTTTAGGTCCTGGCTTGTTCTCTAACTATACTTTAAATAAACCACACTCTTCCAAATTCAGATATCAGAGGAAACTGAGAGACATTTTCAGTCTGCTTTCCTGGTGCATGAAAGGGAAGGGAAATGGCAAGGTAGCACAGAAGCCCAGAGCGTGCACAGGCTCATTCACACAGCAGGAAAGCGTAGCTTCCTATGACTGCTGCCACACTGCAGAATTAAAGCAGCTTAATACTGGTTTAACTGCCATGGCTCAATGCAATGGAATTCTGGAATTTGTACTTTGTTGTAGCACTGGAGCTCTTTGGCAGAGGAGGCTAAATATCACAAAAGCAAAAATTCCAAAATTCCATTGCATTGAGCTGTAGCAATTAAACCAGTGTTAAACTGCTTTAATTCTGCAGTGCACATGCAGAACAGGTCTGCATTAAGCCAGTGCAAGCCTCGGACCGTTTACAGTTTAAGCCTCAATGTTCCCCTGTATAAAATGGGACAAATGAGTTCTGGAATGTCTTTGATCTGAGAGACTGTGTTGTTTAGATAGGTGTTATGCATCTGATTTTGGTTAGCCACAGATTATAGGCCCATTTGTTCTGGATGTGCTTCTAGTTCCAGCTAACAATGTGGAAGATAGTTATAATCTTGTATTAAGATGAACTATAGTGGCCAGATAGGATATGTGTGGGTGGTCTTAATTGTTGGCAAGACACTAAGAAGCACATGTAATAGCACTGGACTTTTTATGAACAGAATTTTGCCTGTGGGCTTTGTTCCAGATTTTTCTCTCAAATCTGCCCCAGATGCCAGAATTTTTTTATTATTATTCCAGTCCTAATATTCAAAACAATCTTTACCCAGCACAGATTCAGAAATTAGGGGAACTGTGTGTGAAAGGAGATGTTCCCACAGATATGCTAGGCTATAACCAAGCAAATGTAGATTATTCTGAGACATATATATATATATATATATATACATACATACATAAACCCTGGGTGAATGAAACTTCTGTCTAACCAGGGTGACCAGATGTCATAACTATAAAGGAGAACAAGGCACTGTAGAATGTAGGAAATTCAAGAAAAATGGAGGGTATTACTAAATAAAAGCTACAAACATTAATATAAATGTAAATGCATCCTTCTTAGTCATGCTCAAAATGGAGGACATTTTGAAATTCCACTTGGGCAGAAGGTTGAAATGTAGGATATGTCCTGGAAAATAAGGATGTCTGGTTACCCTGAATCTAACTCTGACTATGACCCTTTAACAAACTTTAATAAACACAGTATGTGTGCAAGAAGAATACATTTCAGGTTCAGGTTTGGGGTGTTATTTGAATTAAAATTATTTTGCCTTTTTAAAAAGGGTTTTGCAAAAGAGATTACCCTTGTCATGTTCTTTGAAAATTTTCTAGCTTGGCATGGGACTTTATCACATGGGGGGAAATCAGGAGGAAAAACGGGGTTTAAACTCTCATTATCCAGTGAAAGTTGCACAACTGCAGCAAAATTTTCACACACATCACTATTAAAGAGTGCTTATCCTGGCATTAACCAGGTAATAACCAGCAACATATCATTCATGGGACTTCCCCATGAATAATTTGTTGCTGGTTATTACCTTGTTATTGCTAGGATAAGACCTCTTTAATTGTGATGTCATGTGAAAATCTTCAGCATGATCTCACGACTTTCATGGGATAATGACAGTTTAAACCCCCGCTTTTTCCCATGTGATAAAGTCCTTAGTCTTCTCTCCCCTAGCAAGGGAGGAATTTCTCCCAAACTTCGAATGGAGCCAATGCGAATTCCTGTAAATTCGCTAGTTTAGAAATTCACACGGGAGGAATTTCTCCCAAACTTCGAATGGAGCCAATGCGAATTCCTGTAAATTCACTAGTTTAGCGAATTTACGGGAATCCCCATTGCATTCGGAGTAACGCTCCATTTCCCAAAAATGACCCCTCCTTGCCTGAAATTGCGTGCGAAGCTTTAATTCGCAATAACGTGAAACCCACAGTTGCGTTCAAATTGACTTCTCCTTTTGCCCGAAATTGCGTGCAAAGCTTTAATTCACAATAACGTGAAACCCATGATTGCGTTCGGATTGACCCTAGATTATACTTCCAATTCCCGATGTCTGAAAGAGTAGAAAGTCTATGGCTTTCCTCCAAAAAGATATATTTCAGGTTCAAGAGAATTGGAGCTTGACAGTTAACAGTGTCTTAGAAAAAGAAAAAGCTAACTCAGTGGTACATAATGAACAAGTTATTTTTGATCTAGCCCAGCTAGCCTTGAAGATGAGAGGGTAGAGTTTGCTCAAGGAGGAAAAAAAGAGGATTGCATCTTTGTGCTGTCTGGGCAACCAGAAGATGCTCAGGCTTTTTTTCTCAGATCTAGTGCCAGTGCATGCCATAGTTTTGAGATGATGGCTAGAATGGGTAGGATCCACCCTGTAGAATCTGTTCCTTGCCACCTATTCTTCCTCAATCCTGTGTCCTCTCTCCTCCTTGCCTGGTATAAGTAAACTTCCACACTATGCAATTATAGTACTCAGATTCCACTTTAACATCCATGATTCCATCCTATGGTATCCTGGGATTTGTAGTTTAAGGAGGGATGTGTAGAGTTCTCAGCCATGGAGTCTCACCAAGCAACAAATTGCAGGAAGGAGCCACAGCAGTTATTATGGAGCCATTGTGCCATAATAGAGGCCAAGGTCCCATTAACACTACACAGATATAAGTGCTATAATCCCACTTTAACTGCCATAGCAATTGAAGTGGAATCCTAGGGTTTGTAGTTTTCTGAGGCCAAGAATTTTAAATGCCTCTTCCTAAACTGCAGATCCCAGGATTTCACAAGATGAAACCGTGACAATTAAAGTGGAACAATAGTGCTATAATTGCATTGTGTGAATGGGCCCCAGAATGCTCAGACCTAAATATTTTAATGTGCTTTTTCCTCTAAAACTTTAAGAAAATTTTTTGTTAGAGAGACTTAGGGGAGGCACACATTTTTAAGGATGGGTTCCAGCTTCATTGGATCTCCATGACAAAAATACTCCTGTTGAGTCCTTGGCAGTTCAAGTAATTTCCAGCTTCTGTAACTGGGTGTGTTCACACCACACAGTGACAGAAGTTTGAAATAACTTGAACTACCATGGTTCTGCATCATGGATTCCTGTGTCTTGTAGTTTGTTGATGTACTTAGATTTTCCTACTAGTGAGAGCTTTAATGCACTTCCATGAACTATAGCATTAGAACTTTCTAGTGAAGAACTCTAACTATCTCATCACCTAATTCCAGGATTCCATTGGATGCAGCCATGGCAATTAAAGTGGAATCCTGGTCCTATAACTGTGCAGCATTAAATGTTTCACTGTGAGTTTTGATCATTTTAAGACTATCATCCACCCATCCATCTCTTCCTTTTTCATCACAGTTTACATCCTGCACCTGGGTCTGGAGGAAAGTATGGGAAAGGGTAGTGCGATAATCTCCATTATTGCGTCACTTTGTATCACCAAGGATTGCAGAGGAAAACAGGTATTTGGCGGCAGCACAGGACTTAAAGATGTTTGTCAAGATGACAAGGGGTTCGTGGGCTTCAGGGATCATAAAAGTGGGTTCCAGGGCCTGTGTGAAGCCAATGGTCTGTTTTACACCTATCCCTGGTCTTTCCAGAATAGTAAGCATCCTATTCCTAATATGCCAGGGCATCTGTTAGTTACAGTCATCCAGTTCCACAACTATCACATCATCTTTGGCACCAGCAAACTCCAGAAGTTCACTGTGTGTTCTATGAAAAAATAATTTGTCTGCCTTGAACCTACTATTTATATGTTTTGCTGGGTGACCAGAGAAGACCCTACTGCAATTAGGTAGACTGAAGCAGGCTCTTCATTTGGAATATTTGAGATGTCCTGAAAAGGTAGCAAATAAATTCTCCTTTTTTCTTTCTTTCTTTTTTTTTTTTTTTTTATTTTTATTGCCAGGGATATGTTTGTGGGCTTTTTCTGCCTCAGGTGCCAAAATAACTTGGCTGACCTTGAGCACTCTGCCTCTTCTCATGAGGAGATCATCAACTCCTGTTGTGCCTCAGGTAGCAAAATGCCTTGGGCCATCCTAGGGGACATGGCTGTAGTTATAGGAGGCAAAATGAAGACATTGCCCACTTAGTTCTACTTTATCCAGAATTGTGAAATCCAAAATACTCCACAATACACTAATTGTCTTCATGGGTGTCTGAGACAATGATACATTTATTTTATGACGGTTCAGTATACACAAACTTTGTGTTGTGTATTAGAGGTATTACAAATATTATATATAAAATTAACTTCTAGCTATGTTTATAAGGTGTATATGAAAAATAAATGAAATTCCCTCTCTTTGGACATCTGACTTCATTAGCGCGAATTAACAGGAGGCGCTGTGTGTCAGCTTCTACCTGGTCTCTTACCTCCACAACTAAAGTGTTTTCTGTTTGGGTGGTCATAATTGTGGCGTTGGTTTCTATGCATCTGGGGAGGAGGAGGAGGAGGAGGAGGAGGAGGAGGAGGAGGAGGAGGAGGAGGAGGCTGGTGGACCATTGGAAGGAGGACCATGAGGTGTCTGAGGGATTACCAATTCCTGGCTAGTCCCAGAAGGCTCTGACTGAGATGGTTCCTTGATTCCCACAAGCTCCTCCGTCTTTCATATCAAGAGCAAAAGAGGATGGAGAGGGAGAAGTCAGTAGCAAACTTGAGAGTAAACGGTCCAAAAAGGCTTCTGAGTCCTGACTGAACTGCCTGAAGGAAGCATAGGAATGGAGGGGGTGGTTTCCCTAGATTTCCCCCTTCCCATATGTGGAGGGTGCAATAAATTCTCTTTAGGTTCTAATCTGAATTCCAGAGGAACCATCAAAGGTACTACACCCAATGCAAGGAAAGCACTGGGGACAGTCTTTTCAACTTTGGACTAAAGCCCAGGGCAGATTCACTGCCTGCTGGCATGAATGCTCCTGGGTCTACATTCTCTTGGACACTGGTCTCTCATTTTAGTCTAGAGTCCTAGTTTAACGCTTAAACATTCTGGACGGAGGAAAGGAGACAAAGGAAACCCTTTTTATTCCTTCTTTCTTTGGCAATCCTTCCTCCAAAATCGTAGCTACTGATGCCTTTTACTAAACTAGGACAGGAGAGAGAGAGTGATGATGGGATCTATGGGTTTGCTTTACCTTGTCCTTTCCTTCTTCTGAGTGGTCATCTGGCTGCTGAAGAGGGACAATGCCATACTCATCCTTGCCTTTGGTGGACTTGTTCTTCTTTGGATGGGGCTTCCACTTTTTCACCTTGAGCAGAGGTGGAAAAGGGTGCCAGCATACGGAGGGAAATAGTACCAGTTGGGAGCATGTCATTTATGTGAGCACTGGATCCCATCCCTGTCAAACCTCTCCTGGGCTTCAAGAGATTACATAAAGTGCTTCCCGCTAGTTTGCAAAACTAGATCTGCTACCATGGGAACTAGGAACTTCATATTTTACTAAGTTATTTAAAGACCTAAATAGCTTGGGAAGCCCAGTACTTGAAGGAGTGCTTCCCATGTACTCACATCTGCCTAAGGAATAAAGTCTTTTGGAGAGGACCTCCACATTGTCACACCAGTTGGCAGTGTATACGGTGGGAGAATGTGAGAAAGGGCCTTTTCTTCTGGGAAAACTTTAGGGATCTAATTGGCACAAAAACTGATTTTATTGGGTGCCAAATAAAACATGTCTTTTTGCAAGAGCCTTCCCAGTGTCATTGGATATAATTCACATTTGTGCGTGTGTTTTCCTTAAAATGCTTTTAAATGGATGTGGGCTTTTCTGCTTCAATTTTCCATTTTTTTAAAAGATAGGTTTAGCCCACTTAAATCACTCTTGTTTAATTTTGCAAAGAAATCTTGTGGCACCTGTGTCACTTACTGAGCAAAAGAAGTCAAAGCAGAAACGTTTGTAGACTTGGTTTCCTTCCTCAGATGCGTGGAGTCAACAAATGCCCAGGAAGGACCCTAGATCCTATATCTTAAAGGTATAGATGTTCTGCAACCAGCAGCCCCCAGAAAAAAAGCAGCACAACATAGCCATAACTCCCAAGGTCAAAGCTTCTGGGACACTCTCCCCTCATATTATCTTATTCCATATTTCTGCCTTCAATTTTTAAAGCATCTTCTATGTAGTGCAGTTAAAAACAAAATACAGTGGTCCCCCGGGATACGAATCCCCCGGGCTACGAAAATCCCGGGATACGAAAGAGCCGGGGCCGGAAAAATGGCCCCGGCTTACGATCGTATCCCCGGGATACGAAAAAAGGCCGGCGGCCTCGGAGAAGAAGGGACGGCCCCGCGATGGCCGTCCCTTCTCCTCCGCCGGCGGCCTCGGAGAGGAAGGGACGGCCCCGCGATGGCCGTCCCTTCTCCTCCGCCGGTGGCCTCGGAGAAGAAGGGACGGCCCCGCGATGGCCGTCCCTTCTCCTCCGCCGGCGGCCTCGAAGAGGAAGGGACGGCCCCGCGATGGCCGTCCCTTATCCTCCGCCGGCGGCCTCGGAGAGGAAGGGACGGCCCCGCGATGGCCGTCCCTTCTCCTCCGCCGGCGGCCTCGGAGAAGAAGGGACGGCCATCGCGGGGCTGTCCCTTCTTCTCCGAGGCCAAGCAAGGCACAATCCGATCGGATCGTGCCTTGCTTTCGTTAGGCGCCCAGGGCCAGCCTTGGCTGACTAGGGAACGAAGGTTCCCCAGTCAGCCAAGCCTGGCCCTGGGAGCCTAACGAAAGCAAGGCACGATCCGATCGGATCGTGCCTTGCTTTCACTTCGGGGCGGAGGCCCAGAGGCTTGGCTGGCTGGGGACCTTCCCCAGCCTGTCAAGCCTAGGCCTCCGCCCCGAAGCGAAAGCAAGGCACGATCCGATCGGATCGTGGCTTCCTTTCATTAGGCTTGGGGGCCAAGCCCGGCTAGAGAAGGGAAGCTTCCCTTCTCTAGCCGGGCTTGCCCCCCAAGCACGGCTAGAGAAGGGAGGATTCCCTTCTCTAGCCGGGCTTGGGGGGCAAGCCTAACGAAAGGAAGCCACGATCCATGGGATCGTGGCTTCCTTTCATTAGGCTTGGGGGCCAAGCCCGGCTAGAGAAGGGAAGCTTCCCTTCTCTAGCCGGGCTTGCCCCCCAAGCACGGCTAGAGAAGGGAGGATTCCCTTCTCTAGCCGGGCTTGGGGGGCAAGCCTAACGAAAGGAAGCCACGATCCATGGGATCGTGCCTTCCTTTCGATAGGCGCGGAGTCCCAGGCCTGGCTGGCTGGGGAAGCGAACGTTCCGCAGCCAGCCTGGGCCGCCCCTTGTCCTCTGAAGCCTAGCTTCGGAGGAGAAGGGACCCAAGGCCGCCCCTTGTCCTCCGAAGCCTAGCTTCGGAGGAGAAGGGACCCAAGGCCGCCCCTTCTTCTCCGAAGCCTAGCTTCGGCGGAGAAGGGACCCAAGGCCGCCCCTTCTCCTCCGAAGCCTGGCCTCGGAGGAAAAGGGACTCAAGCCTGGCTGGCTGGGGAAGCGAACGTTCCCCAGCCAGCCTGGGCCTCCGCGGGTGACGAATGGAAGGCCCGATCCACCGGATCGGACCTTCCTTTCCTCAGCCAGGAGGCCCCCGCCAGGCCAGGCTTCGGAGGGGAAGGGATTTCCCTTCCCCTCCCGCCGGCCGGAACGGATTACCTATTTCCTATTGGAAATAGGCCCCGGGTTACGAAATTTTCGGCTTACGAAAAAGGGGCCGGAACGAATTAATTTCGTAACCCGGGGGACCACTGTAGATTGCTAATCAGATGACAAAACTATTGTTCAGTTTCCCCTGGCAGTTCCCTATGTTAAGCTCCCAGTTTTGCATCATCCCTGCATCAGTACTGCTCTGACTTCCTTTACTTTAGGGCTGAATTCTCGGTGGGGAGGAATAATTAACTGTCTTTGCAAGATAGCCAGATGCAAACATGCTGCCCAAACCTAAAAGACCACAGCAAGTGCATGAAACTTCTTCTGTACCTTGTCATTCAGATCGTGGCTTCGTTCTATGAGCTCCCAGTGCCTTTGGCCTTGATTGGTAGTGACCAGCAGGAAAAGTGGGTCATCCTTTGACTCCCATTCGAGATTGAAACGGTCTATTTTGCCTCGGGAGTTCAGATAAAATCTGTCCATTTGAACAGAGTAGAAAGATGAGGTAGTGCCCCTTTTCCATATTGTAGATTTTGTCCTAAGGCCAAGAAGCTATTGGGAAAAGTCTCCTAGACTCACTTAGCTCTCTCCTAAGGGTTTGCAGGCATTCTCTTCTCTCCTTCAATGGGAAAGGGTCTTTGGTGTTCCCCTTGAACCTAGACCAATCGATAAAAGGATGTTTCTTCTCTTCTCGTCCTTTGAATGGAAAACCATTGTTTAATTTATATATCATATATATATCATTTCTAAATCATGTCCCCAGGAAGCCCTCCTGTGCAAAATGCACCTCCGCATCCACATTAAAATACAAGCTGCCCTTTCCCAGGGGCTTCTGGAGATCATAGCTTGCCTTTTTTTCTTCCTTCCCAAAATTTTAGGGTGGCAAGAGGAGTGTTTGCATTTTGCAACCCTCCATGGTCTACTGATGAGCATCCTGGAGCATTGCGTACCCCTGGTTTAGTAGAAATAGTGTAAATTGTGAAAACACAGTTCCATATTTTGCATAATCTCTGTCAGTTGAATAATTCCAATTTAGCTGGCACAGAAATACAATTGGGAAACCTCAAAACTCAGCCAAGGAACCAACTTGGAAATTCAAAAAGGTATTGGGGAGTTTGCTCCAAACCTCTGGCCCATAGACCTTGAAAGCCTTAGCAGGCTGAGGGAACAAAGGTCCCTTATTTATCTTGTGCTGAGTTCTCTTTCAGCTGTTCTTCATTTTCCTTCAGGGTTGATTCAAAGCTCCAGTGGCAGGTGTGTGTGGGTTAACTAGTTGGTAATATGCACACCTGGGATGGGTGATGCAATGAGCATTTGAACCACCAATATAAGGGAGATGGGGAATGTCTCCATTGTGGGTTGTTGTGGAGTGGTGGTTGGTGAAGCAGTTTGTTGGTGAGTGTGTGATAGAGAGTATTTGAGATAGCTGTCCAATACTCTATGTACCTTTCTTTGTATAGATTACAAAGATTAAAGCCCTCATATTGAGTGAAGACCGGCAGTGGCTGTGTCTTTATTCAGCAAGTAGTTTCCTTCCTGGCCTGAAGACTGTTGCAGTTATCTCTTCAGAGACCTTCTTTTTGGTGTCCTGTCTGTGTGGCTCTGTTCTGCAAGTGGTTGTAGTGGACACAGCGAGTCTCTCTACATCCCTAACATTTCTCACCCCTGGCTTAGAAGAGATAGTGTAAATTGTGAAAACACAGGTACATAATTTGCATAATTTCTGCCAGTTGATTAATTCCAGCTTAGCTGGCACAGTAATATAATTGGGAAACCTCAAAATTCAGCCAAGGAAACAACCTGGAAACTCAAAAAGGTATTGGGGAGTTTGCTCCGAACCTCTGGCCTGTAGACCTCGAAAGCCTTAGCAGGCTGAGGGAACAAAGGTCCTTTATTTACCTTGTGCTGAGTTCTCTTTCAGCTGTTCTTCATTTTCCTTCAGGGTTGATTCAAAGGTGTCATGAAAAACCTCCCCCAAAGGTTCTAGATCAGCCAGAGACCAATCCACCAGCTGAGCATCTTGTGTGACAGACTCCAGACTGGAGATGGAAAAGGAAACAGCCAGGATGCTTAGTGTCCTGGGATGGGGCACTGAGTAGTCCTACCACCTGCAGCCTATCCATGCAAGCTTATCTGCCCTGAAAAGATTCCTACGTAAACAACAACCACTGCAAGAGAGTCACAAATCCCACCCTGGAAGCTTGGATGTTGCACCTCTGCTTTCTGAACAATCCAGAAGTAACTAAAAGGTTGCTTTTTTCCTTCTAAAATTCTTTGGGAGAACTGAAGACAAAACAATTAGCTTATCTTCTATGCTTTCCTTCCCATGGAATCATGGAACTGGCTGTTAACAAAGCACATTTAGAATTCTCAGCCATAAAACTCTAAAGCCTCACTAAACTGCAAATCCCAGGATTCCATAGGATGTTCCCATCTCTGATATTGCAATGTTCCAGTTTCCATCCATAACTACTTCCCAGCTGTAGGAGTTGTTGCTGTTGTTGTGTGCCTTCAAACGTTTCTGACTTATGGCAATCTTAAGTTAAACCTATCTCAAGGTTTTCCTGGCAAACTTCTTCAGAGGAACTTTGCCATTGCCATCATCTGAGGCTGAGAGGGTATCACTTTCCCAAGGTCACCCAGTGGGTTTCATGGGTGAACTGGGAACTGAACCTTGGTCTCCAGAGTCATAGTCCAACATTCAAACACTAGACCACATTGGCTGTAGGGCTAGGACAGAATGAAGCAATGGCTAGTCAGGATAGATGGGCCCATCAGTTGACTCATGATCTGTCTACCTCTCTTTTAAGACAGGTGGGGCAAACTGTGGCCCCGAAGAGGTTGCTGGAAAACAACTCCCATCTGATATTACATTGGCTGTGTTAAATCTGCCAGGAATACACTATGAGGAAACCTGTGACTCCCTTAGAATTTTATCACATCACACTGTGCAAAGGTGCTTTGAGACTTTTTGTTAGCATCACTATCTTTTTAGTTAACTAGATGAGTTAAGGATACATTAGATCCTGACAGAGATGCTGGAACAGGGGAGAAAGAAAGAAAGAAACCAGCACCTCTGCTATGGGCCATTGGATTAAATACCAACCTCTTGTCTTCGGAGTCTGTGAAGCCTTCCACTGGGTTCATGTCGCTGCTCTAGGACTCCCCTTCCATTTTTTTCCTCATATCACAATTCAGGTGCTCTACCTTGTTCTTGGAGCCAGATGATCTGTCCAGCTCAATCTCCACGTTGAGGTCTGGCTCGCTAAGCATAGCCTGAAGCTGGAGAAACTAAGAAGTGTCAGTAAAATAGCTTTCAGAAGGTGCTACTCCACTGCTTAGCCTCCTATTCATGGTGGCCCAAAGGAGAAACTATCCTAGGTTTTTCTTGGCAAATTTTGTTCAGAGGAAGTTTGTCATTGCCTTCCTCTGAGGCTGAGAGAGCGCGATTTGTCCAAGGTTACTTACAAAGTTTCCATGGCTAAGTGCAGATTTCAATAGACCCTCTCTTGGGCTTCAGCAGATTAAATAAAGTGCTTCCTGCATGTTTGCAAGACTACCTCTGCCCCCACAGGAACTAGGAACTTAAATTTTATATGAAGGTATTTCAAGACTTCAATGGCTTGGGAACCTCATTACTTGAAGGATTGCTTCCCATGTACCCATCTGTCTGAGGACTAAAGTCTTTTGCAGGGGGGCTCCTCCATGCTCCACCAGTGGGAGCTGTATATGTTGGGATGGTGGACCTTTAGGGGTCCAAGTGGCACCAACACCGATTTCATAAAACATGGCTTTATGCAAGAGCTTTCCCAGTGCCATTGGACTGAATTTACACTTCTTCATGTCTTTTGCTTAATTTTTTTTTGAAAAGGTTGTCGGCTCTTCTGTTTTAATTTGCCATATTTTTGAAGATAGGTTTAGCCCACTAAATTTCACATTTGTTTAAATTTGCAAAGACATTTAGTAGCACCTCAGAGACTAACTGAGAAAAAGAAGTTGAAGCATAAACTTCTGTAGACTTGGGCCTGGTACAGACCATCGCCTGGGGTTGAAATTAGGGCTCAGAAGAGTGCAGCCATATTGGACACACGTGCATTGAGACAGTATGCAGGCTGATGATGTGCCTTGTGCACGGCATCCAAACAGCATGGCGCAAGAGATATCACCGCACTACTCCAGGGTGCTTTTGGCATCTTGGCAGCTGTGTGGAAAGGTGCAGTGTTTCGTGGCTCTCTTTTGGAGCATGTTGTTGCAAGCGCCGTGAGGTCGCCGTGGCAAGGATGCTGGGCAGAAAGGGGCAGCGTCTCGTTGCCCCTTCCTGTCCATCTGTACAGCCCCTTGGTCTCCTTCCTCAGATGCATGGACTCAGTGGGTGCCCAGGAAGGACCTTGGATCCCTCCTGAGCACCCTCTCACTCCATGCATCTTTGGAACAACATCAAGTCTACAAAAGCTGATGCTACAACTTCTTTTGCAGGCACAAGACCTGGTCCAGCACCTCTTGACTTCTCCATCGGGTTTTCAGCACAACTCACCAAATAAAACATGGTTTTCCCCTCGCTGCTGCTATTGGCTTTAATCCCCATTTGTGCATGTGATTGGCTTCAAATTGTTTTAAAAGGCTGTGGGCTCATCTTTTTTAATTTGACACATTTTTTGAAGATAGGTTTAGCCCACTTAAATCACTCTTGTTTAAATTTGCAAAGGGATCTTGTGGCACTTCTGAGATTTTCTCTTTCAAGTGTTCTTTTGCCTCCTTCCTTTTGTTGACCGAATTCATCATGTAGTCAAGCTGGGCTTGGAGCTGTTCTCCTGTGGTGTTTTGTCTGTCTCAGCTGGCAAGATCTTTGGATGGGAAAATACACAAAAACAAAATAAAATTCCATATATATATATATATATATATATATGTATATCCCCAAGGCAAGCAAGGGTTGGAAGGTGAGATTCTGAACCTGATGTGAACATTATTTTTTAGGTGGGGGAATATTTTCACCATTTCAATTTCCTCATTATCTAGATTGAATTTATGTATTTCTTTTGCAGTCATTTTTTGAAAAATGTTCAGCATTAATCCTGCCTTTGTACTTTCATCTTTGACCTTCCTCAGTAGCTGCTCCAAGTCTGTGATGTCTTCTGCTAATATTATTGTGTCATCCACACACCTTAGATTGTAGATATTCCTCCCTCCTATCTTCACTCTTTCTTCTGAATCATACTCTGCTTTTATTATGATGCTTTCAGCATATAAATTGAACAAATGTGACAGAATGCAGCCTTGCCTGACCTCTTTACTTATTGGAAACTACTCTGTTTCTCCAAATTCTGTTTTGACAGTGGTCTTTTGTCTTTGGTACAGATTTCACATCAGGACTATCAAATGTAGTGGCGTCCCCATGTCCTTGAGTGTGTTCCATAGCTTTTCATGATCTATATAGTCAAATGCTTTGCTATTGACTATAAAACACATGCTGATTTTTTCCCCTGGAATTCAATGTGGAGGGTGGCAGTTAGTACAGGTGATCGCAAAAGCTGCAGCAAAAAAAATCCACATTTAGTTCTGTTTCTGGACTCCAACCTGTTTTTGGACACCAAGCCCTGACTTCTGCAATCCTCACAGAAAATCTACTTTCACATTTATTTATTTATTTATTTATTATTTAATTTTTATTCTGCCTTTCTCCAAAAAGGAGCCAAGGCAGGTCATTACACACACACACACACACAGTGTTGCCCCTTTAAACTTGTGGGGGATCTGTTCTGGACCCCCCTGTGAGTTCAAAATCTTGTGCATATTCAAGCCCATAGGCTTGAATAGGTGCATGGTGGAGTGTGCACTGCGTGCACACCCCATTGAGATTAATAGTGGTTGCCCCTCTGCGGATTTCTAAGTCCGCTCATTTCAAGTCCACAGACTTGGAGAGGTGACGGTATATATATCTTTTCAGCTGGTTCTTTCTCTCCCTGTTTCTTCCATATCATCCATTTGTTAGCCTTTCACAGGATTGGACCCAGACCATTTGAAACGCTTGGATCGAGAACCTTTGAAAGACCACGGGCGTGTCTATATGATTAAAATACTCCTCATTCCAGCTGATTAGAATGCCATCTGTCCACACACAATTTGCAGGAGTTTGGGCTTTTTCAGTATTCCCCTTCAAAAAAAAAC
This sequence comes from Urosaurus nigricauda, assembly GCA_034509955.1. NCBI lineage: Eukaryota > Metazoa > Chordata > Lepidosauria > Squamata > Phrynosomatidae > Urosaurus > Urosaurus nigricauda. Next base: position 173,164,891 of record JAOEGL010000003.1, read on the forward strand.
AGCTTAAACTCTGGAGAAGAAACAAGTGGCTGTCCATCTTGCTTTGCATGGTTTGGATAGCTGTGCATTTTTGACAGAGGGAGAGAGACAGATGCAGGAAATATGCGCAGGAAAGTGAAGAATTAAACATTGATGTGAAAAAGGAAAAATCTGCATCAATTTGCATAATACACTTACATGTAGACTAGCCCATATCTCCCTATATGAGTGTGCCCAAATTTTAAGGTCTTCATGGGAGGGCTTTCTCTTGGTCCCACCACCCTCACAAATCTGCCTAGTGAGGACATGGGAGAAGGTCTTCTTGGTGGCTGCTCCCAAGCTGTGAAACCCCTTTCTCTGGGAAGTTTTGTTGATTCCCCTCTCTGCTCTCTTTCTGGGGACAGCAAAGACTTTTTTATGAACCTGTGTGGCCTAGTGGTTTGAGTATTGGACTACGACTCTGGAGGCCAGGGTTCAAATCCCAGCTCAGCCATGAAAACCACTGGGTGACTTTGGGCAAGTAACATACTCTCAGCCTCAGGGGAAGTTAATGGCAAATCTCCTCTGACCAAATCTTGTCATGAACACCCCATGACTGGTTTGCCTTAGGGTTGTCATAAGTTGGAAATGACTTGAAGGCACACAACAACAATCCTGTTGTTGAGAATGGCTCCCTGTTTGAACACAGTCTGTAACAAAATTGGATAAAACATGAAGCAGCATAAAGCAAGGAAAAGGAATTCTGAGCCCTTATTACGTTGCCGCACAAGCATTGATATGCAGCTCTCATTGACTTTCTGCAAAAATACCAGATCAATTTTGGAGGGCCTAAGGTCTTGGGGGAGAAAACAGGCCTCATAGGAACTCAGTGCATCCCCCTCTGGGGTCCTCTTTAAAACTTTCTTAAAAAACGCACAGCATTATAAAAACCCTTCTCTTGTTAACAATCATTCCTAAAGGCTTGGGATAGAAAGGTCTTTGTATCCAATGGAATACTGGTTGGAGAAAGCAAGCAAGCAAGAGAACAATTCACATAAGGTCCATTTTGTAAATGTCTTTAAAATAATGATGACGGAAGATTTTCAGACTTCTGTTAAGCGTAAGAGGGAGAAGTCCCTGTAACAGCACTCAGGGATGTATGTGGTCAAGCAAATGCTTGAGGTCCGGATGATCAGACAGGCACAGGATTAGATTAAACTGTCAGATTTTAGAATCTTCCACAGACAATATTAAACATTTTTAAAGAGATGATGGCATCAAAGGACTTGCTCTTCATTATCCCTCGTGTTTTTCACTCTCACAAACATGCCCAATACATAGCCTAGTCATGTCCTGTGTTTAAATGTAAAGAAATTTTTTACACATTGGACAGTCCTCCAGAGAACATCCACCCTGTATGAAAAATTCAAAGGCACTGCCCTCTTTTTTTGGGAGGTGGGGGGGGGGAGAGAATTGAGTATGCAATGGGATCTTGGAGCACCTTTGAGATTAACTAAGCCAGTAACATGAGAATTCATAGATTTGAGTCAACATCTGCTTCTGAAGAAATAGACTCAAGTCTACAAAAAGTCATGGTACCAGCTTCTTTCTTTCATTTAGTCTCAAAGCTGCTACAAGATCCCATTGCACTCCTTATGGGCAATGGTACCCATGTTTTAATTCATTCATTCTTTCATTCATTCATTTTACAAGTCACCTCTAAGGCAAGCCAGGTGGTCTGTGTTTGAAGTATTGTGTAATCTTTCTGCCATTAAGAGCTTGAAAACAGCCAGCTATAAAACTCGGATACGCAAAACATATTCTGTCCAGCAAAGAGCTAAAAGAGAACTCATGATAACCACAGTATGCATCTCCCTTTTACTGATCACCAAATAAATACGGAAATAAATAAACACCCAAAAATACAACAAGCAACCAAAAAAAAAGTACAAGTTAGCCAGCAGATTTGTGAAAAGTCCATCTCACATTTTAATACAGAAGAATTCAAAGTATAGCTGTTTTAAAGTGAAGGAAATTTAATAATTTCTAAATTGAATAAATTTAATAACTCTCTAAACAACATATTTACTCTCAAAACAACATATTTAGATCAGAAACCACTAGGACAATGGTAAAGTGTTGTCCCAAATATAAGTTAAGTACTGTTTGTTTGTTTGTTTTTCTTTCTTCCTTTAGGCTATAGAACTAGCTGAACTTTTCCCATTACATAAAACATTTTTTAAAATTAATATTTTATAACTAATATCTTATATTCCTTTCAATCTTTTACACTGTGATTTTCCTTAACTGTGGTTTATATATAACGTGGGCCCTCCGTATATGCTGATTTGCCATCTGCGGATTTGAGAATCGGTGGATTTGAGCATCCTTGGATGGCAAGCCCATATTGTCCCTAATGATGGCGTGTACAGACCCACACCACTATTTGGGGGGAAAAGTCCCTCCCCTTACTTCCCTCCCCCTTCTCCTTCCTCCCTCCCTCCCTCCCTTCCTTCCCTCCTTCCCTCCTTCCCGTCTCCTCCCACCTTCCTTCCTTCCTTCCTTCCTTCCTCCCTCCCTCCCTCCCTCCCTCCCTCCCTCCTGCTTCCCTTCTGCCCCAGCTTGGCTGTGGGGCGTAGTCTGCTGCCCAGTGTCAGCCAGGGCCAAGGCTGGGGATGGAACCAGGGCTGAGGCTTGAGTCTCAGAGCCCCATCCCCAGGTCTAGCAGCCACGACAGAGCCTCTTTTTTTTAAAAAAAAAAAAAATTAAGATTCATACATTGAATATTGATTATTATACAATATATACTGTAAATCTATAGATATATTTTCTACATTCTATTCCAATTTAGGAGAGAACCTCTGAGCTCTGAAACCCAAGCCCTGAGCCTGGCTTTGGCTCCCTCTGGCCAACGGGGTCCCAAGGGAATCAGAGCCAAGGGCAAAGCTTGGGTTTTGAAGCCCAAAGGCTCCATCTTGGCTGCTGGGCTGGAACTGGGACCTCTTCCTCTGGCCAACGGGGTTCCAAGGGAGTCGTGGCCAGGGCCAGAGCTTGGATTTCGAAGCCCAGAGACTCCATCCTGGCTGCGGGGCCTGGGGATGGGGCTCTGAAACCCAAGTCTCGGCCCTGGACACCTGAATCCCTTGGAACTCCATTGGCCAGAGGGAGCTGGCCAGGTCCAGCAGCCAGGATGGAGCCTCTAACCTCCAAAACCGAAGCCCCAGCCCCGAATCCCTTGAAACCCCATTGGCCAGAGGGAAGAGCCTCTGCCAGGCCCCAGCTCCCACTCGCCAATGAGGTTTTGAGGGAGCCAGGCCTGGGGCTTGGGTTTCAGAGCCCCGTTTCCAGGCCCAGCAGCTGGGATGGAGCCTCTGGGCTTGAAACCCAAGTCCTGGCCCTGGCCCTTGGAACACTTGGAACCCGTTGGCCAGAGTGAGCTGGGGCTTGGGTGATAAGGAATGGGTAAAACTGGGGAACAAAGACATTTGAAGAATTTATTGTTACTGATTAAGGAAAACTTTAAATTAATCTGGAAATGGTATTTGACGCCAGTCAGATTACATAACATTGATAAGAATAATTCAAAAAATTGCTAGAGAGGTTGTAAAGAGGTAGGGCCATATAGGCATATGTGGTGGCAATATAAAGAATTAGGGGAAGAAGTGATAATAGAAATAGAAAGTATAATGAATATGAAAATAAGTAGAAGTCCAAATATAGTATTGTTATCATTATGCAATACAGAGAAATGGAAAAAAGAGGAAGAAGATTTGGTAACAAATTTGATTATAGCAGTGAGGTTAATTATAGCAAGATGTTGGAAAATGAAAATAACTGTACAATTGGAGGAGTGGTATAAAGAGGTATGGAAATTAGCAATTAATGATAAAATGACATGCGGATTGAAAGTAAAAAAAGAGATTATGGAAAAGAAGTGACTTTGGTGGAATTTGGAAATAATTAATTGAGAAATTATTGAGAAAAGAAGGTGGAAGATTACCTCGACGAGAGGAATTGAGATTTTGGATGGAATATAAAGGCAAAAATGGCTCCGGGGAAGGGGAGCACTGAGGTAGGATAGAAAAGATATTTAGATAAATTGGAATAAAATGTAGAAAATATATATGCAGATTTATGTACTGTATAATAATCGATATTAAATCTATGAATCTTAATAAAATTATTTTTTTTAAAAAGAGGCTCTGTCCTGGCTACTAGACCTGAGGATGGGGCTCCGAGACTCAAGCCTCGGCCCTGGCCCTGGCTGACTGGGTGGCAGAGTACATCCCCAGAGCCAAGCCGTGGCAGAAGGGAAAGAGGAAGGAAGGAAGGAAGGTGGGAAGGAAGGGATGGGAGTTTTCTCCCAATGGCACTTTGTTATAGGGGACAATATGGGCTTGCCATCCTCGGATGCACGCCACCATTAAGAACACGACTTGAGCATATGTGGATGTTGGTATCCACGGTGGGGGGGGGAGATGGAACGGATCCCCCGCATATACCGAAGGCCTACTGTATATACAAAATGGATTTTGCCAATTCTCCCACAGCTTTTCAACAACAGGAAAATCTATCCCTGGTTGGATCCGTTTTTCCTCCCTCCCTCCCTCCCTCCCTCCCTCCCTCATAGTTATTATAATGGTCGTATGGCCTCTTGCAGGATATGTTGTTGTTTGGTGGCTGCTGAAGCTGCAGGCAGTCTCTGCATGTGGTCGGCGGTGCTTCTTCTACCAGGGTTTGAACTTGGAGTCCCACTGCCACCTGCCTCACCCTGCAAATAAAGGAAGGGATCAGGGAAAGGGCTCAGTCTCTTTTGCAAGACACCCAGAAGTTGAATATTTTTGCTGGGTTTTTTTCCTGATTGCATGCAACCTTTAGGGTTCTGCCTGAGCTATAAAGGGCATTTCTGCCAGAATACATCAGTAAGGGCAATCTCCTGTAAGGATGCTTAGGTAACATGCAATTGCCATGCTGTTTTATGGGTTGCTTGTGTGATGCATCAAACAGGCAATTGCATTTTTATCATTTTGCTGAGATTTTTTTTTTTAGTCTTATGAAGCATCAGTTATACAATTATAAATCAGTGGATGGCTACACACAAATTCAGTTATTTCTTTCTGGTACTGACATTCAAAGGATGCATCTACACTGCAGAAATGAAGCAGTTTGACACCACTTTAACAGCCATGACACAATAGCAATAGCAGGTACGTTTCCATACTACTTCTCAGTGCACTTAAGCACTCCCTAAGTGGTTTACCAAGGGTAAGCTGATAGTCGTCAACAAGCTGGGTACTCATTTTAGTGATCTACAGAGCCCTTGGCTGGTATTGTGAGTAAGTGGCCAAAGTACAAGCATTTATGCTGGACAATGCTAAGGGATTCTGGATTGCTAGTTTTGTGAAATATTTAGCCTTCCCTTTCAGAGACCTCTGGTGCTCCACCAAACTACAAATCTCAGGATTCTATAGCATTCAGCCATGGAAATTAAAAATTGTGTCCAAAACACTTTATTTGGGCAGTGTGGCAGCATGCAAGGCTCCCAAAAACCTGAAACCTCAATAGCTTAAGTAGTCCTTCTTTTCATGTACACTGGGCAGGGTAGTTGAAATCTCTTCTTCTGAACCAGTATTAAAGGAAGAGGAGCCCTCCCCAGTTTTCATTCCAGTCACCCAACAGAAAAAGGACTTAGGAAAGGGCCTTCTTTTCTGTGGTTCTCTCAATGTGAAATTCCCTCTCTTTGGATATCTGATTTCATTAGCACGAAATAACGGAAAGTGCTGTGTGTCAGCTTCTACCTGGTCTCTTACCTCCACGTCGTCATGTTTAGACTTGGGTGCATCCCCAAGATGCTTCATTATGTATATGCAAATATTCCAAAATCTGAAAATTTCCAAAATCCCAAACACTTCTGGTTCCAGGATTTCAGATAACTGAGAATCAGCCTGTACTTTGCATTTTAACGTTTTAATGTTGCTAGCCACCTTGATCTTATTGGAGAGGCAGGGTATTTATTATTATTATTATTATTATTATTATTATTATTATTATTTATTACTACTATTACCTACAACCAAATGGGAGCTGCTTCAAGCCACAAAATTATCTTATGCCGTGATGAGGGAAACCAAATCTTCACTCAGTCTCTCAGAACTATATGGATTTGACCCAACTTGTTGCAGTCCTCCTCCCCACCAGTTTTGCTGGATTGCAATCAGCTTGGAGAGCCATGTTATCAGTGTTTTCTCAGTGGTTTTAATAGTCCTATATTTTCATATCACTTTATTTTTACCTCGACTTACTCACTTTATTTCCCGCTCAGTTCACAAATGCTCCTGAGGAAGTTCTCAATCATTAAAAACAAAACAAAATGCCCTGTCAATAAAATATCAACCAAAATGCAAGACCGCCAATTTTTATGTTTAAATATTAAGATAAATAATACATACTGCACCCAGATGGGACCATGGCATGTGGAAGCAGCTCCCATGGATCTCTGTGTATTTGGATTTAACCGGCTGTGACAAAACAAACGCTGCTCCCTAAAACGGCAGCCCCATGCCAAGTTCCCCCTTCCTCCTTGCTTTGTAACATCTGGTTCAACTTACCAAAGGTCCTCCTGATGTCCAGAGTTCTCTAGCAGCAAAAATAACCCAGCTGAACCAAACATTACAGAGGAGGCAAGAGGGAATCAACATGAGGCTGCACTAGAATTTTTCGGTTATTTGTGATGTCCAGTTTGTTCTGTCTAAAGGCAGTGTATTACAGATTGTAAATGCAAGGTTAAATAATAGGGGCTTTCCTGGAATAGATTTCGTACTGAGGGGTGCAAAGGTCAGATTTGAATTGTTAATAAAAAAAATTAAAAAGCAAATCAGGCAAATGAACTGAGAAAATATTACCTTTGCCCATCAGTGGATTTGTCAAATTCCGTGTTACTTTTCCTAAAGAAATATGCAAATGTAAATGCCGATAAAAAGAAAATCTCGTGAAGTAGAGCTCCAGTAGCAGTAGAATAGAGTATGTTGACAATAGCTTGAGTCTGTGTTTATTATTTTTTTTAACTTGAGAAGTAACCAGTCAAAAAGTCAGAGCAATTGGGTTTGTTCCTTGGAGGTGGAAGTGGATCTTTCATTTTGGCTGCCTTTTATAGTTGACCTCCTCCTTTCTTCCAAATTTGGCTATATATGTTTGGGCAAGAAAAGAACGTGTGGGTGTCTAAGACAATCTGACACCCAGAGCTGAAAATGAAAATTACATTCACTGGACAAATAAATAAAGGGTAGGGAAATGAAAGCAAACAGGAGTGAGGGAAAACAAAGAAAAATTTGAAAGGGGAAATGTTGTGGATAGCGTGATTCATCTGCACTGCCCTTTGTTTGACTCAGATCAAATATGCACACCAAATGCTGTGTCTCTTTGAGGCTATTCATATTATGAGGCAGAATGAAGCAGTTTGATCAGGCAGGTGTGTTGGGTGTCATGAAATGATGTATGGTAAGAACCAATTGCAGCTTCCAAGAGTGGTTCAGAATATGGCAGCCAGAATGATTACAGGGAAGTCTAAATTTGATTCTATTACACCTATTCTGAAATACCTACCCTGGCTGCCTATTAGCTTCCAGACATGGTATAAGGTGTTGGTTATTACCTATAAAGCTCTACATGGCTTGGGTCCAGCTTACCTGAAGGAGTCCCTCCTCCCATATAATCCTTCCCACACTCTCAGATCCTCTGGGAAGAACCTATTGCAGCCAATGAAAACCAGGTTGGTTGTGACTTCCCAGAGAATGTTTTCTGCCACTGCTCCAAAAATCTGGAATGACCTGCTGGAGCAGATCTGCCATATAAGATCATTGGAGGGCTTCAAGAAGGCAATAAAGACGGATCTCTTTCGGCAGGCCTTTCCTGATTCCTCAGACTTTTTAACAGTCCATTTGCCTCATTGCCTCCATTGGATTTTTTCCGATTTTATTGTGAATTTGTAATTTAATGTTTTTAAAATTACTATTTTAGATTATTATGTTTTTAATGCTTGTATCGTATTGTTATTTTTGTTGTGTTTTTTTTTTACTGTTCTTTACTTGCTGTTTCTCGATCCAACACAGGGAGAGGTGGGATAAAAATAAAATAATTATTATTATTATTATTATTATTATTATTAAAATATATTATTATAAGAAGGTGGTAAGGAAGCAAAGAGGCTTGATTACATTGATCAAAGAAAGGGACAGAGATGAAACAAAAGGACAGGGATGCTCTCTACAGTCCCCTCTCTCACTTATTACACTTGTTGTAGTAGTTGTTGTTGCTGCTGCTTCTGCTGTTGTTGTTGTCGCTGTGTGTCTTCAAGCCATTTCCAACTTCTGGCGACGCTAAGGTGAACTGATCATGGGGTTTTCTTGGCATGTTTCTTCAGAGGTGACTTGCCACTGCCATCCTCTGAGGCTGAGAGAATTTGGCTTGCCCAAAGTCACCCAGTGGGTTTCCGTGGCTGAGCTAGGATTCAAACACTAGTCTCTCAGAGTCATAGTCCACTTTACAAGTGTTAATGCTCCTTTGCTTCCAGCAGGAAGAACTGCCATAGATGCATCAAAGGTCTCAATCTATAGAATACAACTTCTTCCTGCTGGGAAGAAAAAGGTGGAAGAATATAGAAAACAGAATTTTGTGGGAAATGAGAAAGTGCTGGATGAAATATGTGTGTGGTTGGAGAGAAGGCAGATGTAAATGAAGATGCATGGCATTGATAGCAGCCCCCATGAGGCCTGCTGGCCAAGAGCACGGCAGCCTCCAGAACTTTGAGATATATCAACTAACAATAAAATGCAGTTTTGTCTGAAGTATTACCTTCTGTACAACAATACCTCCTAATACCATATGGAAAATTTAAATCTTGATAAATGTACATATATATAAGAGTCTGCACTCAAATCTCCCTTTTTCACTATTCAAAATCATTTCATTTGTGGCTCTTTTCAGGCTGCCTAGAAACTAACATCACCCAGAGATAGGAAGCTATCTGGCTGTAACTGTTAGTTTCTGCTGCATTTCATATGTTTCTTTTCCTGTTACCTTGATTTTTAACATATCAGTAGAAACTTATTATTATTATCATTATTATTAACCTTTATTTATATAGTGCTGTAAATTTACACAGTGCATTACATACAATCTTATAAATTAGACGGTTCCCTGCCCTCAGACTTACAATCTAAGAGAGACAACACAAAAAGAGAAGGGTCTTTCTTGCATCAGTTAAGGATGGAAGGAAAATCTTAAAGGATTTTGTGGATTAATAATTATTTACCTACCCAACACAGCATTAAGACCCCCCCATATATAGTATCCAAAAGTTTTAATTATCACCTTTTTAAAAATTTGACAGAAAGTTTGTTTTGATTTGTAGTTGTTAACTTATCTCTATGTAGTCATCATTGGTCTCTAAGTGCACATTGCTGAGAAAATCAGCTCATTGCATCCTTAATTTCTGTGACTGGCTCTGCCAGAAGTGACTAAAGTGTAAAATCCTCATCAGGAGCAATCTGCACACTTCTGCAATATCAGGTATTTGGAGGGTCAAGAAACGCTGAGGAAAATGTGTAAATCTGGATGGTGACTACAAATCAAAATGAACTTTCTGTCAATTTTTTAAAAAAGTGATCATTAAAACTTTTGGATTCCCCCCCCCCTTGTATGTATCAATAAGTAGAAATTGATCACCCCAGGTAGAATAGGGTAAGGTTTAGCAAAGTCCAAAAGGCCAACCTTGCATTATTATTATTATCCAATGTAGAGACTCATTCAAGATTAAGGCTTCACTCTTTTAGTGGGAAAAATTCCTCTTCAGCATGGAGTGACCTTTCTTTTTTCAATATATTTTCTTCTTTTTATGTCCCATCATAACTATATTAACATTGTCGACATTGGTCAAACACTTTTACAAAGGCAGAGATTTGTGCTCTTAGTATGGATGAGCATTCACATACCCATTTCATTTTATTACAGTATTTCATATTTCAAGCTGTTAATACGTTCAACACAGAAAACTACAATAACAACAGTTAGAAATTGAACAAGATCTCCACATTCTTCACTAATATTCCCAAATTCCCATGTGTGTCGCACTATTTTCATTGTGCCTCATTATCTGAATGGCCTCTGTGTCTTGATCATTTGTTTCTTTACAATATTACCACACAATCAATCAACACTGAATTTTCTAGGGAGTTCCCAGTTCACTTTAACTGCATGTCTGTATCCAAGGATCTGATAATCTAAATGCCTTTCTGTGTGAAAGCTCAAGAAATCATACCATGGTGCTGATCGGGGTGGGTGGGGGCGTTACATCAGCAAAAATAGTGTTTCATGTAGAAGAATGTACCCCAATATGGGGTAAGTTATAAAAAATAATAACAATTGAAATGTATAACCTAAAATCAGACCAGTTACCAGATTGTTGAACACTGAAATAAAAAACACAATACTGACACCAAGTGGAATGAACATGTCATGCCATCTTGGGTTGCTTGCCTTGCCATGCCAGTTCACATCCAAGTTTATGGATTATTGATTTCCTCTGTCTCTTCCATGAGCTTTTCCTCTGCCTTTTCCATGAACAGAGTGGGAAAGAGATGCTGTGGAGGGAGAGGAGAAAAACGATTGAAACAGAGTGGTTCGACAGAAATAAGGAGGGGAGTGAAGATGATGCTGAGTGAATAAACTGTCATTTTAAGAAGACATATACAGGTATACTCCAGTTAACAGAGAGCCAGTGGGGTGTAGTGATTTGAACACTAAACTACAACTGTGGAGACCTAGCTTCAGATCTCTGATCAGCCATGGAAAACCACTGAATGATTTGGGCAAGTCTCACTCTCTCAGCCTCAGAGCAAGGCAAAGTCAAACCCGCTCTAAACAAATCTTGTCAAGAAAACCCTTTGTTAGATTCATCTTAGGGTTGACATAAATCAGAAACACTTGACGGCACACAACAACAAATAACCCCAATGAATGAAGGCGATGTATTCCTGGGCATTACTTTTTTAACTGAAAATTTGGTATCAGTGGCAGAAAAAACATGGAAAGAATAGGGATAGCTTCTATACTACAAAAAAACAAGAGCCACCCAACATGTTTCACTAAACCTTTTCTTCATAACTTGTGAAATGAAACAACCAGATCAGGTAGGCCTTGCATAAGAAACACATTTTCAAAATTCTAGAAACCATTTCTTTAAAAATGCACCCAGAGATGGCTTTGTATTTCATCAGCTTCCACCTTTCTTATGATTTCCATTTTGATGGTTAGGCTTATTGACCTGTGCCTTTTTAACATGTCAGGAGTAGCTGGTGAAGCAGACTTACCAAGTGTCCCCTTTTCTCTCTGTTTTACTGTTCAAGCATGTCGATAAAGGATTCCGGATATTCTGGATTCTGCTTTTTACATTGCTCATTGTAGGCAGTCCCTCTCACACATACACAACTACTGTAGAATTGGCTAGAACAGAATCTCACTTTCTCAGCTGAAGGTCTGTTTATTGCAAAGCTTACTACTGACATGCTACTGCAACCTGTCAGTAAAAATCTATATTTTTGCAGCCCTCTTTCACCACCCTCACAATGCCAATGCTGCTTTAAAAACAAAAAACCTTAGATAGACAGATAATAAAGAAGGAAAGGGGGCATTGTTATTGTTGTTGTTGTTGTTGTTGTTGTGTGCCTGCAAGTCAATTCCATCTTATGGCGACCCTGAGGCAACCTTATCATGGGGTTTTCTTAGCAAGTTTCTTCAGAGGTGGGATTGTCATTTCCATTCTCTGAGGCCGAGAGAGTGTGACTTATCCAAAGTCACCCAGTGGGTTTACATGACTGAGCTGGGATTCAAACCCTGGTCTCCAAAGTCCAGCGCTCAAAAAACTAAATGGATATAAAAGGACTGTGAAAAGGATCTTCACTCTCAAAGACTTTGTTAACTGAGGTATGTTTGACATTGTATAATTTTGGAATCCAAAGACTTGAAGTGATTGCATTATTCTTAAATCTCCTGACCCACTGCTTGATCATCCACATCTTGGATACATGTATAATTAATCCATAAAACTGAAATTGCCCTGCAAGCAAGTCTAGACAACCAATGCATCACATGGAATATGTCTCTCTGAATTGGATTACAATGGGGGAGACAAAAACAAACCTATGTCAAGAAATAATCTATTTAGCAACAAGTTTCTATCAATACGCATCCCCTCAACCATAGAACTGCCAGGTGAACTGAGGGCCAGGGCTTGTGGACTTGTGTATGGTTATGTCAAAGACTGGGTTTCATTTGGAAACCCTATTGTTCTGAGTTTATTTTTTCATAGATTCATTATATAATGGGACATGCATCATTCCATTGTTAAACCAGATATATTATCATGATTATGTGTGCTAAATCTAATATGCTTTCAGTGATTCTACTGAACAAATAATAGATTAAAACTCAGTTATCCTGAACCAATTTATTAGTAACTCCAGTTTAAAGAACATTCCTTTTTGGTTTTTTGTTCGTAAGTTTGTCTCCCTCAAATGTAACCTAATATGGAGATAGCAGCCCAAAAAATATGTGTTGTACACAACTAGTTATATTTTCTAATGTTGAACATTTATATTCTTTGGCGTGGGAATTATAATTTAAAAACCGAGCCAGTCTCCTTTCCACACTCTCTCTTGTACATAAGACTGTTACCATTCCTTATCCTTCTATGTGAGAAGCACACAGATTAGGATTCAATGGTATACTTCCACTGGATCACACAAGAACCAGCAGCTCCTCACTCCTATTCCAGAGAGTTTGAGTTTGTGCTTGAATCTCTCTGGAGGATGATTTTGGGGTTATTCAGATGGTGACAATAATCCCGGTAGAATCTGGGTTGAATCTTAGTTGTTCACATGCATTTTGAATGCATCTGATTAAGTTGGGGGAGAGCTACAAAACAAACAAACAAACAAAACCCAAAAACCTTACCTTGGGATAATCAATCTCCATTTTTTTCCTGCGTTTTGCTAAAAGATTCACATTGTTGGTTATGTGAATAACAAATGCAAATAGACCCGGGATAAACCGGGATAAAATCTGCATGCCTTGAACATGCTTCAAATACATTCTCATGATCAACTCTTTATTTGAGAGCTGACATGTGTGTGCAACAGAACTCACAGAGATGTCATAATGTGGTTCCGATTAAAAAAACAACAAAACCGGAATGCGTGAGATTATTCTGATAGTCATGCTAAAAAACAAGAACGTCTGAACTAGGCCTTTGATACCACAGAGGGAAGCAGCAAAAGAAGGAAGGAAGAAAGGCACTATTCTGTTGGCAATGGATAGAAAAGGACATAATTGGGTCTAGGATTGGATCATTGGATGATGATTACTGCTAGAAAATAACAAGGAGTCCTCTGTTTTCACTCTGTATCTCTTCTCATCAACCTCTTACCTGGGGGTGATCATTTCCTTCCATCAGTGAGCTTTGGCTGCTAGGGCCATCCACAAATATCTCCTCATGGTGCTGAAGAAAATGCAGAAGGATGGCATTGCAAATTGTTTGTTTTTCACAAGCTGAAGGGCTGCGGGGAATTCTGGAAAAGCAAAGAAAAAGAAAGACATGGAATACCATCAATTTAATGGTCCTCAGTCTCTAGTGACTAGAATCCTAAGCCTCATAACTCATCATCTCCCCACCCCTCACCCTGAGGAATTGCTCTGTGGTGGTCATTAGTACTTGCAGCACATAAATGTTGTTAATGCTTGCTGTTCTCTGTTTTTTTTTTAAAGGAAAAAAATGAAAAGATTAATGTGCAAGTAATGCACAGCTTGGGGGAAAGGGAGAAGATGATTTTCGGATTTTTTTTTTTTTTAAGGCTGAACTTTATGTAAATCTTTCTTGTTTTGTCCTTGTATTCAAGAACAAATAATTTCAGAAATTTTCATCCTGCTGGGCAAGCCAATGAGTTCTTTTTATGTATTTTTGTGCACATGCCATTTTCATATAAATTGCCAAAAACCTGGCAGGAGGTAAGGAAAGCAACCCATTTCCCTCGACTTGAAAAATCTGAAGGCCCTATTCACGCAAACTCAGCTGCCCCTAGCCATCTGAAATTCTAGGGCCTCGATTATGCTCTGTGTCATTTTCCCGACAATTGGTCACAACCACATAGCAGAATAAGTGCACCGTTCTCCCCAAAAAAGCCCAACTAGCATGGAGATGGGAAATCTTTGGGTCTTGAGGGCCAGATTACACCCTCCCCAGTGGATCCTTCCACAAACTAAATTATGTGGGATGATACACCTTCCTGCCCCCAAGATTAGAGACATGGCTGCACATCTATGTGTGCTCTTTCACAGGTTGCAGCTTCACCAGTTGCTCAGGTCCCTTCCTTCACTTCTCAATTTTCTTAGCATGTAGGATATAACAAACAAACAAATAACATTTTTTCTTATTTTGATCTGATGAAGTAAACCTTTGGATCTATTTTGTAGTTTGCATTTCTCATGCAAAGGCCTAAATATGCTAAAGACTCCAGACTAAGCAGGGCCAGCACTGGTTAGTAGTTGAATGAGAGACTGCCAAGGAATACCAGATGCTGTAGGTTATATTTCAGAGAGGAAGAAAAAAACCTCTGAGTATTCCTTTCCAAAGAAAACGCCATGTCAAGGTCACAATAAATCAACAGGTGACTTCAAAGTGCTCACAGACATTTACACATGCATACATTTTTCATTCAACATCATGCTCTTCATCAACCCATAATTATTGCACCACCCACCAGTTTCTCTTTTTTTGAAATCTCAGTCCCTAGCCACTACATATCACTAAAATATATGGGGGCAATTGTCTTTGGGTATATGGGAAAACTCTTACTAAATCCCTTGTTGATGTCTTTCTATCTCCATCTTAAATTCACAAGCCATCGCAGCACTGCAAGAAACTAAAGCACCAGGAGAGATCTCAGCATGCAAAGTATATGTATCACACATAACATGAGTAATGGTGTTGCTTTTCTCTAAAGAAAAAAAAAAATGCAAATACTGTGGGCAGAAAGAGATTTATGCATTTTTAATGATTCTGTAAATAGTCACTTTCCATTAAATCTTGACAGCAAAAAAGATGTGTGTGTATGTGTGTGTGTGCATATATGTGTGGGTGGGTGTGCCCTTCCTGTTATCTCATGGAAGCCATTATTGGTGTAATTATAGAGGATTTATCAGATATGGTACATAAAATGTGGATCGTAAAGTGATGGCGTAAGTTTTTCTAATGTTGTACATCCCTCCCACATCCCCCCCAAGCCCATATAAATTCTGCACATTGAATATTAAATTGTCACTCGTTGTAATTAAGTGTTCCTTTAATGCAGCAAGTTCCCTACAGATGGGACTGGCAGTGTGGATAGTCAGAGAAAGGAAAATATATCAGCAATTTAAAGAAAGTTATAGTACGACCTCCATATCTGGGGGATATGTTCCTGGATTTACTGTAGAAATGTGAAACCGTGGATAATAACAAACACTATTGAAATGAATGAATTCAAGTGGGAGGTGACCACAGAGTCATGCTGGAGGATTTAGAGATTCCTCTTCTGTAAACATTCTAAATGTAGCATATAGTTTGACCCTAAAGCAATAGTTCTACATCACTTATACTTTGTAAATACCACTATACTCGGAAACTGATGGGCAAAGGCAAGAGTAGAACCAGATCTATGATTAGGCCTCTGGGTGTTATGCAAAGGTTTGTGACTCCCAATTGTCAAATAAAAGAAACAACTAGAAAAAAAATATTTTCCTCTAAATTACACTATTGAAAAAGAATAAGTGATTTTTTTAATGTGTGGAAATACTTGTGAGTTAGTTTCTGATACTGAGCATAAATTCATTGGCTGAATATGTGTTCACAGATTTCTTTCTTTGAATCAATCTGGCTCCCTGAGATTATATATTTCCCCCCAGCTCCATCTGGTACACTTTCCAGTTCATTTTTTTTTCTTTTAAGTAGATCCTACAAATTTGAGGTTGGCCCAATTCCTTCATAGTAATTTTAATGTCTTTCGCTAAAGGACAGAATATACACGCAGCAAAAATCAGTAGATAACCACCAACTATTTAACTTCAAACTACAAGGTGGGTGTGTTTTAGATCTGAAAGCTGCCTTATTCGAACAACTCCCTGTATCAAGAAAACTAACACCTCAAGGAGAAAGCTAAACTAGAACACTTCTCCCTCATGTGCTACTCAGAACACCTTGTGGGTGTGGGTGAGCACCTTGCCATTGGCACAGTCGCATTTTGGAAAACTATATCATAGGAGAGGGGAACTTTCACTTTAATGGTATATAGTAATCATTTTAAAACCTCTTACCGGAAAAGAGTAGGTCCAAAAACAATGGCCAGGTTCTCCAGTGTCATGTGATTCACATCACTGTGTGATGCCACTTTGACCAGAAATCTGATAAGGAAACGGAAAAGGCTATAGTGAGCTTTCGGCAGGCTGCTCAATAGCCTTTTTAGACATCCCGTGCATTCTGCCATATGGTTTATATTATCTGTGAAGGATTAAATGCTAACCATTAATTGAGGTGTGTATAGGCTGGCATCAGCGGTAGTTACTATAACTAGCATTTCATAGACATTGAGTACTAAACCACAAGCTAGATTCTTTCTCAGGGGCATAGCTACACTAGACTAAGGAGCTTATCTCTTGGCTTATTAATTCAGCTTACCTCTCCCAATTTAAGTTTCAATTCGGACTGCATCCTGATCTTATCACAAGGTTTTTGCTGCCCAATTTGCCACCTGAGTACAGCCTGGGTGCATCCTCACTTCCAGGAGCATTGAATCCAGGAGTTTTCCAGCCTAAGAAAATGGCCACCAGAGTCCTCCTGGTTAGCGGGGATGCACTTGGGCTGTATTTGGGCAGCAAATTTGGTGGCAAAAACTTTCTGATAAGATCAGGGTGCCGCCCAAATTCAAACTTAAACAAGGAGAAGTAAACCGAATTAATAAGCCAAGTGATAAGCTCCTTAGAGGGGCGCTGCTAGTCAGCCTTCAGTCAATGGGATCTCCTGTTGCCACTTATCCTGCTCAGACAGGCAAAATGGTATCAGCATCTGCAGGGTTCAGGGGGTCCCCATTTGTACTTCTTGCCCCTCAGCTCTAAGCTGCGGACCTGGAGTGTAGTGAAGTGAGATGGTCTCTGCTCAAATGAGCTGCAAAAGGAAGGATGGAAGGAAGGAAGGAAGGAAGGAAGGAAGGAGAGGCAATAGCAGATTTATGCTTGTACACAAACCATATGCATAAACTCAATACACAGTTAAAATTTATAAATATTATAACAAAAGGGGATGTGTGAACTCCCCATTAGCACATTATGAACAACATCCAAGGAGGAGATGTGCAAGCCATTCATGTTTCAACTGTTGCAGATTATTTGCAATACAATAATTCCACTTTGTGTAAGAATGGGACAGGGAAAGGACAAAAAGGATGTGGCCATAAATAGTTAAAAGAGACCAGTATGTGGTCAGTGGAGAAAACCGAAGGCTCACCTCATTTTGAGGGCCTGTCGTTGGCACGTGGAGAAACATCCATGATACAATCTTCCTGTTTAACTCCTTCTGGAATACTTTCAACTTGTCATACTTTAAGAGAGTTTATACACTTGAATACCCCTCATGTAAAGAAAAGCCCTCGGAATCTAGATTCTAGCACATCAGTGAAAAAGCTAGAGCCTTTCTCCCAAATAGTACTCCTTTTTACAGTTGGGTTCTGTTTTGTTTTTAACCTAGGTGAACATTGAGACAGACAAACCTCATTTGTGTTCCAACGTGATAAGAGTTTTAGTATGCATTTGCAACACATAAATATTTTTGAATACTTAGCCCCAAGCTAATGTTAGGATAGATTTCAAAGATTTGAGAAATAAACTGTGTGTTGAGAAGAATTTTACAGGAAGAGAAGAATGAGAGTTGATGAATGGAGATGGGAAAACCACACTGTTTTGGGTCACATCTGCACTGCAGAAATAATATAGTTTGATACTGCTCCAACTGCCATGGCTCAATGCTGTGGAATTCTGAGATCTATAGTTTTGAGAGATATTTAGCCTTCTCTGTCAGAGAGAAGGTGCCACAACAAACTATAAATCTCAGGATTCCATAGCATTGAGCCATGACAATTAAAGTATTGCCAAACTGCATTATTTCTGCAGTGTAGATGGGCTTTGGACATGGTGTGACTATTGGCACACACATGGGTTCAAAGTAGACATTAAGAGGAATGTGTATTTCCTCCAGTTAATTCTTCTTTCATCTCACAATGGAATTTCCTCATAGACACATACTTCAGCATTCAGACTTGCAAATTAAGCTAGTTTACCTTACAATGACTAATTACAAAATATGCTAAATGCAAGATACAAAAATGATAAGCTACTGTGAAAAACATATGTCTTTCATCACTTGTGTGAGGAGGCCTTCTAAATATAATGCAAACATATTATCTAGTTTGACACCTGGGAGTATGGCAAATAGCTTGTTTATCCATGGGTTTGTGAAGAATGAAGAGAATGAAACTAAGTGAGAAAAAGAAACACAAAAGGAGAAATAATCAAGGGAAAAGAGATGGAGAATTTTAAAACTCTGGTTAACACTGATATGGAATGTGATAGCAAGCCAGTAAACATAAATTTACACTGATATCCATAAATCAGCTTATAAGCTTGAATGAATCTGTGTAGTATTTTCCACTCTTGGTACTTTATTAAGTATCTCAGTTGATGCTCATCAAATTGTTTTGTTTATTTTTATTGTGTACAAACTTGACTTCAAAGTATTGAACAGAACAAAATATAATGGATTTCATAAAGAATTATTCCTGTGTAGAACAGATCCCATGAAATCAGGTAGACTTCATTTTCTCATAAGAAACCTATCCCATTGATTTAGTATGATCTACCATTAAATTTGACTGACCACGGATCCAATCCATGGTATCACCCTTTTCTGTTCCAAGGACATTGATATGCAGTTTTGAAGATATGGCAACATACTCATTTGAACAATAGCAGGGAAAAGCAACCCCCCAGATGTAGTTGCTTACCTTCAAAAGTGGTCAAAATTTCAGTGTAGAGACTATCAGGGAAAACAGCAACTGGAAGCTCATTCAGGAAGAGTTTAAGAAGACTGGCAATGGAATCAACATCTCCTTCCTTAACAAGATCCACCTCTTCTCCTTCATCATACTTCTTCTTCAGTGCCTTGATTTTCACTGCTGACCCACTGATCCGAAATAGGCCTTTATGATTCAGTCCTGTTGAAATAGTCAACATCCTACGTACTCAGAGTTTGCGTCCTTATGAAATGAAAACAGCACCCTTTGCACACAAAGGGAAATAGCAGCAAACCTGGGAATCCTCAGCTTTGTGTACCTCCCATTTTGTTTGGTGGCAACTTGGTGCCACAGGATTGTGCATGTTGAATGGACATGGGATGCTGACTGAATGTTGGAAGGAAAACAGAAAAGCAGGGTGGGTGCGGGTGGAATGAAGTGTCATTGAAAAGGGCTCAAAATGCTGGCTGGAAGTCTGAAAAGAGGACTTCACACAGAGACGGTCTATTGCAGATTCCATTTAAAATTATGAAATCACTGAGTTGGAAAGGTTACCAAGGGCCATCTAATACAACTGCTTGCTATGCAGAAATACTTCCAATGAAAGGGAGACGTTCATCCTTCAAGGCAGCCTATTCCACGATTAAACAGCTCTTGCCATCAAGAGGTTCTTCCTAAATGTTTAGGCGGTTGCATTTTGAATCCGTTGGTTTGTGTCCTAGGAGCTGATCGCATCCCCTCTAGTGCCCAATTTGCCTCTGCTGATTTATCACATGGACTTTTCTCTCAAAACGGTTTACCATTGCTTCCAGTGCTGAATTCGGGCCCCGTAAGTCGCTTCGATGGCCATTTTTTCCAAATTGGAAACAATGTAGTCGGAAAAAATGGCTGCCAAAGTGACTAACGGGGCCCGAAATTCAGTACTGGAGGCAATGGGAAGCCATTTTGAGAGAAAAGTCAGTGCAATAAAATCAGTCTAACCTCTGAATTTGAGCCAAATTCGAAAGAGGTAAGTTGGGCAACCTAGGCAGTGTAATAAGCTCCCTAGTCTCTGAAGCAGCGGAAACAAGCTTGCTAAATTTTCTGCATAATGTTGTTGTTGTTGTGTGCCTTCAAGTGATTTCTGGTTCATGGCAACCCTAAGGCAAACCTATCACTGGGTTTTCCTGGCTTTTGCAATGTGCAATAGCCTGGCAAGTGGAAAAAAGGCTGTGACTCTCTTTAAGGTGATATTTACTTTACAGTGGTGGTCTGGAACTTAACCCACCATATTAGTGAAGTATGCCTGTATTAAGTTTGCATTCCATTTAAATACCAAATTAAAGTATGAATTTCCATTAATCTAGATATGTACTTTTTTTGTAAAATTAACATATTGTCCACATTTATGAATTACATGATGTACACATTTATATCTTTATAAAGGGCCCACACCCCAAAATACAGGAATGTTTGCCATTTGATTCAGTCTATGAAAAAGGAAAAGCTTTCCAGCACTCAAATGAGAAACATCAGCTGCTGCCACATTGCAGTATTAATGCAGTTTGAACCCATTTTAACTATCATGGTTTAATGCTATGGAAACCTGGGATTTGTAGTTTTTTGTGGCACTAGAGCTCTCTGACAGAGAAAGCTATCTATCTCACAAAACTACAAATCCAAGAATTCCACAGCATTGAGCCATGGCAGTTAAAGCAGTGTCAAACTGCATTAATTCTGTCTCCATCCCTTACAATAAAGAACCCTGGCCAATACTAGGAGGTACAAGCTTTTTGACCCTCAAATAAGGGACATTCCTTATGGTAAGGAACATCTTCCAACCCTACATAGGAGACAAAGATCCAGCTACTCAGGCATTAATTCCTGCACCAGCAGTAAGATTGAATACATGTGTCCACACATGTATACATACACGTAAACACATACCACTACTGTTCTAAATTTTATTGGATGACTCATACAGCACATTGATTTTGTCCTACCCCCAAGCTCAGACATATTTGCAGACTGGATGGAGCTGAGATTCACTTCAGAACCCAGAATTCCCCTTGGGCACACATAGGACTGAAGGCAACACAGGACTCTTTCAAACGGGGAGGAATTTCTCCCAACTCCGAATGGAGCCAATGCGGATTTATGTAAATTCGCTTGTTTAGCGAATTTACATGAACCCCTGCTCCGTTCGAAATTACTTCCCATTACCCGAAATTAACCCCCTCCTGCCCGAATTTGCATGCGAAGCTTTAATTCGCAATAAGGTAAAACCCATGATTGCATTCGAATTGGCTTCCCTCCTGCCCGAATTTGCATGTGAAGAGTTAATTTGCAATAACATAAAACCCATGATTGCATTCGAATTGACCTTAAATTATACTTCCAATTTAGCCTTGTATGAAAGAGTCCACACACACTGTTTCAGATACACCCAGACTTTGTTCAATCACTCTGTGCCTTGCCCACATAATCTTTGAAGCATAAACAGAATCAATTATGTCATCCAGTCTGTGCTGTTCTGGGGTATAGCCAAAAGCCATTATGAAAGCCCCACATCATATGTTCATTCCTGCCTAGAAAATCGGCAGGCAGAGTTCACCATTTTGACTGCGAACGTACTAAATGTAAGGCTGTGAACTTACCAAATTCTTCTAAATATCCCACGGTGTGTTTGACAATCAAAGGAATGTGATGGTGTGTTGTCTCTTGGGTAGAAGAGTCAAGGGGAACACCAAAGGTTCTCTGAAGTTCTGGTGTAACTTTATTAGTACAGTGCTTAATTTGTATGGAAGACAACGATTGCTGCAAACAGAAAGGAGTTGGGTGTAATAAATTTTCAGAGCACTCTTGAATCATTAATGAAAAGGAAGTCTCTTTTTAAAACTGTGACATTACTCTCATGAGATATGAAAAACCTGGGGCAGGGTGTGAAGGCCTGTGATGTAAAATACATTGTTTGCAATATTAATACAAAATATTGGGATGAAAAATAACATCTCAAATTGGGAATGAATATTTGATGGTTAAACAAAACCAAAGGCTCCCACTGCCCCAAATACTGCTCTTTAAAAGTCCCAGCCAGACAACAGTTTCCATGAACCCACACTGCTGTGTCAAAAGAGTCTCAGTAATTCAAAAGGCATTTGGATTTACTGGTTATTATTTGTTTCTGCATACCATCAGTTATAGAAATGCAGACAATTTGGCTACAATTTTCATCATCTCCCATACTGAACGCTTTGACCCCTGGCTTGGTTTGCATAAAATTCATGAGGCAATTTCATTACAATATACATCAGAGGTTGCAGTTAAGGATAACCGAAAGGGCTGAAAGCTGTAATTTAGATGTAAGTATTCAATCATACATGTAAAGGTGGACCTGGACTTCAAACTAAGTGGACAGTGGTGGTGATGTTTCCTTTGTCCCTGAACCCTACTGCCCTTTCACAAAATTATGGCACTGTTATTCTACTTTAACTGCCATGGGAACATCCCTTGGAGTTGTGGGGTTTGTATTTGGGGAGGCAGTAGAGCTCTCTGACTCTGTCTGAGAATTATTAATCCCCCTCCCTAAACTGGAAATCCCGGAAATCCATGGGATGGAATTATGGCAGTCAAAGGGGAGTTATAGCACTATAACTGTGTAGTGTGAATGGGCCTCTAAACATCTTCAGAAGTGGCAGAGATCCTAAGAGGTGTTTTTCAGCACAACGCTACACAAAAGCAAGAAGTAGGCAGAAGTAACTCCTACTGAGTTCAGATAAAATGGCCTGCTAGCCCCAGAGCTTGCAGGCAACACACAACACAGCCCAAGAAACTTTTCTGGTTAAAATAAATATTCCCCAGGCACCATTTACCCAAGCCACTCCATATGGATAATACTAGCCAAATTGTTTTGACACAAGGCAGAAAAATCCCACACACATTTCTATGTGGTTGTAAATTCACAATAAATTATGAACAACTTGTATTCTTTCATGGTATGCAAAATCTGGACCATGAGGTGGTCACCTTATGGCACCTATTGCCTAATATCTGGGCTAATACATATGATACACTTCTAAGTGCTTAGCTGTGCCCAGATTTCTCTTCCTTTGACTACGGTACTACTACTACTACTATCACCACCACCACCACACAGAATGTCCCATTGCAAACTACTATGATTCCACTTTATCTGCCATGGCAACATTCTATGGACTCCTAGGATCTGGAATTTAAGGAGGAGTATTTAGAATTATTTGTCAGAGAGCTACAGGGACTCAGCAAACCCATAATAGGACTGATATGACAGTTAAAGTGGAATTATAGCACTACAATCATGTCGTGTGGATGGTTGTCTGGTCAGAAGACATCATCTAATCCTACTACTCATACTCAGATGTATTATTGTTACCTCCTAAGTTCCCAGCAATTGTTTAAAGGCTGACAATTTTCAGGGTGCCCGTTTTTGTAAATTTAAAAATCTTTTTAGTGATAACTACATGCATATATATCTGCAGTGTATTGATCATTCAGGCACAGTATGTATAATAAATAATTACAAAAATACCTTCTATCTCTTCTGATGTCACTATTTTAAGTCTGACTGTTATATTAATACTCCTAGTACAGAAATAAATGTGAGATGACTGTGGAGATGGCTGGATCTTTCTCATTTTCGATGGGTGGCTGAATAAAATGTCAATTGGCGTTTTCCCCCCATCTATCTTATAATAGGTCATGTTTTTATAAATTAACAAGATCAGCATATACCTAAAGTTTCAGTTTTGTAGCAAAGGCGGAGTGTATATAAAGAGAAGTGGAGGAAGAGAAAGGAGGGGGGGAGAAGATGAAGAGGCAGAGGAAGAAGAAGGGGTAAACAATTATGGGAGAGAAAGGCCTGAGATGCAAATCTAAATAAGATGTATGGTTTAATACCAAACCTCACACTGAATTTAATAGACCTTTATCTCACATATTAGCTAGTACTGTCCATGTTACTGTGTTGAAGGCATCTATGTCTATCTTCTTTTTTCGGTTCCAAGCTTATTGTCATGCTCTAGGGCTATTTATATTTTGCATTTTTGTTTCATTATGGCTTAAGATTCATGATGATTGCACTGGTTGAAACTCTGCTCTTTGCTAGGCTATTGTGTTGTCATGACTAAAGCATACACAGGAAGAATTCTTCCACCATGCAGGCAGGGTTTAAAGCTGCATATCTTAGGTATATTTATTTGGCACTAAACCTGAATGAATATATTGTTACTTATTTCTCTATAAATATTCCCCTGCAAAAACATATGTGTTGGGCCATAAAGATAGCCTTTCAACAGAATGTTAACAGCTGCGACAGTACAAAGCTTTTTTTGCCAAGGAATGTGAAGGCCTTCACCGTAACTGGATGAGAATGCAGTGTTTCTTTTATTAAATCATATATGTCTTGAACAATGAGAATGAAATTTATTATGCTTGTTTGGGGTTATTCAGATGATGAAAATATTCCTGGTAGGATCTGGGTTCAATCTTTGCTATTGCCATGCATTTTGAATGCATCCGATTAAGGTTTTTTTTTGGGGGGGGGGGGGAGGGGGGTGCCATAAAACTTACTTAACCCAGGATAATCAATCTTGGGGTTTTTTTCCTGAGTCTTTCCTAAAAGATTCACATCATTGGCTGTATAAATAACCAATGTGAATAGGCTTAGGATAAATGGAGATAAAAACACTGCATGCCTTGAATGTGTTTCGAATACATTAGCATCATTGACCCCATCTTTGAGTGATGGCACGTGTGAGCAACATAACTCGCAGAGATGCCCACTGATGTGGTTCCATAGTGTGAGTGACAAAACCAGAATGTGTGAGTGCGATTATTTACATACTAAAACAAATGGAGTCTGAATAACCCCTTTAGGATATAGTCCACCTTAAACTTTTTGGCTCAAACACGTGCCTGTTTCCAAAAAAAGTGAGAAGAATGCAAACTCCCGTCTTTGGTAAATCCACCTTACACCTGTATATCACTCTCTCTCTCTTGTTTTGGTTCTTTTGGAAGTTGGTATTCTCCTCCATCCTTTGCACCATTTAGCAATGTAGGCCCCTCCATGGCTATTCTGCGACTGGTAGAGAGCAAGGGATCAAAGAAGCTTCTAGCCATGTCTCCATAGCCAGACATATTCTAATGTCATTATTAGATGAAACATTCAAAGGACCTTAAAGGATCTTGGTTGATAATGTACTCATTCTGCATCTGGCTATGAAGACATAGCCAGACACTCCTCTACTCCCCTCTTAACAGCTATATAATGGCTTGGGGAGGGGCAACTGCCACTAAATGGCGAGTCCAGAGCAAGGGTAAGAGGGAAGATGTATTGTAGTTTCACCTGGAGAACTATTATGCTACTCTGTGCCATACAGGATCTTGGCCATAGAGTGTTTTGATCCAAGATTTTGATCCTGTTTATACGTCTTCCATGTGTTTAGACAGAAACTCCTTCTGTGTATAGGATGGAATATTTAGACCCAATCCACGACTGCTTTTTTGGAGATTGTGATGTCACAGTAAAGTTGGTATTGATTACGTAAGGAGCAATTCCATGCTTCATGATCAAAAGGTAGCCTGACCACTGCCGCTCTTTTTAAACAAGTGAGGAAAGATGTCACATAATTTACCACAATAGCTCCCTTGAGTGTAATGAAACATGGTACATCCATGTGTAGCAGAATGTTACAACTTAATCACAAATGCCAGGTCAAACCACACAACTCATTTTAAGTGGCAAGGCAAAAAGAAAAAGAAAAAAAATATTATAATCCAGAATCTAAAACGAATCACAATTATTCTCCATTTGTAGTTATTAGAAAGCAAATTACATTTAAAATGATGAGACTTAACCTCTCATTAAACCTTCCTGCAGTCTAGATTATTAAAGAAAAACTGTTGATAGAAAAAAAATGAAGCAACATTATCAATTATGTATGATTTTTTAAAAAGTATTCTTTAAATTATTCATGAGGGTGTTTCGTATTGCAACACCCTTTCCTCTCTTTTCATCTTTAGAGGCAAAAGAATGATCTCTTTGACTTTAGAAACTGTAAACAGACAAAAAATGAGAAAGAAGAAGCTTGTTATATTTCACTTACACAAACTGAAATGGAAGCACCTGTTCCCATGTTAAGTCTGAGCACTGTTGTGTCAGGTTCCAGAAGATGAAAATGCCATGTTCTTCTTTCAGTCCATGTCTTCTTCTCAACTAGGCTAAGTACAACCCTTCCAAATAATTTATAGAGTTACATGCAGATCCTTACTTTAATCTAGACTCGGCTGGTGCTAAATTGTTGGGGTTTGGGTTGTTGTTTTTTAAAGGCCCTGTGAGAAGTAGAAATTTGGCTGAATGGATTCTACCTCTATGCAATGCTGGGCAAAAAATACCTACTGAGGTGTCACAGACAAAGGTGTTACCATAGCGTCTAATACACACAACAGCACAGTGTTACTTCTGGCAATACCAAACACAGTCTGCTCAGCTGAAATTTCGTTTTCACATTTCATGGGGAAGAACTCTGTAGAACTCAAAAAATTACCCTTTCCAGCCAGCGATCAATCCACAAGATTTTCCGACTGCATTAATCAGAGGCATTCCTGAACTTCTTCACTCCTAGACAGACTTGGAAAGGTTACTTTTAAAAGGTAATTCATTGTGCAAGCCATTATACTGCCACCAGGGTAGTTTATTCTTGTTAACATTATCGAGGGACAGGCTAATTTGTTACTTGTTCTGTTGCTCTTTGCTTTTTTACTTTTAAAAAGTAGGATTGTTAAGAGAATGGCATAAAACTTGAAAAATTCAAAATGCCAGCATATGCCCTGAAAAGGAGCTTTAAAGTGTCACTCATTATACACACAAAAGAGGAGACTTTTGTAACAGCAATCAGACTTCATGCATTAATCTTGAAGTCCACCTATGGACTCTTTCACACGGGAGAATATCCCTCAATCCCGAATGAAGGGAAAAGTGAGGTCAATTCGAAATTTAGCGTTATAACGTGATTACTGATCATACACAAACCCTTAAATAGCAGCCCCTGCGAAGGTAATCCAGGGCAGGTTCGCAGGAAACCTTCATATCATTTCCTTCCCCACACTTTCCAGATTTCGAATTAACAATTTTGAGCATGTGCAGAGAGCCCAGAGGCGTGTCTCCCAACCTTTGTACACTTCCGGGTGACCACCCCCTTCCTTCTTGTCTATTGTTTCACGTTATAGCGTTTGGCAAATTTGACAGGGCCACTGCAAGCCCCTGGGATGCCTAGATCTCCCGATCTAAGCATCCCAGGGCCCCCCTCCTCCAAGCCCCTGGGATGCCTAGATCTCCCGATCTAAGCATCCCAGGGCCCCCCTCCTCCAAGCCCCTGGGATGCCTAGATCTCCCGATCTAGGCACCCCAGGGCCCCCCTCCTCCAAGCCCCTGGGATGCCTAGATCTCCCGATCTAAGCATCCCAGGGCCCCCCTCCTCCAAGCCCCTGGGATGCCTAGATCTCCCGATCTAAGCACCCCAGGGCCCCCCTCCTCCAAGCCCCTGGGATGCCTAGATCTCCCGATCTAAGTATCCCAGGGCCCCCCTCCTCCAAGCCCCTGGGATGCCTAGATCTCCCGATCTAAGCATCCCAGGGCCCCCCTCCTCCAAGCTCCTGGGATGTCTAGATCTCCAGATCTAAGCATCCCAGGGCCCCCCTCCTCCAAGCCCCTGGGATGCCTAGATCTCCCGATCTAGGCACCCCAGGGCCCCCCCTCCTCCAAGCCCCTGGGATGTCTAGATCTCCCGATCTAGGCACCCCAGGGGCCCCCCTCCTCCAAGCCCCTGGGATGCCTAGATCTCCTGATCTAAGCATCCCAGGGCCCCCCTCCTCCAAGCCCCTGGGATGCCTAGATCTCCCGATCTAAGCATCCCAGGGCCCCCCTCCTTCAAGCCCCTGGGATGTCTAGATCTCCCGATCTAGGCACCCCAGGGGCCCCCCTCCTCCAAGCCCCTGGGATGCCTAGATCTCCTGATCTAAGCATCCCAGGGCCCCCCTCCTCCAAGCCCCTGGGATGCCTAGATCTCCCGATCTAAGCATCCCAGGGGCCCCCCTCCTCTCCCGATCTAGGCATCCCAGGCGGGATGACATCTCCAAATAATGAGGAGGGATGGTAAACACCCCTCTGTCATTAGTCCCTCCCCTCCAGGAAGTTTTCAATGACGAGGAGGGGAATCCCAGGGCAGGAAGGAAAATGCATTCCACACCTATGCTATTTCGAATGGACCCCAAATATGCACGGGAAACAGACTTGTAACTTCGATGGTTGCCCAAATTTACCTAAACCTGGAATGACCCATGGATGCCTTCGTATTGGGCCCGCATTGCCAGCAATCACGTATGAACATCTTTTGCGTTATAACGTGAATTCGGATGACAATACCGAATTGGCACTAATTTAACCTTCCAATTCTGCCCCGTGTGAAAGAGTCCTCTGTTCCACCCTCAACATTAAGTTGTTGCAAATAAATAACTACATTCCTTGTAACTAGTTAGTTCCGAGCTCTGTAGCCACAAAAGGCTCCTATTAGGATGAATATAAGAAAAACACAACATTTGATTTAGAGTGCTAAACTATGATAACTGTCATTTTTATTTTTATCTCCTACGCACACCAATAATTCTAAAAGAGAAATTTAAAAGTTGATCAGTAAAGTCTGCTGAAATCTATAAAGCCCAACAGGATTTGCAGTAGTCAGGCCTTGACGGTTAAATGCCTTGCAGAGTATCTTATTTTTCCCCATCGCTAACCAAAGCAGTGTAAGTTATGGAAATGAGGAAATATATGCATAAATGCTTCATGTGTATAGTTCTCACAGTTTGCTGAATCCAAGATGTCTGGGTGCAGAATTTCCTGCTCTTCCCCTAAGAGATGAGGAAATGTAAAAATATAAAAACTTGGATCTAAATGAATGTTTGTATATGTTTGGTTGCAGAGTCATAAAATCATAGAGTTGGAAGAGACCACAAGGGCCATCCAGTCCAACCCCCTGCCATGCAGGAATACACAATCAAAGCACTCCTGACAATTGGCCATCCTGACTCTGTTTCAAAACCTCCATAGAAGAAAACTGCGCCAGTGGCATGCCTACTACAGAATCCTTAGTAATGTTTTCCATACTAATATTACTCATAAATCATAATTCCCATATATCACTGACTGTAATGGTAGTAGTTGTGGCATAAAGAACTAGCCAATTTAAAATTACAGCTTTACATTACAATATCATACAGATAGCCTAAATGTATTTACACATACATAGTTTCGTGTGGCTAAAGTGAAAATTTGGTAAAATGGGCTGTTTTTAAAGAAAACTTTAAAATAATATTTTTAAGAAATTATTTTTTAATTTGATTTTTTAAAATTTGATTTTAAAAAACAAATAAACCCTGAGGCCTCTCTTCCTCCCCCCCCCCCACCAGCCTCACTCCATTTACATAGTCTCTTCAGCATTTTACAGGGACGCAGGCAAATGTCGCAGCCCATTTCTGGCCAAACATAGATATTTGAGGAGCAGTGGTGTCACCGACCTTAGGGTGCCACCTGGTGCAAGCCGCCACTGTACTGCACCACTTTTTGAGGCAACTTGTTCTGCTATCAAACAGTTCTTACCATCAGGAGAGTCTCCCTAATGTCGCTTGAATGAATTAATTCATGTCTTAGTCTCTGGAGCAGCAGAAAACAGGCTTGCTCCATCCTCAATATGACATCCCTTCAAATATTTAAATATGGCTATCATGTCACCCCTTAACCTTCTCTTCTCCAGCCGTGGCAGTAAAAGTGATGTCAGGCTGGATCACGAAATATATTTTATACATTTTAGTCGGTCCAATAATATCACTCTTTTGTGGATTTGGGGTGTTATTGAATAAGTACCAGATTTAGTTGCCTGCTGGAATAACTGGAGCAGAATTAGTATGAAAATGTGCATTAGCTTTGTGGCCACAAGGGGGCAATGAAACATCAGTTGTTTTCCAGATTCTTGAAACTCTATCATTGAATCTTGCATATATATTTTGCAGATGAACAATATGTGGGAAGGTTTCATCCAGTTCTCTCTCCAACCCACACACACCTAGCTCCATAAAGCCATTTGTATTCCTGTTAAAATAGTTCAGCATTAGTGTCACACCTGAGCAAATGCTTGCCAGAAAACTCCTTTACCTTCTTGCCTTTAATTGTAAGATCTAGCTACAAAGGCCTATACAAAATTCCTGTGCTTACAATGCAGTGTCTTGGGAATATCTCCTCTGTGCCCTTTTGTGCGATGATGTTTAGAATGTAAATTTGCAGGCAAGGACTGTTTGTTATTAATCATACAAAAGCTACTCGGACACGCTTTTTAGCTAAAGCAGCAGTTTGTAACCTATGGTCGTAAAGAACCTTTGATAGGCTTTGAGGGCCTACACAAGCTTTGGTTCCATTTATCACAGCACACCTTTGTAAACTGGAATTTTCAGCACTGGCTGCCATCAAAAGTCAAAATTGATTGTATGTTGTGATAGGCATGTCAAAGATCATTCTAGAATTTTAATTATATCTTCAAGCCAAACAAAGAAGCCTTCTCACTGAAATTTACTTTCAAGCAAAATTGTTATGTTTGCATAATTCAGATTTATGTCAACTTTTTTTTCCCATTCATTTTGGCAATGAAGAAACAAAAGTGAGGCCCCATCTAACTAGCCCACATGCCCTGGTTAGACCTGGAAGAGATTGTGCATGGCATTACCGAATCTCTCCAGAGAGAAGTTCATACTACCTTTTGCCCCCATTGGTGCTTTCCAGTGCATTTCACCCCAACAAAGTTCATACACGCAAAAGTAAAGATTAAAGATGGAGCCTCTTGGTTGTCAATCAAATGATGTCATGGTGACGTCTGATGCAGCCATTGGCCATGCGAGATGCTTGGTTTTTTTAAATACTTTTTTTAAAATACAGCTTATGCGCATGAAACATAGGGCTGGGAGCGGTACGGATTGAGGAGATCCTGTCCCCTCCTCCTCCTCCTCCTCCTCCATAGCCTTTACATCAGTACAAAGAAAACTGCTTCGCATCACCACCAATTGGACTTTAACAAACATGGGCCTAATTGTTGTTTGTACCTTCTCTTCTTATATTTGGGCCTGTACTGCTCCTTTTGCTGCACAGAATATGTGGTAGAATAGCTCCTTTCCACACTGTTTAGGCAATATGAGGAACCCTGGATAATGTGAAGTTTTTGATACAGCCCCTTCATGCGTCAGTGTTGCTCCTTCTCCAAGGGTCAACCCGGCTGCTTCTCATTATTTGTTTGGCCTATGTGCTCCAATCCAACCTTGTGGGGTCCTGGGAAGAAGAAACAGCCCCAGCACCTGAAATATCGTGGTCATCCTCACTTCGCCTGCAGCCATGATCCACATACTGAGGCTCCTAGTGAGCTGGGCAATGCACTCACAATGTACCTCAGCGTGCAAGGGCTCCCTGCAGACCTGCTTGGACAGTCACCCACCCTAGTTTAGTAGATCTACTCTAAGCTGGCACTAACAATTGGATTTAGGCTCTTTGGGCAGATGGAGAGCTTTGGAAAGAAACAGCTGATGGGTCCATATGGGGACTCTCATTGGTTATATTAGGCCTATGGGTTAGAGTTTTCCCCTCTTTGCTACAGAGCAGCAATATTTTTCATTCATGTATCCATTGGTATTTCCATCTTTTCTACAAACAATCCTGAATTTGCTCTGACATTTGCAATATTCAGTCACTTTACTATAATGGTATGACTGAATCACTGTATCTGTTCTTATTGGGTGCCTTTCTGTCAGCCTTGTGTGTTCACAACTGCTTTTCTGGTAGAGGGATGGATAATATCCCATTGATATTATCTGTGTAATATTATTCTTGATATACTGATACACTTACAGCTAATTCACAACATTTCTGAGGCCAAAGGTTCTAAAATTATTTCCTTCATTCTCATGCTGTGATTTAATATTGTCTTTCACATGACAAAATTATACAGTGGGCCCTTGTTATCCGCTGGGGTTTGGTTCCAGGACCACCCCCACCCCCCGTGGATAACAGAATCCGTGGATGCTCAAGTCCCATTTAATACAATGGCATAGCAAAATGATGTCCCTTATATAAAAAGGCAAAATCAAGGTTTGCTATTTGGAATGTGTACCTTTTTTTAATATTTTCAAGCCATGTATGCTTGAATCCGTGTATATATATAAAAAAATCTATGGATAAGAAGGGCCAACTGTACATTATCATATCATCGAAAATTTTAGCAGTGTAAACTGGCCTGCAATTATAATGTGTAAAACCTAAGACATTTGGAGAAAAATGAACAGACACTATGCCTGCAATACACACACACACACACACACCATATACACACAAAACCCAGCTGCTAAGGTTTTGCATAAGGAATTTTGCTACAGAATCAAAAGTTTGCTGACCAGCTGTTCAGTGTAGAGAACAACAGGTGGATCTAGAATCAATGACTGCTCCCCCCAACAACACTAAACAGCTGATCAGCTTGACTGCTGTTTTACAGAACACACATGAACAGCCTTGATAGCAGAACAGTTGGATTGGAATAGAGACAAACAAATGAACAAACAAGTAATTCACTTAATTTGCCTTCATAATGTTTGCAGGGGTGTTTACAAGTTAATTCTTAATTTGTATTCGCACAGGCAGGAGGGATTACTCATTATGTCCACAGAAAGGACTGACAGAGATGTACAGTGATGTGCTCTTCTTAGATACCAGAATGCTCACTGTGGGCATGTCTACACGGGCTATTTGCAGCAGCATCCTGCCATGTTCACATTGCCCTGTTCACGTGACATATGGCCAAAGGACCACCTCAACGTGGATTGTTTACACATGGAAAGGACAGTCCTGCAGTGAATCTAGGCCACCCCTGCTTTAAAGCGAATTTAAGAGACTCACCATTTGCTCTGGATCTTCCCAGAAAATCTGGAGCGCTCAGGAACTACATCAAGCAGCTCTCTATACAGTATCCCACTGAGGCCAAAAACAAGGTACCCAGTATCAATCACATATCTGGGCACCTTGTTGTGACCTCAGAGAAGCAACTTATACTGGTAGTGGGCAGCACAGTGGGATGCTGTGTAGGCAGCCATTTGGTGTCACTCCATAATGTGCAGGTAGCAGGCAGAAGTCAGGCAGCTTCAGGACCAGAATAGTCCAGGGGCAGACCAGAGTATTTTGGCCAGTGAAGATTCATCCAGCATTTGCCAAGAAAACAAATCTATTTTCTTCTTTTAAAACTCCTGCAAATTTGCCTAAGGACTAGAAACATAGGTCTTTAAATTCTCCGACAGCAAATTGTTCTATTTTCTATGTGTATCTTAACTATTTTAATTGCACTCAACACATCTCATTGAGCATATCTGCATAGAATCTATGGAATCAGTAGGTTGGACCCAGTAGTTCCTTTCCAGTTCCTAACAGGAAAGTTTTTGAATAACTAACAGCCAACATCAGTATTTAAATATTTAGATATTTAAAAGTAAAAGTATTTTAAGAGGCAGGAAGCTGAGAATTCGTTTTTGTTTTAAATAACAATTTGAATCCTTAGGATGTTCCTGTCAAAGGATTTCACTAAACTGGAACTGACACAGGGTATAAATATTTGAAGATCATGTGACTCATTGTTTTATAGCTTCCATTTATTCCTTGGTTTTATTAGTTTTGGTTTAACAGGTTTTAAACAACAATGTCTGAACATGTGAGAGGTAAAGTACTGTATTTGGAGTGTAGCATTTTCTGTGGCTTTTGGAAGCTTAATTTTTGCAGTTCTATTTACTTCACAGGTAATCTGACCAAAATCTTCCTCATGGCAACATATGAGACCTTTAAAACATTTCATAACATTTATCCTTTTAGGAAGAAGCACCAAACTCTTATATTACATTCAGACTGACATGCTCAGATTGCCTTAAAAGTCTCTCCCTACAGAGCTATCAAGATTTCTGAAGCTAGAAGGAAGTATCATCTTTGTCAAAAGATAAGCAAAAGCAACTGCTTATATAAAAGTCTGTATAAAATTGGTTTTGTTCCATTACAAAAATAATTAGTTGATGAAACTACAAGGAAGAAAAAGGAAGTCTCAGAAGAATAAACAAAGCTGGTTCCAGATCAGATCTCACTGTATGCTTCACTGGGCACAGAGAGGATCTCTCCACACACAGAAACCCTTGATGGATTTCAGTATTAAATATGGATAATGCCTCCACCTGACATCCAGCATTGGAGAGTATTGTAAAATCCCCAACACCAAAGCCTATGGGAAAGTCCTTCCAGAGGTGTTCCACATATGCATGACTGTTCCTGAGCATATTTTAAACTGGACAGGCTGTAATCAAGTGCCATAACAGGGCTTTCTCATGATTGGTAAGGCAAAAGGCATTTTGTGCTAAAGGAGCTTCATCTGCCATAGCCAGAAACAGATAATTTCTCCATGGAAGAGGTTCTGATCAAAGCTACAAACATTTCAACGGAGTATAAAAATCTACATCATAAATAAGTGGGAAAATTATTAAAATGTCTCAATGTGCAGTATAAAAAAGAGAAAGAGCATCAGTTGTTCCACACTGCCACCTACACAACGGATGCACCTTTATAGGAGTAAATATTTGGAAGTGGCTTTTCAGATTGACTGCTACTTTTTGTGTTGTTCCAACATGGCAGTGCTGCCACCAACAAAAGGAGGCCTCCAAACAGAACACAAAGTCCACTGAAGTAAAATGCTATGTCATAAGACTCTGTCCAGTCATAAAACCAACCTGAAAAAGAACAAAAAGAGTTGTCAGATGCACATTCTTCTGCAGAACAGATTAGTCCCCTAGAGACACTTTAATATCCTTCATCGGATCAGTTAAAAATATTACAGACGGACTGCTCTCTACTCATCCATAAAAAGGGTAGAGTAATTATAAATAAATATTCATTCCTGCAAGTGAAATTAACACAATCAAATATTGTGTCATATCATGGACTTTGTTTATGTCTGATTCTATGCCAATTCACAAATCTCACTTTATTAGAGGCTGTCAAACTATGATATCAACTCACAACTTTAGGATGGTTTAGAAAGGCTGGCCCAAGAGAGTTCGCTGACTGAGATCAGTTTGTTGAGGTTATGCAAAAAAGGTACACAGTGCCTGAACAGCAAAGGCACATGAGGCAAGAATTCCCACAGGCACCTTTCAACATCCCTAGCAGTAAAAACAGGATTATAATAGATCAAGTAAGACTTTGTTTCCCTGTCATGACACCCCAAACCTCCTGCTTGAGACAATCATTTCACTCAGTCTAATGTTAGAGCCAACTCTGCAGTATAGATAGATTGTGCAAATTGCTATTTGCCATTATGTCTGCATTCACAACTGCTGACAAACTAGAGCTACAAACAATTACTCTTCTCATTGTTTTGCTGCACCATACAGATTGGAGCAAATTTTAAAAGCTGAGTGTTGAACTAAGAAAAAATAAATCCTCGTGTGTTGTTCAAATTTTGAAACACAAATGATACTATGGGTTCTTAACTGCGACTAGGACACATCTTGGTTTTGCATGATGCTTGAATTTTGAGAGGAGCCATAACACGTTTTATATGCAGAACAACCAAGGTTCAGTCTCAGAATGATCTGAAAACTTTGGAGCCACTGCCAGTCAGTGTAGATAATATGAAGCTAAATGGACGAGTGGTCTCAGTATAAGAAATTCCTAGGTATAAGGATTCCTGTGTTCAATGTTCATATGGTATAATGATTCTATATTCAAAGACATTGTTACCTCTTGTTGTTTGTCTAATCTTCAAACCTGCACAGTCCTGGGTATTAGATAATAACAAAATCCAAAGAATACTTGCATGATAACATATCCCATCATGTTCACAATCCTCACACCTTTTGTGATTTAACCTCAAATCTCACCACCACCACCACCATGACCTGCTGTAATAGGTTTTACATTGACTCCCAAATATGTTAAGTCACTAATAACATTCCTGAAATGGGTATTACGTTTTCAGTGACATTTGATCATGTGTTGTTATATTTTTAGGAGTTATTTCATAATTCTACATTTGCCTCATAGGCAATTAGCCAAAAGCTAAAATTAACTTTTGAATGTAAATGCATTTAAAAACAAAACAAAACAGAAAACTATTATTCAGAATAATTATGTACACAGCTAAAATGCAATCTTACCTACAATCGGTGGTCCAAGACTGTTTCCAAGTCCAGCAAAAAACATCAGTATCCCATATGCATGTGTTAACTTCTCGATTCCTACTGTCTTTGTTGTGACATATGGGAAAATTGACCAATTGCCCGTCAGAAAGCCTAAAACTCCTGAAAGTATTGCCAATGTAATATAACTTTGGGCAAATGGAATCAAAACCAGTGCCACTGCAGTCATTATTAAAGTCAAGACATATAGATATAAAGTATTAATCCAGGCAAAATCTGCTAAAATTCCTAGAACAAGTTTACCAATGGCAGTCATAATGCCTATGATAGAAATGAGAGGAATGATACATTCTTCTTCACTGATATTTGAACTTCTTGCAATGTCTTCCATGAGCAGAGAAGGGGGAAATCCACCAATGTCAAAGAAGAAGATGGCAATAAAAAGTGACGAAAATACTTTGTTCTTAAAAAGACTCAGTGTTTCTTCCCAGTAGTCTAAATAAAGGTGCCATTTCTTCTTGACAAGCTGTTTGCAGAAATATGTCCGTTCTGCAACTTTTTTTTTGTACGTGTCTTTCTCTTTTGGTGTTACTGATAATAGATTGTTTTTTACTATAAGAGCATCCTGCTTACAATCAGTACAAGATATTTTATTTACATTCTTTCCTTCATTAGTGGTTTTTTCAAGTATCTTTATGTTTTCTTCATAAACATTCTTTTCTTTTTCACTATAAATGAGGTATTGATCTGGACTCTTCTCAACACTTGGCTTGTCTGGCAAGGTAGAACCACTTGGCTGCAAAGGCCTCATGAGACTCCCACATGCTAATATGTTTAGAGACAATGCACCAACAATGAGCAAGCACCCATCCAATCCATATAATTCAATCAGTTCTCTTTGTAATGCTGCATATATAAAAAGTCCAACACTGGAGCCTGAAAGGAGAAAATAGTAACACTTAAATTATTTTGTAAAATAACGCACTGGCAGAACACTTTAAAAGAAGGGAGGGGAAATCCTTCATTTTACTTGCAATGCACTTCAAGTCTGATTTTCTTAAAAGTTCTCAAAGCTAACATAGAACATCAGTATGTATCATAGGCTTTTCAGATACCTAACAGTTCCTAAGCCAAAAAGAAAGAAAAATATCTCATTTTCTAGTAGGTTGACATGTCATGGTTACATTTGGCACAGTGGGTCATGAATTGTACAGGTCTGAAAAAAATAATTAGTTACTATAATATATAAACCTTTCACCATTTTATTCAAAGCCACTGTTTTCTGTGGAGGAAGCAACAAATAAATCTTAAATTGTCATGTGGTTTTAAGAGCACTTCTGCTTGAAGTAAAAAAACAGAAGTACAGCCAATAATTTTTACCTAGACTTCACGAAAAGAATGCCAATACTCTTATATACTTTTAAGTAAGTTTGTATTGTTTTCTTTTTGATTCATCAGACACAAGCAAATGGGTCTTGATCTGTCCCAGACAATCCTGTTCCTCTGTGAAGTTACTGATGAAAGGATGCATTCACATATCCTAAGGGACATAGCTTTCTAGAGTTCTTTCTCAGGTCCAAAACTTAATATAGCAAGCTGCACAAAA
This sequence comes from Urosaurus nigricauda, assembly GCA_034509955.1. Lineage (NCBI taxonomy): Eukaryota > Metazoa > Chordata > Lepidosauria > Squamata > Phrynosomatidae > Urosaurus > Urosaurus nigricauda. Next base: position 173,202,868 of record JAOEGL010000003.1, read on the forward strand.
GTGAGAAGAAAATAAAAAGGGAGTGTAGATGAAAACAAAAGGCATGAAAGCCTGATTTTAAACACAGACATTAAAATCAGTGAGAAACTGAGATGTGGGTTATAGTCGGCTCAGGTTAGTGAGGAAAAGAATATTCAAAAATATTCCATAACAAATGCTTAAAAAAAAAACAACCCAACCACCATTTTTCTCAAATTTTGGCAAACTTTAATGAGATAAATCCTGAAATGACAAGATGCTTCACAGTTCAGGATTTATTCTGCACAAAAAGTAACCAACTAGAATATTTTCTGCCCAGGAAACAGCACTTTCTGCACAGTATTTTCTGTGAAGGAAATAATATTTACATATAATTTAGCATTTACGTCGGAAGCTGCATCTTCTGCACAGAAAATACGGTTTCCTGCTTTTAAAAAACTGCATGTGAATTTTGCACAGAATAAGTCTCCAATTGCAAACTGTCTCTGAAAATGCAATTTTCAAATACTTTCTCACAGTGGAAAGGTAACTTCTAAAATTACTTGCTTGCTTCAAGAACAAAATTAGCAAAGAATTATATTCTTAGAATCATAGAATTGGAAGAGTCCACAAGGGCCATCGAATCCAACTCCTTGCCATGCAGGAACTCACAATCAAAGCACCCCCAACAGATGGCCATCCAACATCTGATTAAAGACCTCCAGAAACTTCACCACTCTCCAAGGAAGTGTGTTCCACACTTGAACAAAAAATTCCTCCTAATGCTGAGGTGCAATCTCTTTTCCTGTAGCTTGCATCCATTGTTCCATGTTCTACTCTCTGGAACAGCAGAAATCAAGCTTGCTCCATCTTCAATATGACACCTCTTCAAATACTTAAACAGGGCTATCATATCACCTCTTAACCATCTCTTCTCTGGGCTAAACATACCCAGCTCCCTAAATCTCTCCTCATAAGGCATGGTTTCCAGACACTTCACCATTTTGGTGGCCCTCCTCTGGACACGGTTCAACTTGTCAACATCTGTTTTGAATTGTGGTGCCCAGAACTGGACACAGTATTCCAGGTGAGGCCTCACCAAGGCAGAATAGAGTGGCACTATTTACTTCCCTTGCTCTAGGCACTATACTTCTATTGATGTAGCCTAAAATTGCATTGGCCTTTTTAGCTGCTTCATCACACTGTTGACTCATGTTCAACTTGTGGTCTATTAGGACTCCTAGATCCCTTTCACATGTAGTTGTATTAAGTCAGGTGTCACCCATCCTATATCTATGCATTTCATAGATATGCATTTCTAAGTGCAGTACCTTACATTTCTCACTGTTGAAATTCATTTTGTTAGTTTTGGCTCAGCTTTCTAATCTATTAAGGTCATTTTGAATTTTGATTCTGTCCTCTGAGGTACTCCTCCTAATTTGGTGTCATCTTCAAATCTGGTAAGCATGCCCCCTATTCTTTCATCCAAGTCACTGATAAAGATGTTGAACATCACTGGGCCCAGGACAGAATTCTATGGCACCCCATTGGTCACTTTTCTCCAGGATGAAGAGGAGCCATTGCTGAGTATCTTTGGGTTCGGTCAGTCATCCAAGTACAAATCCACCTAACACCTAACATTATGTAACCCACATTTTATTAGCTTGTTTGCAAGAATGTCACGGGGGACCTTTCAAAGGCCTTACTGAAATCAAGATATGCTATATCTACAGCATTCCCTTCATCTATAAAACTGGTGATTTTATCAAAAAAGAAGATCAGACTAGTCTGGCATGACTTGTTTCTCAGAAACCCATGTTGACTTTTTGTGATTATGGCGTTGCTGACTAAATATTCACAGACTCACTGTTTAATGATCTGCTCTAGAATCTTTCCCGGTAATGATGTTAGACTAGCTGGATGATAATTGTTGGGATCCTCTTTTTTCCTTTTTGAAGATGGGGACAATGTTTGCCCTCCTCCAGTCTGCTGGGACTTTTCCTGTTCTCCAGGAGTTCTCAAAGATTATTGGCAATGGCTCTGAAATTACATTTGCCAGTTCCTTTAATACCCTTGGATGTAGTCCATCTGGTCCTGGAGACTTAAATTCATTTCTCCTATTGTGTCCTCTCCACTGCTCCATTTTCCTCAGGGTGAGCAAGTTCAGATCTCTCTCACTAATGGTCTAAACCTTTGCTTTTCTTCAGTACTGGAGAGAACCCTTAAAAATTATGTTTCTGGTCAACAGGTGTAGTCATAGTTCTTGACCATGGCTAACATGAAAGCTCCATTAAGACACTGCAAATCACACTATTTCCCCAAGGGACTAACACCCTGTTCTCACGTATATTCTTTCTTCTCACCCACCCCCCACAAACTTATGCTACCTATTACCTCTTTACCAAAACTAAAATACCTTTTATATCCAAAACAGGAAATTATGGTTTGTGTTTGTCCTTCAGAGAAAGAGTGCAAATGGTTTACCGTGATGGTTTGGAGACCAAGGACAAGTTCTAGTTTGCAAGCACAAAGGTAACACCAAACTATAGTTTCCAGTGAAGACAACATAAGTGAATGGAACATATGAAGGGAGAAAGAGAAAGGGGAATTCTTCTACATAAGGTTTGTTCTCATGGTATCAAACAATGGATATATGAAGGCTTAATTTAGTTTGATGAACTGCATTTGCCCCTGATAGACAGATATAAGACAGAATCTAAGCAGGATCTCTTTATTACTTAGGAAAGCTGGAGAGGTGAGGAAATTAGTTCAATCAGGATTTCTTCTGCACATATATAATGTTTAACTATGATAAAACCATAATGTTCTGCCAACTTTAATCATGGATACAACATCAGGATGAAATAGTTACACTTAAAAGAAATAACAGTTTCTGAACGAGGACATTAGGAACATGGATATAAACCGAGACTAAAAAAACATACCTGTCGAAATTAGACCGAGTGCAAGTCCTCTACGTTTGTCAAAATACTGACATGTGATAGTCACTGAGGCAGTATACAGTAAGCCACAGCCAAGTCCTGAAAAATATTTTTAAAAGAATAATATAAAGAACCAGCATTTCATAGCAGCATATAACATGTTGACCATTATTAATATAATGTCAAGTTGTTTCATTAAATTAACAGGGACAAAAACAATCTTACAAATCATAAAGCCCCATCCTCATACCCTCCAAATGACTGATTAATTCTACCACCCCATTTTTTAAGCTGCCTTTAAAATGTCCCAGTTTCTTTCTCCTTCTCCCACTTTCCCCCTTTGCCCTCAGTTTACTTCTACTGCTGCAGATTGTTCAAAGTATTAAAGTAATTTGCACTCAGACTTGGAAGAGGAGACGTGGGGTAGACTCAGGCACAAGCAAACTATTCAAGCCTCTCTTGGCTTATCTATTCTTCCTCATTAATAACTTTTGCCATCTTGGCCACATTCTGATGATGCCTGGTGATATTTGTTCTAATTCTTATTTGTGAAATGTTGCAGATTATGCATCCTTCCTTCATTTGAAGAGGGTTCATGAAGCAAACCCCTTCAATTCTCTCTGGAATTCATGGCAACTGTACAATAAAAGAATTCATCAGTCAAACACCTATTTAAGCAATAAGTCATCCAAAAATTTGTATTCTCTCACCAACAATGATTCCATAGGAACAAAGGAGGAAGTAGATATTAGGTGCAAAGCTGCTCATCATCAAGCCCCCAGCAACCATAAAGCCACTGAAGATGGTTACAGTTCTTGCTCCAAAAGCAGATACACATGAACTGCATATGGGACCTAAATGGGAAAGGGGGAATGAAATATTTTTTAGAAAAAAATAAAATAAAGTTCCATTGAGATTCTTCCCCAGAAATTCTAACAGAAATGTTCTCAACAGGAAATGAAACCGCTATCTCAAACAGAGATTAGTTATATTAAAGGAGATGAAAGCACACAGATAGCTATCTTGTATTTGTGAGCAAGGATGGAGAAGTTGAACCAATGCCATTTCATGATTCTGAATAGAGCAGAAGCTGTTTGCTCTTTTTATTAACATTTGCTTCTGCATAGGATCCCTCCTGAAATGATGTTTCCCTTCCATTTACCTTGGTTGCTGTTAGTCTGGATCAGTATGTAGAGGGATCTTATAGCACCTTTGAGACTAATGAGATTACTGCACTACCCTCTTACAATGATGCTATTCCACTTTTATTGCTCTGGCTGCCTCCTGTGGCATTCTGGGGTTTGTAGTTCAGTGAGATCTAAGAGTTCTTTGGCTGAGTGAGAATTCTGAATGCCCCTCCCTGAATTACAAATCCCAGAATGCCACAGGAATTCGCTAGAACAGTTAAAGTGGAATAGCAGCACTATAAGATTGTAGTACAGTAATCACTTATATCTGAGAGAAAGAAAGAAGTTAGTTGCATAGGCTTTCATAACTTAAGTCTGCTTCTTCAGATGCATAATGAAGTGCATAAGAACAGACTTTTATAAGCAGGCTGTGTGTATAAATAGCAGTAGAAATGCAAAATTTGTGAGGAAGTTAATGATGTGACAAGATCAATGGGCAAAGGCAGAAGGAAAGAGCTCCCATTGAATGAAGGGCTGGAACAGACTAGCAAGTTAAGCCGCTTTTTGGGTGGTTGGAAGTGTGGCATTTACATGAAGCACACTCCCAAGGCACCCAGAAGCCACCTAGCCAATCACAAGGGGGCAGCTTCAGGACGCTCCGGGGGCATAGCATTTACATGCTGTGTGCTGCCGGAGAACCCAAAAACTGCTCCAGGTTTGCAATGGATGAGCGTCACCCTGGGAAAACCGGGGTAGCTTTTTACCACCCCAAATCAGAGTGGATCTCTTCTGCTCCTATTTGGGCTGGCTCCAGGGTGAATTGGGGCCATAGTGTGTAGTTGCCTGGGCTCCACAGCAACCAGCTCTGAGACAAGCCAAATCCCCCCTTTTTTGAGTAGTCTGTTCCACCCCTAAGTTGACTAATGTCTGGATAAAGCAGCATGATGCTGAGCAAATTATCTGAAGAAAGCAGAATGTATTGTTGACACAACTTGCAATAGACATCGCATCAGCTATAGGCAACAGTGCAAAATAACTGCAGTAAAATTGCATATTTTCAGTTTCAGTTTTACATAAAGTGGCAGCTAATTGATACTGTATATAGTTTTCTTATTCTGCAAGGAACCTGATCCATTTAACTACTTTAGAACATAAATGTGAATTGTAGTAGGCATTTTAAAAGTATTTAAAGTAAATAAAGATAGTGTTTTCAATTATATCTAAAGACTTACTTGCAAGTAGTCCAACTCCACTTGCAAGAGATCCAACCCATGCAGTCTTTCCTTTTCCTTCTCCAAATGTATCCAGCCACTCTAGATACAGAACTCCAACAGCCAAAGGAGATCCATAGCACAAGAACTGGGTGAAGAAGGATACAAGTACAATCACCCAGCCCCATCCACCATCTGGTGGCTTCTGGAACACCATCTTCCAGGACCAAGTCAGAGGTCACCTCTACATAAAATAACATACATAAAGGGAAAACAGTTAAACAGAAGAAATGCAATGCCTTTTTTATTTAAAAATTTCACTGTAAACAAAAATAAAATTTAAAGAAATAGATGATACTACTGAATGGAGGTAAAATAACTTTACTAAAGTTTGTTAAAGCAAACTGATGGCATGCCTGGGTCCCTGAAAGTAGGCATCAGTCTCCAATGTAGCCACCTTGTGGTAACTGGTATGCAAGCAACCAATGTTCATCTCTCAGATGCTGTTCAAAGCAAAATTCCATGAAATATGAAATACTGTTTGCCCGCTGTATCCACAGATTCTTTATCCACAGATTCAAGAATGCACAGCTTAATAATATATATATATATATATATTCCAAAAAGCAAACCTTGTTTCTATCATTTTATATACGGAACACCATTTTATTATCCATTGTTACTTGACAGCAGATTCCAAGGGCCAGGGGAAATCCTCTGGTATCAATGCAGGTGTTTGAGCTTATGTGTATGTGTGAGAGGGGCAACAGATTATATTTAAAAAAAAAATTGGGAAAAAGTTTAAGCCTCCCCACTTTCATGCAGCTTTACTGATCTAGATCAATGCTGTACATGCTTACTGGATAATTTTTTAAAAGGAAAATTGTTGTAAATTGCATAATATGCAGATCATATAATATGCAGTTTGATTCACAGTGACAGCAGACAATCAATATCCCAATCTCCCCAATGCCACTATAAATGTCTTCATCCATACATTCCTCACAAGCATAGAAATCTTTGTTTTTATGAAACTTATTGTATCAGCACTGATAGATTCACATGCTTTATTTATGAACTAATTTATTAATTACAATAAAATAAGAAATAAAATAACATGAAATGAAAATTTTAAAATCATGCTTTATTATAATAATGGAATCAAGGATAAATGTACAGTTAAGGTAATACATCAGCAGAATATATGTCACTGTATCAATCAGATAAAAGCAGTATGAAATCAGAATAGAATCTACCTGTCTGTTTACTGAAATCTAACCAGCTGTGTATCATTCCATCCACAGTGTCATTCAAATATATATATATATATTAGAAGTCTAGATTGAGGATGAGGGTGGGATTTACTGTCAGGAATTCTAGTAAAGCTAACACTATTGTGAGAGTCTAAAATGTTTTCAATTTGTCTCACAGGGAGCCAGAAGGCTGAGAAGACATTAGTGAGGGATTTAGCTTTAGAATGAATGAAAATGAAGTGACATACCAGGTAGAGGGGAAGAGGGAAGGAGGGAACCTCTAAAGTGAGGAAGACAGAGGAAGATTTAGAGAAGACTTTGATGAAGTAAAGGAAAGGAATGGATGGCTCTTAAGGTCATGGTAGTGCCCACCACATCTGACAGTCCAGATAAGAAATCTGTACTTAGGAGAAGAGATTGTTGTTAGAACAGAATATGGATAAATAGAATAGTTCCCAATTGGTAAAGGGATCAGGCAAGGATGCATCCTTTCGCCCTATCAGTTCAACTTGTGTGCAGAAAATATAATAAAAAGAGCAGGTTAAGACTCAGAGGGAGGAGGAATGAAGATAAGATTCAGATAATGAAGACAGCAACAATCTAAAATATGTGGTCAACACCATACTACTAGTAGAAAACATCACGGATTTGGAACAACTACTAAGGAAGGTAAAAGAATAAAATGCAAGGGCAGGTTTACTGATGAACATAAAGAAAACAAAATAACGACCATAGAGGAACAGGATAAATTCAACCTAGACAATGACGAAATTGAAATAGTTAATGAGTCCCCATACCTTGGATCAAACATTGACCAGAATGGTGACTGTAGTCAAGAAAGCAGAAGACGGAATGGGAAGAACAGCTATGAAAGAACTAGCTAAGATCCTAACATGTAAAGATATACAACTGAACACTAAAGTTAGAACCATTCAAGCCACTGTATTCTCCATCACCATGCGACAGCTGGCTAGTGAGATGTGGTGCTGGAGAAGAGTGCTGAGGATATTATGGACAGCCAAAAAGACCAACAAATGATACCCTGAGCAGATCAAGCCTGAAATCTCCCTAGAAGCCAAGATGAACAAACTGAGGCTGTCATACTTCAGCCACATCATAAGAAGGCATGACTCATTAGAAAAGACAATAATGCTAGGAAATGTAGAGGTACAGTAGTAGAAAGAGAGAAGACTGCACACCAGATGGATAGACTAAATCAGGGAGTTCACAGGCCTGAAATTACAGAACCTAAGCAGAACAGTGGAAGATAGAGGGTCTTGGAGATGTCTTACAGGGTTGCCACGAATTGGAGCAAACTTGAAGGCAATTAACAACTACAAACAATAATGGAATTGAGAGAAAAAGAAAGAGAGAGAGAGAGAGAGAGAAAGCTTTGGGTGTACTGTAGTTACAATCATGAAGTATTTTCATTGTCTCAAGTTGATAGGAGCATAGCAAAGTAAGTCTCTAACCAAAAACATACACATACACACATTTATGCAGAAAGCACACTTACCTCAACCAGCCCTGGATGCCCACCACAAGGGAAAGTGTGTGTAAACCAGAAACATAAGATCAGTGTACTGTCATGTGCAGTTGCTTCCAAAAAAGCAGCCTAATTGAAGTTGCATCCTGTCTGAAGCACTCTTTTAAATCCCTCCCCAACAATGTTTATGTAAATAGTTTAGTAGGGTATCAGTTTTGGCCACAATGTTCTTGGTCCTTATTGTGAGTCACAAACTGCTGTTCAGCTTGTTCTCTGAACAGCAGTCAATATTGCCTGAGACAGCTGTTTTGGACTTGGAGTTCTTGGAAATATGTTTCTAGATTGGAGTTCATATCGGGAGTTTTGTTCTTTATTTTCAGCCTTACAACGGCCATCTTACAGTGAATAACATCTCCCCCCTTCCTGCCACATTCTCTCCGTTTGCCCTTGGCCCTTGTATTATGTACATCCATTCATACCCTCACTTATTCTGATAGACCGAAACCAGCATTTCAAAGATATTACTGTATAAGCTCAGCTGATTCAAACTGCTCCCATGTTATTAGAACACTTTTTGTACTGACTTCTTCAGCTTTAATATTTGTCAAAGGCATAGATGGCATTTAACTGGTTTACAATAAGTCTATGTGGCTTATCTCAAGGTGTTACACTGGTTACATTGATTGTGTGTGTGTTAGTTACAAACACACACACAAAAAAATAAGAAATGGAGATCAAAATTGTGCAAATACAATAAATACATGATAATACCATGACAAAGACCTGTGCACTTCATAATCTTCTCTTTGTTACCCAATCTTCTTTTCAGTTATCTTTAATATAGTCCCCAGATATATATTTTTTAAATAATACAATACAGAAAGACAACAATTAAAATAACATAGCACAAGATGGAGTGTCAGACATTAACAGTCTGATGACTGATCAAGATAGCCCAAAATATATACCTTATCAGGGATGATCCACTACTTGTTCAGTTTCTAGTCTCATATCCCTGCTAGGTTGTCCTGGTTTTCTGGCTAATGCTACATCCAAGGCAAACATGAACAGAATACCTACCAGTGTAACTGGATTTCTCCTTATTCTTCTGCCCCTGCTCACACTCCAAATCTGCTCTCCATAAGTTCCCAAGCCAAGGGTCCCTTTAATATCATTTGCTCACAGAAAGGTAGCTATACATTTAATAGACAACTAAACAAATTTGAAGGTGAAGTGAGGTGGGCTGCAGAGGGAGAGAGAACCCACTTTGTGGCAATTTCCATTCTGCTGGTAGACATACAGCATTGGATACAATCCTCAGAATTATATTATACATCTTGTACTAAATGAAAATAAGTGGGAGGACCTCTTCCATATAAACCAGGGGTGGAAACCAGGCAGCCCCTCAAGATGTCGCTGGACTGTAAGCTTCAGCAGCCCTAGCAAGCACAGTCAATGGTGGGGAATGATGCAAGCTGCAGTTCAACAACATGGAAAGGCAGCTGTTTCCCACCATTGATATAACAAGTATAAGTGCATTGCATTGATTAAAATAGATGAATGATAGATGATAGATAGATAGATAGATAGATAGATATTACTTACAGAACTGAGTCATTCAGGCTTCTAGAACATGTTGTTTTGGTACATCTGCCACCTCAGCCTATGGAGAAATATCAGATGCCTTATTAGAAAAGAACATGAAAATCCTCTGAGGTCCTAGGCTGATTTTATCCACTTGACAAGCTTCTGAAGTTTCTATGCATCTTCTCCTAAACAAAACAAAGCAACAAGAACTGACTGAACTTTCACCATAGCTCAAACTCTTGACAGCAGCCTTGGACTCAAGCAAAAGGACAGCAGAAGAAAAACTCTGAGATTCCAATATATAGTAATGATTTACAAAGCTCTTTAAAAATTCACTGGGTAGTGACAATAAATTAATTAGCAATAATTTTTCCATAAACTATATCATCTTTGCACTTCTTGATTTCTAAATCCCTCCCCACACCAGTGAGACCTTTAAGCTTTGAGTTTTAAAACTCAGTACTTCTTTTGTAAGGGCCAGCATGGTAGTAGTCTGTTGGACTAGTATTGGACTAGGATCAGGGTTTGAATCTCTGTTCAGCCACGCAGAGTTACTGGGTGACCTTCTACCAGCCACATTCTCTCACCTTAAGAGGAAGGGAATGGCAAACCTTCTTTGACTCTATCTTGCCAAGAAAACTATATGTTAGTGGATGGAGTTGATTTGAAGTCATATAACACTTATACAAAGAGCAGGTTTACACTCAGAAGAAATAGCAGTGAAAATAGGAAGAAGAAACATTTGCTTTTTTGTCTTTTTGGCTGTCCAAATAGGAACAGCAAAAATATACAATATGTGGATGACACCATACCACTAGTGGAAAGCATCATAGGTTTGGAACAATTACTAAGAAAGGTAAAAGAAAAAAGGTGCAAAGGCAGGTTTACTGCTGAACATAAAGAAAACAAAAATAATGACCGCAGAGGATATACATAAACTCAAGCTAGATAATAAAGAAATCAAAATAGTTAAAGATTTCCTGTACCTTGGATCAAACATTGATCAGAATGGAGACTGCACTCAAGAAATTAGAAGAAGACCAGGAATTGAAAGAGCAGCCATGAAAGAACTAGAGAAGATCCTAAAGAGTAAAGATATACAACGGGGCACTATAGTTAGCATCATCTAGACATTATATTCCCAATCACCATGTACGGATGTGAGAGCTGGACAGTGAAGAAAGCCAATAAGAAGAAAATCGACTCATTTCAGATGTGATGCTGGAAAAGCATGATAATGATACCATGGACATCCAAAAAGACAAACAAATGGTTCTTTGAACAGATCAAGCCCGGACTCTTCCTGGAAGCCAAGATGAGCAAATTGAAGCTGTCATACTTTGACCACATCAGGAGAAGGCACGACTGATCAGAAAAGACCATAATGCTAGGACAGGTAGGTGGTAGTAAAAAGAGAGGAAGACTGAATGCCAGATGGCTAGTCTCAATCAGAGGTCACAGGCCTGAATCTGCAGGACGTAAGCAGAGCAATGGAGGATAGGGGGTCTTGGAGATGTCTCATCCACAGGGTCACTATGAGATAGAGTCAACTTGAAGGCAGTTAACAACAAAGTATATATCTTCCACATCTCTTTTTAAAATTATTTCCTCAGCTATAGCTACATCTTTTCTCTATGCTCTTTTCCTTTAAAGTCTCTCTCTCACTTAGCCTTTTTATTTGTTAATTAGGATGCTATTAAGAAATGTTCCATTCCTCTGCAAGTAGCCCCATTGCTGCTAAAAGTTAGCTGTGACAACATACCCAATTCAATGTAAACTAGGAGTTTCCACTGATTACTATCATGATAATAAATCAGCTAAGACCCACTGAAAGTGCTGTGATGCAAGTTATTGCATTATTTTTCTGAATAAGGCCCTTGTTTACTGAAGGCTAGATATTCAAAATTAAAATTTACTCTAGCATTTAATGACATCTTAACACTTTTCCTTATAGATGTCAAGACATGAGAAGGACACTAAACCCCACCATGTTCCCATTATAGAGAAAAAAGGTGTTCTCAAGGAAAAATGGTAGTACTGTGTGGATTTTAAAAAGAAAGGCACTGTACTGCAAGACAACAAGTAGCATTAAATCATGTTGCCAGCTGACAACTTAGTTAAGCCAAAATTTGTAAGCTGTAATCTTACATGTCACAGTCCATGGCAGCTCTTTTCAGAGTCTCATCTTTGTCTTAGTAATAAGTCCATGAGTCTGCCATCTGGGTACTTTTTTGATGAATATAAGTAGCATTTTATAACTGTTCTTTATTACTTCCTGCATCCCATACATTCCCAAACTAGCAAACTTTCTTCAAAGTGGTACACACATCACAACTACATATTATAATCCCTGTTCCCAAACCAGTTCAGAGCAGTTATTTATACCACAGAATACATAGTCTCAAAGACCATGAGCAAGTCATTTCCCCTAAAGATAATCTGAATTTAAGATTTAAAAAGTTTTCATCAATTGTAGTTAAGTAAGTCAACATCTGAACTCTTCCTTGGAAAGCAAAAAAGTCTTGATATTCCACACTTCTGTCATGGTTGGTTGAAAAGAGACAGAACAGAAACAGAAGAGCCCTTTCACATTACAGCCCTGTTATTCCACTTTAATTCCCATGGCTTCATGCTACAGTATAAGGAAGGATGGAATTTGTACTTTGGTGAAGAAAGCTGAGAGGAAAAAGATCACCTCCATTGAAATGTGGTGCTGGAAAAGATTTCTACAGATACTGTGGACTGTGAAAAAGACCAAAGCATGGTGATGGAAAGATCCAGGGAGATGGTGAAGTGAAAGGAGCAGCAGGAGGCCTTCAGTCAAAGTATTGGTGCATAAGAAAGACAACCTGCAGCCTTCAAGACCATGAAAGGGGGTGATAGCCCGAAAACGTTTGGAGACCACTGTGTTAGACTATGGCTGCATCCAACCTGCAGAAATATTCCAATGTGGAGTTGAAGGGTTTCATGGCTGGCATCCATAGTTTTTTGTGAGGTTTTTTTTTCCAGCTATGTGGCTGTGTTCTAGAAGAGTATATTCATCAGAAAGGAACTCTTCTAGAACTTGGCCACATAGCCCGAAAGCCACACAAAAACCTATAGAAATATTCCAGTTTCATAGAATCAGAGTTGGAAGAGACCTCAAAGGCTATCCAATTCAACCTCCTGCCAGGCAAGAAAACACAATCAAAGCACACCAATAGATAGCCATCCATCACACTCCAGCTTTTCAATATCCTTTTTGAACAGTGGTGCCCAGAACTGGACGCAGTATTCCAGGTGAAGCCTGACCAAAGCAAAATAGAGTAGTACTATTATATCCCTTGACATCACTTTCATCTGCCATGGCTCAATGGTATGAGATACTGGGAACTGTAGTTTTGTGAGACATTTAGCCTTCTCTGTCAGAGAGCTTTGGTGCCACAATAAACTACACTTCCCAGAATTCCATAGCACTGAGCCATGGCACCTGAAATGGTGTCAAACTAGATTATTTCTGCATTGTGGATACAGCGTATGACTTTCATCATTCCCAGCCACCATGGCCAATAGAAGTTGATCCAGATCCACATCCAGAGAACATTTAGTTAGGGAAAGCTGTTCTGTGTGCTACTGCTCTTTGATATCATAACGATGCTTTGACCTTCAACAATTTCCACTGGTCCACTGACGATGAGGGAAGAATTTTGTATTCTAATAGAAAGGTTGCTGTAATATTAAGAGACACACAAAAACAGACAAAGGGAAATAAGAAGTTAGGACATCATCATTCCAGTACAGGACATCATCATTTCAGTGAGAAGAAGAAAAATACACCAAAATACAATGTTTCTACAGAATGCAGCTTCAAAATAAACTCTACATCCACAATGAACTGGTTTTCTGGCACACTATACACATTATAACACTAGCTACCACCCCCCAACATTAAGAGGGATCTCTTACCCCATCTTTTCTGGTTCCCACACTACATTCCAATACTGCCACCACCATTCATATAGTTATTTACTCATCTTGGCTTTAAGCAACTTCCTTCATCCTGCCTTTGTGCCCAACACCATTACCATCATTAAAACTGAACCTGTCACCTCATTTCCATACCCACAAGTTTTGCATTTCTACTGCCATTCTCACAAACAGCCCACTTATGTAGGTCTGTCCCTGGACACTCCACACTATGCACCTGAGGAAGTACGTAGACTGTAGTCTACAAAATCACATGCCACCAGCTTTTTTCTTTCGGTTATTCACAGAGGAGTTGCAAGATTCCTTCATATACTGATTTTCCAGACTAATACAGCCATGTCTTTGAATTCTACCACACTGAACTACCACAAAACAATAGACCAATATATATGTACATTTTGCTTCTCAAGTAACCTAGAGACAAGCAGAGGACTAGCATATGGTGAAGCTTTTGTGGTATAATTTTCACAATTCAGTTTGAAACTGCTTAAAGTTTCCAGAATAGCACCACAGATGTAGAGGACATAATAAAGCCATATAGTGGAGATAGCAGTTCTATGGATGCTACCATATTTTGAAATACAGGAGCACCTACTCAACCTTCTGGCACTACTACATTCTGGTATAAGAGACAGGATCCTAGCTGATCTTAGAAGTACGATTACTGTTCACTAAGCAGTTTGTTTGAAAGAAACTTGGATTATGCATTCAAACACAACAAAGAAAATAGTATTTTTAAAATTTGCTTGAACCTACAGGAGAAACTACACTTATTTAGGAGAAATGACTTTTAACAGACAGATACAATAGTGGATTTTTTTTTCTGACTGAAGATTTTAAGTTGCTTCTTAATCATGATTGTATTTGAGTACTACAATTTTTGGGGTTTTTAAATATTATAACTTTTCATGCATTCCATCTTTATCATTCTAGTTAATCTTAAACCCTTTCAAATCCTATTTTTTGGGGAAAGATATGATTTAAATCATATAAACCATTTAATTAATAAATGCTGACATCTCAACATCCCACAGGTGTGTGTGTTCCTTTTGGAATATGTGCGCTTGCTTGTGCAAAGATAAGCACATGTATCTGGCACAAAACTGTAAAGAACTGATCTTACAATTCTGTTGTTGTATATGTATAACAGGTTGCATGCGAATGAACACACAACAGATTTGAATAAGGTCTCCCAATTCAATTTAAATGTCACAAGACAAGGATATCCAACTTTTATTCATATAGTTCATTTGCCATACAAGAGAATGTGTTCGCATACCGCCCCCCCCCCATAAGTATAGTTCTTTTTCTTCATTAATTAGATGATGACAGAGGATATGCTATATGTAGGGAGTGAACTGATAAGATAAAGAGTGAACAACAGCCTCCTACCTTATTCTCTCTAACATTATTGTTGTGTACCTTCGATTTGCTTCTGACTTATGGCAACACTAAAGCAAGCCTATCACAGGGTTTTCTTGGGAAGATTTGAATCTCTGAATCTGATAGTGTGTGACTTGACCAAGATCACACAGTCGGTTTCCATGGCCAAGTGGGAATTTGAACTCTCATCTCCAGAGCCATAGTCCAAGGCTCCAACCACTACACAACACTGGATCTTAATATATGTGTGTGTGTGTGTGTTCGGTGCCTTCAAATTATTTCCAACTTATGGCAACCCTAAGGCAAACCTATCATGGAGTCTTCTTGAGAAGATTTGTTCAGAGGAGGTTTGCCATTGCTTTTCCCTGAGGCTGAGAGAGTGTGACTTGCCCGAGGTCACCCAGTAAGTTTCTTGGTTGAGCTAGGAATCTAACTCTGATCTCCAAAGTCATAGTCCAACACTCAAATCACTATGCCATGCTGGCTCTGGCTCTCAATGTGAAGCCCCTCCTGAAGAAACCTTCCCCCGATACCCTGGACATTAACAACTACAGACCAGTTTCCTTGCTGCCATTTCTCAGCAAGGTGATCAAGAGAGCTGTCACCTCCCAACTCCAAGCCGTCTTGGATGAAACCGATTATCTCAATCCATTTCAAACCGGCTTCAGCGCAGGATATGGAGTTGAGACCGCCATGGTTGCTCTGACGGATGACCTCCGCTTGAACATCGACAGGGGTAGTGTGACCCTGGTGGTGCTCTTGGATCTATCAGTGGCTTTTGACACAATAGACCACTCCATCCTTTTGGATCGGCTGAGAGAGTTGGGTATTGGAGGTACTGCACTGCGGTGGTTCCATTCCTTTCTCTCTGGCAGATCCCAAAGGGTGAGGCTTGGGGACAGTTGCTCTTCCAAGATCGAGCTTAAATGGGGCGTCCCTCAGGGCGCCATCCTGTTCCCGATGCTATTTAATATCTACATGAAGTCGCTGGGTGAGATCATCTGGAGGCATGGAGCCCAGTGTCATCAGTACGCTGATGACACTCAAATATACTTCTCCATGACCAGATCATCTGCTCAGTCTTCAGATGGCGTCTCTCCTCGCAATGACTGTCTTGCGGTGGTAATAGATTGGATGAGGAAAAACAGATTGAAGCTGAATCCAAACAAAACGGAGGTACTGACAGTCTCAGGCCCGAAACCAGGTCTGGGAATACAACTCCCAGTCCTAGACAGAGTCACACTCTCCTCGAAGGACTCTGTTCACAGTCTGGGGGGTACTCCTTGACTTGTCGCTCCACATGACTAGTCAGGTGAATGCAACGGTCAGGAGTGCCTGTTACCAGCTTCGGCTGATACACCAGCTGCACCCTTTCCTGGACATGAGGAACCAGGAAACTGTGGTACATGCTCTGGTAACCTCACGCTTGGATTACTGCAATGTGCTCTACATGGGGCTACCCTTGTGCTTAACCCGGAAACTTCAACTGGCCCAAAACATGGCAGCCAGGCTTGTTTTTGGAGCTTCCAAAAGAGAGCACATAACACCTGTGCTTAAATCTCTCCACTGGCTTCCAATCAGTTTCCGGGCACAGTACAAGGTGTTGGTTTTAACCTTTAAGGTCCTACATGGCTCGGGTCCATCCTATCTTAGGGACCGCCTCTCCCCATATAAGTCCCCTCGCACACTTCGGTCCTCTGGGAGGAACCTGCTAGAGCCCATGTAGACCAGCTGTCGCAGACCTCCCAGAGGGCCTTTTCAGCTATTGCTCCCAGGGTGTGGAATGACCTGCCGGATGAGATGCGTCTTATTACGAGTCTGGATGTCTTTTAAAAAGCCACAAAGACGCACCTCTTCTGGCAGGCCTTTCCGTATAGTGGTTAATCCTCCCGGTCTCCAATGATACTTACCTAGCTTTCCTGGCTATATATCAGATGTCATCCTCAAACTGCCCAAGAATGATGATTATAATATATTGTATTGTCATATTGATATTTTTTTAACTCTGTGCTAGTTTAATTTCCTTTTAAGGGGTGGGAGGTTGGGATTGGGTTGTTACTTTTAATTGTATTTGTATTTTACTTGTTGTATCCCGCCTCGATTGCTCGTTCAGAGGGGCAGGTTATAAATAATAATAATAATAATAATATTTTATTATTATTATTATTATTATTATTATATCACAAAAACCCAAGAAGTTAAGCTCATGACTTTCACACGTTTTCACTCTTCCAGATTTCTACAGCAGTCACCACTTCAAAATAGGAGCTTAACAAAAGAGCAGAAGCCAAAGAAAGGTGAAGGAGTACACTACCAAAGTGTGTTCCAGTGGATAGACTGATGAAGTACACATGAGAAATATGCAGTTGTTAGACTGTGGTTCATAACCTCACAAGCACAGCCTACGGTTTTCCTGTTGTCCTTATGCTGAGGCAGCAGAACTGAACTTCTCAGTACCTTAAACCACCTCAGCAAAGACCGCATCAAGATAAGGCTTCTATCCAGCAGGTGCCTTGCTAGCAACCCCTCCCTGTCTTCCCTTATCTCATTAGTAAAGTGTCTTCTTACCAGGAAACCAGGCATCAAGAAGAGAAGGCAGAAGAGGTCCACAATGTCTCTGGACTGGCAGCACCAGGAGTACTCCTAAAAAGCAAACAAACAAACCAGGTTTTATGAATAGGGAGGCTTAGTGGAAAGCCAGATGAGTGAGAGCCAGGGTGGCATTGTGGTTTGAGTGTTGGACTATGACTCTGGAGACCAGAGTTCGAATCCCAGCACAGTCCTGAAAACCCACTGGGCAAGTCAGGAGGCAAGTCAAACCTGGGCAAGTCACACTCTCTCAGCCTCAGAGGATGGCCAGGGCAAACCCTTTCTGAAAAAAACTTCCCAAAAAAGCCCAATGAGAATGTTTGAATCTCAGCTCAGCCATGGAAACCCACTGGGCAAGAACCAGGCAAGCCAAACGTTAGGCAAGTCACACTCTCTCAGCCTCAGAGGATGGCCAGGGCAAACCCCTCTGAAGAAACTTGCCAAGAAAACCCCTGAGAGGGTTTGAATCCCTGCTTGGCCATGGAAAGTCACTAGGCAAGTCAAACCCTGGAAGTCACACTCTCTCAGCCTTGGAAGATAGCCAGGGCAAACCCATCTCTGAAGAAACTTCCCAAGAAAAACCCCATGAGAAGGTTCGAATCCCAGTTTCTCCATGGAAACCCACTGGGCAAGTCGCCAGGGAAATCAAACCTTGGGCAAGTCACACTGTCTCAGCCTCAGAGGATGGCCAGGGCAAACCCTTTCTGAAGAAACTTCCCAAGGAAACCCCATGGGAGGGTTGGAATCCCAGGAAAATCACTAGACAAGCCAAACCCTGGCCCCCAGGTCACACTCTCTCAGCCTCAGAGGAGGGCCAAGGCAAAACCCTGGCTATGAAAAACCTCACCATTTGAGAGTGGGGTGGCCATAAACCAGAAAGGACTTGAAGACCCACAACAACAACAACACCAACAGTGTTCATTCTCCTGGGCTCCCTTGTGAGCCAAAGCAGAGAGGAAAAGAGGCTGCCTTTAGTAAAAGAAGTGCATCCAAATAACCCTGCCTTATCCGACCCTGGCCTGGGGTTGTTGTTGTTTGTTGTTGTTGTTGTGGCTGCTTCTTGCGAAAGGGGTGGCTACTAGCTGTCTGAGAGAGAGAGAGAAAGCTATGTCTGGGAAAGCCTCACATACAAGAGACACCTACATTTGCTTTTGCAGCAGACCATTTCCCCCCCTTTTGCAGAGAAGAAGAAGGACAACCCTCCACACTGTTGTTTGGGGGAAACAACAAGAGCCCCTTAGCTGAAAGTTGAGGTCTTCCCCCCCAAAATAATCTAGGTCTCCCCTTAAAAAATACCCCCCTAAACCTTTTTCTCCCTTGTTTTTACCTGGGCGATGAAAGCAAGGCAACAATGGCTTTCCTCCCCCTTTTTCCTCTTTAGGAAAAAGGGAGCTTTGAGGATGGAGAAGAAGAAGGCTGGTCAGTGGGTCAGGCAGCTCCAAGCTCTCCTCCTCCTCCTTGGATCTGACACCGAGAGAGGTAGTAAAGGAGGAGGAGGAGGCTAGCAGCAAGCCCGAGGCCGGTGCAAACCGGTTGTAACGAGAGAGTGAGTGTGGTGTGTGGAAAAAAGAAAGGAGGAAGGAGGCTGAGGCTGTGCTGCATCATTGGCTGCAATGAGGGCTGTAGTAGTAGGAGACCCTCTCTGCTCCTCAGAGAAAGAAAGAGCAATGATGACTGAAGGGAATGGCTGCTGGGGTGGTGCTGCAGTGGGTTTGAGGGTTGTTGGGCTCCTCCTTGGATGCCTTTCCCGACTTGAGGTGGCCCTAAAAGGCCAGGCACCTCACCTAAAAGGCTCAGGGTGGGGGGTTTCACCTTGCCTTCCCCCCTGAGGCTGAGAGAGTGTCCCCTGCCCAAGGTCTTTCTGGTTGTTGGGTGCCTGCCTGCAAGCCCTTCCTGACTTGTGGTGACCCTAAAGTGAACCCTCTCCTGGGTTTTTTCTTGGCCAGCTTGGTTCAGAAGGGGGGTTTCACATTGCCTTCCCCCTGAGGCTGAGAGAGTGTCCCCTGCCCAAGGCCTTTGTTGTTTTGGGATGCCTTCAGGGCAGCCCTAACTAAGGTGAACCTCTCTCATGGATTTATTTTTGGCCACCTTGGCTCAGAGAGGGTTTCACCTTGCCTTCCCCCTGAGGCTGAGAGAGTGTGACTGGCCCAACAAGGCCTTTGTTGTTTTGGGGTGCCTTTGAGGTATTTTCAACTTATGACAGCCTTAAGGTGACCCTGTCCTGGGGTTTTCTTGGCCAGGTTTGGTCAGAGGGGGTTTCACCTTGCCTTCCCCCTGAGGCTGAGAGAGTGTGACTGGCCCAAGGCCTGTGTTCTTGTTGGGTGCCTTCAAGTTATTTCTGACTTACGGCAGCCCAAAGGTGAACCTCTCATGGGGTTTTCTTGGCTTTGTTCGGGGGGGGGGGGGTTTCACATTGCTTTCCCCTGAGGCTGAGAGAGTGTGACTGGCCCAAGGCCTTTGTTGTTTTGGGGTGCCTCTTCAAGGCATTTCAGACTTAGGGCAGCTCTAATGTGAACCTCTCTTGGGGCTTTCTTGGCCAGCTTGGTACAGAGGGGATTTGATATTGCCTTCCCTTGAGACAGAGAGAGTGACTTGCTCAAGGTCCTCTTCTTGTTGTTGTTGGGTGTCTGCCAGTCCTTTCTGATTTATGGTGACCCTAAGGTCATGGGGTTTTTCCCAGAGGGGGTTTGAGATTGCCATCTTCTGTGGCTGAGAGAGTGTGTCTTGCCCGAGGCCACCCAGTAATGGGTTTACATGTTACTCCAACACTCCAACCACTCCCCCATGCTGGCTCACTCTAGATACCAGGCTTTGGATCCCTGCTCAGCCATTGGGTGACTTGGGGTGCATCACACTCTCTCAGCCTCAGAGGATGGCAAGGGCAAACCACATCTGAAGAAAGTTGCCAAGAAAACCCTATGACAGGGCTGCCAGAAGTCAGAAATAACTTGAAGAACAACAATAGCCGCCTCAGTGCCAATCCCCATGGCACTGGGAAGTTTCTTTCCATTTTAGCCCCCTGCTGCCTAAACTGCCAGGCCAAGGTTGGCAGGGGAGGCTGTCCTGAATCTCTCAGCCAGGCACAGCTTGAGCTTGGCTGGGGTCAGCAAGAAGGCAAAGGCTTTCTAATCCAGAAGGCCAGGCTGGTTGGCTCATTCCCACTTACAGATAAATCGGTGTGCGATCCGAATCGATGGATTGTTTCAATATCGGATTGTGGTTTACGCTACACTTGCCCCGATTGCATTTTCTGTCATTTTCTGGCATCAAAATAACCCACTTGTGGCTCCCATTCATGAATGAATTGATTCAAAATGATTCAGTTCCAGCTGGCCAAAGGGGAAATTTGAATCGATTCTGATCCGCTTGTGGGTCACACTTGCACAGAATCGATTTATTTTGAAAAAGAAGCGGAAAAAATCAGCGTCAAAAAGATGCGGGTTAAATGGATCTGGAGCATGCCTCCCCCTTCTAGGAATTGCTTCAGTGATTTGGATTAAATGGGAACCAGAGTCGTTTGAACAGGTTCAAACCGATTCACGATCCAGTTTAAAAGGCAGTGGGAATGAGGCCTAAGGCTGCATCCGCACTGCAAAAATAAACCTGGTTTGACACCACTTTAACTGCCCTGGTTCAATAATAATAATAATAATAATAATAATAAAAGTTTATTTGTATACCGCCCTTCCTGCGAGTCTGGAAACTGGAGTTCATTGTGACTCCAGAGCAGAGCTTTGCTCCACTCTGGGGCCACAACAAACTCCAATTTCCAGACTTCCATAGCATTGAGCCAAGGCAGTTAAAGAGGTGTCAAACTGGGTTATTTCTGCCATGTGGATGTGGGGGGCTAAAGGCTGCTGAGGACAAGGGTGCTTCGAGGCTCTCTCTCTCTGCACCTGGCCCTTTCATGTCCCTTCCAAGCTGGAGCCTTGGTCCCTGAAAAAGGTCACCAAGGCTGAGGCAGCTTGCCATAAATTCATAGGCCAAGGGAAGCAAGGAAGTCTAATGGGGCTGCGAAGTGCCAACTCTTGTGAAGTGGAAGTTTTTTCCACCTCCCTGATGAGAAGCAGGCAAGCAAGCAGGGCACTCTCTGTCCTCGTTCAGGAGGCGAGGGAAATGTCCTCGCTGCCTGTTTATCTGTTGCCTCATATAGTCTTCCAGGGCTGAGCTCTCGCCTTGAAAACAGATGCCAGGCCCCAGCCTTGGAGCCCACGGAGGAATGCTTTAATCGTGCAATACTAATGCATGCAGACTTGGCAGGTAGCCAGCTGCGCCGAGGGGCTTGGGTCCGAATAAACAAGCACAGAATCACATTGTCCGTGGCTTAGGGGGCGTCCTCGTCTTTAGCCCTGAACCCTTCACAGCTCCTACTTTCTGGAGTTCAAAATCCCAGGCTCTTTTTCCTTCTTTCATTCATTCTCTTGAGGTACCCCTTTTTCCTAAAGTGCTCCTTTTTCCAGCTGACCCATTGCCCTAATATGCCATTTTGTTTCCTAAATCTTCCTCGTTTAATTAGCATTGACTGCTGCCAACATCTTGCCCTTTTCATCCCATTCATCTCTTTATAGATGCAGTGCTAGACAGACTTTGTTGTTGTTAACTGTTCTCAGGGCAGCCCGGACTCATGGCAACTCTGTGGATGAGACATCTCCATCCTCTTCTGCTCTGCTTAGGTCCTGCAAATTTGGGCCCATGACCTCTCTGATTTAAGCCTGTCCATCTAGCATGTGGTCTTCCTCTCTTCTTACTACTTTCTACCTTTCCTAGCCTTTTTGTCTTTTCTAGTGAATCGTGCCTTCTAATAATATGGCCAAAGTATGATAGCCTCAGTTTCGTCATCTTTGCTTCCAGGGTGAGAGTACAGGCTTACGCAGAAATAAGCCCTAGTAAACACAATGAGATGTGCTTCTGAGTAAATATGCATAGACAGGCTGAGATGTTCTGTTGTCAATGCTTTCAATGTATAGTACATCTCCATACCCATATACACCATCTGCATGCCTAAGCACCTTAGGTTTCACTTTGGGTTTCTTACCCAGACCCTTCACATTTGTTGTACTTCATATTTTACAACTATTAGGTACTCTCAAGTCATCTCCCACTTGTGGTGGGATGAAGTGGGTGATTTGGCAAGATTTATTCCAAAGCCATTGCAATTACATTTCTCTTAGGTTGTGTGAGTTGACTTGCCTAAGGTCAGCCAGTGGGTTTCCTTGAGCAAGCGGGAATTCAGACCCTGGTCTCTAGAATCATAGTCCAACCCTCAAACCACTTCACCTTATTGATTCTTTAGTTATAGTTTATAACTACAGTATATATAGTAATTAATGATTTTCCTAAAATCTAAAATAAATGCTTCACATGCACAAGCAGCTTAAACATAAAGGTCCATAGTTCTGTGGAAGAGTGCATGTCTTTCATGCCAGAGGTCCCAAGTTCAGTTCCAAGAATCTGCAGGCAGGGCTAGTCTGTATTGTCTGAGGACTCTTTCAAACGGGAGGAATTTCTCCCAATTCCGAATGGAGCCAATGCGGATTCATGTAAATTCGCTTGTTTAGTGAATTTACCTGAACCCCTGCTCCGTTCGGAAGGCATTCGGAATCACTTCCCATTACCCGAAAATAACCCCCCTTGCCCGAAATCGCATGAGAAGCTTAAATTTGCAATAACGTGAAACCCATGATTGCATTCGGAGTGACTTCCCTTTTGCCCGAATTTGCGTGAGAAGAGTTAATTCGCAATAACGTGAAACCCCAGGATTGCGTTTGGATTGCCCTTGGATTATACTTCCAATTTCCCACGTCTGAAAGAGTCCTGAGTCTATACAGAAACTGTTCTGTCAGTGTAGACAGTGCTGAGGTACTGTAGCTAGAGTAATGGTCCGTGTAAATCAGCTTCCTACATTCCATATTCATATTTCATACCCACCAATTAACAACCAAAAGCACACATCTACATTGCAATACTCTCAGAGCCTATAACATTAGAAAATCTCTTAGCACATTTGGTAGCCTGACATGAGTTTTCATGCCAGTACCTGGATCCATTTATGAAATGTTCCCAGTGCCTTCTATCTCAGGGTGGGGAGAGGGGGAAGACTACTATGAAAAAGTAACGCATATCTGTTCAAGATATGACAGAATGGTTGCCAAGTTTCATGACACCCACTGATTACTATAGACTGATCTCTGTAGAAATGATTAATACAGCCAGAAAAAAGAAATCTTGACTAGATTTCCAAAGCTCTGGGCCATGGAGACCAGAATTGTGTTTTGACTACATCAGTAACTGCAACAAGGATGAATCTTGAAACTAAAACAAGTACAATCTGATAGGTGTCACTGAGATCTGTATAGCTAAGACCCAGGCTTCAGTTGGAACACTGTAACTGAAATGTATGCCTTGCTCCAGAGAAGCAGATGCAGAATAGGAATATGAGAGGTAATACAAAGAATTTTTGTATCTGCATCGAAATCAATAAAAGCCCAGTCAAAAGAATCTATGCCAATACACTATACCCAGCCAACTCCAAAATGTAGACAATGCTTTCCTGAAATAAATTATAAAACATTCACAGAAACAAACCAATGTGTGTGCACATGCACGTGCCTTCAAAGTTGCCTGTAAATTTATTGCAATCCCATTAAGTTTATGGCATTTTCTTAGGGAAGGAATACTCAAAGGTGGTTTGCCATTGTTTCCTTCTGAAATTTATGCCTGCAGAGCAGTCTGTTTGTCAAGCAAATGTGATCTTATGCTGCACTAACAGAAAACTAGCCATGGTATAGTGGTTTGCATGTTGGATTAACACATTTGGAGACTAGGGTTCAAATCCCTGCTCAGCCATGGATTGGGTAAACTTGGGTAAATCACACACTTTTAGTGTAAGAGCAAGGCAGTAGCAAATCCTCTCTGAATAATTCTTGCCAAGAAAAGCCTATTATAGGGAAACCACAAATCAGTCGATTTGAAGGCACATAACAACAGCAGCAACAGCATGGAAAGTAAATAGTTATGCTCTATACTGAATGTGTAGTTTTTAAAGTATTGTTTCCAGTTCTGTGTGCCACAGTCTAAGGACACCAGCTAACAGGAACATGTGTAAGGAAGGTTGACACAGAAATCTAGTCTAGAAAGAAGTTGTCTGAAACATCTGTTAGGAATGGTTTATTTTATTGTTTATTTGTAGGCCCTGCCATCTGTCTAACAAGCTAAGAAATACATACTTGCTGGCACTTCTTGGATCCAGGACAAATGAGTGAACAATGAGTAGCACTCACATCCATTTCTGGCCAGTTTCCCTTGCTGGCATTCTAGTGAAAATTGGTTGATATCGCTTGTTCTTTTGTCCAGTGGATGTCCTTTCTTCTTGTTCAGAGCACCAATGTGTTATAGTTGAGTGGTTTGGCAGGAGCGAGAAAGTAAGTTCCCTGTTTTCATTCCTACTTTAGCCTATGAATGAGGCTAGATTACTTTCCCCTCTTGTTTTGATAATATTTCTGGAAAGCGCAGGTGCACCTCCCAGTGATTCTACATTTTTCTGCTAATAGTAGAAATCAGATTCTGTGCTCTCCAGCTGCAGTGCAACTCATGATGGGTTGGAAAGAGCTGGGAACATTTAGCCATGACAAGAGAAGATGAAAGGGAGATATGCCTTCAGATAATCAGATATCTAAAGGTCACTCACACTAAAATGAAGCAGACTTGTTTTCTCTTCTACCCAAGGGCAGGACACTAATGGGTGAAAATTTCAGGGACATATGTCTTGTTTCTTAAGATAAACTTCCTAATGAAAAGAGCTGTTCAACAGTGTAACAGCCTGCCTCAGCAGGGGGTGGGCTCTCTCTCAGTGGAGGTATTTAAAGAAAAGCTGGACATCTGTTTATTATGGATGCTGTACTTGCACTCTGTCTCAACAGATCCTTCATTGAGCAGCTGGTTGGATAAGATGGCCTTCAAGATCCCTTTCTACTCAAGGATTCTACCAAAAGAAAAAAGAAGAAAAAAAGTCCAAGCTACAGTCTCCAATGTCTTCAGTTAATAGAACTGTATAGCAGATAATGGTAAATATCTCCTCCTAAGACAGTGGAAAACTCTGCCAAATCAGGCAGTAAGAAGAACCCCTACAGAGCAGACAATATGGACATTTGTCATATTGTCACCAAGATGGTGTATGTTTTTACCCCAAGAATGATGAGGGGAACTCATCAGTGTTACTTTAAATGTTGGGGAAATTGGCTTTGCAAAAAGCTGGGTAACCTTTAGGACTGTTTACACCTGTATATACTGATAATAACTGAGAAGAACTCCAACTTTGGGTGAATTAAGAGGGCAATCTCATAAAAGACTCTCAAATGACATTGAACTGATCCTGTCATTGTCCTGTCAGTGAAGTGGAATTGTCCTGTCCTTTTCCTTCATTTTGCATTAACGGAAGAACCCGTTAATGCAATCCCACTTCACTGACAGTTTTATTACAGGATCAGCACGCCATGTGAGAATGTCTTTCGTGCGACCGCTGTTATGGACAGGATAAAGATGGGTTTCACTCCTGTCCAATAATTTCCATTGATTGGATCAGGATAAACCCAGGATGGATGGACAAAGAATTTTGGCTGGGAACATGAGAGGGGGTAGGAAGAAATAGTTGACTTCTTTGGTACAATGAGATCTCCTTTGTCTCATGGTGCAAGAGGAAATGCAGAGGAGTTGGTGGAATGAGGGCACAATTAATACACCTATAAGAGATTTGGGTGAGGACAGACATCCCCAAATAGCCAACAATAAGCCTTCTTCATGCACAGTTGACATTTAAGGCATTTTCAAAACTCTAAAAAGGGACCATGATATTCCAAGGACAAGGATCAACAAATAGCTGCTTTCAACAAGAGATACAGTTGGTGCATTTAGGGTCGGATGAAGGGTCCCCTTAACAATCCTTTAAAAACCTTGTAAGGTAGGCTTTATCTATGTGTCTTAAGGACATCATCCATATGCCTGCCAAGATTATAGTGTTATTTACTGTTTGCTGAGTTCCAGCCAGACTGAAAAATGGGAATTTGGCAACCAGTTCTTCGTCCTCTTGAAAAGAGAAGAGGATGAAGAAGTGGAAGAGGAAAAGATAGAAGAAAAAGAAGAGAACACACATAAAGGTTTTAAGAATAAACCTTTTCTGAATTATGTTTTATACAATTAAAAACTTGGAACCGTTCAGTTCCATTCACTCAGGGTGCAAATAACATGTGGACTCTTGAATGAACCAATTGGTAGAAACCAGCTTGAAACATCTAAGTGAATATTTTTCCTGGGCTTAATTTTCTGTGCAACAGCTGCTAAGAAGAGAATACTGCAATTGTTAATGTGAAAATTAAAAATGTGAAAATTAAAAAAAATCAAAATAGTATTTAATATAAAATATATGTACAAACTTATAAAGGACATGTGTCAGCTGTAGTTAGAAGCTTCTGTGGCTTTCTGCTGGAACAGCATGCATTTCTACACTTCAGTTGGTAGTTTACCTGGAATTCCTTTTCTGAATCTTCTCTTTATTCCCCCCCACCACCACTTCCCCTAAACTCAATGGCAGTTTTCAGCTTGTAGAAAATAGTTACTTGATTGCTCATAATTTGTCAGTTGTTTATTGAGAAGCACTTATTGCATAATTTCCTCTCTCACATGACTAATTTTTCAAAAAATGTCATTGTTGTTGATGCCATTTCAGTTACATAGAATCAGAAGCAATTATTCAGAAGCTCAATACAAAAACATTTTGGTGACCTTCCACGGAATAATGAGACCAGACACCAGGAACGGGGATAACAAGGGCCATTTTACTGACCTAATTAATATTTCAATCCTGGAAGACCACAAAAGATGGAGCAAACCGATGGAGGCACAGCTGAGGCCAGGTGTCATCCCTTGGCTACCTCTCCAGCCTTCCTCTGGGTGAAATACATGAAATCAGAGGCAGGGGCAATCCAATGGGCTGGGTAGCTTACCATCCCATCATCTTCTGAAATACAAACCCAAGTGCTCCCAGATCTGCCTCAAGGGCCGAGTCCTTCTCCACCCCTGGACTATAAAACCCTAGTGAGGTGGTTCCAGAGCTCTACTTACATCAGAAGTGTGCCTGATGATCTTAGTATTCTAATGGGCTCATATAGTCCTTCAAATAACCTGGACCTAAGCCATATAGACTAGATTTTGTGTGCTCCTGCTTCAGTCATTCCTTCCTTCAATACATACTTTTTAATATTTCAATAAATGTTTCTTGCTGGAAAACAGTGGTAATTATGTCTAAAAACAAAGGTAAACTGGCTTAAAGCAATATATATTTGTCCCTTTCTGAAAACAGCTGTAAAAGACAAAGTCATATATCAGTCGTTTGGAGTTAGAAACCATATTTCTTAGCTTGTATTCAAGAATTAAAATAACTGAAGCAGGTAGCTAGATATGGGACCATATTGTAATTGTATTAAGCACATAATTTTTCTCCAGCAATACAGAGAATGGCAGGGTTATTCCTAAGCTATCACTTTCTTTGTACCTCGGTTCTGCTTATGAGCACCTGGCACAATTATCACCAGTTAATGAAGGAATACCATTCTGCTCAAAGTTCACTACCTGCCAAGATTGTAGGGAGGAAAGATAAGGCAAAACAGCAACAGTAAAACAAGGTTATGTAGAGTTTTTACCAAGATGAAGTACCACATCTCATCTCAACATTGTCTATTAACGGTTAAAATTTAACCCATCTTGCAGCTCATGAATGTGCTCCTACTAAATAAGAAACCTGAAGATAAGCTTGCCTACCCATAGAAAATGAACTGTGGTAACTCATTGTCTCATATTTTGTTAATTAGTATTAAATGTTTCCAACTTGGGCTCTTAATATGGTATCTTTCAACTGCTCTATAAAACATTCATGCATTTTCTCAGCCTATTGTGCTGTATTATGCAAGGCTTGTTTTGTGCGAAAGGGCCCACAGTTATTTCACCTGTCAGCAGAGGAAAGATGGAAATAGCTATATAATTGGTGCTTCTTTTATTTGCAGGTGCTTGATAGCTCAGGCAATTGGATTTTTGTTAAATGAAAAGCAGTAAATACATTACTGTAAATACTGTAAATGCAGTAAATACATTAACATTAAATCAAGCGTAGAGTAAACCTGATGCTTTTTATATCATTTAATGTTGTTTTCATATTATTTGGCTTGGCCTTCCTCAAAATGGCTGCAGGAGAGCTGGAAAATATTGACCTTACTGTCTAAGGATGGAGGCTCAGGCTTCTGGGGGTCTGTCTAGAATCTGCCAGTTTCCTGTCATTTTCATCACAGCAGGTAAAGCTGTAGCAGCAGTAAATGAGACGACAGTGACTCCTCCAAAGCAATGCTTTCCTTCTGAGCCTTGGCCAAGAGCCCGAGCCAAGAGGGCTTAGGGTCTGGTCTGTCTCTCACTCCCCACACATTCACTCACTGGCTCAAGCTATTGGCCAAGGATCAGAGAAAAAGCACTGCTTTGGAGGAGTTGCTTCACACCAATACTTTCCAGCTGATGAAGAAGAGAAGGTGGCAGCAGGTGGGAAATCAGTTATACAACTGCTGCCGCTGCCTCCTCTCCCCTTGCACCATGGCTACTCCTACATGATCCACCCCAGATCTGATAATGGTCATGAGCCACTGCTTGCGGGAGATGGGTGCCTCCTCCTCTGACACTTGCACAGACTCCTACAGCTTTTGCCTGATTGTAGCATTTTTATTTATTTATTTATTTATTTATTTGTATAAATATGGTCTGACCGATGCAAGCTCTCCCTTTCTTGTCTGTGTTCTCTTGTGGTAGGTATAATCTGGTTTCTATCTGTGTCTTGTGGCTGCTGTGGGGTACCCCTGTTTTTCTCTTGCATGGACACATCACTCTGTTCTTCCCTTGGTCCTGAGAGATAGATAAGCTATCATCTTTGTTTGCCTTGCTGTCTGTCTACTCTTTCACATGGGAGGAATTTCTCCCAACTTTGAATGGAGCCAATGCGAATTCAGGTGAATTTGCTAGTTTAGTGAATTCACGTGAATCCCCATTGCATTCGGAGTGCATTCAGAGTAACGTTCCATTACCCGAAAATCCCCCCCCCATTGCCTGAAATTGCGTGCAAAGCTTTAATTCGCAATAACGTGAAATCCATGATTGCGTTCGGAATGACTTCCCTTTTGCCCGAAATTGTGTGCGAAGATTTAATTCGCAGTAACGTGAAACCCCATGATTGCGCTTGGATTGCCCTTGGATTATACTTCCAATTTCCCACGTCTGAAAGAGTCCTGTGTTGTACTCCAGAGTGGGGATCTGGGAAGGGGGCATGACCCTCATGGGGAGGAAAAAACAGCCACACCACTGTCGGCTGAATAAGGTCTGATCTTCAGTGGTGGAAGCAATGGAGAGAGGACAGAGGGGCTGGCTTTTTTTTTTTTTTTTTTTTTTTTTTTTGATGTGAGGGTCTTTTATGGGACAATTGCCAGCAGCAGCTTTCACTGCATCCTATTGTTTGGCTGGGAGAGGTGAAGGTGAAGCAGCAGCAGTGACTGTGACTGCTGCTTGTGCAAAATTTGACTGGGAATTGGGTCACAGAATCTTTCTTTTCCTCTGTGGTGCCGTTCATGTCGATGCTCAAAAAAAAAAATTGCAGATAGTCCTTCTATGACATTGCAATAGTCCTTCTATGACACTGTCAGCCACCCATTAATAATGTCACTAAATTGTATATTTTTCTAAAATGCTACTTGCAAGGGGGGAAGAAAACCCTTTCAGTTTTACCAAGAGAATATTTTTGCCCCAGCAAATACAATGTATTGAGGGAAAAATAGCTAGCAAAGAATGCAGGGAGGCTGAAGTGAAGTGTTTGGGATGTCATCCTTTCATGGGGGAAGAGATAGTGCAATTCAGTGTGATAGAAATATACAGCATTATATAAGTAGTGAGGTTTTTTTATTCCACCTTGTGTTTTGTGGCGCCAGCTGCTTTAGTACTGTGAAACAGTGTATTCTGCAAATACAAAGGACAAGATCCTGCACATCTTTAACATAGTGCAGTTATGCTGGATCCTGCAGTTGCACAACCAGTTGTGGCACAGGAACCAAGGCCTTAAGCGCACTTGCTGCCCAATTGCAGCTTCCCACCTGCCAAGTCAAAAGCAAGAGTGAGAGATACCTGTGTGCTTTTGGAATGATGGTTGAGAGTGCACTTACCCAGCCTCTGAAAAAGCACAGCCACCTGTACAGCAGTTTTTATGCTTTCATATAGGGCCCTGAAAGGATTATAGGTCATTGCTCCTTTGGTTGTGGAACATTTTTATACTCACAATCACAATACACTGAAATTCTCAATGGCCAAGAAAATATTGTTATATCAGTAGTAGACATTCATATATATATATATATATATATATTGCAGGATGAAGTGAATTAAACTTCAGTTGGATTCAGTATTGAGGAGAGTTACCGTGGAATTCTGTATGTGTCTATTCAGAAAGATGTCTCAGTGAATTAAATAGAATTTACACCCAGGAAAGTGGATAGAGGATTGTGACCTATTGTCCAACGCGACCCTTTCTGAACTTTAAGGTAATGTACAGAGGGCCTTATCTTGGTTCCAAACTCATGTTTGAAAGGAAGGAGGAAGGGGGCTTTACCCAAAACTTGCTGTTCCAAAATTTTGGAACTCTGTCCCCACAGTGACCTGCTTCACTCCTCCTTCAGGACTCTTATGTTACAGCATTAAAACATTCCTGTTTACATCAACCTTTGGTCTTTAAAGACCTGACTGTACTAATTCTCAAGATGGGGCATACACTACAGATTTTTAATTATATTTTATCGCTGCAGTCTTCGCTGCTCTTATCTCTTGCTCTCTTACTCTGTTCGTGTTCATGAGCCACCTTGAACTTTTACAAGGACATACAGTATATTAACATTTCAAATGAATGTATGTTAGTATAAAAATGTGATTACCTATTAAAAACAACGGATCTTACAGACGATTAGATTTGCCTGGAGCATGCTCTGTTTGGTACTGAAAGTAAGTACACAATATTCATTCTGGGACATGGCATGATACCATTACTGTTCAGGATTTTAAACAATTACTTGGGATCATTTTAATTTTATTAACAACTGAATTGGTGATAACAGAAATAAAGAAATCAAGTCACATTTGGAAAAAAGTGAAGCACAATCTCCTAGCTGGTTCACATTCATAAACTGGATTTTTTAAATTTATTTTTTTGGCAAATATCTCAGGCATTAATGTAAACCTGATGCAAGAGCAACAGGTAAGAACCAGAAACAAAATGTGGGCATTTTATGCCTTTTACAGGCCTTCTTATGTGGAATTCAGTATGAAACTTCAGTGTATATTATTCTGATACTTCTCATGGCAGAATGTATGGTGGGGGGAACAACCCAAGGAATTAAGGAAAAAATTCTAATTTCACATTGTATGTTACCTCAAGAATAACTATTTATACACTGTCAAACATGAAGGTATCACATTACATTAAAATGTGGGGCATTAAATATATCTATTCACAATGTACAGGCAATGGATACATGTATTTTGTACTAGGTTATATGTATCTGGCAGAATGACAAATGAGGCACAAACCAGTTTTCTCTGTAGTCTTTAAGATAATTAAATGAAAATCCCAAGGATAATAAATGACCCCTCTATCCAGAACAAATCTGCTCCAAAAAAAATATTTTATTTCTCTTTTAGTTACATATGCACACATCTCACTTTAATTAAATATCAAATGCTGGTTTCAAAACTAATAGATGCAGTGATTATCTTAGTGAGACTTGGAAGTAGGTTAAGTCACTCAGAGGTTAAGAAATGTGATAGCACAATTCTTTCTTTCCTGGAGAAGATGGGAAGATATGAAATGAAATCTAATGCTTGCTATCCTAAATGTTAATACCTCATAAGAAAACACCATTAAGCAGAATGTGTATTAGTTCACAAGCAAAATATTCAGGATGGAGGAAAACATGATACACTTCAACTTGATAATTTTTTGTTTTATCAGGGTTTCCAGAGGACTCCTGCCTGTAAAACTCCCATTAAATCTTTGGAGCACTTAATAATATCCAATAACTCCCTCTTTAACACATGGCAGGAAAACCTTCTTCCATCTCACCCTCAATCAGAGAGGCAAAAGGAGCAACTGCTAGACATAGAACAGCGCTAGACACAGAGACAAAGTCAAGCTTAGTTTTAACTAAAATCTGCCAACAAATATGGAAAACAAAGCAGTGCCCACAGACTGGAAGTAATCAATATATATTCTCATTTACAAAAAAACAAGAGACAAAAGACTGCGGTAATTACAGAATCATAGAACTAATTTCCCATTCAAGCAAAGTCATGTTCAAAATTCTGCAACAAAGATTCCTACCATATATATTGAGTGCATGGAATCCCTAAGGTCCAAGCTGGATTCAGGAAATGAAGATGCACTAGGGATCACGTTGCAAATGTATGTAGGATAATGGAGCATACCAGGGAATTTCAGAAGAAAATCTGCATGTGCCTTATTGACTACAGCAAAGCCTTTGACTGCATTCATCACAAAATGCTATGGCTCGTGCTTAGAGAAATGGGAGTGCCACAACATCTGATTGTCCTAATGCATTTACCTGTACTCAGGACAAGAGACTACCGTCAGAATACAGAGGAACAGAAAGGTTCCTAACTGGCAGTTAAGGATACCTATCATTTCCCTATTTATTCAATCTAGATGAAGAAAATATTGTAGGCAGAGCAGGCTTGGACTCAGAGGCAGAAGGAGGGAAGATAAGAGGAAGCAACATTAACAACCTAAAATATGAAGATGACACAATAGCCGAAACAATTGTAGCAATGTGATTCAGTGAGGTAGACTTGAGCAGACTGACTTAGATTTGACTTAGATTCAGGTTGCTTCAATTATTCAACTTGGACTCAAATCAGTTATAAATGATGTACTGACTTGACTGTATTAAGAATTGTATATTTTTAACATTGTGAAGGTGGAAACATGGTCCTTGTCACAATCCCTGGCAGAAACAAATAAAAATCTGGAGCAATTACTGAAGAAAGCCAAAGAGGAAAGTGCCAAGGGAGGCTTAACACTGAACATTAAGGGGAAACAATAACCACAGAGATTCTACAAGAATTCATCGAAGATGACAAGAAAATTGAAATAGTCAAAGAGTTCCCCTACTTTGGTTCAAATATTGATCAGGACAGAGACTGCAGTTAAGAAATTAGAAAAAGACTAGGATTGGGAAGGGCAGCTATAAAAGAACTTGACAAGATAATAAAATATATTGACATATCTCTGAATATTAACATGAGGATCATCCAAACGATGGTATTCTCCATCACTATATATACTTGTGAGAGCTGGATGATGATGATGATGATGATGATGATGATGATGATGATAGAAATTAGGCTCATTTGGGATGTGGTGCTGGAGAAGAGCACTGAGAATACCATGGACGGTCAAGAAGACAAACAGACACATCTTAGAATAGATCAAGCCTGAGCTCTCTCTGGAAGCCTGACAAAATTAAGGCTGTCATACTTTGGTCACAGCATGATGGAAAGGAATAATTAAAAAAATACAATAATGCTAGGAAAGGCAGAAGGTAGTTTAAAGAGAGGAAGATCACATGCCAGATGGTTAGACTAAATCAGGGAAGACGTGGGCCTGGGCTTACAGGACCCAAACAGAGAGGCTGAGACAGGAAGGCTTGGAGAGGTCTCGTCCACAAGATAGCCATGAGCTGAAGTTGACTTGAGGGCAGTTAACAACAACAAAGACATAGAACATTTACAATATTCTCTAAGACAGTATGTCTCCAACATTCTCTTTTATGCTTTTGTAGATGAGGTGCATCTTTTTTTGCCATCAACCTTGCATGCAATAATACAGCACATTTTTATCTATATTATTACACTTCTATCTCTGTTTTACCCTTACAACAACCCTGTAAGGCTGAGCACAACTGAGCAGGAATTTGAATGCAGCAACTCTCCCTATGCCTAAGCTGACATTCAACCAACATAGCATACTGGCACTCTTTTAGTTGTAAGCTGAGGTTTTTATGGTGTTTTAGCTATCTAAAAACTTACAGAACAAAGTTAACTGGTGCTCTGAAAGATTTTCTGTCATCAGATGAGCTGCCCTGAATGTACAGGTAGAAATTTTTAAAAGGGTCAATTTTTGCTCCACAAAAACATATGAAAAAATATATACTGTGGTTCAATAGTATAAATTTCCCTAGGGGTCAACCCAGAAAATACCAAAATGGGTGTAATGATATCCAAAATGTCATGATTTTCTTTTAAAAATATATATATTCACTGAAGCAGCATTTTGATGTGGGGAAGATTAATGAAATGAATTGGACACATGCAAACGCAAACTCAAAGCATGGAGAGCAAAGAGAAGGAAATAAGCAGCCTCATTTACCTTATATTTTATCATAATCCAGGAATATACTGATACTTCTTGTTTCATATTTGACAATAGCTGACAGGACTAGAACATAAGTTAGGATAATGCTCAGTATATTTAGTCCTCACTAGGTTATTTTCACACACATAAACCCAATGTCTACATTTGGCAGAATACTCCAGGCTGCTACCAGAGTATTCTGGCCCTGGGTTCCTCCCAAATCCGCCTTTTACCTGCTGTGGGTTTTCCACAAATGACACATGGCTGCCTTCCCATGCTCAGTCTGCTACTTTGTAGACTACCAGTTGCCAGGCATAAGATGGACGACACTCTTGTTAGAATCCCTGCAACTCAATTTTAAAATTGTATTGTAAGTCATATTTTGTATTCGTTTAAATCTGTCTGGCTTAATACGCATTTTTAAAATTGAGGTAATGTATGTGTAAGCCCCAGAAAACCCCATGGTAGGTTTGCCTTAGGGTCACCGTAGGTCAGAAGTGACTTGAAGGCACACACCAACAAACGTAAATATAAGTCAGTGTGGTGTAGTGATTTGAGCATTGGGATGACAACTCTGAAGATCAGGGTTTATTCCCCACTTGGCTATGGGAACCAATTGAGTGACTTTGTGCAAGTTACACACACTCAGCCAGAGAAAACTCTGGGATAGCTTTACTGTAGGGTTGTTGTAAGTCTGAAATGACTTGAAGGTATACAACAACAACAACACAGGCAACTTGATGTAAGATATATACACGTATAATTGACTTTGTAAATTGCAATTTGTCTCTTTTTATAACTGACAGTTACATATTTGTGACTGTTTGTATTCATGTTCCCTATGTATCCCTTCATTTAGGGATAAATAGGAACTGTCAGTCCCCCAATCTCATATCACTGGTCAGCAGCCATTGTGATTGATGGGGGTCTATTCCCTTTTTGCTCAAGAAGCAACTGACTGATATTTATGGGCATGTGATTAATCTCTGGTGCAAGGAGGGATTGTGACAGGGACCATGTGTCTGCCTATCACAATGGAGATTTGTCACATAAGGTGGGAATGTTAGTCAGCTGCTTCTTGAATAAAAGGGGAAGAGACCCCCATCGATCATTAAAAATAAACTTCTTAATTGAGTTAAATCAGTACATCATTTATTACTGATTCAAGTTGAATAATTGAAGCGACTTGAATCTCCTCAAATCTGTATCACTGAATCATACTGCTACAATTGTGCAGTGTGAAAGGGCTTTATGATAACACATGATTTAATCTCATGTGCAGGTTATGGGTTAGGATTCTATTGGGGTTGGCTGTAGCTAAAGGAGCAGAGGTGGCATCAGTTACCAGGATGTCTTTTATAAGCTCTGCCAAATAGAATATTAGCCCATGAAGGAGAAGGTTATACTAGAAATATCCCATGAATAGGGTTCCATTTTATCCTCCATGTCATTCAACATCTACATGAAACCGCTGGGAGAAGTCTTCTGGAGTTTTGGGGTGAGGTATCACCAGTATGGAGATAACACCTAACTCTATCTCTCCTTTCTATCCGATTCAAAGGAAGCTGTTTCTGTACTGAACCATGTCTGAAGTCAGTATTGTACTGGATGAGGGCAAACAAATTGAAAATCCAGACAAGACAGAGGTGCTCCTGGTCAGTCGTAAGGCAGATCAGGGAATAGGGATATTGCCTGTGCTGGATGGGGTTACACTCCCCCTAAAATCTCAGGCTCACAGCTTGGGTGTGCTTCTGGACTCCACTCTGAGCCTGGATGCCCAGGTTTCAGAAGTGGCCAGGAATGCATTTGCACAGTTAGAACTTGTGCCCCAGCTGGCCCATTCCTTGAGAAGTCAGCTCTGGCTACAGTGACACATGCTTTGATCACATCCCATTTGGACTACTGCATGCACTGTACAAATGGGGCTACCTTTGGAAACTGTTTGGAAACTTCAGGGTGTGCAAAACGCCACTGCTAGAATGCTGACTGGAGACAGTTATAGGACCACCTAACTCCCTTGCTGAAACAGCTTCAATGGCTACCGGTTCATTTCCAGGCACAATTCAAAGTGCTGGTAATGGCTTATAAAGCCCTACATGGTTTAGGTCCAGATTATTTGAGAAGCTATACTTCCCTATACAAACCTGCTAGAGCCCTAAGATCTTCCGGAGGAGGCTTTCTCTTGGTCCCTCCACCATCACAGGCTTGCCTGGCAAGGTCACGAGAGAGAGCCTTCTCTGTGGCTACTCCTGCCCTCTGGAATGCCCTTCCATGAGAAGCAAGGCTGGCCCCCTCTTTGCTTGCCTTTTGTCAGCAGGTAAAAACAGTGCTGTCCAGGCAGGCCTTTAATGTCTAGGGATGGGATGGGTATTGTGATTTTATTGTGGTTTTAATGTCTGTAATATTGTTTTTAGCTGATGTTGGAATTGTTTCATGGCAATATGTTTTTAGAATTGTTATTGTGAGCCGCCTTGGGTCCCTTCGGGGAGAAAGGTGGGATATAAATTAAATAAATAAATATTGCTAGGTTTCCATGAGAAGGGATTTTTTTTTATTTTTTGTTTCAGAAGGATTCAAACATAGGATCCTTCTACCTCATCTGTACTGAGAACTTGTATAGTCCCAGAAATGCTGCACAATGCAGTTTGCATACATGCATTTAAAAAAAGCTCTCAAATAAAGCACACAGTTGGGTAAGCAATGAAAACAATAATAAAGAACGACATCTGACAAAAGTCTAGATTCACGCTACACTGGCAGTCTTTCTCCAACAGTTAGTTTGAAAAATCTTAATTACATGCAGGGAGCTAAACATTGAAATAGTCCATGATAACTGACCACAACAGAACGAAACACACTAACACACACTTTCTCTCACATAGTAAAATCAGGACAATTGTAGATAATAATCCTAACTGTCCTTAATACCCTTAGGAATGCAGTGCCTTTCAACTGATTTGCTTCTTTAATATGCTTATTTTGGAAAGACCCAAAAGAAAAACACACATTTATTTAAGTAGAACTGGTGAGGCAGTTGCAGTTCATTAAAATCTGCTAAAGAAGTCTCTGTATAAACAGAAGGAAACATGTCCTCTTAAATTATATTAGATATGTTTAGACAAGTTGACATAACAAAATCCAGCTGGCAAAAGGAGCTGATAAAAAAAGAGAAAGACTTGAAACCTCCATTCAAGGCCAAAGGCTGGCCATAATTCACTTGTACTTGTACTTCATAGTTGCTCTGCATGCACATACATGGAGTGTGTGTGTGGTGTTGATAAAATAGCATGCGGGATACACTGTGACTTGCGTGTTTACTAAAGTATTTACTTTCATGTATGAACTAGGAACATAACAGGCAATGTTGTGTAACAAGAACTGTCTTGGTGGATGAGATCAGTGTACATCTAATCCAGAATTCTGTTTCCACTCTTCCAGCAGTGGCAGGACATTTATACTCTGATTGAAGAATGTGCAGAATTCTCTTCTGCTTCTCTCTAAACAAGTAGAGGATGTATGTTTCTGAATATAAACTAGCAAAAAAAAAAAAAAAAAAGCCTATTACCATACTGAAAATAAAAACAAACATAGTGGAGTACATTAGGATCACATAAGATATCAGAAAAGTTTTCAAGTTGTCTAGAACTTTTCACCAGGCTAAATCAGAGATGGGAATCATGAACCTTTCCATGTGTTGTTGAACAACAACTCCCAGTAGCCCTTGCCAACATAAGCCAATGGTGAGAGATGATAGGTATTCCAGTCCAACATCTGATCTCTCAGCTAGATAGTATGAATGGGTGCTGAAATATTCTCGACATTACCAAGTTCTTGAACCAACTTGGACCCATGAAACTTACATGCTATTCCATATATTCACCCTGAGGTTTGATGCACTTGGCACATTGTTTCTCAAGTTTATTTAACCCTTCCAAAATAATTCAGATGTCTGGTCACTAAAATACTGCTCTGCTGCAGCTATCACCGCCAAATCATTTGAAAATTTCCTTCCTTTCAAAGTCTATTTAAGGACTGGAAGCAAGAAATAGTCAGATGGAGCAAGATGTGGTGAATAGGGTGGGTGGTCTAGGCATTCAAACCCCAAATTCTTCAAAACATCTATTGCCTTGCCAGCGCTGTGAACAGGTAATTGTCCTGCAAAAGAGAACATCTTTCTACAACTTCCCTTGCCATTTTTCCTTCAATGCCTTCTTTAAGCAGCACAGCAAGTTAGAGCATTAACTGTTTGGGCCTTCTGAAGATAGTCAGTCATCAAAATACCTTCCCTACCCCCAAAAAACTGTGGCCATGACCTTTCCTATGGTTCTTGAATTTCTTTGGCTGTGGAGAATCTGAGTGCTACCACTGCAAGTACTGTTGCTTGGGCTCTGGATCTTAGATTCAAACTACAGGAAAAGAGATTCCACCTAAAAATTAGGAGGAACGCCCTGACAGTAAGAGCTGTTTGACAGTGAGAATACACTGTCTCAAAATGTAGTGGATCTTCCTTCTTTGAAGGTTTTTAAACAGGTTAGATGGCCATCTTTTGGAGGTGCTTTGATTGTGGTATTTCTGCGTGACAGAGCGTTGGACAATGGCCCTTGTGGTCTCCTTCAACTCTATGAGTCTATAATCATAGTGGTGTAACCATGTTTCATCAACAGAGACAAGTTGTTCCAAAATATCAATAGATTGGTCTAAATGATGCAAAATCAACTTGGAGGTACCTACTCAATTTCGTTTCTGGTCAGCATTCAAACATTTTGGCACTCACTTGGCTGAGAGCTTCTGCATAGCCAAATGCTCATGAATTATCAACCTAGTTTGTTCCCAGGATATCGCTGGTGTCTAAGCAATTGTTTTAGCTGAGATTCGCCAATCTGCCAAAATCAGGTCATGAGCACACTCAACAATTTCAGGAGCTGATGCTGTTGAAGGCCTCCCAGACTTTGCCTTTATGTCTCGAAATCTCCATGCTGAAAGTTGGCACACCCCTTCTTCACAATTGAGTATGATGAGCACTTGTCACTCAATGTTGAAATCATACACTCGCTGATTTCCTTTGGAGTTTTCTTCTGCAGGAACAGGAACTTCATGACAGTCCAAAGTTTTGCACTTGAAAATTCTGCACTTTTCATTGACAAGGATCTATCAATGATCTGAAAATTCAGAAACCAGAGCTACGATCCTGCAAATTAGCAGTTTACAATACAAAAGAATTCTCTTTCTAGGTATGGTGACAAAATTGTGCTCAGATTTTGGGAAGTGGGTTGGGCTGAGAACTTTTCAGCACTGTCTCATAAAAGAAATCGGGGGAAAGGGAAAAACCCCAAAAGGCAAAACATCTGGCCAGACATGGTGGCCTTTAGCTTACAGCTAACACGCAAGATGGAGTTTATACACCGAGGTGTGAAAATATGTCAGTTTTGTATAATATAATAATAACAACAACAACAACAACGATATATTTGTATCCCGCCTCTCCCTTTTTGAGGATTGAGGTGGGTAAAAACAGAAGATGCTGAAATCCCATCTTTCTTTTGAGTTTTGTATATCTTCCTGTCAGATTTCATTTTGTGCTAGCCAGTGAGCCCACAGCCTTCAAAAAGGTTCCGGTTAGATAACCTAGGGCTTAAGATGCCTGTGTTATCTCATTTAGGATTGGTACAAGGATGTTCCAATTTCTTCTTAGTGACAGAATGATTTCACCTGGAGTGGGGAAAGTCCCTTTTTGAATGCCAAACAACAAGAATGTTTGGGCCTATGAAGGTCCTGATTGATCAGTTGTACATAACCTCTAAATTAGTCAAAGGAAGAGCCTGCAATTGTCCTTCCACAGGGACCTTGCATTTTATCTATCCTGGTCTCATGGTCTCAAATCCTGCTTTGCTAGGAGGTTCATGCTATGCTTTTGGTATCTCTCAATGTTAAGTATTAGTAGTGTTTATTTATATAGCTCTGTATGTTTTGCACGGCACTTTATAGAGTGATCAAATCAATATAAAACCTGCCACTGGCATACAGTACAATCTAAAATCACAAAATATAAAATATAGTAAATAGACAATTCAGCCTCTTTGCAGTATTCAGCTTCTTTGCAGTATGCAGTATGCCACCATATAGCTGTTCTGGGGGGGGGGGGGGTGTTGTTCCTTGTTTTTCTTTTACTATTTTTTAAACTGTCTCTCTATATATTGTGTGTGTGTGTGTGTATGCCGCATACACATTATTAGTTGTGGCCTAATCTAAACTATAAAACATCTTGCAGCTTGGTTATGGCTACTGAAGTCTGTGTTGTTTGGCTCAGGCATCTTGGCAACAGGGGATGCAGGGTTTCATCCTTCTTTACTAAGGAGCTTTGAGGATATACTTTGAGGTCTGGGTTTCCCCTGGATCAAACCAATTTTATATAACAGCAGTGGCAGCTTTTTAACTCGCAGGAGCGCTGTTAATGCTGGGTAAATTCACCCAAGTACAGCCTGGCAAGTGCCCACGTGGCTTTTGATACTCCCCACTGGAAACAAAAGCCTTCTTTAAACTCAAATCAGTCTGTCACCTGGGCTGAAGAGCAACTGTTTCCATATTGGCTTAGAGCAGAGGCACAGAATAATATGGCATTCTTTAAAGGTGGCTTGGAGAGCCAGCATGGTGTAGTGGCTTGAGCGCTGGACTATGACTCTAGAGATCAGGGTTTGATTCTCTGCTTGCCCATGGAACCACACTGGATGAGCTTGAGCAAGTCACACACAGCACTAGAAAACCCTGTGATAGATCACTGTAAGTTGGAAACAACTTGAAAGCACACAACAACAACAAAGCTAGAGGATTGATTCAGGAGATTCATTAGCTTAGACAACACAATTGTCTCCAAATTGTACTACCTATTGCATGTACTGTATAGTCTGCATGTAAGTAAGTTTATTTTAGCTGTATTATCAAACTTCTGTTATATGTGCTGGATTCTCCAGCCCTGATTGTACAACTTGGGGATAAACGTCATTTTAGTCTGCAAGAAGTTTTAAACGTGCTGTCATTTCTCAAATCAAGGAACATCTGCACAACCCCCAAGTCTCTGTTACTTTTTCTCCACAGAGCTCATTTTTATTTACACAGGGCAAGCTCCGGATTTTAAGAGGCTGTTGCAAAGACATTAGGGAAAGAGGACAAACAAGTGATCTGATCCTGGGATACTGCCAATTCAGCCTCAAGGCCTCCCCAGAATAGCTGACTACAGGCTGTCTGAAATGTTTGGCTTGTGCCACCAGTGCTGCCGAGAATATTCAAAACTGTGCAAAAATGGGACACATGAGACAAAAGATAAGCTTCCTTGTGAGCCGTAGAGCTGCCCATAAAGCTAACCCCACTCCCTAGCTTTTCTTTCCCCTTTTGCTGTTTTAATTCCACTTGGATACTATTCAGTCTTAATGACACGTTTACCACTATCCACAAGCAGGGCAGCAAAAGTGTAACTCAATCAATACATAAAACAGTATAGGACATTTTAGGCAGAAATGTCTGCTTGTCAGACAAGAAGAATGAGACCACTTCCAACATTAAAAAAAATAATAATGGAAGACATGCGAAAGAACAACAGACACATGATGAACATACATTTAAGATGAGTATAATGATAGAAGTTCACTATATTGTCTACACCACTCTTTGAAACTGATATAGAT
Organism: Urosaurus nigricauda; assembly: GCA_034509955.1. Taxonomy (NCBI): domain Eukaryota; kingdom Metazoa; phylum Chordata; class Lepidosauria; order Squamata; family Phrynosomatidae; genus Urosaurus; species Urosaurus nigricauda. The sequence continues at coordinate 173,245,540 of JAOEGL010000003.1, forward strand.
CCAAAACTATTTCCATTATTTTAAAGGATGATTTGTTGTGGGTACAGATTGAGGTAAACAGGGACAGGGACAGTGGCTAAAAGATTGGAGCTGTTCAAATTTCACCTCCGTTGCAAACTTAGCATCTGTGTTGCAAACTGACCTGCAATATCCCTTGAAAGCAGGAGTGGGCAGTTTGCAAATCTCTGGATATTGTCAGACCACTCACCCTGACATAAACTAGTTGCAGTCAAACAATATTAATTTAAAGAACATTCGCCTACACAACAGCTGTATAGGATTGTTTGATCGCAGAATAACACAGATGCTAAGCATTACTACTAGTAACTGTATATTTGTGAAATTTCAAGCACAGGGAGGGGAGGTGAGTGTTCAGTCCTGGCTCATCCAGCTCTCCCCAAAAGTCCCTCTCTCTAGCACTCTTCTGGTTTCCCCCTCTCCACATTGTGAAATGGGTTACATGAAGGAAAAGCAATTTTCCAAGGTTGGGATCCATACATTTCTTGCCCTTGACTTTGAAAGACCACATGCTTTATACCTGTATTCCTTTTGGGTTTTTTTTTTAAATAAATACTCAGAAGACCCTGTGGAGGGGGGAGCAATTGTTACATGTCTGACACTCCTCAAGGCTGTCTTAGGCCCTGGAGAAACCTTTTTCTAAAGTAAGCAATGACCCGACGTCATGGCACAATAAGGGGCACAATAACTTGAAAGCATGGGAGCCATTAGGGGTAAAGAAATTGAAAAGTATTTAAATACAATGTGTGGGGGGTTGCAAGAACAGCATTGGCCCCTATATAGCCCATGTTTTCTCCACCGTGGCTTACCTCCTGCCATAGAAGGTAAAGATGTGCACCTAGAGGGACAATATGGGTGGAGGTAAATGTTATATCTTGACCTCAGTGACTCCTACTCCTCTATTGAGAATCAAAGCCTGTTCCTCTCTGCCTAGCTCCATTCTGGGCTGGCTTGCCCATAGTCTCTCAACATCTAAGAAATTAGCTATTTGCATCACCCTTGTTTCAAAAGCTTAGCGTGCATCTTCTCCACAAAGGACTATTAACACCTCCAGCTATGCTTTTCCTTCTGGAGATTCTTTACATGGAGCTTTTCTCTCAGCTTGAGAAATGAAGAGTGGGATTGCCAATACCACATTAGAAACAGGCTGTGTCTCTGATGGGAGACAGCTGGGTAAAAGAATTGCTTCTGTCTCCTTCCGGTTTTAAACAATCTCCCCCCACATCCGCAGAGCAGCAGCAACAATTGCATCTTACCCTAGAAACTAGAGAAGTATGCAGTGCCACCTTAGCACAGGCAGGAGCAGGTGCCCTTCAGCTGTGTCTAGCAGCCTGAGTTCTTGCTTCCAAGTGGACAATCTGTCACTCAAGATACAGTCTCCCACTGAAAACACTCAAGCGAGCCTAACAGGAGGAGGTTAAAATAATATGAATGCATCCTGGCCAAATTATCTCACGGGAAGGAAGTCTGAGAACTCTATAGTTAGCTGAGACTTAAGTACACAAACAAGCAAAAGGGATGACACGCAGAAATTCTTCAAAAGCAGCCACTCCAAAAGTACAGTGCTTTTTCCAAAGAGCAAATGCTCTAAATGACAATGCCCAAACCGATTAACTCATTGAGGAAAGGTGCCTTTAATGGATGGGTGGTGGTGGTGGTGCTGAAGTTATTTGATGTGCTTTTAATTTTTTTTTAAAAAAATTAATGTTTTATATTATAATTTGTTTAATCATGCCTTTTTTTTTGTCAGCACTTCCTCCTGCATCCTGGCAAAGCTTAAAGAAAAGTTATTTTTGGACTGCTATCCCCAGAATCCCCAAGACAGCACAGCCAATGAAGAAGGAGATCTATGTCATCTGAAAGGCCACTCTATCATCATCTCTAGTGTATATGATGCTTTATAGAATTATGCAAGGTTTTTAAAAAGAAAAGTAAAAAATACTTCTGTTACCTAAGGATGTAGAAGGGAGAAGGATGAGGGCTTTCCCCGCTTAAAGAAGAATTCTGCCCCTCCTACGTAAAATGTTCCTTTAGCACCCAAATTTCTAGCATTGTAGTACCTTGAAACTTCAGTTGAGCATTTAGAAATACAGTATAGGCATTCAAAGAATAGGGCAGCAAAATTCCCAAGGAAATGCAAACCCTGGAAATATAAGAGATCTAGATGTCCTGTGTCTCCCACTTTGCAATGGTAGGAATTTGGGAACTGAAGAGGGGGTGGTATTTTGATTTAGAAAGCAATGCTCTCATTTTGTCATGCTTGTACCTTACATCCTTGCTGTTTGCAAGGAGCTTCCATTTCAAATGCTGAGAGCAGAGATGACAGAGGGGCGGTTTTTAAAAAGCTCAGATAACAAGATGAACGTGAGCAAATAAAGGACATGTAAGTTAAGCTTTGTTTCATTTAGGGACTAACTTTAAGCCACAGAATGATTTTCACTGCAATGCTGTCAAAGGAAAATGAACAGGGTACATGTAAAGAACTCTCTGAAATCATCTTAGTTCACTTTAAAAAAAACACCTAATTTTAAAAAAAATCAAGTAAAACAAATTTAGGTATTTGGGACCATCCCTCTCAAACCCTAAATCTCACTACATAAATGATTCTGTAGTCAACACGATCAGATGACAATCACTGTTATACTCTTATATCTGGCAATACAGCTCCTAATGAAATTGAGTGATTTCCATTCATATATATGGATAACATTCTAGCAAGCTGAAACAGGAAGTATAAACAACAGAAGAAGTGTATATAGCACAGGATAACTGCCACATCAGAGGAAATTGTGCAGCAGCTGATAGCTCTGGTTTGACAATCCCACATTCAACATTCACATTCAAAACTGCAGGTCTGTGGATCTTCATTTGAACTCCATCTCTCCCTCTGTTTTGGATTATATACATCAGAAGAAAAGCAAGCAGGAGAATTCACTATAACACTGAAGAGAGGTGCTCATGCTGAAATGAACATAGCCAGTCTCATCAGATCACTATCATAAAAATTAAGTAGCCTTAGATATTCCTTATAGTTTTAGTCTAGTACCACACCATTATGTCTATGTTGCAACTGATATACAGCTTCTTTGGAGAAACAAGGTAAAAGTGCTTTACAGAGGGAGAAAAGCATAATGAAAATGTAAACTTCCCATGACATATACAAGCATGTACCATAAGGATTTGTATTTTTATTTGTAATTTGCATGCATGCACATAGACACAGACAGGCACAAACACAGACTGCATTCCTTGTTGTCAATATGCCAAAATTCTGTAGAATTCTGTTTTATCTGTCATGAGTTCCTCTGGTGTCTAACCATTCCTGCTTCACCCTTCCTGCTTATGGGGCTCAAAACCAGGAAGCAAAATCTTAGTGTTGCATCTGTTACATATCCATGTGCATGCATGCCAGCTGCAAATAAAAATATTCTTCTAATTGTGTAATTAACTTAATTCACATTTCAATATGTATAATGTATCTATAGTTTTCATAGAAATTCTTGTGTTGTAAGCCATCTTGCATTCCAATTCTGGAACAGAGGCAGAGTATCAATCAGTCAGTCAACCAACCAACCAACCAACCAGACATCTGATACAGGACAAAAATATATACAGGAATCTGAAAACGATAAAGCCTGGCTTCAAATTCTGATTTGTGAAAAGAATGACAATAGGAGAGCTAGTTAAGGCACAATTCTAAGTTTTTTGCTTCTGGGTTGGTTTCTGGCTTGCTCTGGCAGAAGTAGGTAAGTGGGGGGGATACCAAACAGTGTGTAACAGGGCACTGTGAAAAGTAAGGAAGGATTCTCTGGGTTATTATGTGTGAATGTCAAAGATAATAATAGTAACTGAACATTGACTGTTGGGCAAATTTCCCCCAGCCAGTATTCTCTTTAGTCCAGGATATGACACACATTTCAAGCTGTACTCTGAGACTGTTTCTCCACAACAACGTTGTTGTTAAATCTCAATTATAGTTCATAATTTTTGGAAAAGTATGGTTAAACAACGAAGAGATAACTCAGTGGAGTTGTGATGAAGGAACGTGTATTGCTAAGGCTTATACTGTAAACTTATTGTTACCAAAGGAGCCAAGCATGCCATTTGCATCGTCCTTAACGTTACTGAGAGCAGAAGCTGTTACAGTATGTTGAATGAACAACCCCTGCTTATTTGAGCCTTGCTGAACATTTAACATTTGATACACTGAGAACAATTTCTATCAACTTAAGCATGTCTAAGAACCTCCAGTGTGAGAGTTAAGCTTACGCCTGGCCATGCCACTAAAAATCACTGGAAATTAGAAAAAGGAGATAATCCAGCCAAAGCTGATTTCACTGGGTAAGTTAAGCACATGCTCTCTCCTATTAAAAAAATAAAGAAAAGCAGAAGTGTACAATAACTTAGGTTGAATTATTCTTGTTGTCTGTTAGGATTTTGCATTCTGCATTCCTCTCATAATCATATGAATTACACTGAAAAAATTCCAATTATGCAAGCATGTCACAAAATAGCTAGAATCTACTATTTCTCTGTGTCTGGAAAATGTCAACATGCAGTTAAGCTGTATGGCAAAGGCATTTGTAAAACCAGTGACACTTTCTAGTTACAGTCTTGTAAACCAAAAATGGATAGGGGAAGTGAATCTTATATTAAAGCTATTCAGCAGGAACTGCTGAATGTGCTGAAGTAGATGCCATGTGAAGAAAGAAAAATGAGACTTCCTTCCACTGCAAAGTGAAACCAAACAATTTATTTGTGCTAAATGAATGGAAAGAATGTATTTCCGAATACATTTCTTTATACATTGTACCGGTTTATGCTGCTAGATACGCATTTGCTATTGTCATCTAACTTTCTCTGCAATCTGTTCCTTTCTACCAAGCGATACAACATTTTCAGCTGTTATACCAATATGCTGTTATAATGTGCATTTTCAATCATACTCTCTTCTGATTTTTCCTTGAATGCTTAAAATCTTGGTTGAGACTTTCAGGACAGGGAATCACACATTTAATATATTTTAAACAAGTGGGGAAACTCATCCTTTTTTGTTTTTAATATAAATTTTCTACAGCAGAAAATCAGAGAGCACACTTTAATCAGCCACAAGAATTTTGTTGGCAGAACCACACTTACAGAAGATCATTGTGATGAAAACAACAGTACGGACAGTTTTACAGGTCAACGTGAATAAGAAATGAAACAATCAACTCTTAAGGTCCATGGATCAATACATTCTATATACTTTGACAAGTCAGGCTTCCCACATTGTACATTAAACTGTACCACACTCAGGAAAAGGTATGGTTTTGTCATGTATGTTTTACTGCTGTTAACTGAAAGTTAAAGGATACATTTTTTCTTTTTCTTTTTACAGTGAGATTGGGCATTAAAGGGTTCGATTTTCATTTCTGTGCTAAAAGCCATTATCTTTGTTGATTACTGAAATGTAGTGCTGATTTATGCTTATGTTTGGAACATACTGTAATATCTAGGAATTCATAATATACAGACCATGCCTGTAATTTTATATGCAAATTGTCATGTAAAAAATAATAAAAGCTGTCCCTTTTATTTTACAAACCTAGAAGCTGGAGGGTGGTGCGGAAGGGGACAGGAAAAAAATATAAAGCTTTGGGAACTCAGCAAAACATAATATTATCCAAACAAAACCAGCAAATGTTCCAGCCAGAGAATGGAAATACATGTAAATTCAACTGAAACACTGATGGAAATTTTTGAAATTAGTGTTGCATATCCACAACACTGGCTGCATTTTGCAACAACTGCAAATATAGCACACTTCTTCACACAGAAAACACTTCCAGGTTGTTGTTTTTTAAAAGCTATGGAAACCACTATGTCCTCGTGTGATTATCAAATCACAGGTTCCATGGATATTCTCCCCGCTACAAGGAAGTGCTTTCCATGTAGGCAACATGTGCTAACATTAGAGGTGGCCCTTGGACAAACTTGTACAACACAATTAAACAGTGAAGCCTCAGTAACTTCAGTGCAAATAAGTCAAATCCAAATATACCATTGTAAGCCTTTGGCTTATAGTAAACTGCTCTGTGTTATGAGTCCAACTCTGAATACAGATTTGCTGAGCACATGCACTAAGGCTGAGAGGAAGGATGCATTGAATGTTGAAAAGTGGCTGACTGGGAGGCTGATGACTGGCCCGGAGGCTGCACGGGTGGTGGTGGCGGAGGCGGAGCAGGCTGCAGTGGGATCTGTGTATTTGGAGAAGGCGGAGGAGTGGGGCGTTTGAATTTGTCAGGGCTGTTGCTTCTTCGTGGTGAAGGCCTCTGTGGAACAAAACATGGAAACCAGAGTTTGAGCCTGCAGGTTGCAAGATAGGATAATGCTGAAGTGCTTCTTTCCTTCTGCCACCTTTCACACATCAGCTTCAACTCAAATTTATTTCTGGTAAGGAAATTCGAAACAGGAGAAGAAGAACCATAGGAGACCAAAATTGGGCTATGTTGATTTCACTGTTCTGCACTTGGTCCCTGTCCACTTTGCATGCTACTGTGAGAGTGTAGGCATACACCAGACAAAATGAGCAATAGAAATGCTACTGGAACAATGAGAAACAAAATGGAAGGAGAATGCCTCTAAACAGGTGAAAGTAGCAGTCTTTGTCAAGAAGAATTTTAAATGAGTTCAGGGCCTGGTTGGAATGCAATGGAATGCTAGGTTTGTGGCTTTTCAACACAGTTTAGGGGCAGTTCTTTAGTGCCAAACAGTTTTCCCAAGTTAGATACCACAAAGGAAAGCACAAAAGAAATAACTCTGCAAGTAAAGACAAGCAGAGAAGCAACAAGGAAGTGATAGTTAATTGTTAAGCCATGACTTGGCAACTAGCTACTCTCCTGACTGTATTAAGCCATTGCTACTTGAACATTCGATCATGTTGGCATTAAGGGCCTCCAGGCTATAAGCACACATTGTATACACCACATGTATTCAGATCACAGAGAACAGGCCTTAGGGGTGCACCACATTACAGGGCAACTTCACCTAATCAGAACACTATGCAAAGGGATTTTGGAGCATCTTTGAGATGAACTAAAAGAAAGAAGATGGAAGCATGAGCTTTTGTAAACTAAAGTCTACTTCCTCAGTTGCATCTGAGGAAGCAGACTCTATTCTACAAAAGCTCCTGCTATCAACCCATGGTGTCACTAGAGGTGGCATCATCCAGCGCAGTAGTTCATGGTGTTACCCTGCCCCCCCCCCGCATCACACCATATAAAATTTTTAGTAATGTTTTTGCACCAATGTTACTCATAAATCATAATTCCCATATATCACTGAATATAATGGTAATAGTTGACACTAGCGAAATTAAAATTATATTTCAAAATTACAATATTATACACACAGCCTAAATGTATTTTCATGCACATAATTTCATGTGGTTAAAGTGGAAATTTGGTAATCCTTGATGTTTTTAGAGAAAATTTTAAATGAATTTAATTTTTTTTAAAAAAATTAAAATTGATTAAAAAAATAAAATTTAATTGTTTTAAAAATATGGGGCCTCCCCTTTCTCCTCCCACTGAGCCTCACTCACACCATTTCTTCAGTGTTTTAAAGGGATGCAGGTGAACTCCACAGCCCCTTTCTCCCAAAAGGCACGTTTGGAGAAACCCGTTTAGGGTCTCACTTTACTTAGGATGTGGTGTGGTCTACATGCCACAATGATGCCACTGCTACCTGCTTCGTTCTTTCAATTAATCTGAAAGATGCTACAAAATCCCTTTGCATACTGTTTATCCAGACTAACATGGTTATGTTTTTGAATTCTAATCAGAACACTGACATTTTGTGGTATACAGGTTGCATGGATAAAGCATACATCAGGCCCTGAAGGCATAGGTTAGGTCCAATAACACTTGTTCACTTCAGATCCTCACTGCACACAGCTTCTGGATGCCTGTCCAAGCCATTACTGACTATAAGTCATGCCAGTAATAAATCATGCAATATGGACATTTCAACTATGCACCTCCCTATAACTGACATTTACTGAGTCAGGCCTTACAGTTATTGTATAAGGCAGCATTCTAATGGTTTGTATCCTAAAATGTTTCTCTGTCACCTGGGATGTCCATCCTCCTCCTGCTCTTTCCCACAATATATATCATGTTTTGAAAAAACCCCAACCTCTAGGAGTTCAGAAAGATAAACCCCAAACAAAACCAGGGAATTATCAAATATTTGAGGTGTGATGAGATGTAAGCTTTACACAAAAGAAAGTATATCCAATGCCACATCCCATTCTTTACCATTCGGGGTGGGTAAAGATCAGCCAAGGGGCTTCATGCAGCCACCCCCGGGATGTTTTTGTGATCTTCAAAACCTCCAGAATCCCCAGACTGACCTTTCTCTGGCCAAAAATTGAGTGCAAATTCCTGCTCCTTGCAGCCTCCAGGTGCAACAATCTAGCTTTGAGATAGGCTGCATGGCATCCCTGTATGGTTTAACATAAAAAATTACCAATTTTTGAGAACCAGAAATGGATTTCCAGCCCTTTTGGGTTTTTAAAAATTATTATTTTTGGTGTAGACCATGTGGTCTCTGGAGGGTTCTGGGGCATAAAAGTGGCCCCTGGTCTTATCAAAGCTGCTCTTGTTAAAAATTAGTTGTTGAACAGTTAAAATTCGTTCTGCATAAGAGATAGCGAATGTGAAAATTTCCAGAAGTTAATGGATGGTAATTTCTATCTTGGCCAGCACAATCAGTGGTGAAGACGATGGGCCAAAGATTCACCATACTGTTGTTAGATATTAAAAAGTACACCTCAGTAAACAAAATAGATGTAGATATGATGTTTAGAATTACTCCCCCACCCCCCAAAAAGGCACTGACAGCGGAAATAACATGAAGGGAAGAGGGATGTTCCTACACTACCCCCACCCCCCAAAAGAACAAATCAGCTTTCTCCAGAAAACTTTCTATTCCAAAGTAACAATGTGCACACATGAAAGGAAACAACCAGATCAGGTAAGTCTTGCCTAAGTAAGCAAAAAACAGCTAAACCTTCTAAAACCCATTTGACAGCATCTTTGAAAATACAGTGAAGGAGGTTACCCTCTTTCATGAGTCACCACTTTTCTTACAATTTCCATTTTGGTGCCCAAATTTAGAAGTAACCTTTTTTAACCTGCTGAGGGTAGCTCATAGCAATAGTAATAACAAGTACATTTCTATACCACTTATCAGTGCACTTAAGCACTCCCCAAGCAGTTTACAGGCTGTAAGATAATTGCCCCCAACAAGCTGTGTACTCATTTTAGTGACCTTGGAAGGATGCCAGGCTGAGTTGACCCTGAGCCCCTGGCTGGGACTGAATCCACAACCTTGTGGTTTGTGAGTGAATGACTTCAGAACAGGCATTTAACCACTGTGCCACCTGTAGCTTCTCATGATGCAGGTTTATCTGTTCTCTCCTCTCCTCTCCTCTCTTTTTTGATGTTCACACAGGCTCAGTGAGGGATTCTGGAGTCAGCTGCTGATATTGTAATTTAAAGGTATAATTATTCTGTATAGTGTAGTAATGGGAGGAGGTCAATGGGGGTGACACCATGAGTTACTGCACCAGGTGACACCAACCCTAGTGACGCCACTGGGGCTGGACATGTCTAAAGGACTTTGTAAAGGGGAGCTTCTTTGGCAGAAGTTTTGTTAAACGAGGTATGTCTGTACTGAGTATATGGTTCCATTAATATATAAATTGGAGACAACAAGAAAAACGTATCAAGTCTAAACAAACAAACAAACGCTACATTTGGGAGCAATATTGTAATTTCTTTTGGGAAAAAACCCCCACAAAGAGTGGAAAAGTTTTCCCAGGAGCTATCTGGACTGTTAAAGCCAAAATTGCTTCTCAGATTTTCTATGGGGTACCAACTGTTTTATTTGCTCTTGAAGGATTCCCCCTCCCCCGCAGGGATAATATTTGTATTTCTAGGTGATCTTGTTTTTCAGTCATTGGATCTGTAATGTCTTTCTTGTAAAGATGAAATATTTTATTTAAGATGGCTCATTATTCCTAAACAATAATTTTTGGAATATGTTTAGCCTCTGGATGGTTGAATCTGTGGATAAGAATCTGTGGATATGGAGGGTCGACTGTAGACAGTTTTTTCCAGGCTACTCTCTTCTCTCTCTTTACCATCACTGAGCAAGCCGCTGAGTTTTTAAATTCAACTATTTTACCAGAGTCTCTGGCACTATTGCCTTCTTAACACACTAAGAGGTGAAACAGGCCGCTTCTTCTGAAGCCGGATTGGGCCGTGACAAGCACACACCACGGCCCCCATCTGCCTTGAAGCCAGCTGAAAAAGAGGGACAAACAGCCGCTCCTTTTTCAACCAATAAAAAGCTATCTTTGCTACCTGCACCATGGCTAGAAGTCAGCTTCATGATGCTCCAGCAGTGTGCGGTGTGTAAATACCATGCTCCTGGAGCACCCAGTAGCCAGCCCATGACTGGGCAGGTGGGTGGCTGGAAGCCGGTTTCCAGGCGGCTTCAGAGAATGTGTTGTCAAAAAGCCGCACTCTGAAGCCGCCTGGAATCAGGCTTTTTTTGCTTGTTTATTTGGGTCCTAAGTATCCCTGGTTTTGGGATGTGCTTGTTAAACTTTTCTGATATTATGAGGTTGTAGGTTTGTTATGGACTTGACATAGTTGCAAATGTTTGTGCTTTGTAAATCTTTGTAAATTTAAAAAGGGGAAGGTCATTAATAAGCTGATTACATGAGCACGAACACAATTAAAAGAAAATATTAACAACTGGAATTGGCTCTGCTGAGATAGGAGGGATTCACTCGTCGCCTACTCTGGCCAACATGGTGCACCACTTTGCCTCTATAGAAGACTGAATCAAATGCATGTGTTTACTATAACTTGGAATAGTATTACATATTTAATGTAAAAAAAGAAATATGGAATAGATGGTTTTCTGGTTTGAAGAAACCCTCACAGCAACAAAGACAAGTAGTTTAATGTGATATTTATTCCTTAAAATACTCACTGTAATACCATGGGATGGTCCCATATGCTGCACATGAAGGCCTGGGGAGTTATAGTAAGACACGCCAGCTCTGGTGAGTGAAGTTGGGGGAGTAAAACCAACTGTGTGACTTGCATATGAGAGACCTAAAGTAATGAAAAACAAACGTTGGTACTCACCCGAAACACCCAGCATGTTAAAAAGAAGAAAGCAACGGGCATTATCATCCACACTGAGAAAATAAACTGCACTTGGACATTTGTGTGCACAATGATAGTGTTTAGTGGTCTTGAAAAGGCATATGGCATTATTTACTCGTATCTAAAGCTGCGGGCTTAGAACTGGGAGTGACTGGGTTTGCCGACAGAATACCTGAAGCAGGACCTCCCACTACCTTTCAAAGTTACTCATTCTTAAGGAATGTTATTCCTAAAAGAGCACTCCCATAAGTAACTGGAAGACAACAGCAAAAGATTGAAACGAGGGAGCAAAATTAACCAGTTATTTAGATGAAACTTTCATTTTTTTTCTAAAGAGAGGAAAAATTACTGTACTTCCTTTCATTAAAAGTTTTTCAGTTCCATTTAGTTATATGTTGCATGTCAACACTGTAATATACAGGTCTGCAATGAAAAAACTTTCCTCAATATTGTAGCTGTTTTTAATGTATTTTTTTGGTGCTAAATTCAAAAACCTCAATAAAAATGTCAAAATGTACAGTTATTTCACAAATTTGCTATTTTTATCAATTCTGTTGTTACTCAGCTCTGCTTAAGTGCAGACACTGATGTAATAGTGTGATTTCTATTGATGCTTTTGAGTGAATTTTTTTGTGTTCACCAAATTAAAGTGCTATTAGAAGACTATCCCCTTTCGTACTCTCTTCAGGATAGTTTTTTGAAGGATCATTTCACTGTCACATATTTACAAGACAGGAACAGCAAAGCAAATTGTGAAAAAACAGTATCTAATTGGAGCAAATCTGAGGTCACTTCTGGATTTAGAATGCCAAATTTTATCAAAAGCAGCATACATTTTTTTAAAAAGTTTTTATGAATTTTGCAGGCCTGTGAAATAATTCTCTTTCTTGGATAGCAAAAAGAAACCCTCAACATTTGAAATGCCTACTTCAAGTGCCCACTTTGTATAAAGAATAGACATTTCAAAAAGGGTAGAAATATTAGTACATTATTTATTCCAGCTAAATACCAACACTTTAAAGATAGACTTTAGTGTTGATAACAATAATAAAATACTGATTACAAACAAAATATTGTTTAAATCATACAACAGATAAAATAAAAACAAAATATATTATATTTATATGGTTAAATTTATATTTATAATCAAGCTTCTATTAAAAACTAACATTAAGTACACAAAATTTAGAAAGTTACCAGGTGATATAGGTCTGCTAGAACTTGGTGAAGGTGTATATGGAATTGGACTGGACACAGTGCGAGGTCTTAATCCTTGTGCGGACATCTCATTAAAATATCTAATTTAAGAGATAAAAACAGATTATTATCATCCTACCAAAACTATTTATTTATTTTACTTTTAGGCTTTCATCTGCTATCTATCTGATACAGTGAAACAAATGTAATAAGGTATGAGAGAAAGGGTGGACAACTGTGAGGGCTGGAGGGTTACATTAGTCCTCTAGAAAACCTATGTTAGTATATAATATAACTTCAGGGTTCATTTGATTAAATTAATAATTTTTTTACAAAGCCTTCTGATTGATTCAAAAAGTGAGAATGATTAATCAAATATATATATTTTGTTACTTCCAACTATATCACCATTGACAAAAGAACAACAGATACCATTCCAGAAGTGGCATTCCCATTCCTTTCTGTTACAAAGCAAGCAGTTTCTATATTGATGGTGCCTATTGCTTTCTTTAATTATTTTTTTTTATTTTTTAAGTTATTATTCACAAGCAAATTTATGCAGGTTTCATCAAGTAATTTATCTGTTCATTAAAAACAGTGGTCCTATGACAAGATACCTGCCCCCATCCTGTAGGTTAACTTACGTTGGATGCTGGTGCTTTTATACTGTGTCCCCCCCCCCCCTTGCTGCCCACTGAAGTGGCCAGTGCAATAATGCAGAATGTAAGGGAAGATGTAAGGAGAGTAAAGTTGACATGGGACTGTTGCCTTTGGTGGTAGCTCCATACTTCTGTCTACAATTGATAAGCCTGTTTGTCAGACTACAGCACCTGAGGTTACCAGAAAAACAAACCTCTCATCGTCCATTTCCAAACTGGATTCACTTTCTGAGAGCTGTCTGCACAAGGCTTCTCTGCGCTCCATCTCCCTCTGTAGTTTTCTTTGGAGCCTCAAGTTTTCTTCTCTCATGTGACGTTCTTCCTCTAAGTACTGTGCCATCTTCTCTGAATCTGAAGTGTCAAGATTTTTCAATTCATTTTTAATTAACTCAGCTTTGTGTTTTGTGGACACTACATATACTGAGAAGTGTTTCAAAATTCAGATTGTGCCTTTATCAAGTAACAACAACATAGCTTAGATTCTTAGACCACAGGTTTCTTCCAATTTGGTCTCATTAGCTGGGCCGGGAAACAAGGACACTTCCCTAAGTTTGTGCATAAAAATTGAAGAACTCCAGCTTGTAGTAATGTGGGAGCATACACAGGAGACAGGGAAGGAGGAGTGCCTGAGGAGTTAGATGATCATCTGAACCAGCCCTGTGTGTAGAACAGGGAGACTTTCCATGTTGAAGCGGCAAGAATATTACAGCCAGGCATTTACTGGCAAGCCTTGGTTTAGGAAAAAGAATCTTTCCCTCTCTGTACAAAAGTAACTGGCTTGTTAAAAACAAAACAAACACAGATGATACAACAGTGCTTCTACCCTTAAACAAAAATAAATAAATGTGCCACATATACTCATCAAATCAGCAATAGACTGAAAATTGACCATAATAAATGTATAAGCAATAATATGTCTTCCTTTAGTCATAAGGGGATAGAAAGTACACTACTCCACAAATTTGTGTGGAGACCTTAGACCTTAGAGTATGAGCAATTTCAGAATTATTGTGAAGTTGAAGGCTTTCATGGCCGGCATCCACAGTTTTTTGTGAGTTTTTCGGGCTATGTGGCCATGTTCTAGAAGAGTTTATTCCTGACATTTCGCCAGCATCTGTGGCTGGCATCTTCATCATCTGGAAGAGGGTTGGGTATATATTTACTGTGTGACATTAGGTAGGAAGGAGTGATTTGCATGTTGATCTGTGTATTGTTGTCTTGCTAATGGTGGGCCTCAGGGTGGGAGGATATGCAAAGAGGATTAGTGTCTGCTTGATTAGTTATCATTGTCTGCAACGTCAGGAATAAACTCTTCTAGAAGATGGCCAAATAGCCTGAAAAACCCACAAAAAAATTCAGAATCATTGTTGAAAAATTCTAAATATAGATACCAAATATCATAAAATTTAGCTAATAAATTTACATTTTAAAGAACTTTTACTTGTGCTGTTAGTTTTTCCATAAGTGCAATATTGCAGATACATGTATACCCACAGTAACTGGCTACCGTGACAGAAGCAAAGGATACATAGTGCAGGGACCTGCTGGGCAGAACTCCTCATTTAAATGTAGTGAAATTTTTACAGTTTAAGATAGGGTACTATTCCACTCAATCCCCAAACTCACTAAAAGCAGAAGGAATGATTTCATTCATGTAGCTTGCCTTCAAGGCAATGTACAAAGGATTTTTCTCAACTTATCTTCATAATCTAGTGAAGTAGGTTAGCTTCACAGATGGTGATAGATCCAAGATCACTATGGATATTTCACCACTGAAAATGGAAGCCACACCTTCCACAATCTTGGTTTCCTTCTGCCTTCAGTGGAAAGGCCTATGACACCTTTGAGCATGATCTTCATAGCATGGAAACAAGATTAGAAACCCTCGCCATATGGAAAACGGCTTCCCAGTGCCAGCGGCCCACGGTTCAGGAGGGGCCACAGAGAAGAGATTCTCAAGTCAGAATGATCACATGAGACGATATCAATGAAGAATCAGTCACTGAAATGAAATTTGATGGACGGAATTACAGTGACCATTTTGAAACCATGTCAGTTTTGAAGCCCTCATACAACTTTCCTAGGTCTTAAGATTGGTAGTTTTATGACAGCATATGAAGTGATAAATCATCCACAAGTATGGAGTCATTCAAGGACAAGACCAGAACGCTCTGAAGATACAGCAAAACTAGGTTTCATCCTTCTGCTAATAAATCAGGCTAGCAATTAAACATACCCAGAGACCTTGATCACACTTTTGAGTTCAGCAAGCAAAAGCAATGTACTAAAGAGACAGGCAAAGAGATTAATGTGTTTTATGGCTTTTAAGTGACATATATTATTAATTTTCCAAAGTTGCCCACAAGGTCTCAAATCCAGCCCCCTCCTTATCTTCCTAAAACATAATTATGATAAGCAAAATATAATTCACTGGAAGGCTAGACTGAAAATTAGTCCTACTGATCTTCCAGAACATTTTATTGAAAACAAAACTAAAAACAACTGATTCAGAATAAAGGGAGGAAAGAAAAGTAGCTGGGGGGGGTGTGTGCTGAGAGGCACTTGGCATAGTCTTGCTGCAGTTGGGAAGCTGGGGAAAAGGACCACTGTTGTACTCTTGGACTTTAGGTGTTATGCTCTATGTTTTATGAGAGGAAAACAGCTGTCACTCCCCCCACCCCCCCACCCCAATGCCAACTCCAGCTGGAAAGTGCCGTCATACCACTCTGCACCCTCAACCACTAACTGGCTGTGGGATGTGCCCCACTGTTATCAAGCTGCTTTGCACCAGGTCAGGGAGTGCATGAGCAAACAGTGGATACTTCTTGTGCAATTGCTATCAAAGTACATTTGCCAGCATAACTAAGGGTTACACTTGTGTATGTCCCTTACTCTTACTTCCTGTTTTCCAAAAGTGAACACTCAAGCAAGAAAACCTCTCCTTACTCTTTTAAATCTTTTAAAGTATTACTTTAAAAAGAGCCAGTGTGGTGTAGTGCATTGAGCGTTGGACTACAACTCTGGAGACCAGGGTTTGATATCCAGCTCAGTCATGAAACCCACTAGGTGACCTTTGGCAAGTCACATGCTCTCAACCTCAGAGGAAGGCAATGGCAAATCACCTCTGAACATATCTTGCCAAGAAATCTCCATGATAGGGTTGCTGAAAGTAAAAAATGACTTGAAAGCACTTAACAATAAAAGTCTAGCTATTTAGATTAATGGGTTTTAAACATGATTTAAACTGGTTCTTATTTTAAACATATCTTTGAATTTTAAGATTTCTAGTATTAATTTCAATTCATCACACTGTTTATCAAATAAAAGCCCACTTTTCTAATGAGGAAATATCTGACTTCTCAAGCAAGCATTATAAACATTTTAAAACATATATTTAAAATGAGTTTATTACTATCAGTCATGTACTACTATCATGAGGATATTAACATGACCTTCTCATGGTGAAACATTGTTCCTTCAAGTAATTACCATTAATTTCTAGAAAGTTTGTTAACCACCAACAAATCTAAGTCAAGCATAATAGTATTTGGTAAAAGAGTCCAGAGACATAGTTGGTGTTTAGAGGGTGAGCCAATAGATTAGGTAAAGTCCATATCCTATCTTGGAGTAACATTCTCAGAAAATGGATCCTGGTCATGTCATCATCAAAAGAGTGTTCTTAGAGCGAAAGCACGTCTGAACTCAAATTAAAAGCCCATAAATAAATACCCTAGTTCTCTAACCCCAAAATCAATGTATACAAAGCTAATGTTACACTTATGCTTTTGTATGCAGCGGACATTTGGGGTCTAAATTCCACCTCAGCAATAGAACTAGCCCAGTCTCTACATTTGAGATGTATACTGGGTGTAGACAAAAGGACATCAGCAGCTGCTGTTAGAGCTGAATTAGAAATCTATTCAGTCTATTCGCAAGCCAAAATTAAAGCCTTTAACTATTGGTGTAAGATCAATAAAATGGAGTCAGACAGGTTACCAAGATTATGCCTTCTAGAACAGTTAAGTTCCCATCCTCAGTCTTCTCGGGCCATGCAAATAACAAATTTCATAAAGAGTTGTGGTCTACCTGTAACCTGCACAGCCAATGATCAAACTAGAAAGGGTGCAAGACAAAGAATTTTGGATATTGAGGCTCAAAAGGATATAGCTGCCCTTACTATGGTGGGCAACTTAAAATGGTTAAGCCGCTTCAAACGTACCTTCCAAAGACCTAATTATTTTAAAATCCAATTGCCAAGGTACTTGAGAATTGCATTTATCCAAGCCAGATTTGAACAGCTTGACACCATGGTTAGATATGGAAGATTTAATGGTATTCCTTACTTGGAGCACATTTGTATTTGTGGGGAGCAAGAGGTTGAAGACTTAGCTCATATCCTATTCAGATGTAATCTGTATCAACAGGAAAGAGCTCACCACCTTGGCCCCTACATCAATCGAACAATGTTTTGGGATACTCATCTTAGAGTATCATATTTCATGAGAGGACAAGATTCAAAAGTAACTATTAGTACAGCCCAGTTTCTATGTAAAGCAATTTGGTTGAGAGCTAAGTATGTGGCGACTATTGGTGTAGACTGCAGGGGTGATAAGGCATTTATATGGTATTTTATTTACATTTTATTGTATTTTTAAGGTTTTGTAATTTCTATACTTATAGGATTTTATAGTATATTTTATTTTATTTGTGTTATCTTGAGACGGCCTAATGGCTAATCAATCGGTAAACTTACTTATATTATATAGAAAGTTTGCGGTACCAGACTCATTGTAACTAGGCACAGCAAATTTGTACTAAGTTGTGAGTCATTATCTTCAAATTAAATAATCTTTCATAATAATGTCCACTACTTACTGTATATTCAATAAAAGTACAGCCAGTGTATGCAGATTGCTTCTCTGCTCACAGCTAGAATTTTTCATTACAACATTGAGTAAATGGGTTTATTCTACCCAGCTGTGGCTGTACACTTGTTCTGCACTCTAGATTTAAGAAAGATTATTGTACCTTAGTACAAATCAGGAATACAGTGGTCCCCCGGGTTACGAAGGTAATCCGTTCCGGATTACCTTTTGTAACCTGGAAGTATTGTTTCCCGGGGGACCGCTATTTCCAACGGACCGCGCGGCCGATTTAAAGGGGCCGCGCGGTTTTTTTTGTTCGTATCCCGGGGATCTTTCGTATCCCGGGGGAATTTTAGCGGTCCCGCCAGTTTCGTATCCCGGGGATTTCGTTCCCAGGGGGATTCGTAAACCGGGGGACCACTGTATACACAGGTACAGAGATTCTCACATACATCTCAGCAATGTGAACACAGGTAATAATGTGTGAACACTCCTTTAAACTCTACACAAGTAGTCCTTCTCCCTTTGTCGCTAAGCAGATATAAGTAATGCAGAATGTATGTTGTTTGTATGACCAGAGGACGTGGATTATGCTCTTTGGAAGTATAAAGGAATTACAGCATTTCAGACCCATTATGTCTTCACTGCTACCAATGCAGATCCAGTCTTGGAAGAAAAAAAGAGGCAAAGGGAAGCAAGGTAGAAGCATGTAAAATCCAGGATCACTCATGATTTCATAGCACAGCCTTCTTGAGATGGCACTCTAAATGTACTTTGATTACAACTCCCATTGTCCCCAGGCAGCATAGCCACTGGGACAATGTGGGAGGGGAGAGAAAAGATTATGTGAGGCTGGGTCCCAACACTTCTAGAGGGCACCATCTTGGGAAACAATGTCACTGTGCATACAGACACTCGGGGGATTGGACTCTGAAGAACACCAAACTGAGCCCAATCACACTCAGTGAGAAAAGTGATACAGTGGACCCATAGGGGATCCGTTCCGGACCCCCCCCCCCCCCGGGTAAAAGAAAAAAACATGTATGCTTGAGCACCACAGGAAATAATGGGGCTCGTACCTGCGGAGTGCCCCATTACTCCTTTCAGGGTGTGAGAGGTTTTGTTTTTTCTGGTGTGACTTCCACATATGCTGGAAGCTGGTAAGGTATGCCTGCGTATGAAGCAGGCGTGCTGTATTTTTACAAGTTTCAAGCAACAGGGTGAGTTTAAATATTTTCAGTTTGAATTGCCAAAAGTCTGATAAGCCAGGCACCTTATATATTATTTTCTCATGCTGTATATTTACTTAAGTTGAAACAAACATAAATGGTTTGTACGTCAGCAACTCAAAGCGTAGGATGACATATAATCTTGCATAAAACTGTTTCAGGTTTCTTTAAATATGCCAAAGTTCTTTACAGTGTTGGCATCAAAAGTGATGTAAAGAACTAATACTAGGTATCAGAACATTATGTATAATCTTCAGCAACACTGCTTGAAATCTATCCTCATCCTGTAAAACAAAACAAGGCAAAAAACCAAACCAAACCAAACCAAAACCCATAATCCACGTCCTCCAAAGCACACCACAAAATGGTATTGCACAGAACAAACAAATAAATAAAATTATTAATTAAATATCTGAATTTCTGGTCTATTTAAGCTTTCCAGATTGAAAAGCTTAAAATTCATTAAAAACATACCTCTGTAAGATGCGTAAGGGCACATAGCCAAGGTAAGCTGGACTTACGCTGTAATTGTGCAGCTCTGAGTTGTTTCTTTAACCTCTCTACTTCATTCTTTAGGAACCTGATATGCCGCATCATATTCTCTGGAGAGTCTATCTCCATTGATATGTCCCTTGGCGATGGAGGAGCTGACACAGGCTGGTCTAATTTCTCCTGCAAAATTCTGAAATAAAACAGGCAAGGTTTTTCCCCTGAAAGAAACCAACATGCATGTATGTATATTCTGCTTCAATTCTGCATGATATTAAGCCAAAGAAAGAAAGAAACTAAGATGATCTGGAATGGTCAATGTTCTTTCTGGCTAATCTAACATGGGAAAAAGCCAACATGGTGGTCCAATTCAGATATAGAGACAAACTAAGGGTTTTGTTCTGTTGCAGGCTACCTGGTGTGTACAGTCAGCATTCTGTATCCACAGATTTTTTATTTAACAATCCATCGCTTGAAAATATTCAAAACAAACATAAATTCAAAAAAAAAAAAGAAACCTTAATTCTGCCATTTTATCTAAGAGATACCATTTTACTATGCTACTGTATTTTATGGGACATGAGCATCCACAGATTTTTGTATCCACAGCAGTCCTAGAACCAAACCCCAGCAATACCAAGGGCCTACTGTTTTCAATTTCACTGGTACTATGTAACACCATTTCTTCTGACCTAATAACCCATATATTTTATGTCCAACTCTATGGGGCTGGGATCAAAAATTGGACCAGGAAGATGTTAGCCCACATTTGGCAGAATAATCACAGAATCAGAGAACTGGAAGAGACCTCAAGGGTCATCCAGTCAAACCTTCTGCCATGCAGGAATATAGAATGAAAGCACCCCTGACAGATGGGACATCTAGCCTCAGTTTAAAAACCTCAGGTCTCAAATTGTTAAATGCATATTTGACATACATTTGTTGTTAAGTGCCTTCAAGTCAACTTCAACTTATGGTGACGCCTATGAATGAGACCTCAAGTCACACTATTATCAACAGGAGCCAGGTCTTGCAGACTCAGGGCCATAGCTTCTTTGATTGAGTTTATCGACATGGAATGCAGTCTTTCTATTTTCCTACTTCTTTTCTAGTGAGTCATGCCTTCTCATGATATGACCAAAGTATGACAGTCTCCTTGGCTTCTAGGGAGAATTCAGATTTGATTTGCTTTAATGTCATTTATTTGTCTTTTAGAAGTCCATGTTACCCATAAAACTCTTCCCCAGCACCACATTTCAAGTGAGTTGATTTTCTTCCTATCAGTTTTCTCCAGTGTCCAGTTTTCACAATCATACATAAAAATTGGAAATATGATGGTATGGAACACTCTTTAGTACTGAATGATATATCTTGACCCTTCAGGATTTTGTCTAGTTGCCTAGTTCCTTCATAGCTATCCTTCCAAGTCCTAGCCTTCTGATTTCTTGAATGTAATCTCTATTTTGATGAATGACTGAGCCAAGGTATGTAAAATCTCGAACTATTTCAATATCTTCATAGTCTACTTTACAGTTGTATAAATCATCTATACAGTTGGCACCCCCGTTTTCACAGGGGAGCCATTCCGGACCCCCCACACACACACAAAAATGGAGGCTCACACATATTCAAGCCTCATGGGCATAAATAGGACACACACACCATTGAAAATAGCAGAGGTCACCCCTCCGCAGATATTCAAGGTCATGGATCACAGATCCGTGAGTTAGGAGGGGAAAACTGTAGTTATTTTTGTTTCCGTAATACTGAACTGTAAACCTGCCTTTGCACCTTCTTCCTTGACTTTCTTCAGTAATCGTTCCTTTACTATTTTCTGCTACCCCGTTTCCCCGAAAATAAGACATCCTCTGAAAATAAGACCTAGCAGAGGTTTTGCTGAATTGCTAAATATAAGGCCTCCCCCGAAAGTAAGACCTAGCAAAGTTTTTGTATATAAATATATACACAGTATATAATAAATGTTCTTTTTTGTTGTTGTTGTTCAACAATAAATGTGAATTCTTCTTCATGGAAAAATAAGACATCCCCTGAAAATAAGACCTAGCGCATCTTTGGGAGCAAAAATTAATATAAGACACTGTATTATTTTCAGGGAAACACGGTAGTAGTATGGTGCCATCTTCATCTCTTAATACTGTTGACATTCCATCTTCCAATTTTCATGCCTCTGTCATCTAATTCTAATCCTGCTTTACGTATAATATGTTCAGCAAACAAATTAAACAGATTGAGTGATAAAATGCAGTCTTGCATGAGCTCCTGTAAATGGAAAGCCATTCGGTTTCTCTGTATTCAATCTTGATGATAGCCTCTTATCCTGAGTGTAGGTTAAGCATCAGGACAATTAAATGTTATAGCACATCTATTTCTTTAAGAGTGAGCCATAGTTTTTCATGAGCTATACAGTCAAAGGCTTTGCTATAGAATTTCTTCTGAAATTCTTTTGTGTGTTTCATTATTCAATGCATGCTCATAATATGATCTTTAGTGCCTCTTCTTTTCCTGAACCCAGCTTGAACATCTGTAATTTCTCACTCCATATATGGTAAAAGTCTTTCTTTCAGAATTAGGAGCATCATTTTGCTTGCATGGTAAATCAATGCTATGGTCCTGTGGTTAATGCAATCCTTGGTGTCCCCTTTCTTGACGATTGGAATGTATATTGAGTGTTGCCAATCTATGGGCCATTCTCTTGTTTTCTATACTTATTAGGGGCGGTACAGACCACCCAGAAAGGGCGGTCTGGCACCACCTCTTTTAGCAGTGCAACTGCGCTTCAGCAGCTAGATGCTGTGGCGCAGTTGTGCCACAAAAAAGAAGCGGGGAAACTGCACTCTTTTTTGCTGCACAGTTGCATCGCAGCAAAGAAAAAAGCCACCATTAAGCGTCTTTGTGCCATGGCAACTGCGCAACTCCATGCAGAACTACACAATTGCAGCGGTGCCATGACGTACACCATCTAAACGGCGTTATGTAATGGCGCTGGCGCCATTACAGGTTAGGGTTCGAGAGCATGTAAACAATGAGCGCTCCCGAACCCTAATGGCACCACCCAGGCACCTCTTCAGGCTGATATGTATCAGGCCATTGACAGATTTTAGTGAATACTATAGTGGATATGCTTAAAGCAGCTCTACTGATACGCATTCTGTTCCTGATGATTTATTTCTCCCAAGTACTCTGAGTACAGCTTTTACTTCACTTTCTAAAACTGCATGTTCATCTTCAAATTGTTCTTCCTTGAATGAATCTGTCATCCTTTCATCTGTTTATACAGTTCTCTCATGTACTGTTTCCATAATCTTTTTATTGTCTAAAGTCAACACCTGGCAAATGATCACCTGCACTTGTTCACTGTCAGTAATGTTCTGCTCTTGCTTATTCCGTGCTCAGAAAAAAACAACTGTGTGAATGGTGCTGTGTTAAAAACACATTTTGAGCAAACTAGAGCAAAAAAACACATGATCTGTTTTACTGTAACAGAAGCACTTTCAGCTCTATATGTGTTGGAATATAAAATAAAATTGTCATGGGACTTGAAAAATCACACACATCCTGAATCTTTCATTAATTAGATTAATAACTGCCAGATTACAAAATATAATTTCTTCTCGGGCCTCAAAGATTTTTCTGCTTCTGGGAAATTCAAGGTATGCTGTGAAATGTCTACTCCTATGAAAATCAAAGTCGGTAGAGCTGCATAAAAATTAATTTTCGGGTTCTGAAACAAGTTTCATGACAATAAGGCAAAGGTTATTAAAAGACACTAAGGATGATGTCCAGTGAATTGCATTGACATGGTACACATCTTATTTGGTTGCCTATGGCTCAACGACAAAGATGTCTCTAGAAAGCCCACAAGTATAATATAAAAGTCAAAGAATTTTCTTCCTCTTTGTCCCCAGCAACTGGTATCAGAGGTATACTGCATCTAATATGTAATACACAAGCGTCACAGATTTGCCATCCACATGCCATAGAGGCTATTTTCCTATGAAGTGTTTATTGGCGCTTCAAAACTTGGTGGGGCTGGGGAATTAAATATTCAAGTTTTACTACATGCCATGCAAACACAGAGGGACAGTGAGGTGTAGTGATTTGAGTGTTGGATCAGATCAGGATTCTGGGAGACCAGGCTTTGAATTTCTGCTTGGTCATGGAAACCCACTGCATACCTTTGGCAAGTCACTCTCAGCTTTATAGGAAGCTTATAGCAAATCCTCTCCGAACATATTTTGTCTAAATAATAATAATAATATCCCATGATAGATTTGCCTTAGAGTTGTCATAAGTCAGAAATGACGTGAAGGTACACAACATCATCATCAACAACACAAAAAACCAGCAGCAGCAGAAGAAGAAGATAAAGACAAACCGTTTTTCTGCTTCAAGTTTATCCATTCTCTTCCAGAGACGATTCACTAGTGCTTCTTGTTCTTGTTCTAGTGTATTTTCAAGATCAATTTTCTCCCGTCTTAGCTAGAATACAAAGTTGTTAATTGTTTTTAAAAGACACAAATTTTCATGAATTTAGTTGAATACTGCAACAATATATTTAGAGTCCAAACAATTTAAGAAAACATTAAGAAATTGTAATCAAAGTAACAGATGAACTGAAAACTTTTTACCACTCTAGCTTCTCAATGCAACAATCAGAAGCCAGTTTATCATGCCTTCTCTTTTGGTTCCTACACTACATTCCAATACTCATTTATATCATTATCAATTCACCTTAGTTTTAGTCAACATCCTTCCTCCTGCCTTGTCCCCCAATGACCAATGTTAAAACTGAACTTGTCACCTCATCTTCACACCCACAAAGTGTTCCATTCCTATGGGCATTCCTCCACACAGACTGCTATATAGGTCTGCCCCTGGACTTTCCACTCCACCGAATGCATGGTCTACAAAAGCTCATGCTACCAACTTCTACTTTTCAGTTGGTCTGAAAGGTGCTACATAATCCCTTTGCAACTGATTTTTCAGACTAAGATGTTTATGTCTTTGAATTGTGAATATCAGTTGTTTACCATGGGGCAGAATAATCATAGAGCTGGAAGAGACCTCAAGGGCCATCCAGTCCAACCCCCTGCCATACAGGAATACATCCCAACAAATGGCCATCAGCAGAAATGGACTGAAAATAAGTACTATGGTAAAGCATTGCTATGAGACAGCATTAACAGATAAATTCTTATTTACAATTTACTATCCCATGTTGGATTACCTTCTAAGTTTCAAAATTGTTTTCAAAGGAGTCCAAAATATACTAGATTATAATAATCTTAATAAGAGAGTTCCACTGTGGAGATGTCAATAGTCTACACAGATAAAGTTGTAGTTAATATACAAGGCTGCAAGATTAAATGGTACAGTGGTCCCCCGGTTTATGAATCCCCCGGGGAACGAAATCCCCGGGGTCCGAAACCGGTGGGACCACCAAAATTCCCCCGGGATCCGAAGGATCCCCCGGGGAACGAAAGGGAAAAACTGCGCGGCCCCTTTAAATCGGCCGTGCGGTCCGTCCCTTAAAGCAGTCCCCCGGGATACGACAATTTCCGGGTTACGAAAGGTAATCCGGAACGGATTACCTTCGTAACCCGGGGGACCACTGTACTTTGAGCCTCAAAGACCAGTTGTTCCATCAACTCAATGCTTTGCAGTGGTGCAAGTGAAATGCCCATTACCGGTAACAGCATTCCCACTTTGTCTGCATTACATTTCACCTTGTCCATTATCACATGCTAATTCAGAAGACCCACTGCCATGCTTGGATTGGACAAAAAGGAGAGAAAGAGCAGAGTGACAGCTTAAAAGGATAACCGCCTCAAAATACAGCCCAAGGAGATTGAGAATTCTTAGTATGATCAAGAATACTAAGTATCAGATGGGAAATTAAAACAGGAAACTGAAGGTTAAGAGTATCTTTGAGGAAGCCATGGAAGTTTGTCATGACCCTTGTTCAGAGGGTGTTTGACTTTGCCTTCCTGTGAGGCTGAAAGCCACCCAGTGGGATTACATGGCTGAGCAGGGATTCAAATGCTGGTCTCCAAAGTCACAGTCCAATGCCAAATCACTACATCACACTGATTCTGTTATCACTGTGTAAAGGGAGCAATACCAGAAAATCTGGAAAAGCAACAGAACGAACAATTGACAATTGAGGCAGCCCTGAAAGAATTATGTCCTTGCATGAAAGCAGGCCTACCTAGCTCAAAGGATGAACATATGCTAGCTACCATTAGCATCTCTCCCTAGCTGTATCATTTTCAAGATAAGCATGTTTCTGCTCCTCCTTGAGAACTGGGGTCCCTCCCTCCCTCTTATGAGAATTCTTTCCTTTTTGCATGTTTTTCATTCCTTCTGACAGCTTCTACAAGCTAATCAGTAAAGCTTATGAAATCCATGGTGAGTTAGCTATTCTCTGGCCTTCTCTTAGGAAAGGAGAACATTTAACTGACCAATATGCTACGCCCATGAAGAAGTGTCTGTCATAACATGCAAGTTCTTACAACAGTACTTTGGAACTTTTGTGCTTTTATGGTCTATATCAACCTGCATAGATTTTTATCACTACAACGAAAAAAACTGTGTTATTCTTTTACATAAGCATTTTTATTTCTTCCTGATTATCCTAGAATCATAAGTGTGGGAGTAGATCAGGTCTCCAGGATAACACAATTAATACTCTAATTGTGAATAGCCTCTGTGCTTAATTTCTACTCAGAAATTCAGGCTTTATACAAAACTGCCACAAAATCAAATGCCCCCAATTCCACTTGGCTGCACTGTTTCCAGTGTTTTTCATCACAAATATATGTAGTATGTATGTATGTATATCTGATGTGAAGATTACACTTCATATAGCTCATTCATGTTGACTTCAATTTATGGAGTAAGTCGGTCACTAAAGGATCTATATAGTCTATTGTTGTTTAACACCCATGGGCTCTGTGACATCTCAGCACTTACTTTCTAAGGTAATTCCCAGAGAAATAGCTTTGCAGGAGATCTCTGTGCTCAAACATGCATCAAAAAAGAGGTAAGTGTACAAAGACTAATATGGTCCTATCACCCTGATACAGATGAGAGTGAGGGAGATGATCAAAGCTCCTCATTCTGTCATAAATTTTAGGGCACACAGCTGGATATATCAGCTTTCATTATGTTTACTAGAATTTGGGATCATCAACTGAAGCTGAATGGTCAGAGATTGAGGAAGTATCTTCACACTGAAGATACTTAAGCTACAGAATTCACTACCACAAGGTGTTATGTTTGCTGTTACCTTCAATGGCTTTAAAAGCAACTTTGCAATAATTCATGGAGGCCCAGGAAGTCAAGAGACACGAGTTGGAATGACTCTACATTATCACTTCCAGTATTAGAGGCAGAGTGCTTCTGTGTATCAGTTGCTGGGAAAGTAAAAGGAAGGGTGGAAGTGAACGCTTGTACACAGGCCACTAGCAGGCCACTGTGGGAAAAGGATGCTGGCTTAGGCAGAGCCTTTGACATGATCTATAGCTAGAGGACCACTGCTGGATGGGGTACTGGAGAAAAACATTCAAGATGGTGTCTCTATTAAGCTCCCAGTTCAAACTGAGACATCAAGCAACAGAATATTTTGAGATGCAATCAGCTGTATGCTGCGATTATTCCCTACAAATTGAGACAGAGAAATTGCACATTCAGTGCAGGTCTTCTAGACTACAGACCTATTTACTATTCTACTGTAGAAGTCTTCTAAAAATTTAAATTACTTTAGCTATAAAAATGTGCTCCTATAACTCTATACCTCTTTCTAAACAATAATGTTAAACATTTCTTGATTGTTATTTAGTAATACCTGCCTAACAACAATGTCTTTGACTGCACAGATCATGGAAAGACATGCCTTGCAGTTAAAGGAATAGGAATGCCACAACATCTGATTGTCCTGATGTATAATCTGCACTCAGGACAAGAGACTGCTGTCAGAACAAAGCATGGGAAAAAAGAATGATTCCCAACTGGCAAAGGGGTGAGGCAAGGCTACAAACTATTAGGTCTGTTTCCTTTTCAACTGTAAAGTTGATCTATCTATCTATCACCTACCTACCTATCCATCATGAAGTCTTGCCCACAATATGAGACATGGCACTTTACAGTACAAGATTAAAACAAAATACAGTTGAAACAATCCAATGACTTCTCTTTAAAGATCAGATGATATAACAACTTTACATTTTAAACTTAACCCAAAATATGCTTGTTCTGCAACATACAGAGTTTTAGCCTCAATAACAGTATATTTTGTAGGTAAATCTTGCTATATCCTCTGCAACAAAATTAACTTTTATTTTAAAAGGGTTAATCTGCTGTTCAGGTACACTGGTGAAAAATTATCTACAAAATATACCCAAACTAGTATTATTTAAAATGTACAATAAAATACAACTAAAATAATAAAATTAAAACATACAAGAAAAACACACATAATCAAAGAAGTACTTGTTTGTTTCAACTATAATAGCTATGCTAGCTGGAAGACTTTGAGAAGTTTAGTCCTCAAAGTCACTTTTCCAAGTTCTGTAAAAAAAACTCTAGTACTGTTATAGAATAAGGCTCCATAGCAGTTTTTCAATTAGATTATAAATATCAGGGCAGATGGAAAGATCTTACTTGTCCTAAAAACTTGCAGTAAACTACAAATTCATTTTAAACTAAACTCCTTGAACGCAACTGCCACCTAGAGGTCCTTTCGTTTACTTCAAGAAAGATGGTTACCATATAGTATGGCTTATTACAAGCTTTTTATATACTTTTTAGTTTCCCTGTTGATTATGACATAAAGAGATTTTCAATTAGTAGGTTTCAAGAGTATATTTCAATGCTCACATTATAATGAAGTCAATAAAGAGAACAATGAAAGCTGATCCTGTGCCTGAAATTTGAGTTAGACTAACGACTACAAGTATTTCTTAGTTTTCAGAATTTGAACTACCTAGTACTTACTCTAAAAGACTTACTGCATGTCAGGTATGTGAGATGTCAAAGTTTCAAACAAAAGGAATATTACATTACAGTTCAATTCACAGACACAACCTTTCTTAGCTGCTCTGGAAGTATAGAAGCTTTAACCTTCATTCTGTTTTCACAGACACACTCAGCTGGACTGTCCCAAGTGTAATGAAGGGATCATGGTGAATTACTCTGGTTTCCAGACAAAGTACTTGTTGAGATGAGACAGAATCTATCCATTAAAAGGCCCACTTCTCGGGAGCAATTCGCCCAAAAAAACACACAGAATCAATCCCCTTCTGCTATAGCATCTCATTTGTTTGTTGGAAGATACTTGAATCTTCCATCCTTGTGGATAACTCAAATGTCTGGGAAACTGGCATTTGATTGCTCCGGTAAGGGCAAGAGCTGGAGCCCCTCACTAACCTCCACAGCTCAACTAGACCCCAGAAGGCACAACCGGGTGGTTGTCTTTTAGCAGTCAGGGCAAATGCTCTTTGGGATTGGTTTCATAAATTCTCTCTAGACCCTAGTCCAAAACTCAGAAGGAAGTGTGACAGCAAGTTAAGAAAACTGGAGCAGCAGTAGCAGCAGTATAAGGAGTAACTAGCTAAAAACACACACAGACTTGAAAATCTCATTGTAGGCTAACGGTAGAATTAAACAGTTAGGAAATAATCAGAATTGCTATGGTGCCTTCCACTCCTCTATACTATCCTACCTTTTATTTAAAAAGAGAAAATGTACGACTGGAATGTATTCAACCTGGGAAAGTGAGGAAGAAATCTTAATTTTGAATCCTCCCTAATTTACATGCATACACAAATCTCCCTGAATGTAACTGGCAAGGGCTAAAGCCTTCCCACCATGTGCTGCTTTACCACATGTAAGAGACTTTTGCATGGGGAAGACTTAGAAATATTAAAACCACTTCCCTACATGTCTGGACTAGTCCTGCCGTCTAGAATTCTTCCTTACTGACAACTGTGCACAGTCCCAACCCTTTCTTCCTGGCATCTTTCATGCTCAAATCCAAATCTCCACCACTCCTTGTTTCCTCCTTTTCCTGCTTTGCACACCACTACGTATTTTCTCCACATCCCCTCATCAGCCTGTTCTTTCAACTGGGGAAATCCATGGTTGTCGGGCAGCAATACACTTCCAATATCTTCCAGGGCAGGGAGCAGCAACTCCTTCCCCATTCGGGCAGGGAGGTTTGGGCACTTTGTCCTGGGCTAATAAAGGAGGAAATGGTTTTTGTCCTGGTAGTGAGAGGCGTGCAGTTCGATTTGTGATTTCAAAAGCCAACTTTGCCCCTTGTGGGCTTCTGTGTGTGTGTGTGTGTGTGTGTGTGAGAGAGAGAGAGAGAGAGAGAGAGAGAGAGAGAGAGAGTCTCCAAATAAAAGCAAGATGGGATGTGGCAAGAATCTGAAGATCACAATCACCTCTTATGTTCACTCTCTCTCTCTCAAGATGCTCACCACACACTTAGTTTCTCTGTGCCCTAATATTCTTGAGAAAGAATTCTTGATACACTGAGAGAAGGACTGCATGAGGTGGTGATCATAAGGTGACTCTGACCATGTCCATTGTCAGGATATGGCACCCAATGGCACATTTTCAAAGAGATGTAGTTACAGAAACAGATAAAGTTACCTTTCACCTAATGTATAGTTTTTCTTAAAACTGAGTGCTGTGAAGTTTTTTAGTAGCCCTTTCTCACCTCATTTCTTGATCTTCTTAGTCCTTCATCTCAAGATTGTCAACTGAATTTGAAAGGTTTTTCTTTTTCAGCCCTCTCAGAACCATTTCTTCAATTCTCTTTGCCTCTACACTCTCCCTCTCACATATGAAGACTTTTTTTTCCCAATCCTCAATTTCTCATTGTGAAGTATTTATTAATTCCATCCGAAACTGAAACATTTCTCTTCACTCACTGATGCTGTGCTTAAAAGTGGTTAAATTCCTTGCACAATGGATAATCCATGTCACCACACCACCCTCATCAACATCAAAATCTTGGCAGACAAAAGGACATATAGATAACATGGCATCTACCTGCTCCAGAGTTAGCTGCTTTGAAATGGTATCATTTTCCAGTTTTTTAATCTTCTTCATCAATTTGTTCACCTGGAATTCCTGCTCCTGTTCTAAATGTTGCTCAAGTTCAGCCTTCTCATGCTGTAGCTGTAATAAGAAGAGATATTTTAACTCATACATAAATGGTTTTAAACTACAAAGCTGTTAAAAGCAGCATTTGACCATCAGTTGCAGCTTCACTGGAACTTTTTTTCCCCTAAAGACACACCTGGAAGCATAACTAACATTAAACAGAATATTCATAAAATTACAAGCTTTAAACAAGCATAAAATAATTATAAAATCACAAAAATTATATTCATTTTATAACAAAGAGGCATTGCTATTGTGCCTTCAATGAATTGAGACAAAGTACTTGGAAAGGGAAGTCTAGAACATTTTTTAAAACAAGGATAGTCAGTAGATCAGAAATGGAGGTAATCTTAACAGCTTAATATGAAGGATAAAAAAAAATCTGTGTATGTATGCGCATTTATTGTGTTTTGTTGATGAATGCTGAGACTCTGTAAATTTTGTTTTGTTCTACTGCATTATAAGTTGTATTGTTTTCAATTTTTTTAAAAAAGAAAATATTTAGAGAAGGTAGATTACAATCTACTCATGGACCTTGGAATGATCTGCAGCAGATATGCATATCACATGAAAACAACAGTCACCTAAATAAGGTGGCTGAGAGGGAACAATATCTGAGGGAGGAGGACAACCATCTATTCATTCTGGCACTGAAAACAAATTCCTGGGCTTAGAGACATCCTTGTCCCAGAATTCTAAGCACCCACTATTCTCCATTCCCAAATACTATTTTGTACCTGGCTCCTGTTTGTAGACCTCAGGGTCCTAACAAATGCACAAAGGAGACCACACACGTGCAAACACTGTACACCATTGGGGCTGTTATAGGAAACAAGGTCTACAGGACTAGTGCCAGCCCCCTTCGTATACTCTGGCCTACATTTTAGTTTAGGATCTTCTTCAACACAGACCCATAATTGAAACTGAAATTTTGAGACATCTTTTCCCTTAACATGGACCACAGCTGTTCACTTTTCTGAGCTTCGTTTTCTCATGTACAGGCCACAGCTAAGATGCATAATATGGCTCCTGCCCCAAGTGTCCACAGCTATTCTTACTAGCTTGGTTGGAGCTAAAGCTGTTCCCCATGTAGACCTTTATCACCTGCTCAGTCAACAGAGGTCACATTCTGAAAACCAGATGCCAAATATGTCTGTATGTGGGTCACTTTCTAAGGAAAAGAATTCAATAAAGTGCCTTTTTTAAAGAAAAGTACATTCTGACACTTCCACTTCAAGAAGCATGTCCTTCAACATACACTGAGTGTAAACCTGAAGTCATTCCTTTGTGAGAAT
The DNA here is from genome assembly GCA_034509955.1 of Urosaurus nigricauda. NCBI lineage: Eukaryota > Metazoa > Chordata > Lepidosauria > Squamata > Phrynosomatidae > Urosaurus > Urosaurus nigricauda. The sequence continues at coordinate 173,277,713 of JAOEGL010000003.1, forward strand.
AAATCTTCCAGTTTAGAAACTGTTCACCTGGAATTCAGAATTTAGAAACTGCCTTCCATTTTCTTGAGCCCAGACTTCACAAAATGAAATAACAATAATAAATATGAAGTGCAAGTTTAAAATTCTATATAAGGAGGAAGACACACTATTCCCACACACAGAACCCTCCGACAAAGCACACAAAGAATACCATCCCTGAAAGTTTTGTCCTACAACAATCAGTGTCTCTGTAAAAGTTCTTCTAATAAGTACCATCTATTCCAAGACATCTGGTAATAGGGTAATTCCTCTTCACTGTTTCTGCAGTGCATTATCTATGGAACCAATTACTGTGCCACATAAAGCTAATTGAACAAAGTGGCTTTACAAGGCCAATAAATAAGTGCAGAGTTTTACTGAAAGCACCATTTAGGCATTTTACAGCTTAGACAAGCACAATGTGTTATCACATCCTTCTGTGAAAAAATGTTTTAAGAGGAGTTGGGAGTCTGAGTAAATGATTCATTTATATGAGTATATGTACTCATCTTTAAAAATCAAGCTGTCAGGTTTAAAGCAGATTTCAAATCAATACCATCTTGCACTAAAATTGAAAAACAGATATATCAATGTGTTTCTAATGACAATGCAAATCATGCTGACCTGGGAAATTCCTGTCAACCTGCTAATGGGAGATCTAGAGCTCTCACATTCATAGTCAGCTTTTGTTTTTACAGTACACTGAAAAAACCTTCTGGAAGCTTTTTCTAGATGCCACTTTGAAACCACTAAGTCCCTAAACTGTGAAATGCAAAGGTTTAACAATGCATGCACTCAGGCATTATGAGACAGCTGCTTTGCTAAGTGTTTTGCAATGGCACGATGTTATCAGTAATCAGGGACTCTGAAAATCTACACAACTAATCATCCCTGAGAGAAGCAGGACAGGCAAAACCCATTACCCTGAACTTGAAAAGCTTCTATTGAGACCATACATTAAATAAATGTTAACGTAAAAATTACACAGTTTGCTCTACCACAGAATAAGGCATCTTTGTTTACACGATCTGGCATCCCACCGTTCCAGATCATTCTACAGTCATCCCTCCGCATCCACTGGTTTAATATCCGTGGATTCAATTATTTGTGAGCTTGCCATTGCCCAGACTGCTTTCCTCCTGCTTTCCAGGAAAGAAGAGGTTCTTTGCTTGGGTTCCAATAGAGATAGGTGTGTAGGCCAAGTTAGGGCCCCCCCAAACCTTGGCATTTCCTGTGTTCATATCTCTATGTGCTAAGGAACACATGGAATGTGTGCTTGGTGGATGGCAGCATTATTGGGCTTCAGGAGGAGGCCTCATGGCACCCGGCTGCTGGGCACATATTCTGAGGCTTGAGGCTGTTGTGTGAATACAGGATGGCAATGGTGGCATCCAGCCACCAGGTGTGCATTCTGTGTACTCCTCCCCCAAGGGAGCCCACCAGCTGCCTGCTTCGTGCTTAGTAGGTAGACCCTGACACTGCTGCCTACTGCATTTGTGGGTTTTTTTTACTATTATGCGGGTCGTGTGCTCCAACCCTAATGAACGTGGAGGGCCGACTGTATTAAAATACTTCAGTAAATGGAAAAAGAATTCTTCATTGTTCTTTCAAAGGTAAATTCACGATACAAATGAAGGTATATTCTACAGGACAGTTCAGGTAAAACAATCCCAGATTAATAAAATATGGTTTATTAAGCCAGGACTGAGTGTTGTGTCTGTGCACTTGCCCCACACTTTCTATGCTGTTTGTATTCTGGTACGTCAAACCAGAGTTTTAAAAAAACTAATATGGAGGGGGGGGGAATTGGGTGATTTGAGGAATTTTAGCACAAACAAATAATATTTCAACTTCAGTGAATTAAATACATTTTCAAATCTATAATATAAAAATCTAATGTCTGGGCATTAATAGGTACCTCCTTAATCTTTTGACATAGCTCAGATTCTTACTAATGATATCAAAGAAAAGTAATGATTTTTAAAATGATTGTTGTTGTTAACTGCCTTCACATCGCTCTTGGCCCATGGTGACCCTACAGATGAGACATCTCCAGGCCCCCCGTCCTCTATTGCTTTGCCCAGCTCCTGTAATTAAGTCCACCCATCTAGTATGTGGCCTTCCTCTGTTTCTACGTCCCTTTGCCTTTCCTAACATCATTGTCTTTTCTAATGATTCATTCTTTCTCATGATGTGTCCAAAGTATAACTGTCTAAGTCTTCTCATTTGGGCTTCTAGGGATATTTCTGGCTTGATCTGCTCTAGGACCCATTTGTTTGTCCTTTTGGCTGTCCAAGGAATCCTCAGCACTCTTCTCCAACACGACATCTCAAATAACAAATATAACAAGATTGTACATTTAGTAGGAGCATATCTGGCATCTACCCAATAGTTTGAGATGACCTGCAATGATAACAAAAATAAGAAGAAGAACAAAGAAACAGTACAGTTTTTTCTTTCTATAAAAAGACCTAATTTAGATGAGATATACAGCAGATGAACACACAATCAAGGTGCAAGACTATTAAAATGATAGCAAAGAAACAGATTTCAAGTCAATAAAACTCAGACAAATTTTGTTAAAATGACTGGGTGAACAGAAATAATTTCACCTGCAACTGAAAAGTTTTCTCCCCTTGGCTCTCCATCCCTATTTTCTTTTTGTTTCTTTTAGATTGAAAGCCTGAGGGCAGAACTGCCATTTTCCCCCATAAATCCATGAGCCACACTAGGAGGATTTCTAGCTGAAGAATGGGTTTTTAAAATGCCATATATAAAAATAAATTAGTGCAGGGACCAGGTGCACCAGAGCTTGGAGGGGATTCCATAAGCACTGCATCACCACAGAACAAACCTTGTGTTTCCTATTCACCACCAACTCAAAACAGAGCCTCTGCAGGCATATTGGAAGAAAAAAGGAAATAGAAAGAAACATATTCATGTTAAATGAAGTATAATTGAGGAATACTCCTTCATATCACTTTAGAACAAATGGAAAGGGTTATCCTAGTCCTATACGCATTTTTTGACAAACAAGCACCACTGAGCTCAGCAGGGCTTACACTTCTAGGTTGAGATCACTACTAAAACATAAAATTATTTTGATATAAGCCTTATAAATAAGCCCACAAAAACATACTACCGTGTCTCTCTTTTTTTGGCAAAACGAGCCTGATAAGAGGGTAGGATGCATTTCCACACTGGCTGTGAAGTAAACTAGATTTTTGTTTTAAAATAAAGTAAGATTATTTTCTATCACCTCTATCCCTTCTCCATGTTCCATTTCTTTACAGGCCAATGAAGACGGGGAAGCAATTCAATTCAGCTCACTCACCTTTCTGGGAGTCTTAGTCATCCATAATGACCTGTCAAACCTGCTTTATCTTTTGAGCCTTTTTTATACTTACTCAGCATTTCCTTTCATGTTTTTGAAGCTATGGTAGTAGTAACATCAAACACACACCCAAACAGCCTGAGTTAGATCTGAACTGTTTTTTTCCCCCTCCTTGTCAAGCTTTGGGGGAAGGGACATATACCTGCATCAGCTTCCTTGAGAGTTCATTGGTGAGAAATTCTTCCTCCTTTTCATAGTTCACTGCAAGTGTCTCTTTCTCCTTCTGCAAGGCCTGAATCTTCTTAAACAAAGTATTACTGATAAACTCCTCTTCTTGCTCTGCTCTTGCTTGCTACAAGAAAAAGAAAACATTTTTTCAAAACCAAGAAGCCAGTGATATACTAATTTAGAAATACATATGAAAACAACTGCTATGACCAATTTACTGATACCCTTTTACTGTGTTTGCTGGAACACACTTATGCCCACACCACCCTTCATCAGAGCTTCTGAAGCTCTAGAAAAATTTAGGTTAAGTTTATTGATAGCCTCAATGATTATTTATTTATTTGGGGTGTGTGTGTGTGTGTGTGTGTGTATATATATATATATCTCCCACCCTTCAGACAAAAAGGCTCCCAGAGCGATTTACAAATTGTTAACTTGACAATTCCCTGCCTTCGGACTTACAATCTAAAAAGACAAGGAACACAAGGAAAAGAGAATGGCAGTGGGGGAGTGGATTAAGTCCGGTAAATGTATCTTTGTACAGTAGGACCTGGGTATCCGCTGGGGTTTGGTATCAGGAATACCAAATTCCGTGCATGCTCAAGTCCTATTAAATACAATGGCATGTTGTATACAATGTATACAAATGTATAAAATATATTATATAAAATAGCAAAACCAGGCAGCCAGGTACAAATAGAAACTAAATTTCTGTCAATTTTTTAAAAAGGTGATCATTAAAACTTTACTATACCCCCTCATAATATGTTACAAGCTTGCAAAGCCTTACATCACAGTGGAAGGGAGTTAGTACTAACGCGATTCAATACATTTAACTGGGAGGGAGGAAGACTTAGGTAGATTGAATGCTATTCAAATCACCAGGTTTCCCCAACAAATGAAAAATGATTAGTGAAAAACAGTATTAAAGCACTCCCTCCAGCTTCTATAAGGATTCACCTTGTGTCACTTCTTTATACATTTGGCAAGGGAAGAAACAGATTTTGCTACATATTGCTGCATCCAAGCTGTAGCAATAGTCCAGTTTGACACTGCTTTAACTGCCATGGCTCCATTCTATGGAATTCTCTAATTGTTGTTTTGGGCATCATTTAGCCTTCTCTGTCAGGGAGCTCTAGTGCCATAACAAATTACAGATTTCATGATTCCATAGGATGGAGCCATGGCTGTTAAAGTGGTGTCAAACTGGATATTTCTGCAGTGCGGGTCCAGCCAGTGTCACTGCGATGTTCAGTTCCTAATGTCATACAGCAAAACATGGCTGCTGGTCCCTGTGGATTTTAACACTGTTGTATCTGAACGTTTCTCTTCTCCCATTCAATCCTAAATTGACCTGCCAGGCTGACAGTATATTTAATATGGTTACAGTATGTGTATCACTGATCCACCAGCATCCGATAGACCAGTTGCTTAGAAAGCAATCTAACTTGGTCACACTAAAGACATTGTCACGAGACACCAAGAAACTATTTGCGCTTCTTTATAAGCGTATTCAAATACCTTTTACAAGTTAACTGAAACTCATTGACAACATTTTAAATGCTAACTTCCTTCCTCCCACAATAGGCAAAGATGTCTCTGACACCTTGTTATAGGTAAGCATTTTAGAAAAACAGATCTAATTAAGCAATTTTATTAGGTTTTACTTCCTTCCTTCCCAGGAATGGGAGACGAGAAGAGTCCTGTGTGGTCTGCTTCCATGAAAACTGGGCAATATTGGTCTAAGAGGGTTTTAAAACCTAACTGCAGCACTGCCAGATGGCAACAGAGCCCTGGTGAATGGCGGGCTATGTATTCTCTCCAAAACAGCAGCCAACATCCTTTCCCATGTGGCAATTAAGCTTTTAAAAAGCCTCCATTGGTATCTTGAGAGGCTTTTTTTTTTAAAATGCAGACAATCTGGGGTGTGGATATAGCTGGGGGAACCTTTAACTCTTTTCAGCTGTTGATTGGAGATAAGAGATCTTTCCTGGTTGGGAAGAAACAGATACATCTATGGGGACACTCCACAGTGTTATCTACCCCAGAGGCTACAGCTCTCCTATTCCTGGCTAAAACCCAAGTAGGTAAGAAGAGGATATCAGTTATCTCCTTGCTTACAGCCACACAGGAACCCGCTTTGCCTGCAGCACCAGAAAGTGGAAGCACAGACTCACATTGCACATTCACAGTTTCATGCTCTACAAGGAATTCTCATTACTTCCTGTACACAGGTAAACATTTAGCTCAGTCATGCAACCTAAGCAAAACACTGAAAAAGCTCTTATATGGCTGGCACATCCTCCAGACATGTTGAATAGATGGTAAGAATCCAGCCAATGTTTTCATGGAACAAAAGGTGGCTATGAGGGGTCATTATGACCGTGTTCACTTATTTTTAGTACACATCATTTCCTGGGCAAGTGATAGCATCGACCCCTGTCCCCCCTTCCCCCCCCCCAAAAAAACCTCTCAAAAGCACCACACCAGCAAAGACTTATTTTGGAGGGTCCATCAAGTGGTAACAAGTGGATGAAAGAGCATGGGGAGAGTTGGCATGGGCTCACAATCAGCTAAGGATTTTGTTCAACGATTTGATACTGCTAGAACAAAGAAACTGGTTAGGCCCAAGGGCCAGATTCCCTCCTTGGACATGTCCCAGGGACCAGATGACATTAGGGCATAGCCCCATTCTTCCTATCTATAGCTCTCCCTCTGAATTGGATCCCAGCTCAGTCAGCCCTTTCTATAGTGCTGCCTGGAAAGCACTCCTATCACTGACCAAAGATAAGATCCTTCCCTCACCTAAAACTACAGAATGGCATCTTTTTCTCTAATGCAGAGCCAGAAGATTGCTGGTTGTGAAAGGAAACACGGCAAGATAGAAAAGCAGCGGAAGACGCTCCATACTCCTCATTCAATTTTCTTTTTTTTTCTTTTTAAACCTGATTTCCATTTGTATGATGAAGATTAAAATTATTACTGTGCTCTGAGAGAGTGCCAAAGACTTAAGCGGAACACATTCAATGCTCACTTGGTGCCACAAACCATACATCTTGATATTTAAAAGGAATAGGTGTTGAAATTTTGATTTTGAAACTGAACTCTCAAAGGGATCACATAGAATCATAGAATCATAGAGTTGGAAGAGACCACAAGGGCCATCCAGTCCAACCCCCTGCCATGCAGGAACTCCCAATCATAGCATCCCCGACAGATGGCCATCCAGCCTCTGCTTAAAGACCTCCAAGGATGGAGACTCCACTACACTTCGAGGGAGTGTGTTCCACCGTCAAACAGCCCTTACTGTCAGGAAGTTCCTCCTAATGTTGAGGTGGAATCTCTTTTCCTGCAGCTTGCATCCATTGTTCCGCATTCTAGTCTCTGCAGCAGCAGAAAACAAGCTTGCTCCTTCTTCAATATGACATCCCTTCAAATATTTGAACAGGGCTATCATATCACCTCTTAACCTTCTCTTCTCCAGGCTAAACATCCCCAGCTCTTTAAGTCGTTCCTCATAGGGCCTGGTTTCCAGACCCTTCACCATCTTAGTTGCCCTCCTTTGGACCCGCTCCAGTTTCTCCACATCCTTTTTGAATTGTGGTGCCCAGAACTATCACACTATAAAAGATTATGGTGCAATATGTTTCAGGTAAGTTTTGCTTCTCACTTCAAGCAAACAGACATTCTGGATAACTTACCCAGTTTAGGAAAATAATTTATTTCCACTGTGATGGTTTGGAGGTAACCACATATTCTACTAGACCTCATGTATAAGTCTAGGTCAGGTTTGGGGGCCAGAATTATGGATTTTGCCATGACCTGTGGATAAGTTGAGGGTAAAATTTGGAGGCTCCTTCAGTGTGTGTATGCGTGGCAAGTAGGACTCTCACTGAGGCTGTTGCTTTCAACTTTGGTTTCAGCCTTCATCCAGACAGCAAGGGCCAGTGCAGGCAGGAGAGGGTATCTGTTTGTTTAAAAGCAATTAATCACTCAGGACTCTTTCTTCCCACCGCATAGGGAAATCTAAAAGAGCTGCTATCATATTACCATACTGACCTGTATTACCATACTGACCTGGGATTTTGGGGGTCAATTTTGGGGCATACATTTTTAGACTTACAGACGGGTATATACGATATGTGTTCCTTTTTAAAATGACTGAGAATTTTCAGAGCCCAAAGTAGTAATATTTGCATTAGGATTGAGTGTGCTCAACAAGATCAAAGGAAATAATTGTTTTCTGTTTACAGAACTAGACTGGTTCTCTGGAGATTTCAGCTTTCCTTTGTGCTCCCAGACCATGATAATTTTGTGTATGCTCATGGGGAAATTCACATTCTTCACATCAGTTCCCTATCTGACAAACTTTGTGCTCTCAGGTTAAAAAAAAAAACCCTGCTAATTCTCAAGACACAATGAGTGTGTTAGTGTTATAAAACACTTTGATAGCCTTCAGTAATCCAGTTAAACAAGTAAACTTTTGTTCTCACTATTTAGCAATGCATTACATTTATTCATATGCTTACTTTACAGGATGAAAGGAATGTATAAGAAGCAAAGCAATTATCTAATCACTAATGGTCAGTGTACAACTAGCTGGAACCGAGGAGTGTGCAGGGTGCTAATATGCTCAAAGCAGACCAGGCAGCAATCACACAAAAGAAGTATTTGTGTAAGCCAATGCCCCCATGAGACCACCATAATTGCAGCACTCCTTTTTGGGGGCTGACAAAAATCACACAAATTGCAGTGTTCATTCTGTCACTCTCCATGTGGAGGCAGTTGTTTTCGTAAGAAGTGAACAGTGCCTCTACGGGAGTGCTGAACAGCAGCAAGCAAAACAATGGGCTGTTGCCCCTTGCTGTTTAATGTGAAGGGACTTAAAATCAGTACAAAGACAAATTTATAAGATTAGGTCAGCAGTCTTATGCACATCTATCTGCCAGATGCACTCACTTCCAAATAAATATGTCATGCTTGTACCCCTAAATACACCTCCTCCCTCATCTCTTCTCCTTCATGTGCGTACATGCATACATAGCAATCCATGTGCAGCACGGGGAGTTACTGTTTTCTTGCTGATATTTTAATACAAATCCTTTACATCATTCCCAATTACTAGGATTCTGAAGTGTAATGATATATAATTGAATACTAAAGTTAGGTTTTCCATGTCATTGTATATCCCATTTCTATGTATGGTTGTGAAAGCAGAACAGTGATGATAGCTAAAAGGAAGAAAATCAATTCATTTGAGACATTGTGCTGGAGAAAAATTCAGCAGATAACATGGACTGCCAAAAAAAAAAAAACCCCCAAATAAATGGGCCCTAGAACAAATCAAACCCAAACTCTGCTCAGAAGCCAAGATGACTACACTGAGGCTGATGTTCTTTGGTCATATTATGAGAAGACATGACTCACTAGAAAAGACAATAATGCTTAGCAAAGTAGAAGGCAGTAGGAAAAGAGGAAGACCATACTCCAGATGGATAGTCTCAAAGCCCTGAGTCTGCAAGACCTGAGCAGGGCAGTAGATAAGGTGACATGAAAGTATCTCATTCATAGAGTCACCAGGCCCTTTCCCTGCACTTTATCCCCATACAACCTAAGCCTGGGTCCGCTCCCTGCTATTGTATATTGCTATTTTAATTATTTATGCTTTTAACTTTATTATGATTTAATGCGCTTTTAAGGGAGGGTTGTAACGGTAAGGAAGGGGTATTTTAATCTGTCATTGTTTTTAATTCTGTTGTACTCCGCCCCGATTGCTTGTTCAGAGGGGCGGATTAGAAATAAATATTATTATTATTAGTTGAAGTCAAATTGGCAGCACTTAACACAAAATGTGTGCTTAAATGCGCTCAAGGTTCCAGTTCTTGTCAAATCTTGGAAGCTAAGCAGAGTCAGCTCTGGCTAGTACTTGGATGGGAAATGACCAAAATGTACCAGGTGCTGTAGGCTATATTTTAGAGAAAGGAGTTGGCAAAACCTCTGAATATTCCTTACCTAACCAAATCCTAGGAAATTCATGGGGTTGCTATAGTCAGTTGGTGACTTGAAGGCATACATACACGCACATACTCACAGGTATGGAACGGTAGTGATCAGACAAAAAAAAAAAAAAAAAAGAAACACAATTAGACTGTTGAGGGGGAAAAAGAATGATTACATCTTCCTGAAATAACTGCTTGCATCATTGCACCCTATTATTTCCTGATTTGCCAACTGCCGGATTTAAATATATATATATTTTTTGTTTCAGAATGCTAATTAGACATTATCTGAAGGTGGACAGATAAGTTAATGTAATTCCTACTGCTGTTCACGCAAAATATGTAACAATTTTTTGAAACAATTCTTTCTGATAGCTCAGAAAAAGGGGAAGAGTACTACTTCCCCAAGGGAGGTAGCTATTTAAGGTGCAAAAAAGGATACAACTGGGAACTGGTCAATGTTACAGGAAGTACATGTATATGTGGGTGGCTGCATGTGTTTAATCAAAGAATGGATGGCAGACTGTGTGAAAATCCCCATGAACACCACACTGGGTCGCATGATGGAATAAAGGTGGAATATAAATGCACCTCTTTTTTAAAAAAGAAAATATTTTTCTTTTGCATGTTCTCTGAGTTATATGTGCCTAAATCCTTCTTCCCACCTTTTTTGCTTTACAACAGTCTCAGCATCTGATCGGGTTCTGCACAGAGGTTTGACACCTGGAGTTTATCACATGGGAGGAATTTCTCTCAATTTTGAAAGAAATGGAAGTGAGGCCAGTTTGGAATTGAGTAAATTCTCTAGTTCAGTGAATTTACGTGATTGCGTATTGACACTGCATTGCGTTCAGAACTGCCCGAAATTGCCTCTCAGTGCCCAAAATTGCATGTGATAGTTTCTCACGCAATCACGCGAAACCCCATGATTGCATTCAGATTGCCATTGGATTATACTTCTAATTCCCTTCGTGTGATAAACTCTCCTCACACACAGCTGAGTTCTACTTATAGTATTCAATTTACTTGTTAAATTCAACACATTACTTTTTAGAATTTCTCATATGAAACTTTGGAGGCTATCTAACTATCCACTCATACTCATTTTCAGATATTTGTGTTATTTTTATTTATTTATTTATTCTGGAAACTTTTTCTAATAAAATAGAATGATTCCCAAACTGCATGCCACAGAGCTCTGGTGCACCACAGTAAAATCAGAGGGACATTTTAATCTGTTGCCCTACTTTCCCACCTGGTTCAGCTCTGCTGTGATGAAGAAATGGAAGTGAAGAAGAGGAGGATGGCAACTTGGTTCTTAGCAACCTTGCAAACTAAAGGAAGCATCAACAGTGAAGAGAAGTGGAACAGACACTTGGGCTTTAGGAAAACAATTGAAGCCAAGATGAATGACCTGGGTCTTGTTGCTATAAAGACTGCCCCCACCACCACACTCCAGCTTGACTGCTCCTCCTGCCCCTGTATGGAATTTGCACTGAACAGAAGAAGCTTTGGTGCTGACAGAGGTCCCAGGCTGCTGCCACTTTGTTTCATACATCATCATGGGCTTTGGTGTGCACCAGCAACAAATTCCTAAAGGCCAAGTCACTGCCCTTCTCCTTGTTGCCATCACCATCTTCCTCGTCTTTGTTTCCACTTTCTCAGTCTGGCCCAGCCGAGCCTTAAATGACCTACCAAACTACAAAGCCTCGCCCTACCGAACTAAAAAGCCTCACTGTCATCTCAGGAGGCTGCCCAAACTAGTGGTGATGCAACTCCAGCCAGCTATGCTGCTTCCCCAGGAAAGCAACTGAGTGCCCAAAACAGCTCATGCATGACCTGGGCTCAGAGGAAGGGGATAAGGAGATGGAAATGATAGTGGTGGAAGGCATGGCACCATAATGACAACAGCAACGGCAGTGGTAGCGGCTTTAGTAGCAGCTACCATACTTGGCGGGATAAAGAGGAGGATGGTCTCAATTTTCTCAGTGAAATGTTTGAAAGTATGGAAGTTATTAGGACAAAGATAACTCAATTTAATAAATGAAACTGTTAAGTGTCTCTTTTGGCCTATGAGAGCCGTTAAAAACTACTAAGGGCACTGTGAACTAAGAATGTTTGGGACTTCTGTACTAATATGTTTCTTCCAAAAGTTACACATAGACCTTAACTGAACTCATGTATTGAACTATCAAACACTGCAGGAATCGATGCAAAGCACATCTTGTAGCCACAGAAAAGCCCATGAAGTTTTCCCTGCAGCCAGAGTCAACTATATTTCTACAAGGTCTGGTAACTGTTAATTTGAGATACTACCTTGTAGGATGAAGGCAAAACAACAGTTTCAGAAATCAGGTCTCTTCCTACACATTGCATGAGATTGAATTCTTAAAGGAGAGAACAGTAATTTCCACCTGGGGTGCAAAATCCTTCCAACTATATTTACTATACTATAGAATTACATCTAAAACAAGAACGGGATGTAAGCAATATAGTAAGCATCATAACTGCTGGGGAAAAACAACACAGAAATTATATACATGCAGTTAGCATGGGCAGGAAGCACAGTTATTTCCATACCAGTGGGGTTCTTCTCCCGTAAGAAAAATAGGACACTGTATACGAATGTAGAAAAGGAAAGCTGTTGCCAACCTCTAATGTGACCAGATGACCAAATCCTCACTGAAAAGGATCCAACAGAACATGCAGCCAGTCTATAGGCAAACCATAAAAATCATTTATAGCGGAACGATTAAACTGACATCAATTTTGTTAACATACAATGATGAGCAGAGCAAGCATAATGAGTTACACCACAGCCAGCTACTTTTGGGTAATGAGGGTGTAACCTCTTTGGTGCAACCAAAAGTAACTCACCAACCAACAGTGAAGTCATTCTACTGGTGTAGTGAGCAATGTTACTTTTTAAAAGCATTTTACAGGCATACTGACAGGAATTTTTCAGGTTTTTTGGCAGTTTCTTTTCACTCCCTTTCCCAAAGTGCTTCAGGACAGTAACAAGTTACTTCTCAATCACTGTGATGAATAAAAACACTGGGTTGTTTTTTCAAGTTCTTACAATGGGAACAGATTACTTTTGAAAAAGTAAAATTATGTTATTTTTTTCAGAATTTAATCTGAGCCTTTATGATGAAGCAGTTTCAAATACTAATTAAAAATGAACATACAAATAACATATTATGGTCTAATGTAGAGATGATGCTAACTTATAAAGCCGACTAGGGTTCATCCCTGTTCAGAAAAAGTAACAAAAACAGCCTAACATGGAAACAGATGCTTTTGTTTCTCTTCCAAATCTCTGCTGGGGAAGACAGAGTGAATAAGCACAAGATTCATCTACACACCACTAAACTACAGTTTAGAATTATGTCCAATGTTTACCATATATTGGACCTTAGCTAAATTAAGTGTGTAAAGATCAAATCTGGGAATGCAGCATTACAAACTTATATATATATAAAAGCTAATGAGGAAACAAGGATAATTTTTTTTAAAATTAATTTCACTGAAACCTTGAAGCAGTGTGAACTTCTTTCTACCACTGAAAAATGTTAGGTAATATACCAAGATGCTCTATTTGCAACCATCAAACTTTTAAGAAGTCTAGAAAAGCAAGAAGATAGAATGACTTTGTATCACTTGCACTTGTAAGAAAACAGTGTTCTAAGTTCATTTCAGCAGACAAAGTAAGCAAGACACTACTTCAGGAAGCAACTTTTTTACATTTCCTATTTTAATATATTTGCAAAAAAAATCAGATGTATTTCCAGTAAGTGGTAACTAAACACTCTACTACAATTTAGGTCTGAAGTTTAAGAGTGCAACATTCCAGCATACATGTCAGGCCATGTCCCGTGTATAGGTAAAGTTTTGCCCTACTGTACAAAACAGAGGAAGAAAAAGTGAGTAAAGAAATTGCCAGACTGTTATTCTAGCAACCTCTTTTGTTATTGTCCAGGTATGCCACAACCACTCTGCTCCACTGTGCCAAAAATAAAAAAAATTATTGTGTTCCATATTAGCCACACATTTTCTTATTTGCATCAGAAAGAAATATACTTTTCTCTGGAAAGCTAGGATTCCCCCCCCCCCTTTTTAATACTTTATTTTTCCAGCTAATAGTGTTCTGCACAGCCCTAAATAGTAGGAGGTAGATTAAAGCAGCCAGTATTCACAGTATTGGTTTTCTGATTTACAAATGTACAGGTAAAACACACTCTGGACCAAGCACCATACAAACAGGCTTGGCTAGATTCAGCTTAACCTGACATGCAGTCAGCCAACAGTACATTTTGTCTGACCAAGCATCTGAAGACAACACATACAATATTGACTTAAAACACCCTAACTCCTGTTCCCAGTCCCCTCAAGCATTGTTTTAAATGTTTGCCTGATTATTTTAATTTTTTTAATTTAATTTAATTTTGATTTTAAAAGCTATCGCAAAGATTTATCTGGTTGTCCTAATACAAACATTATTCATAAGATGGACTTTGAAAGTTGTTTTATAGTAAGCAGGGTACCCCTGCATTTGTAAAACTGAACTAGATTCTGCAAATTTGCACTTTTATACAAATGGGTATGGAAAACATGCTCTTAAAATCAAAAACCTACTAGGTGCACAGAGGTCCTGTGTGATGCACTAAAGTGTGCTCTCTGAATTGTGGTTTTAGGAGTTATTTTCACCTACACCCACCAGATCCCTCCGTGCTTTGATTTGAAAATATCTTTCCTGCTACACAAACACTCTTTTCATAATTTCCCCCCTTTAATTTTGTTGTTGTTGTTAAATGCCTTTGAGTTGACCCCAACTAATGGTGATCCTGTGGATAAGACATCTCCGAGCCCCCTATCCTCCACTGCTCTCCTTAGATCCTGCAAACCAAGGCCCTTGACCTCCCTAATTGAGTTTATCCATCTGGCATACTGTCTTCCTCTTTTTCTTCTACCTTTCCTAGCATTATTGACATTTCTAAATAATCATGCATTCTACAACCAAAATAAGACAGCCTCAATTTTATTGTCTTGGCTTCCAGGGAGAGTTTAGGCTTGATCTGTTCAAGGACCGATTTGTTCGTCTTCTTGGCCATCCACTGTATCCTCAGCATACTTCTCCAGCACCACATCTCAAAATGAGTTGATTTTTCTCTTATTTGAATTAATTAGGTCTCCAAAATTTCACTAACAAACCTGTTCCTCTGTCACCACAGTCTAAGTATGGCTGGCGTTTCACTTCACAAACAGAAGCAAGTTTCAGTTAACCTATGACTTTGGGAGGTGACAGAACAAGCAGAACAGCTAGACAGTGATGCACACAGTCATCTACCTCCATTCTAGGTATATTACTCCTGACATCTTGCTAGATTTTTACCATCCTCAAAGTCAATATTTCTGTTTGGTGTCTTGAGGCTAACAGAGAGTTCTATTGCTGCTTCCGAGAATGACAAAAGCAAAGAAGAAAACAGCTACAAACTGTCCAATCTGTTTACTGTTCTATGAAATTGCTACTATCCTTTAATTTTTGGTGATGTTCCAGTACCTTTATCTGATTTTCCTTTAGGAATGGGGCGTACAATTGTTAGAATAATGAACCATGGTCTGCCTTACATTGGAAATGGAAATAAAACTACCATTGGTCATTTTGTCTAACAGGACAATCGTGAAGGAAACCCCTCACAAAAAGTAAAACAAATTATCTCTCTTAAGAACAGCAAAATGATAATTAAAATTTCAAAACAGGAGACAGTGAAATGAACACATTGTTCTACTTCACAGCAGTTATTACTTAGTGCCTGAGGGGGTAGATCATTCTCCTATATCCTGGAAATGCTAAAAGTTACAACAGGATACCTTGACAAGGTTTTCTAAGAAATGGTCAGAAAAAAAAATCCTAAACGAAAAGTATGGAACCTCTTGTTCTTTTACCAAGCCATTTTTTTAAATCTTGCAATTCTGAAGCTAAATTATGACAACTTCCTAAGTGGACATGGATCTGATTGAACTGCTGACTTTATGAATGATCAAGGCTCAAGAACAAATACTTCCACTTGCTCACTGATTTTTTTTTTTAAATTTACTTCTGAATTGAACAAATTATTAGCACAGGCCCCTATGTTAAAAATGCCAGGGAATGTGGAAGGTAATAGAAAGAGAGAAAGGCTGCATACTAGAGGGACAGACTCAATCAAGGAGGCTATTGCCATGGTCCCAAAGGACCTGAAAAAAACAAATTAGGACAGAGGGGTTTGGAGGTGTCTCATTTATGGGGTCATCATGTATCAAGATTGACTCAAAAGCAGTTGACAACAACAACAACAACACTCCATGCGCAGGGGAAACTAGTTAATTTAAATAAGAAATACACAATGTCTTAATATTGACATCTATACATTCTAATATGATACTTAGCATTCACATCTATGTCTTGTCTTCTGTCAAGCCGACATCCCACAAGGGAGAGCACAGGAAAGCAATTACAAATTTTGTTTTTCTCCTTTTTTGCTGGGAGCAGAACAACCTGCATGTCTGCTTCATCTTCTAATCCAAGCACTCAATTCCAGTACTTATTAGAGTGGAAAGTACAACACACTGACTCAGATGCAAGAAAATCAAAACTGACATTTTATAAAAACCAATCTGGCAAAGAATCTTTAAAGAAAACGAAACTCAGCATCAGAACAAAAGGATGCCACATCTGCCTCTGTTAAGAACCTGGTTTAATAACATTGCTTCAAGGAGTTGAGTTGTCACAGTTAATGCAAACCAACTAAGCAAATACTGCTAGTTTCTTGCTTTGACTTGCCATTTCAGATCATCCTTCCATCACTATTCCTCACCTGTGGCTGCATTTTACAATTGTTGTGCAGTCTTGTGTGTCAACCTCAGTACTGAAGCCGCAGTACTGATGTGTCCTCAGCACCATCCTGGTGCAATTTAGGACAGATACCTATCACTTTATCAGCAAAAACAGGGGCATCACCAAAAGAGAGAGGCAGAAAGAAGTGTGGGAGGTGGCTTTAGTTATAGAGCAGGACCTGGACTTGGGGGAACCAAGTTCAGATCCTCACTCAGTTATTAAGCACAGCAGGAGATTTGGGGCCAGCCCTACTATTTAAGTGAGCCAGTTTTGAAAGGTAGCTGACTGGGGGTGACATGGAAGAATGACAAATTGGTATTATTTCATGTGTTGCTGTTTTCTGCTTGTTGCCAGAGCAGAGGACAAAGGTGCGTCAGTCAAAAACAAATCACTATTTCTGCTTAAAGTAAACTTTTGGAGTTAGAATTTGACACTGTACCAGGCTTTTAATGTGCCACAATCGCATAACCGTAGGAAACACTAAAGTTTGGGTACACTCATTTTTGCACTGCTCTTCAAAAGTGCCATGGTGCTGCTATAATCCCAAGCTCTGTCTGCTGCATGCCAGCTTTAATAATACTGCCTTCCTGCCCTATGCCCTTCCCAGCATGCTTTTCAGTCTGTATTTTTTTTAACATTTTTAAAATTTTCAATTGTGAAGTCACAGCAATTAAGTAGAGAAGGGGGAAAAAAGGAACAATAAACAGCCCAATTGGGAATAGTGAGGCGGAGGGGGGAACTGAAGCAGGAGGAACTTATCACACTTGAATCAACAGTAGAAAGGCAGCGTGAATGTAAGACACTGATAATGAAAAGGAGAGCTCCAGGAATAGACACAAAATTAAACAGTTACAGGACAGACACAGCGTCATGTGATAAGGTATGGCCGCAGACACTACTATCCTGCTATAAGTCCACTTTGGCAGCCTTGTGTGATAAAGTTCACTGGCGTTTTCCATTATTTTAAAAAAATGGAATCGTTCTTTCTTTTTCAGGCTATTATGTTAAAAGCTACTAATTAATAAATGTTTAAAAGCATGGGGGTGGGGGTGGAGCAGGAACTCTAAGGTACATCTTACCCTATTTAAATAGCAAATAACCCAAATGTAACAAAATATTCCCACAAATTATCTGGAGTCAAAAGCACACTATTCAAGCACACCTATGAACTTGTACTAATCCAGTGGAATTTTAAAAGAAAGGTTTGACATGCCATTGTAACAAAATGCTGTTTAGGTACTGTTTGGTTTCAACTGGTTTGCCATGCTAGGGGAGGGAGATTACTCGAGGACAAGAACAAATCTAGATAACTGGGTTCTTCGGATCTTGGCCACAACTGAAATTTCAGAGAAGAAATACATTCTTTCACTTTAGATTCACATGTCACTTTTGTTTAAAAAAAAAACAACACAAAAAACCAAACAACCCCTCCAACTAACAACAATTTTTAGATACTGTACAAACATTAACCATTTCTATTTTGGATTCTTCCACTGTTAAATACAGTAACATCACTATTATGTCTCCTGGGGAATGCAATACACAAGGAGCTACTTGTTCTGAAATTGGAAAGAAGGATGACCCTTTGCTTAACTATTTGTTTAAGTGAAACTTTTACACAGGTGGCAAATATCTTAGCAGATATTTCTGCCATTTTGTCTCTCATCTACTTTCAGCTGCAATTCTTCAGGGAAAGCTGAATACCCTAGGAATTTTTAAGGCCCTCTATCACTAAAACTATAAAGGAAAGAAGGATGGCATTTTGGACATATCTAAGGTATCTGTTGGTCTCTGGGGCAGCTGTA
The DNA here is from genome assembly GCA_034509955.1 of Urosaurus nigricauda. Classification (NCBI taxonomy): domain Eukaryota; kingdom Metazoa; phylum Chordata; class Lepidosauria; order Squamata; family Phrynosomatidae; genus Urosaurus; species Urosaurus nigricauda. The sequence goes on from JAOEGL010000003.1 coordinate 173,295,974, forward strand.
TGTATTTCAGGCTTTCCCTGCTTATTAATTAATAAAGGTTATGTCTTGCTTTTCTATAAAATACTTAAAGTGACAGGCAATAAAATGAAGTGCTGAAGTATCTTTGCAAAACAAAACAAAAAATTAAAAAGCCAATAGCATTTACAATATCACCAAGCCAAATAACATGAACAATACACATCATGTACTGTGGATGTGCTTGGCAATGTCCCAAAGAATCTCCTTTTTAACTCTCTGAAAAGGGCTGCAAAAACAAGTGGTGGAGAAGTGAAGGCTTACCCAAATTTTACCCACATTTAGTGAGCTGCAGGCAGCTCAATGTGTCACAGATTATACACCAGGGTGGGGATCATTTGGTCCTTTGGATGATGAGCATCTTAGGAAAGATGAATTTCCTGAGTTTACAACAGCATATGAGCATAGATGGATTGGTCTACACAGCTGCTTTGAAATGTTGTTTAAAGGGGGCACTTGTTTCCCATTCTGCTGAAGCCATAATCCTCCAGGCTGAATATGATGTGATACAAAACTTTAGTGAACCAGACTAGCAAGCAAGGGTGATACACTTTACCACCCGCCTCCTGCTTATATATTAAGATATCTTATATTCCTTCCTTATAGGAAACAATCAAGAATATGAGACATCATGTATACACCTAAGGCATGCATAAGCAACCACAGTGTCTATAGGAGGCACTGTCCTATTTCCCATACCCACAGCCACCCATGAGCTGAATCACCTCTGTTTTTCAGTGGAATTTCAGCTCTAAAAAAAGGAATGTAAGGCAACACAGAAATGAAGTGGAGCATCATGTTTCTTGGAGGCTTCTGGATGAATGTTTCTTCATTTTTAAGCCATTCTTTAATGGGGGGGGGGGGGAAAAGATCAGGAGGCCAGGGCTTAGTGGGACTCTTGAAATCAATGGGCTGCACAATCTTGACACCTATCCTGAAGTATACTCTTAAGTGACTGCTTGATATTCAGCCTCCATTACTACTATTCCTAGGACAATTAATATATAAGGAAGCATGGCAGAAGACTGAATTGGCCCTGATTATGAAAACAGCCAGCATGGTGTAATGGTTGGCATGTTGGGCTAAGACTCTGGCAACCAGGGTACAAATCCCCTTTGCTTGGCCATGGAAACCCACTGGGAGACCTTGGGCAAGTCACACTCTCTCGAGCCTCAGGCAAAGGCAAACCCCCTCTGAAGAAATCTTTCTAGGAAAGCCCCTATGACAGGGTAGCCATAAATCAGAAACAACCTGAAGGCACACAGAACAATAAAACTAGTTAGGAGCAGCACTACCCTGTTGGGGAAAAACATACACAAAGGTGTTTCCTGACTGGCAAAGGCCTCAAGCTTTTCCAGCCTCCCGCTATCAGGAAAACGACTTTCAAACAGATTCCTTAATAATTGCTCAAAAGTGCCTTTGCAAACAATATAAACACTAGCACCAGGTCCCATGTGACAATTTGGGTAGAAGACACAGGAGAAAATGAGGGAAGCCCCAGGAAGAAAGGATTTCACGTACAGTTGACGAGACATGGATACCACAGAGGGGCCCTTCCACTTCATGTCTAATCTTTGCTGCTTGCTTCTTGAGAATCTGGAGGTAAGCCCTTTGGCTTTGGCTTGGAGACAAAAATGCCTTGTATCCTGGGCATGGACCAGGTAACTCTCCAATGCTGCACTTCCACTGGAATGCTGCCTATGTCATGAGTGGAATCCTTATTGTGGAGGAATGCTTAGAACTTAAGATGGCCACCTCCTTGTTCTCAAAGGTCTGATTCTAGAAGTGGTTGCCATTCAGCCTTCATGCCCAGTGTTCTAACTATTTGAGGTTTAGGTAAAAAACTGACTTTCTGACATTTCAATATATTATTCTCTGGCCTGCTGATTTCAGCTGACTGCAGAATGAATAGTTTTCTGAAATACAGTGAACCACTTAGCTTTTGATTTTAACCATATGCATTAAATGAACGTTCCATCCAGCACTAGACAAATTCTGGAACTGGAGACATCAAACTGAGACCACATGCTGGGTTTCAGGACACTTAAGCTCAAAACATGTCAGAATTGAGCCAGTGGCAGTCATCTACAGTACAATGCCATAGGCAAATACAGTCACCCCTCCTAATGCTTAAATATATGCGAACGGGTGACCTCTGCTATTTGCAATGGTGTGCACATGGGGGTGTGTTCCATTCAAGCCTATGGGGCCTGAATAAGTGCATGCTTCCCTTTTCGTGGGGTGTGTGTGTCCAGAACGGATCCTTGTGAAAACGGAGGGCCAACTTTACTTGTTTGGGCCCCTTCCATCAGAAGGGAATCAGTATAGGAGTGACAAAAGAGGCATCCCTCTGCTCTAGCATAGTTATTTTGCACTCTATTCCACAAAATTCACAATTACAGAGTGCTGCAAGAAGACAACTTTTTAAAAAGCATTAAAAAACTAGTCTCCTGCAAGTTCAAGTATTCATCGGCATTTGCAAAGGAGGCTGCTCAGTGCATCTCAGCATGACTCACTGTTTAACCTTGCAGTCTCCTGATCAAGCTCAGCTTGGTAAAAGGTTGTTCTACCATAATAGCTTCTTCAAAGAAAATTTGATCAACAAGTCACACTGCATGCAGTGATGCAACAGTTACAAATTCTCAGAAGCAAAACACTCAGAACAGTGACTTAGAAGTACAAGGGAAATTGTCCTTTGAGGGCAGATACTTCTTGCTCCTCCAAGCATGAGCAGGTTACAATGTATAAGTGATGTATGCCACCAGGTTTAATTTAGAAGAAAACTGCCTCAGAAATCTGGGCAACTTTTTCCCACCCACTCTCTCCTCCTATCAGCTTGCAAATGTTATGAAACTTATTTTTTTTAATCCTTTAGGGGCTAAAAGCATCTGTGAATGTGTAATAACAATAGCAGTCTTTAGCTATGAACATAGGAATTAACCTTTATTTTTGCTTTTTTAAAAAAAACCCAACAACTCTTTCAATTAACATATAATTTGTACTTGTTTCATAAATGTGTTTCAAGTTGTAAGTCTCTCATAGAGTGAAAATAATTTGAGTCTCTATTTTTGAATTATATACATCATATTATAGTCCTTTCTTTGCTGCTTACAGGTATGTATCTTGCTTGTTATACACAGCTGATTTCAACACCATCATGTTCTACATGGTTGTGTCTCATTCAGTTTTTTAATATCTAAAGTTGCTGTTGCGACTTAAAGCAATTTGAATCCTTGTCATACAGAGAATTTCAACTATAAAAAGGTGACCATTAATGCGAATCTATAGAAATGCTGTACCTTTCCAAATTCTTAGGTTATCTTTTCAAAACTTAGTTATTAAATTCTTAAATAGATAAGAGTTAGCATTTAGACTCCAAAGACGAACACAAAGAACTAACATTTGAGTATCTACTTGTTCTCTCTTTCTCAATTTCCTATTTCAGGAAGTCAGTTTTATATAATGTTTGGTTTTTCATTTTTCTAAAATGTCCTTATTACTACAATCTAAGGTTAGCAGGCGTAACCTGATCCAAACACACCTACCAGTGATTCATTCAGTCTGCAACTGCAATCTTGAGACTGAGTTTAACTACAGACTTCATAACAACATCCAGTGTAGGGTTTTTTTGGAACGTTCTTTCTCGTATAACCTACTCTTTTTGTATCACCTAGCCTGATGAGGGATTCAAAAAGTTCAAATGCTTGAACTTTTTTTCTGGCATTTTGGTTGGTTGTAATAAAGCTACTGTTCAGGTGTATATGGCAGTTAGGGGTGTGTGTGTGTGTGTGAAGGACCAGCACAGTTTTTTTAAAAAGTTTCATAAATGTTAAGTCTTCTGATCTTTTACTATATATATATATATATATATCACCTCTCCCTCCACATTTTGCTGGGCTTAGGAGCACAGGATCCCTGTGAAAGTGGGAAAAATGCAAATAAATAAACAGTACTTTTTAACCTGAGAGAACACCTCTTTAGGAATTTCTAGGTTCTCCAGCAGAACTCTGTGGTCAACATCTTCCAGAATTTGACCACAGAATCATGTTGCAGGACCTACAAATGCATAGAGAAGTGTTTTCTCTAGGAATCTTTAGATCCTCCAGTGTGTCTGCTCAACTTCCAGCAGAATTTCTCTGGAGGACCTAGAGATTCCTAGAGAGAGAGAGAGCCTATTTATCAAATCCGCAAAAGTCAAAGTTGCAAATATGGAGGGATGAGTGCATTAAGGTTCCCTAAACAGTTTCCTTTTAAATTATTCAGAAAGGAGCAACTCGATTAGCTTTTCATATGCTGGAATTCTCCAAAAGTAATACCCTCCTGCCTTCAATATCATCCTCCTGTATTTATCACACTTCCACAATCTAGTAAATTACTATCTCCTTGTTAGCAACTGCTCCCACTATTCAAATGTAAAAACAGAACTGTTTTTAGACATTACACTGAACATGGCAACAAAGTCAAGGACTTAAATATGCTTAACTCTGGCTGGAACGTATCAACTGTCCTAGTCTGAATAAGGATCAATCAGAATATTGAATGAGTGTGAATGACCCAATATTCAATGAAAATAATCAGAAAAGAAATGTGATTATTACTGGGCTGATTATTACTGATAAAAATACAGTACTGTACATAATAAGCACATACAGTACATTAAACGACCTGTATTTTTTTCAGTTTAGACACTGATACATTGCACTGATTAAAATGAGACTGGAATTTTGTACTGAAAGAGAAGATAAATTTACTGTAGCAATAAGATTACCCCTTACATTTGCATGCATCAGATAAGTCATCTGATCCATCTTATATTTTAGACTAAGAGCTACAGAGAATATATCAAAACTGAATTTTAAAGGACTAATGATGAGCCCACATTCAACATATCCTTAACTTACCCCATCATGTGAAAACTAGGGTTGAATAAAGAGCTATTGATACATGCTTTATTTTTGTTTTATCCTCTTGATGCTTTTTGCCTCTTACTACTGTATTTTCAGATGTGCTTATATCTTACATTGTGACAGTATAGTTTGTAACATGTTACAGAGTTTTGCACTTCAATTTGTTGTGAGCCACCATGTAAATGGTACCCCCTAAAAGGCCACCTATAAATATGGGAATAAATAATAATTACCAAAGACTTACTATTTCGCCAATCTAGGTCATATACTTCAATTAAGACTTATTAAAATACCCTTATTAAAAATAAACAATTTGAACAAATATCCCAGTTAGTATCACACTTGAAAAGCAATGGAATAGAACTTCTCTGATAGCACGAATTAGCAAAACTAATACCTCCTATGTGAAGTGTGATGTTTTAAATTCTTTGATCCATGCTTTTAAAAAAGCCTTTCTCCAGATGTACATAATTTCTGCATTAGCTTTACTCTGAAAGATATCCACAAGCTTCTAAAGAAGTAGAGAAACACATCTTCTATATGAAAGAGGCCTAACAGAACATCTATAGAATGAGATGGTGGTGGTGGTGTGCCTTTAAGTCATTTCCAACTTATGGCAATCCTAAGGCAACACAATCATGGGGATTTCTTGGCAAGATTTGTTCAGGGGAGGTTGCCACTGCCTTCCCCTGAGAGCACGGGACTTGTCCAAAGTCACTCAGTGACTTTCATGTCCCAGCACACAAGCAGATGAGCGCCTTCCTAACTGGGATAAGGTTACTATCCTTTAAGGAAGACGCAGTTAGCCAAAGTTGCATCATTTCCACAAGTTTGCCTTTTAGAGATGGAATACAGTACCCAAGAGACAAACCTACTAGGTTTTTAAGATAGCAAAGCCATAAAGAATATTCCTTCACATTACCAGGAATGGAAATATTAGGAAGTGGATTTCTAAAATCAGAAGAAATTCAACATGGGTGAACATTTAAAATACACCATACAACTCACAATTAAATGCAGAAATGTAAGAACTAAATTTAAAAAAACTAATATGCGACGGCAGTGAACAAAAAAAATTGCTGTGGTTATGGATAAAGCAAGTCAATATCAATGAACAGTGATTTAAAAAGAAATTAAATTAGTTATACTATACAGAATTTTACTGAGAGGTTGTCCTGGTATAGTACAGGTATAACTCACCACAAGACAGAGGTTCCTATGATTTTTAACCCACTACTGTTCCAAGTCAAACTTGTTTTGCCAGTGTTTTGCAGCATTTCAAGCCATCTTTAAAAAAAATCCACATCAACTCACAGAAGCACAAACAGCATCAAGCCTGGATATCACTTTAGAATAAAGCGCTGTGATCCTCCCACAACATCAAGAACAATTTTGGAACTTTTAAAAGTGTTTTAAACTATTATTTTAATTATGTGCCAGGATGAGTGCATATCAGCATATTATGTATATAGCTACTCTTGCATCTTTTTTTAAAAGTTAAATTTTTTTTTGAGCTCAATATACATGTTTACTACTTTCTAATGTTTTCCTAATGTGTGAATTGTCAAGTTCAAAAACCAATTTGTGACTGCATCAAGTTACCCACACTGTTTTATTGACTTGTATGAATGGCTGTCACTGGGGAAACAAGTGTGTGTGTGTGTCTTCAAGCCACCTGCTGACTTATGGTGACCCCATGAATTTCATAGGGTTTTCATAGCCAAGGAATATTCAGGACCGATTTAGCTAGTTCTTTAGGAAGAAATAAATTTCCACTGCACTCAAAAGTAGAGTTCCTCACCATTATATTTTTCTAGAATTGTGAAGCTATTAGATTTGTTTCTATTGGACATGCACAGCCCCAGAAATAACAAATATTAAAGATGTAACAACATGCAACATAAATCAGAACATTTCCCCTATTTTTTCAGTGAGAAATCTTTAGTTTTCAGTGAAGATAGTGGATTGGGGGGGGGGGGGGGGAGAGAGAACACATTTTCTCTTTATTCCCTCAAGATGTCATGACAGGTAAAGCATTACAATTTACAAGTAAGAATGTCCATAGTTGATAGTACATAGTACAACTATTAAATAGTTGCAGTACAAGCTTTAGATCCATACAACACTCAAATTCAAGATGCAATTCTGCATCTAATGGGTGCCATCATTTTCAGGAGAGGAACATACTGGGTAACCTTCACTGTTTATGATAATTGACCATTAAAGAGTTGAATACTTTCAAAATGTTAAACTTTGTATCTACATATGCTGGTAATTTAGAGGCTGTGCAGATCAATAATAATAATAATAATAATAATAAATTAAAAATAATAAATAATTATTATAATGGGTGGAATCAAGAGTGTGGCATCCTTACAACACATGCCCCAACTCCGCCCCCATGGCAGCAGACGCACTGCTCCACCCAGCGGGCAGCGTCACAGCGCTCTCTAGCTCTGCATTTACCAGTACACGACGCAGTGCCAAAGGAGCACCTTAAAGCTGTGGCACCGCTGCTATCGCACTCTTTTCTGGATACAAAAAGGAGTCACTTTTGCAGCTTCTTTTTGCGCCCTGGAAAGGCCATATTGGGGCCCTTTGTAGCCATTGGGGCTTGGTTCCAATATAGCACCCTGCCATATCAAGGTTTGCTTTTTGGATTTTATTTTAAATCAAGCAGTGGATGGTTGAATCCATAGATGCAGAATCTATAGGTACAGAGGGCCAATTGTGCAACATTTGTTGCTTCTGTTTTTATTTTCCCTTACCTGTTGAGTGATAAAAAGTAAGATAAATATGCTTAGATAGCACACAGTGCAACCATTTGCAGTTCTCTTTTAATATATATAGGACACAATCACCATTTTGCTCATAGAAAATAAAAGCTTTTATTATTTTTACATTTCATTAACATAGATTCATAGAATCATAGAGTTGGAAGAGACCACAAGGGTCATCCAGTCCAATCCCCTGATAGTATAAAGTTAAATTATGAAGGAAGCATTCTTAAAATAAGTTTGGACTTGATATAAAGACACATCCAAGAGGTGTGATAAAGTATTTCAGATGTGTCTTCTATGTATTAATACAGCCCCGTTTAAAAGGACTGAAAGGGTCAGAGATGAACACTGGTAATCCTGAGTAAGATACCAACTGGATACCACAAACTGACAAAATTTGGGAGGTGCCACAAATCTTCTGATGGTATCAAAACCTAGTCCACTTGGGAACACAGCTTGTAATAATCTTAAAGGGACTACTGCTGTTTTTGCCACAACAAACGGGAAAGTACAGTGGGCCCTTATTATTTGCTGAGGGCTGGTTCCAGGACTCCCAGTGGATACCAAAATCCATGGATGCTCAAGAATCATTCAATACAATGGCACAGAAAAATGGTATCCCTTATACAAAATGGAAAAAATCAAGGTTTGCTTTTTGGAATTTCTGCATTTTTAAAGTATTTTCAAGCCATGGATGCTTGAATCCATGGATTAAAAAATCCATGGATAAGGAGGGCTGACTGTATGGTCCACTAAAAGTTATCACTATTGTAAATATCCAGATGATGTATCTGTGAGCAGGTCATCCATGTTTACAACAGACATTATGTTCACCATCTGGCTTGGATTGGATTCATATTAATTTACAGGCAGATAAAAACATGTCTTGGTTGCCACAATACCCCATATTCATTACTACATCCTAGCATATTAAAAGCCTAGCCCTGCACCAACAATTTAATTGCATCAGCTCCCAAGGGTCTTCATCATGGTTGTGCTTAGTAATGAACAATAAAAATACATTGCCTACTTATCAAACTGTTCTGAACATCTAACCAGCTAGACACCACCTGGATGTACCAAGCCCTTTTTTCTTTTTGCCTTGGCACACTGTATAACCGTATATAAAGTTGAACCTCAAAAGAAAGGCAATGGCAGACTCACATACATCCTTAGCACTATACAGACAGAAAGTAAAACCCTGTAACTATTGCAAAACATGGAATTTCATTTGAATAAAGAATTATCACCCCAGGAGTCAAAGCTGCTTAAAGGAAGCAGTCCTAGATCAAATTTTGGAAAATGTTCTTCCTGAGGTTCTGATTCAGATATTAAATTCCTGGTCCAGCACAATGGGCTCTTTATTATATCACAAAAGAGAAAAAGGACACTATTTTGCACACCTAGCATTGCCTCAACATGAAACCACTCTAGATCCAACAAACTATTGTGCAGCAATGAGAGGGCTGAATGAATTTAATGCAGAAATTCAAATGTCATACCTGCACAGATTTGAACACAGTACTTCCAGACCTTTAACATGATCTGCACAAATGGGCAACATACAGAGATCTAAAAGAGGTAAGAGCAGAACTAACACATGTGGTCATTACATAACAAAACTATCACCTTTGGTGCGTGTTTAAAATGGTATTAGATGGTGCCACTGTGTTTCGGGGAGGGGGGGAAGCTTAATACAGTACAGGAACTACACCAGTAAAACAGCCATAGTAACTATGACAGGTACAGTGCATTCAAAGGACTGTTAACATATTGAAAGGACGCAGGAGGGAGTGCAGTCTATTCAACAAGACACCAGTAAGAGTCAGGCAGAATTCAGAAATATCATCAAGTGAACCCACTTATCTTCCTCCATGTTAGAAGTGAATGTCAACCATTCAGTTATCAGGGAGAAAGTGAAACAGAGGACTTGGTGACTCTTCTGATCTAGAGGTTAAACCTGCTTTGAGCCTTTCTTGATCACTGCAAACCAAACCAGCCACTACTTGCATAAACATGAGCCATGGCTTGGTCATCCTAGAGTAGGACTAGGGAACACGTGGCCCTGTAGTTACTGCCAGCCTGCTACAAACATCTTTATATACCTCATCCTTATATACCTCATCTTCATATACACAGGCAAGGGCCAACGAGAGTAGGAGTTCAACAACATCTAAGGAGGAGTGGCATGTTTTCCAACCTTGCAACAGAACTGGTGCAATGTCAGGAGAACAGGACAGATTGTTGGGACCTTGCTTCTCCATCTGAAGCATGCAATACCTTAAGATCAGTGGTTCTCAAATGGTGAGATGGGACCCCCCAGGAAGATGCAATAGTTGCTCAAGGGGGGCATGAGACTTGGAGGCTCTGATTCCTCTTCCCAAACCATTTTATGTGTAAAATTTACATATGCATTGAGTTCAGTATTAAATTTCTTTAAGTAAAACTGTGCTAAGTTGAATGATGTTATTTCCTTATACAGTAACTTGCTAAAAAATGATTATAGGTGAATGCGTGAATGAAAATATGCACACTAAATAAATAAAATGTTTATTCCTATATTATGTTGATGTGTGTGTGTGTGTGTGTATGTACAAGATGTAAAGGGGGGTCCCAAGGCTAAAAGGTCTGATTACCTTTGCCTTAAGCTCAGCTATTTCCCCCCCCCCCCCTCTTTCTTGCTGCCAGCCAGCATTAGATGGTTAATGTGTTGGACACGGAGCCTGGAAAATTAATGAGTTAATTGGTTAATGTGTTGGACAAGGAACTTGAAGATTCCTGTTCGTCTTCACTGTGCCATAAAATTCACTTGGGCCAGTTATTGCCACTCAGCCCCATCCACCTCACACGGCTGGTGCCTGGAACTTGGTGGAGTTTAAAGGAGTATATAAAGGTATCAAATAAATGAAAACAATCATCATGATCAATGCATGTGGCCTGGCTTTTCTCGTCTATCATCTTACTCACCACCCACTCAATCTCAGCAACATGAACCCCCAATGCCACACACAGCATGGGAGTGAAAACCATATTTCAAGGCTCAAATGACCAACTCTGTAATTTAGCAGCGTGGCCCTAAAGGTAAGTTTGCCCTCAGAACCACATGAGAAACACTCCCACCAGAAGGTGGGAGGGGGATCCCAAAAACAACCAGCAGGGGCCCAGGGCATGCCAACAACAGAGCCCATAAAGTTACTGTATATATTCACGTAGAAGTCTAGACATTTTAGATAAAAAAGAGAGGCAAAAAAACCCTGAGTGGACTTCTCCATGAGGTCAATGAAAGTATTGCACTGCAACCATGAAAAACCCACTGGGTGGCCTTGGGGGAAATCACACTCTCTCAGCCACAGAGGATAGCCATGGCAAACCCCCTCTGAACCAATTCTGCCAAGAAAACCCCAGGATGGGTTCACCTTTGGGTATGTCAGAAGTCAGAAAAGACTTGAAGGCACACAAACAACACCAGGCTGCCTCACACAAGCCCTATTTGGAAGGGAAGGCTCACGACCTGGAAAAACTACAGATCCCACGATTCCATCAGATGGAGCCCCAGGACTTAAAAAGTGGTGTCAAACTGCATCATTTCCATGTGTAATGAGCCTGCTGTTCTAGAGAAGAGAGGGAAGCTCAGAGTGGGGTTCAAAGGTGTGGGAAAGGCCTCTCCTTCCCTCCCTCCTGAGACTCCCAACCCTTTGCCCCACAAGGCAGGACAAGGCACTGCAAAATGGAGGACCTTCAAGAAAAATGGGAGTCCGTGACCAAATAAAAGCTCGAAACACTCCTGCAAATATAAATGCATGCTTCTTAGACATGCTCAGGATGGAAGACATTTTGGAATTCTTTCTGGAGAGAGGGCTGAAATGGAGGACAGGTCCTGGAAAATGAGGACCTCTGGTCACCCTGGTGGCGGGCACGTTTTGAGGCCAAAATGATGGGTTTTGATATGACCCGTGAATTAGTCAAGGTTAAAACTTAAGGGCATGTAACAAATGAAAAGGAGGACGCCTGGTCCCCCTGACGCCAACACTCTTGGGCAGGAAAAGGCATGGCTTGCATTAGATGGACCTCCAGGACTTTTTTAAAAAGCACTGTCAAACCACATTATTTCTACAGTGTAGAAGAGCTTCTCTATTCCTTTCCAGAGAAGAGGGAAAAAAAAGAGCTCCAGGACTTAGAAAGTGGTATCAACCCACATTATTCCCACAGTGTGAATGAGATTCTCTATTCCTTTCAAGAGAAGAGAAGCGAAGGCAGCTCAAGTGGGGATTGAAGACCTAAAAAGTGGTATCAAACCACATTATTTCCACAGTGTAGATGAGCTTCTCTATTCCTTTCCAGAGACAAGAAAAAAAAGAGCTCCCGGACTTAGAAAATGGTGTAAAACTGCATTACTTCCACAGTGTGGATAAGCTTCTCTGTTCCTTTCAGAAGAAGAGAAGAGAAGAGAAGGCAGCTTGGAGTGGGGTTCAAGGAACCTCCAGCACCTAAAAAGTGGCATCAAACTGCATTACTTCCACAGTCTGGATGAGCTTCTCTACTCCTATCTAGGGAAGAGAGAAAAAAAGGAACTCCAGGAGGACCTAGAAAGTGGTATTAAACTGCATTATTTCCACTGAGCTTGGAGTGGGGTTCAAGGAACCTCCAGCACCTAAAAAGTGGTATCAAACCTCATTATTTCCACAGTGTGCAGGATGAGCTTCTCTATTCCTTTCCAGAGAAAAGAAAAGAGGGCTGGTCGAAGTGGGGTTCAAAGACCTAAGGAGTGGTATCAAACCACATTATTCCCACAGTGTGGATGAGGTTCTCTATTCCTTTCCACAGAAGAGGTAAAAGAAGGCGCTCCAGGGGGACCTAGAAAGTAGTATCAAACTGCATTATTTCCACATGTAGATGACCTTCTCTGTTCCTTTCAGGAGAAGAGAAGTGAAGTGAAGTGAAGAGAAAGCAGCTTGGGGTGGAGATTGAAGACCTAAAAAGTGGCATCAAACCGCATTATTTCCACAGTGTGGATGATCTTCTCTATTCCTTTTAGGAGAAGAAAAGGCAGCTCAGAGTGGGGTTCAAGGAACCTCCAGGACCTAAAAAGTGGTGTCAAACCTCATTATTCCCACAGTGTGGATGAGCTTCTCTATTCATTTCTAGGGAAGAAGAAAAAGAAGGATCTCCAGGACCCAGAAAGTGGTATCAAACCTCATTACTTCCACAGTGTGGCTGAGCCTCTCTGTTCCTTTGTAGAGAAGAAGAAGAAGAGCCCCAGGATTTAGAAAGTGGTGTAAGAGATGAGCTTCTCTATTCCTTTCAGGAGAAGAAAAGAGAAGAGAAGGAAGCTTGGGGTGGGGTTCAAGGAACCTCCAGCACCTAAAAAAGTGGTATCAAACCTCATTATTTCCACAGTGTGGATGAGCTTCTCTATTCTTTTCCAAGGAGGAAGAGGGAGAAAAAGAAGGCACTCCAAGAGGACCTAGAAAGTGGTGTAAAACTGCATTATTTCCACAGTGTGGAGGATGAGCTTCTCTACTCCTTTTCAGAGAAAAGAAAAGAGAGCTGGTCGGAGCGGGGTTCAAAGACAAAAAAAGTGGTATCAAACCACATTATTTCCATGGTGTGTGCTTGAACTTCTCCGTTCCTTTCCAGGGAAGAGGAGAGAAGGCAGCTTGGGGTAGGGATTGAAGAGACCTAAAAAGTGATATATGAAACCGCATTATTCCCACAGTGTGGATGGACTTCCCTGCATTCCTTTCCACAGAAGACGAAAAAGGTGGTGGCACTCTAGGAGTACCTAGGACCTTATCAGACGAGAGAAATTGGAAGTATAATCCAATGGCGATCCGAACGCAATCATGGGGTTTCATGTTATTGCGAATTAAAGCATCTCACACAATTCTGGGCAATGGGGGGTCATTTTTGGGAAACGGGAAGTTATTCCTAATGCATTCTGAACGCAATTGGAATTCATGTGAATTCGGATGGGCTCCATTCACAATAAAGAGAAATCCCTCCCGTCTGATAAGGTCCCTTAGGAGTTTATCAGACCACGGAAATTGGAAGTATAATCTAAGAGCAATCCGAACGCAATCATGGGGTTTCACATTATTACGTATTAAATCATCTCACGCAATTTCGGGCAAAAGGGAAGTCAATTCGAACGCAATCATGGGTTTTACGTTATTGCGAATTAAACCATCTCACGCAATTTCGGGCAACGGGGGGTCATTTTCGGCTAATACGAAGTCATTCCGAAAGCAATGAGATTTCACGTGAATTTGAATTGACTTCTATCGAAGTAAAGAGAAATTGCTCCCGTCTGATAAACTCCTTAGAATTAAAAGTGGTGTCAAACTGCATTAATATTTCCACAGTGTAGATGCAGATGATCTTCTCAGTTCCTTTCAGGAGGGAGAGAGAGAAAAGGAGAAGGCAGTGAGGTTGGGGCTGCATCCACACTGGGGGGGATATAACCCGTGTTGGTCCCGCTTTGATGGGCTGGGCTGAAGGCTATGGAATTCTGGGAGTTGGAGTTTGTTGTGGGCCCAGAGCGGAGCGAAGCTCCGCTCTGGGCCCCACAACAAACTCCAACTCCCAGAATTCCATAGCCTTCAGCCCAGCCCACTAAAGCGGGACCAACACGGGTTATATCCCCCCAGTGTGAATGCAACAAGCGGTATCAACCCGCCTTATTCCCTCTGGACTCACGATGGTGACGCTGGCCTTGCGGAGGTCCCTGTTCTCCTCCTGGAGGGCCTTGCACTTGAGCTTGTAGGTCTCCAGCTCGATCTTGAGGACCTTGTTCTCCTGCTGCAGGGAGGCCAGGCGGTTGGTCAGCTCCTCCAGGCGGAAGGGGGAGATCACGATGCCGCCCGCTTTGGAGCAAGAAGAAGAGGAGGAAGAAGAGGAGGAGGAAGAGCAAGAAGGGACGCCAGAAGAGGAGCCAGGCCCAAGAGACCCGCAACTAGTGGCGGGGACCGACGACGAGGAGGCCCCACTGTTGTTATTATTACCACCGCCGCCTCCTCCTCCTCCTCCTCCTCCTCCGCCATCCGTGTCGCTCTCGCTGGCGCTGTCGGCCATCCCTGGCCCCTTTTTCGCCTCAGTGTCGGAGGAGGAGGAGCCAAAGATGGCGGCGCAGGCCTAGTAGTAGTTTCCCCTCAGATGTCGTCGTCGACGACGACTAGGCCGCAGCGCCGCCTTCCTCGATTATTCTTCTAATTCTCCTCACAGCGACGCCGGCTGCGGCCTAGTGTTACTGCAACAAGCACTGCTTCCACCCCCCCCCCATACACACACCACCACAACGTTGTTCCCGCCTTAGTAGTACACAAAAGTACACAATAAACAATAAATACACACCCCAATAAAGTGTAGGCCCAACACGACCTCGTAGGCCCTCTTTTATTTAAAAAATAAGTCCCCTCACAGAGACAAGGCCTCATCCATTATTTCCTCCTCCTTCATAATAAATAAAAGTTCCTTCATACATGAAGGTCATCTACACTGTGGAAGATAATTATCCTTCATACAATACAATACATAAGAAATACATACAGTACAATAATATGGATACAATACAACACGTACAATACGTAAAATACATACAATAATATACATACAATACGTAAGAAATACAGTGCAATAATATACATACAATGCATAAGAAATACATGCAATACAATACAAATAATACAGTACATAAGAAATACAATACAATACATACAATACATAAGAAATACATACAATAGAATACATAACCTAAATTACAATAATATACATACAATACATAAGAAATACATACAATACGTAAGAATTAAAATAATATACAGTACATACAATACAAAACATACAATACGTAAGAAATACATACATTACAATGATGTACATACAATACATACAGTACATAAGAAATACATACAATACATAAGAAATACATACAATAATATATATACAATACGTAAGAAATTATACATTACAATAATATACATACAATGCATACAATACATAAGAAATACAATACAAAACATACAATACAGTATGTAAGAAATACATACATTACAATAATATACATACAATACGTAAGAAATACACACAGTACAATAATATAGATACAATACAATACATACAATAATATAAGAAATCTTTTACATGATATTCCACATATATGTTGTATATCGCATTAGTTATCCGTTCTTTACCACCTTATCTAAATCTAATTCATATCAAACAATTTAATTTTAATTTATTATTAACCTTTATTTATATAGTGCTGTACATTTACACAGTGCTGAACAAACAATCTTTTAATTAGACAGTTCCCTGCCCTCAGGCTCACAATCTAGAAAGACATGACACAAAAGGAGAAGGGAAAAGTGGTGGGGAAGGGGATCATGTCCAGCAGTTCTTCTCTCCCTCTGAGGCCTGGACCAAGGCAGATGGACTGGAGGGAGGGCTCAGCTTCTTAATACATAGTTATTAATATGTAGCACCGTTAACTACAGAGCCAGAAATTCTGGTTTTCTATGGATCATTTTTCCATAGAAATGGGTTTCTGTGGATCATTTTTCCAGCGTGACCCAAAATTATATACCCCACAAAGGCTCTCAGAGTGGCCTACAGATAGTTAAAGGTGCAGCAGAGAGTAGAGACACATTGCAGATTAAATAATTCAGTTAGAGGCTGAGACCCCTTGAACTGCCCTGGTTCAATGCTAGGGGATTCTTCTGAGAAGAACTGCAGTTTTTTGGGATACATTGGGGCTTTCTAGATTGGCAGGAAAGTGTGACATGAAGTTGCCTTTTCCTTAATGCTTAGCAGCTGCACCGCAGCCTTTAGATGGAGCTGCGCTGTTCCGCAGTTTTTAAAAAAGAAGCTGGGAAAACCAGCACCTTTTCAAAGGCGCTTCTTCTCCCCTAAAACACAAAAAAAGCGTTTTCATGGCACACTTTCCCTTTTTCTCATCTAAAGGCTAGACTTTCATGCAGCCATGAACACACTTCTTTTTGCCAATCTAGATCAGGCCATTGAGCTTTCTCTGTCATTATTATTATTATTAGCTTTATTTATAAAGCGCTGTAAATGTACACTGGATTGTACATTGTACAGTGGAGTGTACAAATGTACACTATGGGTCAGAGAGCTCTGGTGCCACAATAAACTACAATTCCCAGGATTCCCTAGCACTGAGCCAGGGCAGTGAAAGCAGTCTCAAACTGGATTATTTCTGCAGTGTGGTGTGGATCCCAATGGGTTTTTATGCTGGAGCAGAGACTATCATAAGTATTTTCTTGCCAAATTTCTGTACAGAGGGGGGATTTGCCATGGCCATCTTCTGAGGCTGAGAGAGTGTAGCTTGGCCATGGTCACTCAGTGGGTTTACATGGCCCACCTGCGGATTCGAACTTTGGTCTCCAATGCTCAAAGCGCTACCTCATCTCTAGCATGGATTTGCGTTTTGAGGTGTATATTTGGCCATGGCTGACATTTTTTTGGGAAATGTCCTACATTTTGCGGTGCCTTGTCCTCCTTTGCAATTAGGACATATCTGGTATAGGCCGAAAGAGGGAGGCTCTGTTTTGAGTGAGAAGAAGGAGTGTCTCCCCCTCGTGCACAAAGCATCGCAAAATGTTGGACATTCAAGAAAAATGTGGGACATGATCAAAGAAAAGCCAAGAACACTCATACAAATGTAAATTCATGCTTCTTAGGCTGCATCCGCACTGCAGAAATAATCCAGTTTGACACCACTAGCGAATTTACGTGAATTCGAATTGGCTCCATTTGAAATTGGGAGAAATTCCTCCCATGTGATAAACTCCTGAGTTTGGGTTCAGTGGGAAGTTGATCTCCAAAACTCCAGTCTGACTCACTGAATTTGGCTTGTAGAGCTCCTTCAGTAACATATGGTAAGTCTGTGTAGAGTTTAGGGAGTAAAACTTTCTTTCTCCCTAGTTAAAGGGCAAAATAGTTATGTGAATTATGTTCTTCCAGTTTGTGCAGTTTTATTGTCTATCTGTGGAATTTGGGGGCCTGTGTGGTATAATGGTTTGGACAACAGCTCTGAAAACCAGGGTTCAAATGCTTGCGCAGGCACGAAAACCCACCAGGTGATGTTGGACAAGTCTCACTCTCCTCCTCAGGAAGGAGAAAGCAAAGGCAAATACACTCTGAACAAATACTTCAAAGAAAACCCTGTGATGGCTTAGGGTCACTCTAAGTCAGAAATGACTTAAAGCACACAACAACAACAACAACAACAACAACACAGGGGCTAATTTCAGCATTAAAGAGAGATTAAAGCTCATTGAAAGCACTCCGCAAATAAAGTGAAAATGGCAAGTCATTGCACGAATGATTATCACACCCAATTGCGCAAATAAAGTGATATTGGAAATGTATTGTCACTGAAATCCCGAAAGTAAAAAGATGTGCTTTAATGCTTCTTTGTAACCACTTTAATGGTGGGTTTTGTGCGCCGTCGTGTGAAATTGTTTAGCATAATTATGTGATTTTTCCAGAATATTCACGGGATAAACTCCTGATCTCCTCGGTGTGATAGACTCCTAAAATCTGTAGGTGATAGAGATGTGTCTTTCATTAATCATCATCATTATCCTATCACTTGTCTACCATTGGCCAAGCTCTCCCCAATTGGTACCCATTCTCCCAATGCCACCAAGTAACACTGTTAAAAAATCTGAAGCTGCTTTTCAGGCATCATCATTCCCTAGCTTCTACACCTATCCTGTGTCAGCTTTGCAGATTCCTTATCTGGGAATATCTCCTCAGATAGTATGCTATTTCTCTGTCTCATACGAGCAAGAAATAAAATGTTATAGCTCTGTGTGTGTGTGTGTGTTAAATTACAGCCAATCGGAGGCACAAACATGCAGATTTCTAAATTTTTGGCTTCTGTTCAGACCCCTAGGTGAGGCAGAGTGGTTCCGAATTTGTCTGAGCTGCAGTACACTGTTTTCCAAAACACTGAGTTGGAGTGCAAACCAAATTGTATCAGTGGTCATCCCTGTTAGTGGTTAAAGAAACAGGATTCAGAGAATAGGAATACATAGTGAACAATTCTCATAAAGGCAGACATTTATAAATGTCTCATAAATGTAGAAAGCAGCAGCTGTTATGTGACTGATGATTTTGCATTTAAGAGGAAATGGCATATTGGATCAGATCAAACATCTATCTTGTCCAGCTTTCCATCCTTAGGTCTTCAACCTTGCTTTTGCTAAACACAGTCCAACCTCTTTATCCACAGATTCAACCATCCATACTTGAAAATATTCCCCCCACACCCCCCCCATTACAAAAAAACACACATTGATTTTGCCATTTTATATAAGGGGCACCATTTTACTATGTCATTGCATTTAATGGGACTTGAGCATCCACAGATTTTTGTATTCAGGGGGGGGGGGGCTGGAACCAAACTGCAGTGGATACCAAGGGCCCACTATATGTGATTCTTTCAGGGAATAGATGGTGAATGCCTACTCACATCTACTCAAATGTAAGTCCACTGAGTTCATTTGACCCTACTAAATAGGTATAGGAATGAAGTCAAAGGACTCTTTCAAACGGGAGGAATTTCTCCCAAATCCGAATGGAGCCCATTCGGATTCACGTAAATTCGCTAGTTTAGTGAATTTACGTGAATCCTCACTGCGTTCGGAAGGCGTTCGGAATGTCTTCCTAGTACCCGAAAATAACCCCTCCTTGCCCGAAATTGCGTGAGAACCTTTAATGCGCAATAACGCAAAACCCATGATTGCATTCGGAGTGACTTCCCTTTTGCCCGAAATTGCCTGAGAAGAATTAATTCGCAATAACGTGAAACCCCAGGATTGCGTTTGGATTGCCCTTGCACTATACTTCCAATTTCCCATGTCTGAAAGAGTCCAAAGTCAGCACTCCATTAAAAATCTCAATTGGTGGGTAAATTATCCAGGCCTATTACTTCTCTTTGCCTAGGTGGAGAACCTATTTATGTAAGAGAAAGCTCTGATTTCTCCTGAAATGTTATTTATGCGAAATATCCAGCAGACCAGTTTAATAGTTTTATTGGCAGCCTATATTTATCCACAGGCTTTAAACTTTAAGACCACTTTGGAGACACAGAAACTGTCTTTTTGTTTGTTTGTCGGTTTGAAGTGTCCTGGTTTATTATGCCCACCTATTAATGGCTAAGCTAACAGATAGTTTAAACAAAGCAGGCACAGTCTAGAAACAGATTTAAGCCAGTGTTCTCATCTCTTCAAATACATAAAACCAGCATCTCTTCATAAACAAGAGAAATTTACTGAGCATTCCAAGTTCCAAAGATGAGCCCCTGCTCCCCTTCACTTTCTGTTGTAATCTGTGGAAACATTAATCTGAACTGGCTTGAGGGCCATATAGTCCCATTCATCTTGGAAACCCAGAACTAAGCATCCCCAGCAGATGGCTATTCAGTCCGTGGTTACAGATTTCAGGTATACCTCCCACCCAAGAACTACATCTTTCATCAAATTCCTCCTTTTACTGATCAATCAAATCTAACCTTCTGTTACTTGAAGGAAGGTGGGGAACTGGGAGGAGTCTCCACCAAATATGACAGTATTTTAGGGGCAATTAGCTTGCGAAAGGCTTGGGTAACCGTTAGAACCATATGCACCTGTTCATACTAATAATAACTGTCCAGGTTTAGGGTTAACTAAGAGAGTTTTATTTAGAAAAATATCACACACACACAATAACAATGCACACAGAAACAACATTCAGGGACAACTAAAATGGAAATAGGGAATTGGGATAGCAGAGATTGAAGGATTTCCAGGGTGTGTGTGATATTTACCTGTCCAATGAGTCCACAGAAAGCTGGAGTGGAGTGGCTCAGATTGGGGGGTTTGAGGGCGGCCCAGTTGCATATACAGAGGGCAGCCTGGGACAACTGTGTGCATACTGCGAGTATGCAGACTGGGTTCCTAAAATCAATATTTATACTTGAAAGCTAGCCCCAAGCAGTGGGCTATCTTGTAAGGTAACAAAGGCTGGATTTCCTTTCCTAGGAATTGACCGTGGGATTCCAGACTGGTTGAAGGTTTTAATTTTAGAGTGACAAAAACAACCGTTGGATTTGGATATCCCTAGGATGGATGGACAGGGAAGTTTGGCTGGGAGCACATCAGGTGACAGGCAAGAGACCTTGGCTTACTACTTTGGCTTACTGGTGCAAGGTGATCCCTTTGTCTCAAGTTGCAAGAGGAAATGCAGATGACTTGGGAGAAGAAAGAAGCACTTAATTCATGCATTTGAATTTGATTGTCCCATAACCTGGATGCCCACATGCCTTGGGACTCACTCCTATTCTCCTTGGCATCTGACCTACTGTTTCTGAAAGTTTGTTGATCTCTCAAAAACATACTATCTCCAGTTATGACACGTGAAATATGGGAACTCCAAAATACAGCACAGAGTTAGCAGGGGGTGCTAACATTTCTGTAATACTGACCTATTAGATCTAATCCTACTTTTTGAGGTAGCAGAAAACAAGTCTTTCTCCATTCAATGTGAAGACCTTCAAATATTTAGGGATTACTGTTACATTGAGAGCCAGCTTTGGTATAGTGGTTTGAGCACAGGACTAGGCCTCTTGAGATCAAGGTTTGATTTCCTGCTCGGCCATGAAAACCCACTAGGCTATCTTGGTCAAGTCACACATTCCCAGCTACAGGGAAAAAAAAAAACATGATAGGGTCATTTTAGGGTTGCCATAAGTCAGACACAACTCAAAGGCACACAACTGTCACATCATCTTCCTGAGTTCTCTTGAATAAACCTTCCCAGTTCTTTCTATCTTTCCTCAAAGGGGATTTGCTTTCCACTCCACTTACTGTGTTCATCAATTTTCTCTGAAATAAATTTAGGTCAGTCAAGTCTAAGCATCATTGTGGACTTGGAGTTTCTAAATTCTGTAATTTTATAACTTTATTATCCGACTCACCCTGATCCTTTTTGGATAAGGATATAAGAGGGTGGTCATTATCTTGGTCAAGGTTCTGAAAAGTATACTGGCTGGAAATAATATTACAATTGTTTGTGTATTGTGTCCCTTCAAGTCATTCCTAAGGCAAACTTATCATGGCGGTTTCTTCGCAAAATTTGTTCAGAGGAGGTTTGCCTTAGTGAGCTGGAAACAATACAATGTAGAAAATCAGATCTAACAGCATTCCTTCATTTTGTTCCATGCTAAACTATTCTATTGCTGGCTTTTGTCCTGTTTACTGGTCAGTTATTGCAGATTTCCACAAAGAGGATTCTATTAAGGTAAAAATATTTTTCTTTTCACTTGACAGCATTTTAATGTGTGACTAGACATTATGATCAGTGTAGGACAGCAGTACTAAAAATCTACAGCTGTGTGTCTCCTTCTCTAGTCTTCTAGCACCTAGTCTGGTCATACACCATGTGTGGCACAGTATAAATTGTGTTGGAAAATTCCCCAAACCTACAAATGGCAGCCAAAGAAGTGAGGCAGGAGAACAGAACATTTTAAAGAGAGATAATGTTTTGTTACATGTCTAATATCCCTAAATGTTTCTTGGCAGAGATAAAGAGAGGGAGGTGCAGGCGTGCAGCTCTTTGGGGTGTTCCTTGTCTGAAGCAACATCATACTGGCTTCCCCTCAGCTACTGACCCTTTAACTGCAATAAGTGGGAACCAGTTTGGCTGTTTCCCAGAGGCAGGTGATGATTTGTCTAGTCTCCTTACTTTTTGGGCCTACTTGGGAAAATGAATACCGGTACTTAATAGGAAACAAAGAGGGCCAGTGTGGAGTCGAAGGCTTTCATAGCCGGCATCCATAGTTTTTTGTGGAGCTTTCGGGCTATGTGGCCATGTTCTAGAAGAGTTCCTTTCTGACATTTCGCCAGCATCTGTGGCTGGCATCTTGAAGAACTGTAGGTTCTTGAAGATGCCAGCCACAGATGCTGGCGAAACGTCAGAAAGGAACTCTTCTAGAACATGGCCACATAGCCCGAAAGCTCCACAAAAAACTAGAGAGGGCCAGCATGGTGTAGTGGTTTGAACACTGGACTACAGCCCTGGGGACTAGGGTTCGAATCCTTGCTCAACCATGGAAGCCCACTGGATCACTTTGGGCAAGAATGGAGAAGAGAAGGTTAAGAGATGATATGACAGCCCTGTTTAAATACTTGAAGGGATGTCATATTGAGGAAGGAGCAAGCTTATTTTCTGCTGCTCCAGAGAACAGGATCCGGAACAATGGATGTAAGCTACAGGAAAAGAAATTCCACCTCAACATTAGGAGGAACTTTCTGACAGTAAGGGTTGTTTGCCAGTGGAACACACTCCCTAGTAGTATGGTGGAATCTCCTTGGAGGATTTTAAGCAGAGGCTGGATGGCCATTTGTCAGGTATGCTTTGATTTGAGAGTTCCTGCATGGCAGAATGGGGTTGGACTGGATCAGGGCCCTTGTGGTCTCTTCCAACTCTATGATTCCATGATTCTAAGTCACATTCTCTCAGCCTCCGAGGAAGGCAAGGGCAACCCCCCCAAAAAACTAAATTCTGGCAGAAAATCCTATTATAGGTTTGCCTTAAACTCCCGATAGGAAATAGGAGAAGGCAGGTAACATACAAAAGGAAAACATACACAAGTATGTAGAATAATTTAGTGTGTGTGTCTCTCTCTCTGTGTGTGTGTACAGATTCAAATGAAAGGAGTTCTTGTTCTTCCTTGTGATCTTTTTTGTTATTTCAAGGGCAATGATTCAAACTACAGGAAAGATATTCTACCTCAACATTAGGAAGAACTTCCTAACAGTAAGACTTGTTTGACAGTAAAATAGGCTCCTTCAGAGACAGTGGTGGAGTCTCCTTCTTTGGAGATTTTTAAACAGAGGCTGAATGGCCATTTGTCAGGAGTGCTTCGCCTGTGTATTCCTGCATGGCAGAAGGTTGAATTGGATGGCCCTTGTTGTCCCTTCCAACTCTGTGATTCTATGATTCTATCATTCTAAGACAGTGATTGCCAAATTTTGGTCCTCCAGCTTTTTTGGACTTCAAATCCCAGAAGCCCCAGACAGTGTGGCCAATAGTCAAGAATTCTGGGAATTGAAGTCCAAAATAGAGGACTATGGAACCACTGTTCTAAGAGAAGAATCTCTAACTTCTTATTCAATGGAACTATGCCAAAAAAAGGGGGGGGGCTGAATTGGAATTGCATTTGAAATATTATTTTAATGAAAATATCCATCCCACAATATGTTGTTAATATTAAAATAAAAAATGCAAATGCAGTCTTTCACATTCTCTAGATCCAAACTGAATTGGGCTTGGAAACAGACTAGTAGCCAGTGAAGCAGTTTCAGCAAGGTCTGGCTGTAGCATTTTGGATTTGTTCTAATTTCTCAACAATTTCCAAAGGGCGCACCTCGTAGAATGTGTTATAAGAATGTAAATTAGATGCAATCAAGTTGTGTTATTGGGGCCAACTCCAACATTTCCAGGAATGAGTGCAGCTGGTGCACTAGATTTAACTGTGCAAATGCTCTCCTGGCCATCACCAAAACCTGGGAATCCAGATTTTGGGTTGAGACAGGGGAGTGTAACCCATTCCAAACAAGCTGAATCCCTCTTGCTTGATCTGCCTTTTGATTTGATATGAGCATCCATGTCTTGTCTGGTTTAAGCTTTAGTGTGTTAGCACACACACACACACACACACACACACACCCATTACTGATAGCAGACACCAATTTTGTATGAAAAGAGATTTGTTTTTCCTTATGTAGTATGCACTCAAGAATTACTCCTACAAGAATTCCTTGTTCCTTAGCAGGAGGGAGAGGCAGATGACTTTAATAATCATAAACCCACGGATTCAATGTTGCTGACAGGATTTTCAAGCCAAATCATGATCAGAGTGCTTCTTTACAAGCATCTTACTAAACTTTCTGAAAAATGTAATATTGCAAATTAACTATCTATCTATCTACCTACCTATCTCAACTTTTGCTTTAGCTGGAGATCCTGTATTGAGTGAGATTGCCCATTCCAAGAGCAGGAACTAGGGAATCAATAGTGTTAGTTGGTTGAAATTATTATGTTTTTGTGTAAGAAAGGAGGGAATAATGGGACTTATTTTATATTGTATGAATTTTATTATTGCTGTAAGCCACCTTGATCCTATGGAGAGGCAGGATAGAAATAAATTATTATTATTATTATTATTATTATTATTATTATTATTTTGATTTATGAAGGCAGAACACTATGGAGTAAAAGGCTTGTGTGCATATTTTGTGTATATTCAAGTTGTTCCTGACTTATGGCAACCCTAAGGTGAACCTATCATGGGGTTTTCTTGGCAAGATTTGTTCAGAGGAGGCTTGGCGTTGCCTTCCCCTGAGGCATGTGACTTAACCACAGTCACTCAGTGAGTTTTGTGGCTGAGCTGGGATTCGAATTCTGGTCTCCAGAGTCACAGACTAACACTCAAACCACTAGGTTGAACCAAAAAGTTACAATATGTTTAGTGAGCTTTGTAGGACTTTTGGTCAGGCTGTATGGCATGTTGAAGAAACAAAGCAAAAAAGGAGTATGATAGAAAAGCCCAATTGTGGGCCATGGTGTAATTTCAGATAAGGCAAGAAATATATAATTTCAGAATTAAAATACAGACGTCTATTTTGTGACACATGAGGACTGGAAATGGACTTGCAATGTGTATGGGGGAGCATACCCCCCCCCCCCGGTGCTTAGGTCCTGTAGGATACATTAGAAATCTAGGACTTGGACAATTATCCACACAAATTTTTTTGTTTTGTTTTGTTCTCAGAAAACAACAAGAGGCAATAAAGAGAAAATTTTGCTTGTTAAGCACAAACACTAATGCATGTTAGTTATTACATTACTGTGTAAAAAGGAACTGTTATGCATCAAAAAATTAATGTGTCATGTTAATGTTAAGAACATTATTTCCAAGCTCCACAAAATGCTAAAGATAGAACTCTAAACCTCTGATCTTACTGTTCAGAGTAAGATGATTAAAAAGCTTTTTAAAAATAAAGATCATTTATGCATTTGCTTTTCCTAGTTAGAAAAGTTCATGCAAGATCATTTGCTTTTCCTTAAATTCATTTGCTTACCCTGGTTAGCAGGCTGGTGTAGTGGTTTGAGTGTGGGACTATGGCCCTGGAGGCCAGGGTTCGAATCCCCTCTCAACCACGAAGCCCACTGGGTGACCTTGGGCAAGCCACAGTCACTCAGACACAGAGGAAAGCAAGAGACAACCCACTTCTCAACAAATCCTGCCAAGAAAACCCTGTGATAGGTTTGCCTCAGGGTCACCATAAGTCAGAAACAACTTGAAGTTACACAACCACCACCACATCTCTCTTTCGCCCTGGCAGCAGCAACACAAGGTAAAACTGGCCAGTTTTTCCCTTTCGATCAGGCAGCATCAGCTTGAAATCAAAATGGTTGTAGCCAAGAGCCTAGTTGGGGAATTTTATTATTAGCTCAAATTGCGAGATGGGTCGGCTACAACAACCCTGCGAGGTCGCCTCCCACTGTGTATACCGAGAGGGCCAGGGTTCAAGGAATTCTGCAGAGACAGGCTTGTCTAATTAAAGTCCAATTTATTAAAGGGGGAAAAGACACTCACACAATGCACTTACATACACACACAAACATACAAGGCTGAGGAAAGTCAGTAGTTAGCGTTGGGAATAGGTTTGAGGCTTGACTAATGGTGATGCTTACCAAAGCGTAGATTCTCCTCGGGGATCCGAATGAGATAGTGATTTCTGGGACAAGTCTGCTCCGCAGCCTGGGTTTGAGCAGATTTGTCGGTGTCCAGTTCAGAGATCAGACTGACGTGGAGTATGCAGACCTCCAGACTGGCACACAGAGTGCCCAAAATTGGGGGTTCTTATAGGGAAAATATCCCCTCTGGCAAAGGTGTTTAATGGTGGGCTGATTGTTTGTACAATAGGGTCTGATGCTCTTAGGAGGATTAATCTATTGTGGTGATATCCTGAAGAATGGTATCAGGATATCAAGAATTCTGAGGAAGAGGGGAGTCAGCGGATTAAGGAGGACAAACATTACACCTCCTAATGGCTAGGTGATGATCCCATTGCGACTTCCTAGACTATCTGGTGATGGTATTGTCTGAGAGGATGTGTCCACTATGCTATAATCCTCTCTTTCCTGCCTGACCAGTCCTTCCTGGTCTGGCCAGTTTCTAGGTTTGACCAGCAGCCAGGGTTCATCCAGGGGTCATATATTAATACAGTATATATAAAATTATACAGTGCACTTCCGGTAACATGGTGTACCTTTTTAGATCCGGCATAGAGCATGAGCAGGAGGTCGCAGAGGCCATGTGCAACCTTCAAGCAAGGCAGAAGCAACATGAGGTCACAATGGGCATATTCTTTCTCTTTTTACAGTATTAGTTTGGAAGCACATTTGTCAGTTTCTCTCTTACTGAAGCCAACAGCGACATCTCTTTGTGGGAGTGTGGCTGGGGGTGGTGGTGGTGGTGGTGGTACAAGTGTCTCCCTCTTGAAAAGAGCAGCAGAATATGGGGAGAGAATCAACTGGCACATTAATTGGCAGATAGGAATCTTGGCTATGACTGGATGTTGACCTATAGTGAACATCCTAGGGTGACCTGGCATCAAAAAAGCTAGAGATGGGTGTGGAGAGCTTAAGAACGTCAGCAGCATGTGCTTTATAAGAAAGCAATGGCTTGTAGACTTAGCTAGAGCTGGGCATGGTGTGAAAGACAAAATGGCAACTTGTAGGCTGTCAGAATCAAAGCCAGGTAACTTTTCAGCATGCGTTTCACAGAGACTATACAGCTGACCCTCTGTTTCTAGGGATTCTTCATCCACGGATTCAACCATCTTTACTAACTAAGGACTGAAACAACATGTAGGCATCTGACTAACATCTCCAATTGTTTTTTCTTTATTTCTCCTGTTTGGTTTGTAACATCTTTTTGTTTGTACTTAGTTACTTGTGAGTATGTCCACTACTTTGAGGTGATGATGCTGGGAGCATGGAGATGGACAGGTTGCTTACCTGTAACAGTATTTCTTCAAGTGGTCATCTGCGAATACATACAAATGGGTTCTCTGCGCCTGCGCAGTCGAATTTGGAACTCTCTGGAATCACTGGGCAGAAAAGCGGCTTGCAACTTTTTGCAACTTTTTGGCGGTAGCCCCGCCCCTCCTCTATATAAGCCCTGTTCCCGCTCTTCTCCCCAGTTCCAAAATTTTTCCGCCACAAGCGACGGAGGAGCAGAACAATGTTGAGCAGGACACTGAGGGGAGGATGGGCGGGATTTGTACGTATTCGCAGATGACCACTCGAAGAAATACTGTTACAGGTAAGCAACCTGTCCTTCTTCTTCGTGGTCTCTGCGAATCATACAAATGGGTTAGACTAGCAAGCTTAGGTAAGCGGTGGAGGGAGTGTCATGACAACAGTTGTAAGAAGAACCAAAAAATGTTTATTGGTCCACAATAAAAATTGTCAAATTGAACTAACCCTTGTGTGGTTCTTGTATGAATTATAGAACATAACAACAATCGTGCAATGCTACTCACAAAGCAGAACATAAACCAAATACTCAAGAGTAAACTATCTACATGGTGTATGAATGCAATCAGAAATACACCAGAACACCCAATCCTGGATGCAAAGCAAGATCAAGTAAAAAGGCAAACAGTGCAACAATTAATGCAATGTGTCATATGCAACAACAATGCAATGTAACATCAACATGGCATAGTGCACATGGCATAGTACAGAACTTGACATTAGTGTAAACCAGACAGTAGCACTGCTCTGCCAAAGGCTGCATCTGTCCTTGCCCTGGTGTCCAACCGGTAATGTTTTATAAAAGTCATAGGTTGGGACCAGACAGCAGCCTTACAGACATCCTCCAGCAGAACCCCAGTCAAAAAAGCGGAGGATGTCGCTACCGCCCTAGTTGCATGTGCCCTGACCCTGGCCGGAAGAGTTCTACCCGACAGTTCATAACAGAGGTGGATGGTACCAGCCACCCATTTAGAGAACCTCTGAGCAGTCACAGGTAGTCCCTTCTTAGGCTCTGAATAACACTGGAACAGTCTGTCAGAGCGGCTCGAACCCGAAGTCCTGTCCAAATAGAAGGCCAAAGCCCTCCGAACGTCCAACAGGTGCAAACGACGTTCGGTGTCGGTGGTCGGGTTCGGGGCCAGGGTCGGGAGCACAATGTCCTGGAACATGTGGAAGGCAGACACTACCTTAGGCAAAAAGGTAATGTCGGTATGGAGGACAACCCTATCCTTGTGGAACCAAAGGAAAAGTTGGTCCCTCTGTAAGGCACAGAGCTCGCCAGCACGGCGGGCAGAGGTAATGGCTACCAAAAAGGCTGTCTTCCAAGTCAGCAGCCTCAGGTCAGTAGTAGCCATGGGTTCGAAAGGCTTGGTACCAAGACGAGACAAAACAACCTCAAGGCTCCACGCTGGTGCCGGTACCGAGGCCGGCGGATGGAGGTTGTTAAAGCCCTTTAAAACCCCCTTCACCAAGGGGTCCTTGAAAAAGGAGGGTTTCCCATCAAACTGGAAATGGGAACAAATAGCAGACAAATAACACTTGATGGAGTTAAGGCACAGCCCCGACTCCACCAGTGTCAATAGGAACTCCAGCACCGTCGGCGTCGACACCCTGGATGGAGACAGGCCTCTCGAATCCAGGAAGCGGAGGAATCTCTGCCACTTGCAGGAGTAGGACCTCTTGGTTGCGGGTTTGTGGGCCGCCAGGATCACACGCCTCACCGCCGCCGGGAGGTCCGCTAAGGCCGGAGTCGCCACGCCATGAGAGGAAGGTCCTCGATGTCCGGATGACGAACTTGACCCTCCTGTAGAGTGAGCAGGTCTGGCCTGGGCTCGATCCTGAAGAACCGGTTCCACGACAGGTGAAGAAGGGACGGGAACCACGGCTGCCTGGGCCACCAAGGGGTGATCAGGATGGCGTCCGTCCGGTCTCTCGACATCTTGGAGACAACCCTAGTGATGAGCGGGAACGGAGGGAAGGCGTACAGGAATTCCCCCGTCCAGCTGTGGAGAAAGGCATCCCCCAGTGAGCGTCGGGACCGGTCCCGGGAGCAAAACCGGCTGCAGTGTGCGTTGGTCTCCGACGCGAAGAGGTCTATCTGCGGGGTGCCCCATCTGGAGAAGAGGTCCGCGACCACCTCGGGGTGGAGGGTCCACTTGTGGCACTGCGAATGTGACCTGCTGAGCTGGTCCGCCAAGACGTTCTCTTCCCCAGGAAGATGCACTGCCTGAAGGAAGATGTTTCTCGGGATGCACCAGTGCCAAATCCGAAGAGTTATCTCCAGCAAGGTTGGAGATCTGGTTCCGCCCTGCTTGTTCAGGTAGTACATGACGGTGGTGTTGTCCGTCAGGAGCTGAACTACCTTCGCATGAAGTTCGGATTCGAAAGCCTTCAAGGCTTTTTCGACGGCCAGCATTTCCAGTGCGTTGATGTGGAGATCCTGGTGACATGCCTGCCACTTGTCTCTTATGGTGAGACCCATAGTGTGGGCTCCCCAACCGTCCATGGATGCGTCCGTGGTGAGAACCACCTGCGGGTCCGGAGAGACGAATGGCATGCTGGCGCAGACGTTCCGGGAGTTTAACCACCAAGACAGGGACCGAGCGACAGGCCTCGGTACCGTGAGCCACTTGGTTGGAGGATCGGCCAACGGGTCGAAGACGGAGAGGAACCACGATTGCAGCGGCCGGAAGCGGAGCCTGGACCACGGGGTGACGAAGGTGGTCGAGGCCATGTGTCTGAGTGCCACTTGGACTTCTCGGGCCCGAACCCGTCTGTTGGTGCTGCAATGCCAGACTGCCTTGTAGAGGGACTGGAAGCAGTCCTCTGGCAGGTACGCGGTGCAACTTTCGGAGTCGAGGATAGCCCCTATGAACTTGATCCTTGTGACCGGGGTCAAGTGGGACTTCTCGAGGTTCAGTACCAGGCTGAGAGACTGGAGCAGGGAGACGGCGAAGGAGATGTCTTTGCAGAGGTCCTCTCTGGAGTCTGCCGCGAAGAGCCAATCGTCTAGGTAGGGGAAGACTCTTGACCCTCGCTGGTGCAGATAGGCGACTACCGGAGCCATGCACTTGGTGAAGACCCTCGGTGCCGTGGCCAGGCCGAAGGGCAGGACGTTGTAATGGTACATCTCCATCCCGATGGCAAAGGAGAGGAACCGTCTGTGTCCCTCTCGAATGGTGACCTGGAAGTAGGCGTCCTTGAGGTCTATCGTGGCGAAGTACAGGCCCTGATGCAAAAGAGGCAAAATAGAAGCAAGAGTCACCATTCTGAACTTCTTGTACACCAAGAAGGAGTTCAGGCTGCGAAGATCTAGAATCGGGCGCAGTCCTCCATCCGGCTTCGGTACCGTGAAGAAAGCCCGATGCGCCAGGGATTGGTCCAGGAGGGAGATATCCCCTTTTTGTAACAGAGTGCGTACTTCGTCGATGAGGGTGGGTGAAGGCGGGGTAGAAACAAGAGAACCCGTCGGAGGGAGCTCTTCGAACTCAAGGGCGTAGCCACTGGCTACTATGGAGAGGACCCAGGAATCGGTGGTGATTTGGGCCCAGATGTCCCGAAAGGGCCTCAACAGGTTGAGAAAGAAGGGGCAAGAGACGGAGGCGATGGAGTACGCAGGTACACATCATTGCTCCTTCTTACCAGGGTCGGTATCGGTCCTCTTGGAGAATGGCTTCCGGTACCGAGACTGCATGCGGCGCCCAGAGGAGGAAGAGGAAGGCGAGGAGAAACGCTGGCGAGTGTCCTGCCGCCTATACTGCCTGTCCTGTCCGAAGGGTCTCTGAGATTGGCCCGCCGGGGATCTGAAGCCTCCGAAGCGCCGTCTGGAGAAGGCCGTCTGCGAGGTGGACATGCCGTGCTTCTTAGCGGCTGACTTCATCCGATATTTGAAGTTCAGCCGCTCGTCTGTCTCTTTGGCAAAGAGCCCTTCGCCATCGAACGGCATGTCCTCAATTGCCGCCTTGGCCTGCGGATTCAGGTCTGACGCCCGAAGCCAAGCGTACCGACGGAGGGCAATCGCCGAGGCCATCGATTTCGCCGAGCAGTCCGCCGTGTGCCTGGCCGAAGTGATCATGAGACCGGTGACAGCATGGGCTTCGTTCCTCAGCTGAAGGGCCGCAGGGCTCCTGTCATCGGGGAGGTCGGAGAGAAGAGGGGAGAGCCTTTCCATCAAATATTGGACAAAGGCCCCCATGCACACGTTGTAGTTGGAGACTCGAAGACACAACGCAGATGCTTCGAAGGTCTTTTTGGCCAGTCCATCTATTTTCTTAGAGTCCTGGTCAGAAGGAGATAGAGAGGCCTTCGGCGTAAACGACTTCTGGGACCCCTCCACGATGGCCGAATTCTGAGGGGGATGCGAGTGAAGCCACTCAGCCGAAGGGGAAGACACACGGTACAGCGCGTCGATCTTCCTCGAGGTGGAGGGAACCGAAGACGGATTGAGCCAAGACCTTTTGGCAATCTTTTCCATGGAGGGGAGGAACGGGATCGATGCCAAGGTGGCTGCAGAACCTTGAACACGCCGTTCCACCGGGTCCAACGCCTCTTGCTCCGACCGAGAGACCTCTAGCTCGAGCGCGTTGGCCATCTTAATCAGGTGCTCCCCGAAGTTAACTATATTGTCTGTAGGGGAGATCGGGCCCGGCTGGTAGAATCCGTGGCGAGGCTGGGGTCTGTCCTCCTCCCTTTCGGAGTCAAGGGGCGACGGTACCGAGCCCTCTTGCTCCATAATCTCTTGCTCCGAGTCTGAGGCCTCCAGGCAGAGCACTGAGCTGGAAGGGGAATAGGCCGTTTGAGTGGCGGCATCTCCCCGATGTGCTTCCTCCTGGACAGCAGCAGCTGACTGCTCCACCCCTCGGCCAACCGTGGCGGAGACATCGAGTGGGCGCCAGCGCCTGCCCTTGGGCTTGTCCAAGGTGGAGGGATCCACCGCGACAAAGTATCTGCCCGACTCACTGTTGTAGTAATATTCAGCCTCCGATTCTGCCATAGGCGTGGGTGACCTCTGGGATCTATGGGAGTGCTGAGGTGAGCGTTGTGCAGGAGTGAGGCTGCGTGGGATCGAAGCCTCCCAACGCGAAGGCTGGACCTCCAGGGACGCCTGTCTCGGGGCAGAGACTATCAGTACGGAGGCGGCGCTCTCGGTAGCGGGAATCCGCTTCGGTGTCGACACACGTGGTAACTCGGTAGTGAGAGTC
The DNA here is from genome assembly GCA_034509955.1 of Urosaurus nigricauda. Lineage (NCBI taxonomy): Eukaryota > Metazoa > Chordata > Lepidosauria > Squamata > Phrynosomatidae > Urosaurus > Urosaurus nigricauda. The sequence goes on from JAOEGL010000003.1 coordinate 173,328,992, forward strand.
TGGCTCGGTGTCGACGCATGTGGCAGCTCGGTTCCCACGTCGGAGTCGGAGCGGGCCTTTTTTCGGAGGGTTTCACCCTCAGAGGAATGCTTTTTTCGGAGGGATTCACCCTCAGAAGAGTGCTTCCTCTTGGCAGAGGCCTTTGAGCTGGATTCCTTCTGAGAGGAAGAGCCATCTGCCACGCCCTGAGAAGGAATTTTAACCTTCTTTCTCCGACCCTCATCCCTGTGGTCTTTGCCCTGCCTGGGCTTGTCCTTTTTGGAGGACTTAGAACTCTCACCCTTCTTCTTAGCCGATTTCTCGGTGGGGTGAGTCTCTGCGTCCTGGGGGGACTTGGAGGGACCAACAGGGGAATCAACAGTCCCTTCCTTCGACTCACGAGGCATCCTGGGAGCCGGAACGGAAGACTTGGAGGACGAAACCGGACGAGAAGCCGACGGAAGAACCTCCTGAGGGGCCAAAGCTCGGTCCAGGAGATATGACTTCAGCCGGGAAGCTCGGTTCTTCCTCGCCTGCGGAGTCAGGGACCTGCAGAGGGCACAGCTCTGGGTGTCGTGAGCTTCCCCCAAGCAGATCAGGCACTTTGCGTGGGGGTCCGTGTGAGGGACCTTGGCCCCACAAACAGCACAGTGCTTAAATGGAGCCGGAGACATCAAGTCCAAATCGGAATCCAAAATCGAAGTCGAGCAAGCCGAGAGGTCAGAACAATAGCCGAGTCACAGATGAGGGAGAGTAGTCGAGAAACAAGCCGAAGATCGGGAAAAACCAAGAGAGACAAGCCAAGCGATTCCAACACTGTTCCTTTCGAGTAGCCTACGCGGCGGAAAAAAAGGAACTGGGGAAAAGAGCGGGAACAGGGCTTATATAGAGGAGGGGCGGGGCTACCGCCAAAAAGTTGCAAAAAGTTGCAAGCCGCTATGTATGATTCGCAGAGACCACGAAGAAGAAATACAAGTAGAAACAGCAGTGCTCATCCCATACTTGGAAGACTGACACTTATTCCAGGTCAGCTCCAAGAACCTCAACAAGAGCTGGCTTGCAGGAGTACCAGTTGCTATGAAAGGGAAGGGGTTGTGGAGAATAACAAATACTAGTATGTGCCCAGGGTTGTGATATGGAGAAGGTTAAAATTAAAATAAATTGTTGCAGGAAACTCAAGATACGTATGTAATATTAACATAGGGATAACATTTAACAGTTTTAGTGTAACAGTAAAGATTGTCAGGATTTAGGAGATCCAGATTCTGGTCCCTGCTGAACTATTAAATTTACCGGGTCTTCTGAGGCCGGTGATTCTCTCTCCACCTGTTTTACTTTACTGGGTTGTTGTGAAATTAAAGTAACGTGGATGAATCTTGAATTCATCACAGGAAAAGAGTTATATAAATGTAATAAACTACCAGTTGTCTTTGGGACTGGGAAGCATTCAGAAAGCAAAAACAAATATAAAATTGGCCAGAACTAGTGAAAACAGGAGCTCTGAAGAACAAGTTGCCATTGCCTGATTCATTGAAATCAGAAATCCCAAGTTAAACAAGATAAAAACCAATGACAGAGCACCCTGTGCTCTTTTGAAGCCTCAAGACTTTTTTGAATAGACCTGCCAGGTGTTTTAAGGGATATTCCTTATCTGATGCCAGAAAACTTTCCCCTTATAGGGCCGGCAGATGTTTCTTATTATAAGCAATGTTCCATTTGAAGGGTGAAAAGCTTTTTTCTTTTATGTAGATTGAACAAGATGCCAAAAAATCTGTACTCTGTGTGTATGTGTGTGTGTGTAGAGAGAGAGAGAGAGACCTTTCATAAAGACACAATGTGTGCACCATGCAATTTATGGATGCAGACAATATGTTAATTTTAAAGAGAAATACATGCCTAGGTTACCTGAAATCAACATTTTTGTTTAGCATTTAGGGAGAACAAAAACTTGTTAATAGCTACATCATGATTGTCAATCCTATCATCAATCATTGAAGTCCTGCATGAGTTCTACTCTTACTCTAGAGAGAGGCAGGCCAAAGGACAGAGTACCTGAATTTCTAAGAGCATTAGAGCAATGCAAAAAGGGAATTTCAGCAGGTGCTGCTTGCCTGCTCAAATTTCATCTCCTACACAGCTGCAGGAGCTTCTGAATGAGCTCATCCTCCATGGAGCTTCTCAATATGGATACAACTCAAAGTAGGAACTTCTTTGCTTTTCTAATATCAGACTTTTTATCTTTTCTCAACTAGAGATGTAAAATCTCCAAAAATCTTGAACACATGGGGAATTCCCCCCCCCCCCCCTTTTCCTGGGTTGGGGAAAATGGAATTTTTGGAAAAATGTGATATTAATACCTTGTCACATTTCAAAAGTCAGTAGAATTATAAAATCAGAAAAGGCCACAAGAGCCATCTACTCCAATCCCCTGCCATGCAAGAATATACAACAAATAAAGCACTTCTGACAAGATGGCTATCCAGTCTCTGTTTTAAAGTCTCTAAAGAAAGTGACTTCAGCACACTCCAAGGCAGCATATTCCATTGTTGAACAGCTTTTATCTTCATGAAGTTCTTCTTAGTGTTTATGTGGAATCTGTTACTTTAGAACATAAAAATGTATTATGTATAATTTTGATTGACAAAATTATAATGCCCAGTATATAGAAAGTATAGTTTATACATACAATTATCATACTGCTTTTTTAAAACTGTTACTGCATTTCGTCTTACAAATAGAACTACAAGGATTTAAACTAAGGACACTCTTTGGTTTTAATATTTTATTAGAAGCAGGCAAAAATAAAAAATAAAAATAAAACCCACTAAGATGATTAAAACAGACAATTACATTATCTCCTCTAGTTTTCCATAGTGACAAGCAGGCATAAAGCACTTATTCCCATTGAAACAACTGAGAAAGGGAAATTTAAGACTGCTGTACATAGTCTTGCATACAATACCTGTTCCCTAGTCTTTAGAAATAATTTTGTGGAAGTAAATATATGAACTCAATGTCTTAAATATTTTATCGACATTCTGAAGTAAAATATTGCATGTTTTTAGCCACCCCATTTTGTGTTTGTTTTTTTAATTGCCAAGAAAATAGTTTTTTTAAAGGGGGGCATTAATAACCTTGTTTTTTCCCTCCCAAATTTTCACTTCAACCTTAGTATAGAGAGGACAATCAGCCCAAAGTCAGCAATGTGGCTCCTCAATTAGAAATGTTCCCTATCTCCACCTTTGGACTGTATCAGACATTGGAAATTGGAAGTATAATCTAATGGCAATCCGAATGCAATCATGGGGTTTCACGTTATTGCGAATTAAAGTATCTCATGCAATTTCAGACAAAAGGGAAGTTATTCCAAACGCAATCATGGGTTTTACGTTATTGCAAATTAAATCATCTCACGCAATTTTGGGCAATGGGGGGTCATTTTCAGGTAATGGGAAGTCATTATGAATGCATTCTGAATGCAATTGGAATTCACGTAAATTCGCTAAACTAGCAAATTCACGTGAATTCGAATTGTCTCCATTTGCAATAAAGAGAAATTCCTCCTGTCTGATAAGGTCCTTTGTCAAAACAAAAATATGGCCCTTTGTCATTCCATACAGAAAGGAGAGAGTGAGCAGGCTGAATGTACTTTTAGCCACCTGTTTACAAAGCCCAAGTAATTGATAGTTATTCAGTTATTTATGCAGCTGCTTTGGCTTTTAGCAAAATGAAGTAATTCTTGTAATAACCACATAGGAAGGATATAATTATCTTTGTTGTATGAGTTATCCATTTGTCAAACTGTGAGGTGGCCTCTGCCTTTAATTCTTATTTAATAGCTCTCTAGCGGCAACCATGTTCAATTGTGTAGTTTTCTTGCTTGTCCTTGTAAGGATAGAAAATTTGATGCCTTCCCATTGTGCACTTTCTAATCTCAGTAGGATTTACTTTTGAGCCATATGCTAGGATTGGATTATTACTTTCTTTCAGTTTGGCATTTTGATTGAAAACAAGAACAATAGCACAGGCCCATTTCAGCCACTTACTTTTACCAGGATCAGACACTTATTTTTTGGATTAAAGCTCCCCAAAGATATGGGGAAATGTAGTGTAAAAAGTATCTTTCTGGTGCTTTATGGAAAACTACATAACAGAGCCATCTAATATTAGTATTTCTGAAATGGTGAAAATAAATCAATATATTTAAAGACTCTCTGGGTGGAATGGGGTGGGTATTATCATCAACAGCCCCACTCAGTTCTTGCAGACTCAGGACTATGGATTCCCTGATTGAGTCTATGCATCTGGAATGCAGTCTTCCTCTATTCCTACTGTCTTCTACCTTGCCAAACATTATTGTCTTTCGGAGTCTTGATTTCTCATAACAGGAGTTTATCACATGAAGGGAATTGGAAGTATAATCAAATGGCAATCTGAATGCAATCATGGGGTTTCGCGTGATTGCGTGAAAGCTGATCACACACATTTTCGGGCAAAGGGAAGTCCTTCCGAACGCAATCATGGGGTTTCGCATGATTATGTGAGAAACTATCACACGCAATTTTGGGCACTGGGAGGCAATTTCAGGCAGTTCTGAACGCAATGCAGCGTCAATACGCAATCACGTAAATTCGCTGAACTAGCAAATTTACTCAATTCCGAACTGGCCTCACTTCCATTTCTTTCGGAATTGAAAGAAATTCTTCCCGTGTGATAAACTCCCATGACATTCTCAGTTTAGTCATCAGATTTTCCCCCTCCCCATTTTATTTATGTTTCCAGATATTTAAAAATAAAATAACATTATCTAAACTATAAAGAGAAAATAGACTAAAAATCACAAGAAAAAAGAAGAAACACATACAAATGTAGAAAAAGAAAAAGAAAGTAGAAAAGATAAAAGTGACTGCCAATCGTCTCTTCAGTGGTTCTTAAAATATACTAAACTATAAGCTCCATCAATCTCTCATACAGAAAAAAACATTCAACCTCCTTGCTATACGTTAGATACATCAGTATTCCAAATTAAATATTTTGCAGAGATACAATCCCTAGCAGAAAGTCAAATATTGATTTATATTTGTAGCTAACTATTAGTAGTCTTTATTGTCTGTAACTATTGATCTTCCCCTCAAGTAAATTTTCAACCATAAATGTTTCTATTAAACTCATCAAATAACCCCCTCTGGATTGTGTAGTAAGTTATTTTTTACCAGCATTAATGCCATATACAGTGGGCCCTTGCTACCTGCTGGGGTTTGGTCCCAGGACCCTCTGTGGATAACAAAATCTGTGGATGTTCAAGTCCTATTAAATACAATGGCACAACAAAATGGTGTCCCATATATAAAATGGAAAATCAAGGTTTGCTATTTGGAATTTATAATTTTTGGGAATATTTTCAAGCCATGTATACTCAATTCCATGGATAAAAAATCCATGGATAAGGAGGGCCAACTGTAGCAGGCACAACCAAGGGTCTTTGCCAGTTTTCAGTTATATTTGTTCTGTGACCTATGCCATCTGCACTCAAGCTTTAATCCAGCCTTGTTTCATTGCCTGAAGATCATCTGTAAACCCAGGTGAATTTTGGGCTCCACAGCTCTGGACTGGGTACTTACAAGTCATTCCATTAATTGCTCTTTCCAATGTTTTATAGTGAGACCATGGCATTAAGCAAATCACTATGATAATTTTATGTCAAACCCAAGTTATAAACAATATATATTAGGTCCCTAAAATAACAAAGTGACATTCAGTCTGTAAAGTATACTAATATTGCATCATCAAAATGTTTCCAAAAGTATCAGGTGCTTTTCCTGGAGGACATTACACCCTCTGCTTTATTAAGAAAAATCAAGAGGGCTACTATAAGATATTATCTCTGGAACACTGACTGGATGTTTTATTAAACTGATTGGGGATTGTTTCAAAAATTTTGGTGTTTAGGCTTCAGGAGAATGTTGCCATGTACCTAGTACATTTGTATTTCCTCCTTTTGGCAACGGACACTACGTTATCTGGCTTATATGCAAGATATAGAGTTGGTTTTATTGCCTAATTTGAATATTCTTTGGTTGGTTGTTGCTTATTGATAAATGATAAAATTGCATTACTGTTTAACTACAAGCTGTATGTTTTCAGCATTAGCTAAGATATGTATGGAATCTTTATTTTATTTTTTTTAATTAAACTTTATTAATGTAATAAAAACAACAACAAAAAACCTGACAGACAATACTACAGACATACCTGAAACAACATCCCACAACCCCTGCAATGAAAAACATATAAACATATTAAGAATAGTAACTTCCTGAACTTTGCTGTAACCCATCTACTGATTCTTCAAAGACCTGATTGACATGAATACTTTTAAGTTTTTAATTACCCCCAACCATTTTACTCAATAGAATGAAAATCATGTTGTTGTCCATTCTAAATGTCCTTTAAAAAATTGCATCAATACCTATATCTCAGTATAAATTATAGTACCTTCATATAACTTTCTCTCCTTTCTTTTGTAGAAATTTTAGCAGCATATCCCAGTCAGACTTTTGCCTCTCCCAAGACTCGGCTCTCAACAAGCACGTAAGCTTATCAATTTCAATATAGTCTACTAGCTTGTTTAGCCACTCTTTGCCATCAGGACATTCCTTCTTCTTCCAATCCTTTGCAAATAAAATATGAGCTGTAGTCGACATATAAAATAAGACCTTACCATATTTGTTCTCTAAGAAATCATTCATCATCATGCTCAATAAGTAAAACTTAGAATCAAAATTCATTTTACAACTCAAAATTTCCACAATTAATTCAAGAATTTTTAAACAACATTTTTTTTTGTTACTCTGCACTCCCACCAAATATGCAAAAATGAGCCCACAGATTTCCCACACTTCCAACACTTATCATTGGATGTTTTATAGTTCTTGGCAATCTTAGCCAGTATTAAATCCCATCTAAATTGCATCTTGTACAGATTTTCTCTAAGGTCATAGCCTAAAGAAAACTTAGACCTCTTACACCAGTTCTTTCCCCACTGTTCTAGGGGTATGGTATGTTTAACATCTTGAGACCATTTAATCATCACCTCTTTAACGGTCTCTTGCTCCATTAAGATATGTTCCTCTGCATCCATTACTTCTTGTGTTTGTGTTACCTTAGTTCCTGTTCTGTTGGCGGAAGAAAGAGGAACAGGTTTCTAGCAGAAACTAGGGTCAGGCAAAGACATTTGGGGAGATTGGGGTCTGAACAGAGGAAGTTGCTAGATACAAATAACCAGTTGCTCATAATTAGTTTCCCTGTTTCCCTATAAAAAAAGTATAACTAAGGTCCTGAACAGATAGAGGGGGAAAACCAGCTTACCTCTGGATTTTCCAAATTTGCAAGGAGAACGCATTGGCTGCGCTGCCAGCTCCCACAACAGGCCAACAACTGATGTGCAGTTTGCACTGCCTCCTCCCTCTGTGAGGATGGACTTACCATAATGGAAAAATTTTGGCTACAAGCTGTACCATGCCATTCTCATTTTTGTCTGTTCTGCTGCAAATACATGCACATGAGTGCACAGATGCTCTGCCAGCAGCTCCCAATTGTCTTCCTTGTCCCACCCAGCTGCCAGCCCATTGGACATCCCAAGCAACTGGCTGCACAACCTGCTGTCCAATTGCATGACCAATTGACTGCCCATACAGTGCATTGGTGTGCCCAGTGACACATTGGCACCATCATGGTGCCAATTTTGCCCCTTTTCTCCCTCATAGGCCCCTGTTGGACCATTGTATTTATTAAAGCCATTGTACTGTTGGTGACCTGACATGTCATTTCACTTAACAGGGTGTGTGATGGGTTGAAGGTACAGTTGGCCACTCATGCACTTGTGTCATTGGTTCATGAGTGGGTGACAAAAAAAAAAAATTATGGACAGCAATGGTGCTGGTGACTCACTGGCCTCTTCTCTCTTTTTTGCACCAGTGTGCAGTCTGCATGCTGGTGAGATAGTTTGGTCTTTCTGGCTAGAACCTGAGCAAAATGGAATGTTATGTTGCTCCCATGTTAAGCCCTGGAGCATGGCTTGGGTCTGTTTTTCTCCCAATTGAGCCACCTCATCATCTGGATAGGTAGGGTCTGAAATGGGGTGGAGAAAGAAAAGTAAAAAGAGCAAAAAAGGTAAATTTTTTAGAATTTGGAATTTATTTGCCATTTCTCAAAAGCAATTAAAATAGACAATTTTGAAAAGAAAATATCTCAATGTAAAGGCTCAGCATGGACCAGGAACTGAAGCACATGCTATTCCTCTTTCGCCTTTTGTAAAGCCGTACCCTTTCTTTTAGCCTGTGTGATCAGCCCTCAAATTACAAGAAGACTTTTGATTTCAGCATGAATAATTTTGCTCTTTTTGCAGTTTGACTGGCACTTTAAAAGGAATGTAACTTAAAGGGTACGGCTTTACAAAAGGTGAAAGAGGAATAGCATGTACTTCAGTTCTTGGCCCATGCTGTGCCTTTACACTAAGCTAGTTTCTTTTAAAAATTATCTATTTTAATTGCTTTTGAGAAAAAGAAAAGTAAATTCCAGATTCTAAAAAAAAAAAACCTTTATCTTGCTCAATGGTGTAGCATGGTGTAGTGGTTTGAGTGTGGGACTAGGACTCTGGTTGTTGTTGTTGCTATTATTATTATTATTATTATTATTATTATTATTATAGCGCTGTAAATTTACACAGTGCTGTACATACAATCTTATAATTATATGGGTCCCTGGTTATCAGGGTTCAATTTGCCACTTGGTAATGGAAACCAACTGGGTGACATTGAGTGACTCACACCCTCTCAGCCCCAGAAAACCCCAGGATAGCTCCGCCCTAGGGTTGCTGTAAATTGGAAGTGACTTGAAGGCACACAACAACAATAATCTAGCATTAACAGGAGGCCCTCCAGATGTTAGAATACAATACCCACCATCCATGACTGTTGGACATGCTGCCAGGGTGAGAGTTGGGATCCAACATCATGTACAGGTCCATGGATCATCTGGTCCTGCTTTTATGGCTGAAAATAGACAAGATTGTATACTAGATCAGGCAACTTACGTCAGCACTAGCTAACATAGCCAGAAGTGTAGGCTCAAGGTTGATGGAGGCTGATTCTGTCACCTGTTTCTGCTGTAGGGATAAGATGGCAGCCACCACATCTTCTTCTCTGTCCTTAATAATGTCTGCTACCAGAAAATGTATAACATCTGATATACACCTGTGAACCAAAACGTTACTCCTTGGAATATGCTTCTGCATGTGCATGCAGGTGTTATAACTCTAGGCCAGTATTGGTGCATGTTCATATGTTTTGATGACACAGTACTTTTATAGTGCAGTTTCAATACTGACATTAACATTCTCTTATTTAAATGAATGAGATAGGAGAATCAAGCAGTTATTTGTTCAATAGTTTTAATGGACTGCATCTGTAGTTTTGGCTGGTTTTCTTTCCCCAACTCCCACAAATTGTTAACGGTAGTTTGCACATGACTGAAAGTAATGATTCACAGTTGCCTAAAACAGTGATAATTCTCTATAGTTGCAGCAGCATAATTACTGGGTGGAGATGGTTCTCTCCCCAAATAATTTCACAATTAATTCTTGTTTCTAGAGAATTACCCTGTTTCTGAACACTTAACAAACTATGCATAGTGAATAGTTAATGGCTCACCTTCTCAGCTCCGTCATTTGAAATCAGCAGTCACCTTCTCAGCTCCACTTGTTTGGAGCATCCAGCACTACTCAGGCATTCGGAAGAGAGTTAACCTGAATGTGTAGAGAGAGGGAGCAAGATACTGTGTGTGTGGTGAATAACGGTTTGCAAAGGAGAGCCTGCAGACTATGTGTTATGATCTGGAATCCTGAAAAATCATGGTTAACCAGATGGAAAGGCTGCAGGTGTAGGCAATGTTGTTGTCTTCAGAGTGTTGTTCTCCACATGGGGAGAGCAAGGAGGGAATGGTTGGTGCTAGTTTCCCCGTCTCACCATGTGTTCAGTTCTTTTGTGTCTTGTCTTCCTAATATAATTTGCTCTTGAAGATGGGAAATAGCAGAGTGGGGAGAGAAACATATAAGAAGAAGTCTGTGTTGGAAACATTTTAAACTTTTCTCATAAGAAAACAGCCCCCCCCCCCCCAATTATCCCTTTCCCAAAACATGGAAAAACTTCTAATTTTTTGGACTAGAACTCCCAGGATCCCAAGGAAGTAGCCACATTAGCTCAATATTGTAGGAGCCGGTAAAATGGAGCTTTTCCAAGCTCTGCCCTTCTCCATAGGAACTGCACTGGTAAAAACAAAACATAAAACACAAAGTGCTGAGTAAGAAAGGTTTAAAGCAAATGTTAACTCCACAGAACCTTAGGAGCATCAGAATTCAGAGATCTGAGATACCAGGGTTATACAGAAGGCAGTATATAGATGCAATGGCATCACTGTGGGGTGCAGACCACACCAGGTGACATCCAGAAGAGGGGTGACACCTGATTGGGTCCTTCTCCCCCTTCGGAGCAGGAAGGGTGCACTTGTGCCCTTGCTGGCTGCTCCATCTTTGGGGCTTCCTTCCAGGGGAGAAAGCCCAGGGCTGGACAAGTAGAGGACTTGTGCCCCCTTCCCACACTTGGTGACACCATAGTTAGTGACACCACTGTATAGAAGGAAGGGAATACAGACAAGGAAGAATGGGTAAAATATCTGAGAAAGAGGAAACGGCAAAGAAAAGGGCCAAGAGAAACAGTTGGATCACAAAAGCCTAGGAAGGACTTGGAAAGAAAAAAAAAGCATAAAGGTGTCAAGAAGGGACCGCACACAAAAGAGGATGGCAGGATAGAAGAGTTAGAGATCCAGAGAAAAGAAGGCAAGGCAAAGCCACATGGAATTGGAGGAACTAGTACGCAGTTAAGGCATGCAACCAACTTTCAATCATATTTTCAACATATACCGGTAGTACTCTCACCATTCACTCAGGAGTATAAATAACACCACAATACATGTAAGTGAAGAGTTTTAACACAATTTATTTTATGCTTAAATAATCAACTAGATCATCCAGTGTTTGTGTTTTTTTTTTCATACATATGTAATTAGAGCTATTATCAATGAATCCTGCTTTCATATGAAGATAATTAACAAATTAAAGTATTTCACCAAAACCCCAAATAAAAATGCCCTTTAAAACACAGCAGCCTTAACAACCTAATATTACACTGCTAGGATGATTACAGATGATTGGCTTACTTAAAGATTCTACATCTTAGAGCCAGTACACAATACAGTAATATTTTTTACAGCGTGCTGCCAGTCTGTTAGCTAAGAAAATCTCTTCAATTCTTTTTTTTTTTTAAATATCCCAAACTTGTGCTTACAAGAGCACCAACCCACTCCTAAAAGCTGCAAGCATTTCCCCTGGTATAAAGCAAGAACAGATAGCACCCCCCTCCCCGTAATGCAACTACTGTATAAGTTATGGTTTCTTTAAATTTTAGGTCATTTCCATTGAAAAAATTGGCAACAGCAACAAATATTAGATGAAGGGCTTTGTGTTTACAGGTAAAGGGCATGCTCTCCTAAGCACCATCACTGTACGGCCACCTTTCATTTTCAGCGGTGCTCGTGCCAGAGCCCCACTGCCGGCCCCACTTAAATGAACAGGGGCGACGTAGCAGCTGTGCTTGGAGGACCGCACCCCCAAAATCGTACTTGTCATTTTGCGTTCTAGTGTTTGCAAAACTGGAAAAAGAGTTCATCAAAATAAGGTGAGACACATGCATCAAAATATTAGTACTCTGAAGAAAAAAATTATTTTTTTCACAGAACTACAGAATTCCTCATCTTAGGAATCATTAAATTTGCAGCAGATTTTAAAGATTTTTTTAAAATCAAGCTAGCGTTTTTGCATATACAAACATTATAATTGCTAAATATACAAGAATCTGTGAAGATACACCTAGAATACCCCTGCAGGTGTAGCATTTGAGACACTGATTTCTGTTCAACGTGAATGCAATATCCCATTTGTGAGCTAAGAGGCAGTGCCTTATCAACATTTATTCTACTTTTCCTTAGAATTTATACAGTGTTATTTATTTACAGTGAAATTATTGATGTTAGTTTTTTTTTTAAAAAAATGAAACAAAAGAGTGTTTTATTACCCTGACAGTTTGGGTCCAAGAAAAATAAGGCGAACTGTTGTGGATTTTAGTATATTTTTAGTGTCCTTCTGTGGTTTGAACCATTGTTTCAGTGTTGTTACATCCCCTCTTGCTACAGGAATTCTTTTGTTTTGTGATGGCATCACATTGCTTCAAGGAAGCTGTTCCAGTGTGGCATCTTGTTTATACACTGCACCATTCCTCCATTTGCACACTCTCCAATGCTGTGAACGAAAGTGAATTTCCATGCTCTTGTAGAACTGGCTCATGCTAAATTAAATGGTATTGTTTGTTTTGTTTTGTTGTGTTCTTCACATAAAAACCATGCGGTTAATGTGTGGAAGCAGCAAACACACACGCACACACGCTTTTATCAGTGACTTGATAATTCCTGTTGATTTTTCTCTTCCTTGAGTTTCTCTCTTGAATACTGGCAGTAAAAGCACACACAGTCTTGTGTCAAAGGAGAGAGGGATGGGGAAAGAGAGAGAGAAAGGGTATAAAGATCAGAAATGTATGTTTAAAAAATATTTGAGATTCCTCAATCAGCAATTACAATTTAATATCCTCACAGCAGCAGTTGGCACAATCCAGCCTAAATGCTTGTTAGAAAGAGGTGTAAACATGGTAAATAACCTTGCCTGAAACTGGAGCAGCATTTAGTTGATTTGCTCTAATGATAATAAAATAGCCTTTCCCAACCTGGTAGGTGCCTAGCTGAGTTCAGGAACTGCATTCCAGTTTGAGATAATTTCTATCATGATTCACAGAGATGATCTCAGTCATCATTACAACCACCTTAGAAGATTAAATGACATTTTTATTAGCCTTTATATTAGTGACAGAAGGACAGGTTAGAAGATAACTACTTTTGACCCATCTCAGCTCATACTGGAATGAGAAGGCTAGCCTGCTTCCAGTGCATACACTAACTTACAACAAAGCTGAAATACAGTATATTCAGAACTAGAGAAAATTATCACTTTTTCAATCTGTAAGATTCAAACCAGTCATTTTAACCTTAACCAGTTTTTTGTCTTTGCCACCTGTTTTGAGTGGGCTGTTTCTTGAGTGGGTTGAAGGAATTAAATGAGAACATAACTTTCCAGATTCAAACAAAACCGACTAAATATTGTAGAGAACAAAATTTAACAAGCATTTGACAAAATCTGATAGCTGTTTAATACTGCCCAATACCACACATCATATTAACATTAAGTATTGAAACCAAATATTGTTCGCTATCCAACTCTCATGCCGATTGGCAGTACTAATCCAGAACTGGCCCATATGATCAATGAAGAAAATTCCTTGGAGGCATGTGTGCTTAACTACAGCTCTCAACCACTAAGCTATACCAGTTTTCAGTGTACCACTTTTGTACCCAGTCTTCTGTCCCTAGGTTCCTATGGCGAGGGCTGTGAGTATTAGAGGAGAACTGCTAAAGACAGGCATTATTAAAGTTCTGACCTAGGAACATTTTTTTCTGGAAGATGTACTACAGGGGACCCTCCACATTCACTGGGGTTAGGGGCACAGGACCCCTGTGAAAGTGGAAAAACAGCAAATAAGAATACATTAACCTGAGAGAACACTTTTCAAGGAACCTCTAGGTTCTCCAGCATGACTTTTTAGTGGAAATTGACCGTAAAGTCACACTGGAGGACTTAGAGAGAACAATGTTAACCAAATCTGCAAACGTCAAAGCTGCAAATGTGGAGGGTGACCTATACTTATCTACTGTTACAATGTGCTCAGAGTTCCTGGTGGCCCTCCTCCTATGTCTTTCCTCTAACTGCAGAAATTCAGCAGACAAAGTTCTTCTCATCACTTCATTTCTATGCCAAGAAGGGAACAGAGCCCCTACAGAAGTTACCACCCCTATTTATAACTGAATCCCAGCCATTGGAAGCAAGTCCCACTAGCTAAAACAAGTAACCACTGTTTAGGACTAAAGCCTTAAATGTTTATTTTCTTTTCCTAAATTCACAAGAGTTGAGTTAGGACATCCCACTTCAGGGAGGGCACTGTTCCATCGTGTCTGAAGGAGGTGGCTGTCAAGCCTCTCCTGAAGAAACCTTCCCTTGATCCCCTGGGACAGGAACTACTACAGACCAGTGTCCTTGCTCCCATTTTTGAGCAAGGTGATTGAGAGAGCAGTCACCTCCCAACACCAAGCTGTCTTGGATGAAACTGATTATCTTGATCCATTTCAAACCGGCTTCAGGGCAGGACATGGAGTTGAGTCTGCCATGGTCGCTCTGGCCGATGACCTCCGACTGAACATTGACAAGGGTAGTGTGACCCTGCTGGTGCTCTTGGATCTCTCCGCGGCTTTTGATACTGTAGACCACTCCATCCTTTTGGATCGGCTGAGGGAGATGGGGATTGGAGGCACCACTCTTCGGTGGTTCCGGTCCTTCCTCTCCGGCAGATCCCAAAGGGTGAGGCTCAGGGACAAGTTGCTCTTCCAAAATCGAGCTTAATTGTGGCGTCCCTCAGGGCACCATCCTGTCCCCGATGCTATTTAATATTTATATGAAGCCGCTGGTTGGAGGCATGGAGCTCAGTGTCTTCAATACGCTGATGACATTCAGATATACCTCTCCATGTCCAGATCGTTGGCACAGATTTCAGATGGCGTCTCTCCTCTTAATGACTGTCTTGCGGCGGTAATAGATTGGATGAGGGAAAACAAATTTAAACTGAATCCAGACAAAACGGAGGTACTGACAGTCACAGGCCCGAAACCAGGCTTGGGAACACAGTCTCCAATTCTGGATGGAGTCACGCTCTCCTCTAAGGACTGTGTTCGCAGTCTGGGGGTCCTTCTAGATTCGTCGCTTCACATGACTAGTCAGGTGAATGTGACGGTCAGGAGTGCCTGTTATCAGCTTCGGCTGATATGCCACTTGCGCCCTTTCCTGGATATGAGGGACCTGGAAACTGTGGTACATGCTCTGGTAACCTCACGCCTGGATTTCTGTAACACACTCTAAATGGGGCTACCCTTGTGCTTAACCTGGAAACTTCAACTGGTCCAAAATATGGCAGCCAGGCTTGTAACTGGAACATCAAGGAGAGAGCACATAACACCAGTGCTCAAGGCTCTCCACTGGCTGCCGATCAGTTTCCCGGTGCAGTACAAGGTGTTGGTTTTAACCTTTAAAGCCCTACATGGCTTGGGTCCATCTTATCTCAGAGACCGCTTCTCCCCGTATGAACCCCCACCCCCGCACACTTTGATCCTGAAAACTAGGCTGCCACAGACCTCCCAGATGACTTTTTCTGCTACCGCTCCCAAGTTTTGGAACGGTCTGCCAGATGAGATGCTTCTTATAACATCTCCTGATTGCTTTTAAAAAGCTCTGAAGACGCATCTCTTCCGGCAGGCCTTTCCTGAAACCTCTTAGATCCTGGCTTCAAAACGGGAGCTATTAATTGAATCTGACTCCTTGTTTGGTGCTATCTATTCCCTCAACTAAGAACTGTCGAGGATGAATTATGCTTTTAATGTTGTTGTGGTTTTAAATCATTGTTAATTTAACTTATTTTTAAGGGGTGGTTGGTTGGGATTGGGCTGCTGAAATATTTTAATTTGTATGTTTTAATCTTGTTGTACCCTGCTCTGATTGTGTTCCACAGAGGAGCGGGCTAGAAATAAAGATGATGATGATGATGATGATGATGATGATGATGATCTAGTGACCCTCCAGGTATAGTGCATTTCAACTCCCACTATCTGCAGACAAAATGGCCTGTAGTCAGGAACTTATGGGAGTTGCAGCCCATTTGGGATTGGTTATTGGTCGAACATCTTACTGAACTTTTTTTCTAAACTGCATGTTAAAATTGTATTTCTCTATTTCTTGATTGATTCTTACCTATTTTTGTCAAAATATTACTGAAACAGGCACTGGCAGGTCTCTGAATGAGCTCCTACTGAACTGAGTATGACTGTTTCAGTCTTTTACTTTCATAAAGACATATTTCCTTGCCAGGATAGTTTTCCTGGAACTGGGCAGATTCTTTTAATAAGCACAGAGAGCTTTCAGTACTGACACAAGAGATCACCTGTCACTGTTTACATATTGCTAATGATATGCTTTAATTACATCTCAGATAATTCTCATTTATCTCTAGCTTCGATTTCTGTATAGGTTTACAGCAATATAGATCTCATTGCATGTTTGTTTTCATGCTGGAAACGTACAAAGCTTTCTGTTCACAGACTCAGCTTCCTTGCATGTTTACATAACATACATTATTTTGAGTGGTAGCTGCCATGTATATGAATGAAGTACATGGAAAGAAAGTAAATGCAGAGATCTGATATGCACTTAATGAGTGTAGAGCAACACAATGGTTATTGCTTACTAAGACTCATATTTTCTCAGAATATTAAGAACAGAATGTATGTCAAACTGACCATTTGCTGTTTGGCTGTTATGAGTATGTTGTCTTCTCCATGTGCCGGACTTCCTTCTTTGTCTTCACTTTATATGCTTCTCCCTGCTTTAAAGAAAAGGTATACAGTCAGAAATCAGAGGATGCTGTCAAAACGTATTCCCATGAGGTCCATGTAGCTGTAATGGTTCACGTACAAAGCTGTTAACTCAGAACACATCATTTCAGAGACACAGAAACCACAGCCATAGCCACTCAGACTGAGTTGCAAAACTCAAACTTTCAGAATCACTTTCATATGGGAAAGACAGGCCTACGATGAAAACAAACCTACAATGAACTTTATGGGGTACTACCACAGTAGAGAAATACTCTCAGGATTTCAGTCTGAACTCCCTTAATGTTACTTAGAATTGAATTCTCTGTCCCACCCAAAAAATGCAAATTTAGAGAGCTTCCTTGCTGAGTACCTCAAGGTAGCAGACCTTTTTTTTTGGGGGGGGGGGGGGTGAAATTCCACTGCACTTAAGAGGGTTCAAAACAATTAAGCTTTAAACTAAGTAGATTAGTAATGAAGAAAAGGACAGGAGATGGGGAAGGACAGCCAGCAAAAATATTTGCTAAAGCCAAGCGCAACTGCATTCAATTCAAGATACCTACCTAATAGCACAGGTATAGAGTTCTGCATTTTATTTATTTGTAAATAGAATTCTGCATTTTAAAGAAGACAATCTAGAAGTGCAATAATGTTTGAGTAATGAACAAATCTTGTCAAGAAAACCCTGTGATAGGTTCGCCTTAGGGTTGTCATAAGTGAGAAACAATTTGAAGCCACACAGCAACAACAACTGAAAGGTTGATATTAGTGTAGCAGCACAGGATTTGAAAAATCATAAACCTAATTTGGAAAATGTAAGGAGAAATGCCACTATGGTTGGATTTATCTGTAATTGTTTAAAAAACAACAACATGTGTCCATCGGTAGCCGTGTTGGTCATATAGCAAAGTACAATAACATTCAAAATCCACAAAACAGTGATAACCTTTACTGGAATTTAAATTTTATTTTCTGGACTTTAAGAATCACCCAGTATCCACATGGCCAGGAGGAGGAGGGACCTGCCAGCCAAATGCAGGGCTATGTCTAACATTGTCCATTTCCCCCTTTCTCCTATATGATTTTTAACATCTTTGCCTGATGAAGAATCCAGTAGAGCTTTGAAAGCTTGTAATGTATATATATTGTGCATTTTGGTTGGCCCAATAAAGGCATCACTACTTTGTGAATTCTGGATGATATTGTAATTTGTAATTGTTAAGGTTGCCAGTACAGATTACTTGTCTGCTTCAGAGCTGGTGCCAGATGTTGGACTATACATGGGAAAGGAAAAGGGGGTGACACATATTCTACAAGTTAAAGCTTATTTCAGCACTGGTGATATGAACACATCTTCCTGAAGGCAGCAGGTAGTTTAGAAGTATATAGGGGCAGCCTTTCTGGCCAAGGTCCTCCATTCTGTTCTCCAACCTTGTGACTGATCCCACCCTTGAGACAACTTCATTCTGCCTTATGCTAGACCAGTCTTGGCCTGCATTATGCATATGCAGTGAGCAACTCACAAATGGAAAGTCATTTCTTTCAGTTCACATACACAAAAAACTGGTGCTAGGATGCAGTATCTCTAATATGGATTGTCTGTTATGCACATAAAATGCAAATGTTGTTCTTGGCTCAGATGTGATCTGTCATATAGCTTGTGTTTGCTGATGTTCAAAATGACTCTTTGTGGGATTGTGGAAAGTGATGGTTAGCTGCTCTTTCTTCTTGTTGTAAGCACCTGCCATGTTGAGGATCTTTTCCTCAAATTTTTGATATTTTCATTTTATGAATGCTGTGCATTCTACTCTATATTTTTCTTTTACAACTGGCCAACAACTTTTGCCATGAACTGGGATGCTGCACTTAGGGAAAAGTATTGCCAGCATCATAGCATTTTGTTAAAAATAATATTCAGTTAAATCACATAGGGGTGGACCATCATGTGGTTTTCAAGGCCTTCCCATGCAATCTGCATAATTCTTATAAGGTTTTGAAAAATGTTTTTAAAATGTAATTAATCAGTTGGATAAAAGGCAAATTATTAAGAAGGTTGACCATCCCCCCCCCTTTTTTTGGTAGTATTCGCCAAAACTACTAGAAATATTTACTGTAGTAAGGAAAAAATGGAATAACAATTATACAGCACTATGAATGAAAGCTGTCTACAAATCTAACCTCTTTTTGGACTATAGCCCCTACTTTTTGCTTCATGCTTGCACCTGCAGTCACCTACATCACAATTTTTTTGGACATTTACAGAGAACTAAATCCTCCTAGTCTCCTGGTGAGGGAGCTATTTCTCATGCAAAATCATCTGGACTGCAATCTAAGTCATACAAAAAGCTTGCTTACAGGAAATGTTTGCAAACTTAGGCCTCACTGTGCCAGACAGTAGAGCAGACCAGAGGGGAAAGTAATGATGGAAATGCAAACACTCTGCAGCTTCAGACATTTAAAACTGCTGTATTAATAGTGAACTCCATTGTCAGCACTTTCTAGTACCACCAAAATAATATATAGTTGTCCTTCTGGTGAGACAAACAAAACTCCTGCCAGGATACTGTAATGGTCACAAGGCCTCATCTTTTCTCAGTTTCGATGCACATCTTGCCAAAAGCACAGGCGCTCTTGTTTTGCATGGCTTATGGTTAAACTGCAAGCCACTAGCCATTCAGCAATGCTTAGTTTTTAGAAGGCCACCACAATCCTTATTTGCTACTTTGCCACCACACAATTTGGTTACCATGTCACCATGTTTTTTCTCATGTGGGATAACAACACGCCTCAATACTTTCCGAGTAACCTGTGGAACGCAATACAGGAAAAACAAATATTGATTCATCTTCTGCCAGAATCTGAAAGCTCAAAGTTGATGTGAATAGAAATATAAACACACAAAATAGAGAGAGAAAAGAATGAAATGGCAAAGTAGGATTACTTTTCGAGTGACGGTGTTGCCTTCTTCATCAGTAAACTGTTCTTCTGTAACAGATTCACCAGGAATGTTTTTTGCTTCCTCACCCTAAATAATGTGTTAAGAGATTAACTATGGTCACTCATGATCCCAGACACTGGCTGTGCAACTTCACACCAAGCAATCAAAAACCATGCAAGACTGGATTTTATTTGCTACAAACAGTGACTCTAAAATGTTCTCTGACAAAAACATATTAGGCACCATTTCTACTGTGTTGTATCGTGTGAAAAGTCTTCTGGAAGTATACAATCATAAGTCTTCTATGAGAGGCTGCCACTAGAAGGGAGTTTATCACACTTTGCATTTGGTTTTACTTCTGTTATTTCAATTTGGGGGTCATCTAGTGTGATAAACTTCCCGCATTTGAAAGTTTTCTTTAAATTCCAATCTAGTTTAAACCCCCCTTTTCAGCTGGATCTCCCTAGTGTGATAAACTTAAAGGAAAAGTTGGCCAGTCCCTCCCACCAGCCCCATCTGCCAGATTGGTTTGCAAGCATTGTATGTGCACACATGGCATCTCTGGATTCCAACCATACTACACAGCTAGCATGTTTAGGGGTTAGATAAATAAATGGAGTACTGCCCACATGATTTTGGATCTTCTTTCTCCAATAATGGAGCTAACCATAACAGGATAGTGATGGCACTTGTGTCAAAAGGCACCTCTGTGTAGATATAGTGCATTAATATCTTTTTTATTTACACAATAACAGTGGCTTAGAATAAGTGTCATGACTGAAAGTAATCTACTTTAGACCTCCAAAATCACACAATCATATTTCTTCCTCAGAGCGTGCTACCTTTAATGCTAAACTGCCATCTCACATTTATGAATTTACTCATTAAGTAAGTTGTGCTGTGTTCAACATGTCTTTCTCTCAGGAAAGAGTACACAGATCTGCAGCCTCATGAAAGCAAAGCTGTCTCAAATTGATAGTTTTTAGAAACCGGTGCTTAAAAAGGAATTTTTGCAATTCCTGGCAGCAGAGGAAAAACTGGAGCTTCCTGCACCCTCATCCCTACTGCACAGAACTTTTTTATTTTTCATTTTGAAAATATCCTTCCAAATGTTGATTTGGAAGCTGTTGTTTAGATGAAGGTGTACTTTTTATTTTTCCTCTTTTGTGAACTACATTGAGAAATCTTGCTGGCTTATTCTGAAGGGTATGGGAAGGAAGGAGAGAGAGGGAAAGAAGCAAGCAAGCAAGCTTGCAGTCAGTTTAAGGGCACAAAATTAGTACTTCATGGATCATATCATTTTCATCCAAAGGGGGTTATCTGCATGACTACTAATGTTTAGAATATCTAAACCTCATTATGATGCACATGAAAAGCTAGTACATTTGGGAGAGAAAACTAGGCTAAAAGCCTTCTGCTCTATTGTGTTAGCTTTCAAGATTCTGCGAGACTTTTTGGCTCAAAACAAGACACCAAACACATCCATTGAAAAGCAAAGGAGCCCAAAAAAGGTTGTGACATATATTTTACTGTGGCTCAGAGAGCTGCTCGCAGAAACAGAAAAGCAAAAAATTCCTGCAATAGCTGTGAATCTTTCTGGCTCTCTGGATTAATATCAAAGAACCCAACTGACTACAGCATCTTACAATGTCCCACAAAATTTCACAGAAACCAGCCTCCACCAGGTGCCTAGAAGGAGGAGATAAACTACTCTGTGCTGTCTGCATTTGGAGAGAGGTTTAAGTTATGGATGAATTGTATAAATGACTGGAGAAGAGGGAAGAAAAAAGACTGAAGAACTCTCAGAAGACTCAGACCTATAGTTTGAATACTCATGAAGAGGTCAGAACATTTCTTCTCACTTAAAACTTTAAAGGAAAGCTTCAGCTGAATCAACCACTTTCTGAAATCTAACAAAAGCGGACTTCCTGGTTGTGACGTCATGGTGTAAGGAGGTGAGAGCGTGAGCTCCGTGTCTCCTGCTTCAGCCGTGCTGAGACTGTCCGTTCCTCTCCTTTGTTTATTGTCTTTTGAGGAGGAACTGCAGGAAGAACCCAGCTAGGGGAAGCTTGGGTCTGAGGGCTCGTCGGGGGCTCCGAGTCATTCTGCTCTCCTGGGAAAGGAAGAAGACAGAAGACTGAGGAAGCCAAGAGCAGCCATCTCAGCGGCTTGTAAGCCCGGGGGTAATTAGCCCTGCAGGACTCCAACCTTGGCGGCAACCTTTTAGAGGCTTTTCCTTTCCTTTTCGTTCTTTCCCCTCTGCCTTGCTGAGGGTGAGAACTGTTTGCTTTTAAAATCTGACAAGGGAGGATACTCTTTTCTTTTTTTCTTTGGAGTGGTATTTGGGAGGAAGACTTGATAATTACACTCAAACATACCTCAACTCAATTACGAGGTCTGGTAGTAAAGAAGCGGAGGAACAGACTTAAACTGCTACAGTTTGCTATCATCTGTTTCCATGTTTAGGGAATTGAATTGAGTTGCTATAGAGCAACATTTTTGTACGCAGCTGTTTTTGGTTTTTTTTGATTAGCAGAAGCACCCTGTATTGAAGAGCAAAGTTTTGTAAAAGCTGGCAATCTTGGAAAAACAGACTTTGATGACTGTAAATCTTATCAGGTTGCTTGTCTGGGCTTCAGTCAAATTGAAACTGAAAACTGTAACAGCTGGAGAATTTAGAGAGGCACCAGCAGGAGAATTAACTCTTAACTATTTCCTTTCCAAGTTTTCTTTGCCTTTCTACTAGGCTTTTTGTATGTTCCTGATGAATACCAGAAGCAACGCTAATAGAAATAAAAATATGAGCATGACCTGGACACAACAAAAACAACATACACAAAGAAGGAATTCCTCAGAAACAACTGGATGGTTGGATAAGCAGTCTGATTTAAATACTATAATACTGGCGGAGCTTAGAGACTTTAAGAAAAATTTTAAATTGGAAATAAGAGAAGAACAGAAAGCCCTAAGGGAGGAAATCAAGAGAGATTTGCAAGAGGAGACAGACGCTCTTGCAAAAAAGATTGATGGGCTGAGTAAAGATATTTCTAAGATCGAAAAGGAAGTGGAAGAAGTAGCAATAAGAACAGAAGAATTGGAGAATAGATGTGACAAACTAGAGGATATACAGAGGAGAGAAGAACAAGCCCTTCTGGCTCAAGAAAAGAGACGTAGGGACAAGGCAATCAAAATTAGAGGTGTGCCAGAGCAATTAGATGAAAATCTGGAGGACAGATTAATTCCTGTCTTAGCAGAATATCTTTCCTTACCTGAACAACTGGTGGATATTCAAATCGATAAGCTATTTAGAGTGAACTCTAAAATAGCAAAGGAAAAAGGTCTCCCCAGGGACATAACGATTTGTTTCAATAACACACGAATCAAAGAAAAAGTGATTGCCAGGAATTACAATGATCCGATGATAATTGATGACGTGGCAGTAGACATTTATAAAGACCTCCCATTTCATGTACTGAAACAAAGGCAACAGTACAAATTTCTAACTGCGGCTCTTCAGAAAAACGAAATTAACTACAGATGGAGTAATACAGAAGGAGTTATCTTCACATTCCAGCAGAAGAGATTCAAAATCAACACAACTGAAAAAGCAAAAGACTTCTATAGAAAATTTGAACAACTCCAGAAAGAAAGTGAAGAAAGGAAGAGGAGGAACAAGAAAGAAGAATCTAGAGGACCAAGTCCATTAAGAAGAGACATATTAAATCAGATTAGTGAGAAGGAGAGACAAGACCCGATCTTGAATACATCGGAAACTGCCAGTGACAACGAAGAAGAAGGGGAGATACATTTAATAAGAACTGATCCTGGTGGGATAAAGGACTAATCTAAGACACCCCTGAAATTATACTGGTAATATTTGTTCCGTCCTGTTTTTGCCTTTCTCTTCTACCCTTGAATCTCCCTCTTTGATTATACTTGTCAGCGATTCAGACTATGGAGAAGAGGGGGTAAAGAGGGAGGGAGGGAAAGGAAAGAAAAGAAAGAAGAAAGGAAAAAACAATAAGCTTAACAATAATATCCCGCTATGATTAAAATAGCCTCTTGGAATGTGGGGGGGATTAATAGAGAAAAGAAGAGAAAGCAAATTTTCCATTTATTGGAAAAGAGATATTATGACATAATTTGTTTACAGGAGACGAAAATCAAACAAGGGGACCAAAAATATCTGCGAAATCCCAAATTAGGCCAATGTTTTGAAGTTTGTAATAAAAAAAGGAAAAGAGGCTTAGCTATTTTCACATCTGGAAAATATACATCCAAATTGCTTAAAAAAGACCCAGAGGGTAGATATTTGATACTGGAGGTAGATCTGGGGCCAATAACTTTAGTTGTAGTTAATGTATATGGACCTTTGGAGAAAAAAGAACTTTTTTATAGAAAACTAGATGAGGAGTTGATGTTGTATGATAATGGAAATATATTGATAGCAGGGGACTTTAATGGAGTAATAAACCCCAAAAGGGATAGAAAGACAATAAAGAAATTAAAGAAAGACCAAGGGAAACTCCCTAAAGCATGTATTAATCTCATACAAGAGCATGACCTAATAGATATTTGGCCATACAAATATAATGATAAACCAGGCTATACCTTTTTTTCACTGGCCCATAATTCTTGGTCAAGAATTGATCTTTTCTTGATCTCAAGGAATTTGGCAACCCAAATTAATAGGATGGAAATAGATCCCAAAACCCTTTCAGACCACAATTTGATTGACTGTTTAATTGCAGAGGGCTCTAAGAGATCCCCGTCCTGGAGGTTACAAGACATTTTGTTACAAGATAAGGATTTTTTGGAAACGATGAAGTCAGAAATAAAATTCTTTTTTATTGAGAATAAAACAGAAGGGGTAAAAACTAAAACCATATGGGATGCAAGCAAAGCTGTGTTTAGAGGTTATTTCATGAAGAAGGCAAGGGAAATTAAGAAATCTAAACAAGAGAAAGAAAGGAAATTATTAGAAGAAATAAAAAGGAAAGAGGAACAGCTAAGGAATAACCCATCAAACACGAAATTAATTAACGAATTACAAATACTTTTAAGACAAAACCAAGAAAGAATGGATGAGGAAATTTTAAATGACTTGAAACGTACTAAACAAAACTTTTTTGAAAATGCCAATAAAGTTGGCAAATGGTTAGCGAAAAAACTAAAAAAAGAAAAGGACAAGAAAATAATTAGTAAGATCAGGACAGAGAATAGAACAATTACAAGACAAGATGAGTTACTAGAAATCTTTCATAAGTACTATACTGAATTATATGATTTAAAAGAGAACCCAGCAACCCTACAAAGGAAGCTAGATGACTACCTAAAGGAAAAAGAAATTATAAAAATTTCTGATAGTCAGAGAGATTTTTTGAATTCCAAAATTTCAAAACAAGAAATCACGCAGGCCATTGCTAAACAAAAGAAGGACAAAACGCCTGGAAACGATGGATATACAGCAGCTTTTTACAAAGTTTTCCTACAGGAATTATTAGATCCTCTTTATGAATTGTTTAATTCTATCAGCAGAGAAGGTATACCAGAATCCTGGAAATCAGCTAATATAGTTTTAATACCCAAAGAAGGAAAGGATGAAAATCTATTGGAAAACTATAGACCAATTAGTCTATTGAATAATGATTACAAATTGTATGCATCAATCTGGGCTAATAGGTTGAAAAAAGTCTTATCAACATTAATTGGGAAAGAACAAAATGGTTTTATCCCAGGACGTTATATCAGAAATAATATCAGAACGGTGGTGAATAGTTTGGAATTTTTCTCAGTGCATAATGAAAGGAAGGGGGCCTTTTTAGCCATTGATATGGAAAAGGCCTTTGATCGGGTAAATTGGGACTTTTTACTTTATATACTTAGAAAGATGGACTTAGGAATAAACTTTATAGGAGCAGTTGAAAAAATATATCAACACCAAGAAGCTTCTTTAATTATTAATAGGGAGAAAACCAAGGGATTCAAAATTAAATCAGGCACTAGGCAAGGATGTCCGTTGTCACCACCCCTATTCACCATTGTGATAGAAATCTTAATAACATCTATTAAAAATAATCAAAATATCAAGGGTATAAAAATCAAAAAGAACGAAACTAAAGTAAGAGCCTTTGCAGACGATCTAGCGGTGATATTAGAGGACCCTAACCAACACATTGAAGCACTCATACAGGAATTAGAGGAATTTGGCCAGGCCTCAGGTCTAAGAGTAAATAAGATGAAATCTGTTATGATAACCAAAAATATGACTAAGGAGGAAGATGAGCTTTTGGTAAGACAATCAGGCTTTGAAATAAAGAACAAAATTAAATACTTGGGAATTTTGATAACTAAAGATAATTTAAAATTATTTAAGAATAACTATCAGAGCATTTGGAAAGAGATAAAAGAAAATCTGGTAAGATGGAACTTTCTGAATCTCTCTCTA
Source organism: Urosaurus nigricauda (assembly GCA_034509955.1). Taxonomy (NCBI): domain Eukaryota; kingdom Metazoa; phylum Chordata; class Lepidosauria; order Squamata; family Phrynosomatidae; genus Urosaurus; species Urosaurus nigricauda. The sequence continues at coordinate 173,355,049 of JAOEGL010000003.1, forward strand.
TTGGGTAGAATAGCTGTTATAAAAATGGTGATTCTTCCGAAACTGCTATATTTAATGTTGAACCTCCCAATTGAGATTCCAGATAAGATATTCAAAGAATGGGACGCAGAACTCAGAAAATTTGTATGGAAGGGGCAGAGGCCAAGGATAAAATGGCAAAGTTTGAAGGATAAGAAAGAAAGAGGAGGATACTCACTTCCTGATTTGAAATCATACTATTACGCATGTAGTCTGATCTGGATCCAAAACTGGATCAAACTGGAGGATATTGAGCTATTAAACTTGGAAGCAACTCAGGTTAGATTTGGTTGGCATGCTTTCCTGGGTTATAAAAAGAGGGATTGCAATAAGGACTTTTTGAATCACCCATTTAGGAGAGCCTTGCTGTTGGTATGGGAAAAAATTAAAACAAAATTTTACACTAACATACCACTTTGGATATCAACACAGGAAGCTTTTTTTGGCAGATGGCTTGAAAATGAGAAATGGTTAACTTATAAAATACTACTAAAAAAAGACAATGCGGGAAATATGGAGATGAAATTGAGGGAAGAGTTAGCATCCGAGGGATATAATATATCATGGTTTAATTACTTCCAGATTAGAGAACGTTTTGTGATAGACAAAAAAACAGCAGGGATTGAAAAAAATATAAATGAACTGGATCATATTCTAGCACAGCCAGAGAAAGGAAAAGTATCAAAGTTATATAACTTACTATTAGAAAGGCAAATGGAACAAGAGGTAATAAAAGATTACATGATAAAGTGGGCAAGGGATATAAATACAGTGATTTCATTAGAAGAATGGCAAAATGCTTGGAAGAAAACTAACAAGTTTACCATAGCTCAAAACTTGAAAGAAAACCATTTGAAAATTATGTACCGATGGTATTACACTCCTTGGAAACTTAAGAAAATTTATAGCTTAGAATCAGGAGTATGTTGGAGATGTAAAAAGGAGAAAGGCACACTTTACCATGTTTGGTGGCGCTGTACACTAATCCAAGTATTTTGGAAAGAGGTTCGTGAAACAATTCAACAAATATTTGAGATAAAATTCTTAATGAGCCCCAAACTGTACCTATTGAATATTACATCCATATTGAAAGCAGTAGATGAAAGAAAACATTGGAGAGTAATATTATACTTAATAACAGCTGCAAGGATATTAATAGCAAAACTATGGAAAACAGATGTAAGACCTAAATGGGATGAATGGATGCAGAAGGTCAATGAATTTAGGGAATTAGACAAGATTTCAAGACATGTTGAAGAACAAAATCCCAATGATGGGAAAAGAGAGTGGGACCCAGTCTTGAAACTATGGGAATTGAAATGGAATTTGAATGTTGATCTAATAGAGAATTAAGAAATTTGAATTCTTCTGCCCTCTTATTATTCTGTTGGTAATAATTAATGATAATTTGTTTCCCATTATTATAGGTCGGATACAATCCACGGTTACCTCTGACAAAGCATACTAGTTAGGCTAATGTGTTGAGGCTTTATATGTAAGCTTGTGTATTAAGAGTAAATTTTATGTTAAATTTGGATATATATGTATATGTGTATATACATATAGTAGTAACATATATTGTAATACACATTGTAAATAGGCGAGGAACAATGAAGGTGCATCTCAATGGAGTCGCTCTCCCATATACTGACGCATTAAGGAAGCCAGAAAGAAAAAACAACAATAATAACTTGAGGATGAAGAATTTTTTAAATTTATTTTTCATTTTTCTCTTTGTACTTTGTACTCTACTGTACCTCATCGAGAAGATATGTTTCAATCCTTTTTCATTTGCTAAAATTTATAATAAAGATTAATTTAAAAAAAAAATGAAATCTAACAAAAGCAGGGTGAAGATCTGAATGCATTCTAGCATTACAAATAGAGCTTATGACATTAGTGTGCAATGCTTGGCAAAAAAAAAAAAAAAAAAAACAACCCTGCACAGTTTTATTCAAACATGTTCCTTCATCAGATTTCAGAAAGATGGAATAACACAGGAAACTTGATAAAACAGACTAGAACTATAGCACTGGTATATTTAATAAATTTGAATAAAAGCAGTGCTGATAAAATCTGATGCAAACATATTCAACAAATATGGAGTTCAACCCTCACGCCCCCGTTTAGTTCAATCGCTGAGATCACTTGGTTCCATGTTCCCTGCGGCAGATACCAGCATCCTTATGTCATATTTTAAAGGCAAGTTAGATGTGGCTACCAGCTTATCCTTTCAGTGCCAGACCCTCTCTCTCTTATTGACATGGGAGTTGGCATGGGCAGGGCCCAGTATAACCCATATACAGGCGAAGTAGGTTGGAAAGTTAGAAATTGCATACTTAAGTGGTAACTTCACAGGATGTCTCCGGAGATGACAGAAAAGAAGACAACCTAACCAATACTGACATTTGGCATATTTGCTGTGACCAAAACCGATTCCTGTTGCATCAGAGTGTACACCAGAGTGTACATTTTGATTTGGGAATTAGGAACTGTAAGAGTCACAGTTTTGTCACTTGTGAATGTTGTGTGTCTCTACAGGACCAACTACCAACAGTGAGTCCATTCCATCTGTGTGGATGATACTAAGTTCTTTAGATGAGGATGCCTCACAAATACATTTTTTTCTTCTCTTATTGCCACTGCCTGAAACTGAGTGCAGTTGTGATGCAAAAATAATGTAGTTATAGTTATTTATTTTTTTAAAAGATCTGCATCATCTGCAGCTGCAGTTTCACACAATGGTTTTGAGATATCCAAATATTGCATAATGGACAGATCTTTGAAAATTTAGCTTTCCTCTGTAAGGTAGATAGTGTAGCTTCTTCCCCCTTTGCTCCTGCTGCCAGAGTACCCATATCAAATTTTAGCCCAGTAGGGCTGTCTGTTTCCAAAAATTCGGGGGCATATTCTAGGAATCATTGGAAGCTGATCTAGCATTCTGACTACAAGCCAACTGGGATTTACTATTGCCCTTTGCATGACTTCAAAATACTTACTACATTAATAACCAAAATGCATTCATGTAAGATTCCAGTATGAGGCATCCAATAAATCAATCTGTCGAATGCTAGGCAGGCTTTTCTTTATCACAGCAGGTGTAAAATAACAACCAAGTAAACCCAGCATGTATGGAAAATTTCTTGTTCTAGCTGCTGGGAGCTGCTTGGCAAATTATTGTGACAAATTAAAAGGGCTGTTCAAATTACTGATATTGATTCAAGAATATTATACTTTTCTTTACAAGACTAAAAACAGAGTTCCCATTCTGTACACAAGATTATGCATATGCTCATAGGCCAGAAATCTACAAGAAGACCACAGAGAAATTTCCATCTCATTCCAAGATTGGAAAGTTTCCCTGCAGTTACCTTCACAAGTACCTGAAATTAATGTAATCTATGTGTGTTATATTTTGATCTATAGAAATACACAAAATGGAAAATATTTTCTGATTTCTTTTGTTATTGAAATTGTTCTTAACTGCTTAAATCACTTGTTCAGGCCCTAAACAAATAGATGTATTACTGTGATAGTTAAGAGATCAAGAATTCTGCGGTAAATAATTGGTTTGTGTTTACACCAATGTCTCATACTTGAGTGGCTGTCCAAACCTATTGTTGTGCCCCGTGCTGAATCTGCTGCCATGCCTCCAAATTTGTGTGGGGTTGTAGTATCTCCCTAAAAGGAGCATTTCCAATGTTAAAAAGGCAAACAGGAAGTGCAAACTTTGTTTTAAAGGAGATTTGTACTCCTAGAAGTGCAGCTCTTTCTTTAAAAGAAGGTGTGCGCATTTCCATGCAAAAACTTTGGCTTTTTTTGACTGGTACTTCATATCCCTTCTATGGTGTATTCCCACCGTGAGCAGCTAGAAGCTGCTCATTCATGAGTTACATAGCTGAAAAGAGCTAAAAAGAGAAATGAAAATACAATGTTTTTTCAGTGTTGTTACTGGTCAAGCTGTAATAGTTGTAGCTGGGACATTGCCCTTGATCCTGTTACATATCCAGCTACATTGTCCATATTTAGTCTACCCATTCCTAGGAAAGAAGAAATCATGCAGCATACAGTAGGATGATGAGAGACAATCCATCATGCAGTTAGGCTGTTTCTCACCACAAAATCTGAAGTGATGACTTCACCAAATGAGAGCGTCTAATTGTGAAAAACACTGTATTAGCACTGCAGTCCAAGACCAATTCCATGCCAATGGAACCATACTCATATGATACCTTCAGAATCAAACGTCGGCGATACACCCTCGTGGTTATTCTCTGTTCTTCATCTGAGCTTGAATCGCTCCCAATCACAATGTCACTGTCACTGTCACTCTCACTAAACTCCTGATAAATGCAGTTTTTAGTACATTTTACCAGCTCATTTAAAAGACAAACATGAATCTGAGCAGGAACAGAGGGGGGAAAAAAGGTTATTCCCAAAATTAGTTCATCCCCCAAAACAACATGATGAGAATGTGTGCAATCTTGCTCTCACTCAGGGTTGGCTGTCACTGAATTTTGGAACAATCTGCTGTAATGACAGCAGCGCTTGCCTCAAACGTTTGGCAAACCCAACATGTTGTTTCCTTTCAAGACACAGTTTGTGTGTAGAGAAGAACCATTGGGAATCTGCTTAAATCCACTACAAAACTTCCCTCTCTTCTTACTGTTGCTGTTGGTAAACTACTGTTTGCAAATCAAATCCATCCTCAAGACAGGCTACTCCCATTTCCTTGCTCTCTTTCTAGTGTCCTAGCTATGTTTAGCATGGGGGTGTACTGTGTTAAATTATTTGTTCCTGCAATGGGGAATTAATTTTCTTCCCACTGGTGGATGTCTGGAAAGAAGTCTTGCATGGGGTGGTGGTGTTCTCTCTTGGCAGGAACACCCCTCCAAACAGAAGGGGGCTGGAGCAGACAGATCAAGGCTTCTCTATGAATTCTGCAGTCAACAGGCATGAGGTTCCACAATATCAAAGCTTAAGGTTCTCAGCACCTATGTGCCTCAGAGTAATCTTTTCTGTGGAGCTTAATGGACAATGATGCCCTTGTGGGGGGCTGAGCTGGCATCATCACCAGAAGGCTCTCTAGATGTGACACCAGCCCTCCATGACTGCTTGCTTAGCCTGCATAGTGGCTTTGGGACAGAAGATGACCTCTCAATCTCTCCTGGGGGCTTTCCTTTGGCTATATAACTGTCAGCTCCAGCAAACCAAGGAATATAGCTACATGTGGCTCTCTACTGCCAATGGATTTTAGCATTCACGCCCAAAACTTTGGCCAAAAGATTGGTTTTTTTGAGGGGGGGGGAGTATTTATTCTATGGCATCAAAACCCTCCCGCCCAATCTGGAGGCAACTGCTAGGTTTTCAGCAGAAATCCTTCCAGACCTCTGAATCTATAGTCTCCCTTGTCAGGGTTGAAGATACATAGACAATACCTGTGTACCTGACTATATTAGACAATTTCTATCTTTTGGGCCATGTTGACTATTTGAAATGCTATGCTAAATAATTAACAGGAAATCACCAAAATCAAAACCCTGTCCAAAATAAACATGGGGTTAATATAATGATAGAACCAGTTTTGAATGAAGCATGGTGCTCTTACTGTTGAATGGAAAACCTTAGTAGATTTGGGATCTTGTTAAAAATCAAGTCTGAAAAGGACTGGCAAAACGTAAGAAAATTAATACCCTTTCAAAAAAAGTTAACTGTAGATCAGGTGTGGCTTTGCCAGTTCTTCTGTACTTGGGGAGGATGTGGGGTGGGGGAAGCAGATCACCACTGCATTGTCAGGAACAAATTTATTCAGAGCCATGGCTGTGCCTCCAGTGTCACCCAGATGATGAAGAGGTTATCCAGTCTCCATGTAAACCCAAACCTAGCTCTAAAACCTAGGTCTTGGCACTGCAACCCAAGCCCCAACAATACAGTTCTCTGGATTTTGGTCCTGGGAGATATGCAAAAGGATAGTATAGCATGTAGCTACAGAATAATCATTCTGCATTTACCAGGGTAGGTGGCATTTATACCTTTTGTTCAGAGGATGTTGCTCCCTCTTCTTCGTGGACTTTTGGTCTCATTTTGCTGTCGTCAGAAGTATTCCAGCTTGTCTTTTTCATACTGACAGGCACAGAGGTTTTAGGTGCATCAACTGCTGGCTTGTTAGATTCTTGCAAAGATTTCTGATGTGAGATCAATGAGAGCATTTGCTGCTCAGTTCGGTGAGCACTTTGCATTTTTGGTTTCACAGTTTCCTTGTCGCTTTGTTTTCCTAGATTGTTCACAGACTCCTGAGCAAAAGGCTTAGTCTTTACTTCAGTTGCAGATTCTGAGTAACTTCCATTGCTTTCCAGTTTTCCTGCTTCTCCTTTCAGGTATGAGGTAATAGACTCTCTACATTGGTCAGGGCTACAAAAGGCAACATACACAGATAGACAAACAAGTAAATAATAGCATCATTCAAAGTGGTTTAACAATACTTACATCCATCCTAGAGACTTCTCTTCAGGTATGCAACTTTCATCTGCAACTGGGAACTGTAACCAAACTACACAAATCCCACGATCCTACAGGATAAGCCACAGCAGTTAAAATAGTATGAAATGGCTGTAACTGTGTAGTGTGGACACATCCCAAGTATTAGGAGTGAATAATGGCCAGATTTTCTTATGATGCTAATTTATTTAGGCTACTGAGAACAAAACCAGTTTGAGATCCTCAGAATGAGAGAATGAAAAGTAAAATGGCAATTGTGATTAAAGGCAAGCAAAGGGGAAACCGGAGGAGCAAAAAAAAAAAATCCCAACTGCACATATACAGTGATGGGATCTAAACAGGCAGTAACTGACCAAGAGAGAGCTTTGCAGTAGGTAACCCAATGAAAATATCAGCCCAAAGTACAGCTGCTGTTTTTAAAAATAAGCAACTTTCATATTTGGCACAATTAGAAAAGGAATTCAAAACTGCTGAATATCATACCACCACAGTACAAACACATCTGGAATACTATGTATAGTTCTGGTCACCTCACTGGTGAGAAGGTAAGCCATAGGTCACATTGTCTAAAACATATTGCTAAGCTGAAAAAGGACAACCAAAAATGATCAAGTGATGGAAGAAACTCCCCTATGAGGAAAGGTCACAATGTTTGGGACTGTTTAGCTGTGGGAGGGGAAAAAAGATAAGTAAGGGAAGACATTACATGAATATAAAATTATGCATGTTGTTGGTAAAGTGCACTAGAACATAGGGTTGTCTCATGAAGTTGAATGCAGGAGATTCAGGACAGACAGAAGGAAGTACTTTTTCACACAGCACACAGTTAAACATTGGAATTCACTGCCACTAAATACAGTCATGGCTGCTAACTTGGATGGCTTTAAAAGGGAATTGGGTAAATTCAGGGGAAATGGTATCATCAAAGACTAATAGTCAGTATGCCTTATCTGTCACCATGAGTATCAGAGGTAGTATGCTTCTGTACATCAGTTTCTGGAAAGCACAAGATTGAGGGTATGTTTGCATTCTAGTATGGCTTGTAGCCTTCCTACAGGTAACTGATTAGCCACTGTGTGAATAGAGTATTCTACTAGATAGGCCTTTGTCTGATCTCTCTAAGGTCTTGGAAAGCAGCTAACATATAGAGGAACAAATCACAGTGTTCTAGACTGACTAGTGGTATAGCCCTGTTATAATATAATTGATTAGATTAGAATATTAAAAAGAGGGCAGGAGGATGTAGCAGCACCTTTAAAACTAACTGGTTTTTATATTTGCATGAGCTTTCGTGGATATAAACTCATTTCTTCAGATGCAGTAGAGTGTATCAGAACAAGTGGGTTTACGTCCATGAAAGCTCATGCAAAAATAAAAACCAGTTAGTCATAGAGGTGCTGCTACATTACTTCCCCCCACCCTCCACCTCCCTTCCTCCTTTTTATGCTGCAAGAGACTAATATGGCTACTTCTTTGATTAGAATATTATTAGTGTCTTTCCAGATTCAGTGCAAGATATTGATTTTGATATAGAGAGCTCAAAAGCAGCCTTTTACAAAACAATCCCTCCAAATGTTTTGGCCTGAAACTCCCATAATTCCTGCCTACTGGACATTTTAGCAGGGCCTGATTTGAGCTGCAGTCCAACATCTGGAGTGATTCATACAAGGAAGGCTGCTCTGAAGGATCTGGTCTTTGAATTTCTCAGGAAGTATCTACTTTTGTATCCCCCCTCTCCCAATACTGATTAAGCAACATAGACCTGCTGAGGAGGGCCTCTTCTGTGAACATTATATTGACAGTCACAAGGACCAGGCTTTTCTTGTTTCTTGGAACAAGCTCAGGAGCTCTCCTTGATTGGTCTTGTTCTCTTGCATCCTTCAGGAGGCAGGCCAAGGTAGTTTTGTGCTCCTGAGCCTTTGAAAGCTAGATTCTATGCATTTCCTCAATTCTATTTTGAGTTTATTTTTATTATGGAATTTTGATGTTGGTTGGGTTGCCAATATTTTAAATGTCCTACCATAAATCTGCCTTGAGAGCTTTTCTAGCAAAGTGGTCTTTAAAATATTACTCATAGATGAATATAGTTGTGATCCTTGCTTGTTTATATATAAGCATAACATTTAGAAACCTTGGATGGAGACTACCCACAAATTGATGAATGTTGTAATTATTTTGAGAATTATAACATGTGGTTAGTTTGACACTAAAAGAGATGTGCTTACCTGTCATCTAGCCGATCCAGCAAGTCACCACTTATTCTGCGGCCTGGCATTGGTGGTTCCACATTGATGCTGGAGGTCTCACTCTGCCAACCTGTAATTGAAGACAGTTCCTGTTCTGCCTGCTGCACATACTTAAGAATAGACAAGACCTTTTCTTCTGTCATCTCCTCAGACTCAACTACTTCATCAAGGTGAATATCTTCAAACAGAGATTTAAGCTTTTCTTCCATCATCTCCTCATCAGTACCAGACTTTTCTCTCTCATGCTGTTCAGTTCTTACTAAGGTCGGATGAGTTTCTTCACATTGCCTTTGTTTTGGTATCTCGGCATAACTACCGAGATACTGAGGATAATCAGTCAGGTCCATCTCCTCCACTTGGATTTGGCCTGTATCTTTAGATGTTCCTTCTCTAGGCACTGAGAAATCGTATTTGCCGTCTTCCAGTGAAGTGTCTTCTTCAGTCACCACTGGAGGTCCTGTTGTATCATCTATGTTGCCCTGTGAAGTTACTAACACATCACTCAGTCTACTGGGAGTTCTAAGGGGTGACTCTATGCTAGAGAAATCACTACAGAGATCATCTTGATGGGAATGGGTGGGTGGCACGTAGCGCAACCCAGTGGGAGTTTCCAGTTCCATTTGAATCGTGGGATAACCTATGGAAGACAGTTACATTTCGACTGATTGCAATGAAGTATGGAGCGACACATATAAGCAAGCATGCAGAATGGCTGGTTAATTATATAATATGTGGCAAATACATGAGATGATAACAGCAGTCCATTTAGGAATGTAATGATGGCGTAAGTTCCTCAGAGGAAACAATAAATCTGAAGTTGAAAAACCCCACTAGATTAGCAGATGTACTGCTTATTACTGTTTCAAAATGAATAGCCTACTATACATGTTCTTGAAAGTTTTCACTTAACTGGATCTACAATCATTTCATGATTTTCTAAATCTAGATTTTTTTTCTAATACCCAAATGGCTGACTTTGGTATAGATTGTTGATAAATAGATTGTTTCTGGCTGGCTGTCAATACTATAATTTTGTGGCAAAGTAACATTTCTACTCTTTTGTAGTCACTCACAATATATAAATGGTAAAGAATAAGATTATATTAACAACAGCCATGTTTTCTTACAAGCCTCTTCAAAAATGTGCTTATTTCTATAGGCTGGTTTTCAAAAGATATGCCTACTTGTGAAGTATAGTCTGTAGATATTTCAATTTAGTCACTGCACCCTGAGAATGCAGTTGTTATAAAAATGGAAATGAATCTCAGTGAGGACATAAAGGTAGCACATTCTCAAACACAGTAGAGGCAAAATCTAACATTAAAAGGATTTACACCAGAAGCTACAGAGTGGGGAGGATCTAGATATAAATTTCAGGAACAGTAAAACTATAAAGATGAGAGGAGTCTGATGAGTAAGGAGATCGTGGTGATCCTGGAGACTGAGGCGATCTTGGTGACATAGGTACAATCAGAAACACTGATCAAATAAAAAGAGAAAGAAAAGATAGGCAATGAAAATGAGAGAACAATAATCTTCTAGGACAGGGATGGCCAACTGGAGACCCGTGGACTTCATTCAGTCTTGAAGTGACTGAATATGGTCTACCAAATGTTAATCAAATATCTTCCCACAGGAAATGTGAAAGATATACTGGAAAGAATAAAGATGGCTGCTGACTGGACTCTTAAGATAATTTGTTTTACGGTACATTATTTTCCTCTACCCAGCAGTCAATGACCTCACACTACCTAAGCTCAAATGCTTTAGTGCCATGAAACCCTTTTTGAATGGTAGTGCTAGCTTTGTTATAAAACCTGACCATCCATGATGGAGGTAGACTGTATAGAAATCACTTAAAATGCCAGCAGTCCTGGCTGGAGAATAGAGTGGCTACAGGGAATTACAAAAGTTGTCCATCCCTGCACTAGTGGTTAGACTGAATACAGACAAATGAAATGACACATGAACTGTAAATCATATTCCCACACATAAATATTAGGTTGACCAGCTTGAGAAAGTGGAGAAAAAAAGTGTTCATTATTATGTTCTGCCATCTAGAGAGTAATGAATTCACGAATGAATTCTTTCTGAATCAACTGAGAGAAGTTAAATGCAGTCTGGTCTTGGTGAGGACAAGAAGCTTGAGGAAGGTTCAGAGGAGAGGAAGGACAGAAAGCAATAAAAGAGAAGCACATTCTCTTTGTAGGAAAAACACTTGTCTTATGATCAAACTGCACAAGCAACATTTCAAGAGGAATTTCTTAAAATGTTCACAGAACTTATTTCTGCAGCATGGTGATTCAATGATTACTGCTATTGCTTGGAGATGAATTAAGCTTATATGTTCTGTACACAGCCAGAAAATCTTTGCAGAAGGCAGCAAAAAGGATATGTTTTTAAACAAACAAACATAAAAAACGTTCATAAGAAAACAGAATTACAGTATCTAGTACAGCACATTTTACAAAAACGCTCCTGAAAGTATTTGGAAAGCATCTTATCAACAGATCTTAAAAATGAGAATTATTTTTTAATGACAGTTTTTAAGTGCAGCTCTATTCATGGGCCATTTCAAGAATAAAAACTGTTATCACTGAAAAACAAAGATATACTTTGAATTATTTTTCTTGGACAGAGTGTTTTTATGTCTTATAGTCCATGTTATAAGATCAAAATACTTTCTTCTGTTACATATCTGGAAGAAAACTATAATCAAACCAATCCAAACTCAGTTTACCATCAACAGGATCATGGAAAACGTTATTTTCATCTGCAAAGCTCCTGGTGCCTGAAATGTTTCCATAATCAAATATTGGTCCTTCCAACAAGGTCACAATGTCAATCCGATTGATTTTTGTCAATACAGAAGTTAAGGCATCAGCTGTGGGTAAAAGAACAATTTATATTAAAAAAAATTCCTCATTGACCATCATAATTATTTTGCCAGCTGTGAATTATCTCTTTATCAAACCTCATTATGTTTCAACCTATAAGGGTATGCTGCCGTAAAAATGGATTAATTATTGAAATATAATGTCTTCTAAGTATAACCTTATGAGCAGAGATCATACTCTGCACTATATTATATGTGCAAGCATGGGAAGATGGCAAGAACACAAGGTGTGATTTCTCAGCAGCTGTCCACACCTATGGAGCACATTCTGTAGAAAGTCTTTGACTCAGAAGCAGAGCCCAGGGAAAAGATCCCAGGTTCCAACCCCAGCATCTCCCAAAAAGAGAGGGAGGCTTGTTTTAGTCCTGATATGCTGAGTTCATACATGCTCATATATCACCTGATAGTTTATTCCTTGATTACACCAAATTTGATTACTTACTTCTGAACTAATTATTGGTGCTTGAGGTGACAATATGAGGTACGGAACTTCTGTCTGTCATCTTTAATCTAGGATAGTTAATTCATACCTATAAGTTATCACTTGAGGTTGGAGACCATTAAGGTTTAGCACTATCCCATCTGTGAACTTCACTAGTTAAAGACGTTAATACCTCTAAACCGTTTTAAATACTAAACTTACTTGTAGCATTTTTTCCATCTCTGGTGACCCATTTCTTTAATAACATGAAGCTCTGAGCAATCAAAGAGTTTGGGTTTTCCACCCTTATTTGGTTAATTTCATCAACAGAGAAATTCAGCTCTCTTGCCAGTTCTACAATGGGAAAAAATGGAGAGGGAAAGCAAGCAAATCAGTCTTACTTGAATAGTTTGCATAGTAGTCTCACATATAAGCACATAAAATGGATATAGAAGACTCAAGAGTTTGGATCATAAAATTACCTGGCCCTCTTCTGTCTATGCTATACACAGTCCCCAAGACGGCATAGTTTGGGGAAGAGCAGAAATTGCTTCATCTTGATATCTAAGTTTACCTGCCCCACTTTGCAGAACTTTGGGCTATACTCTCCCTTGGCCAGTATTACAAACTTGTTCTTCTGTGCCTTCAAGTCGACTCCCACAAATGGAGACCTTATCCTAGCATTTTATTGGCAAGATTTCTTCAGCCTTCTTGTAAGGCTGAAAGAATATGACTTGCCCAAGCTCATCGTGGGTATCTATGGCAGAATACAGAGTCGAACCCTGGTCTCCCAGAATCTTTGTCCAACACTTCATTACAAAGGCTCCTAAAATATTCCACCATAGACCCTTGGCATCAACAAGACAAGAAAGACATTCTCCTATGTGCACTAGAATTCTGTACTGCTACTTAGCGCTGGAAACAGGTAGCCAGCCACTAATGACCTCACAATTGCCAATACTGTGACCTCATAATATCTGACAAGGCAACTGAGTAGCTTCATTTCAAAGTACCACAGCTAGAGTTCCACGAGTGCATCTGTTTTCTTCTGTACCCTTTGCACTGTAGACCTTACTTCCTTGTCTCTTTCCCAGCTACTCCAAAGAATAAGAGTAGACTGGAAGAGTTTAATATCTGTGGCAACCAACTCCAGCTGGAGAGTTAAAAATCATAGCCTCTCATGCTGTTTGAAAGCACTGAAATTGTGGACCATGCCAACAACTACCATGTCAGAATAGACAGGGAAGCCATTGAAATCCATAAACACCTGGACAATTTCAACAGGAAACCTATGCAAATGGGAAACATCCTGGGGTCAGGGGATTCTCAGCAGGCAATGAACACTAGTTAGCAGACATTAATCTTCTTTTGCACATCCTCCCACCCTGAGGACTGCCATTAGCAACAGAACAATACACTTACAAATCACTCCTCCTTTCCCAGGGTCACACAGGATATATATATATATATATATTCCTTTCCCAAGCTATCTTTCTCTGAAGATGCCAGCCACAGATGCTGGCGAAACGTCAGAAAGGAACTCTTCTAGGACATGGCCACATAGCCCGAAAGCCCCACAAAAAACTACGTCTTTTGTTCCCCCAACAGCAGGTAAAATTGGCAGCCAGGAGATGAGCTGATTATAACCAGTGGCTTCACAAAGGACTTGAGGCTCAGGAAAGGACTGAGGAGGTTTGGACAAATGTTGTGTTATCCAGGTGACATGGGCGCATTTGACATCTCTTAGCCCCCAGATGTTGTGCATGAGGCCAAGAGGCTTCTGGGAGCAAGCCTGTTTTTAAAAGGCTGGGCAGGATCACTCACTGACTCTTCCTTTGGTGGTGACAGAATAGGTAATGGAAGAAGAAAATTAAAATGCCGTTAATCTGCTCCCTTCTATATCTGAGGCTCATGGGGAAAGAACCCGAGCTAACAAAACTGCTACCAAAATCTGACATATAACAAAATTGTGAGTAGCAACAACAACAAATAAATGCACACAGGTTGGCTGCAAGTCTGGTTTTATTAGTGCTTTACTTCTTACAGCTATGCAACTTGTTGGATGATGGGCCAGGTTCCACATTCTCATCCTAACTTTTTGTACAGTGTTGTTATGAGGCTTTGCTCACTAAAGGACTGACAGCAGGCAATTGTTACAAAGAAATAACTCAGTAAATTATTTGGCTACTTAAGCAGTAGCAGAAATCCTCATTTTTAGAAGGACTTCTTGTGCATTTCTTTCCTTTTCTAAAGGTACAAGTTTCTCAGAGGACTAAAATCTACTCCCCCCCCCCCCACACACAGAAGGGATCAAAAGGGCTTTCTCATTTCTATATTAAGATCACATCATAAAATCTTACCTGTCCAACTAAGTCCCAGGTGATCAGCCACTATTGCCATCCTTATATCTGTTCGTTCACATGGACTCTGTGGACCTGTGGTTTATAATTTCTTGATTAAAATGAGGCTGTGAAAGAGTTTTTGTCACTGACTAACAGTATTTTAATACATTGTGCTATGTTAACTAGTGCTCAGATCAATTACCAAAATGACTGAGTGCCCTCAAAATCCTACTATATATATATAGATAGATATATATATGACAGATATATTGTCACAAATTTGAAAAAAAAATCACCTTTGTAAGGTCAAGTGTCAAACTACATGATGTTAATTGTGTAAATGAAACCAAACATGCTGACGATCAATGTACTAAATTGTTCAACAGTGGTTTAACTACTGATGGATAGAAAATGAAAAAACAATCCACCAGTACTTAAAAGGAAAAAAAAATATTTTTCAATTTTGACAAAATGAGATTTTTGCTGTCAAAGTAAAATCTTCTTCTAACACCTGAATTATTACATGAATGTCTTCAGCATGCTTCACTAGCTGTTTTGTCTATAGTATAAGCTTTCATTTAAAAGGAAGAAAGAAGAGTATAAAGGACAGCACATACAGATGAGAATGACAGAATGAGAACTACAGTAAGTCACTTCACAGGCAATCACAACAGTTCATGCACTAGGATCAACAAGTTGAAAGTTTTACAAACTAGGCTTGATCTCCACGAGGTGAGCCACGAGAGCTCCAGAAACCTGACTCCCTCCATTCTCACCAGTCCTCCTCTTACTCCTCCTCCTCTCACTGTCGGATTTTTCAATCTTTGATTTTAAAGACGCTGCCTCTGTTTTCATATCTCTAGCAGGCTTCGTTGTAATGGAAGGCTGGAAAACTTGAGTGGCTTCGGATAAGGATGTGTTCCTTGATGTACTGTCTTCATCTTCATCGTCATCATCATCAATGGACACCTCTGACTGCATCTTTTTATCTTCATCGGACAGACGGTCCACCAGCTTTAAAGCCTCACCACTAATTCCCTTAAAATATTCAATAGAATGTTTACATACCTCCCTAAGCTGACTTTGCTTTACTTTAACTGTTGCTGTTGCAGTGTTTGATGTGGTAGTAGATCTTACCTTTAATGGTAATTTAGAAGGAAGTGGTTTGGCATTGCTTCTCTCTACCTGCTCTCGGTTTTGAGCTGCTGAGGTTTTTCTAGCTATGGCTAAATTATGCCTTTGTGTATTTTTTACAGGAATCTTAGACCTTATATCTACATGTGGAGATGAGCTGCTCTGTTTTCTTTTGTCAGCTTTACTATCCTGTCTAACTTTACTCACTCTGGAGGCTTGGCTACTGCTATGTGGGATGGCTTCTTTTGCTGAGGTAGCCTTTATGGGAAGTTTTGATCTTGCTCTATTACCTACAGCCTCTGATGACTTATGTTCTCCATTTATTTTTTGTTTACAGTGTCCATGTGCTGCACCTGTACCATTTCCTGAAGTAATTTTCATTGGATTAGCTTTCTGCGTGGGACACTTTGGCTCAAAATGTTCATTTAGTACTATTTTACAGGTTACACTATTGGTAGGTATGGTGGATGGATCCAAATTGTTGTTGTTATTAAAATTATCTTTTTGGAAATCATGCTTTTCTGCTTCCCTAACACTTGGTTGACTAACCATAGTTGTACTTGTAACCTCCTCTATGGGTTCACCTTCTAACCCCTGAGCACCTGGTGTCACAGCCTCTATCTTATCTGTCACTTCTCCAGAGACATCTTTCTTCAGTGTCATGGTGGAAGCAGATATTCCCATTTTAATAGGTGCACGCAACTTGGGGTCAACTTTAGAAGCATTAGGAGTGGCTGATGATTTCTCCGGTGAGTTACTACCCGATGTTGCTTCCGGACAATCTCCACTGGCCTGGATGATGAGCTTATGTTCGACTGCTGGTGTTTCTACTTCTCTCTCTATGTTTTTTTCTACAGTTTTGTCCCCTGACTGTGGCTGTGTGATGGCAGTGACTTTATTTTTATCCCCTTCCCCCTTGTCCCCTGACTTCCCTTCAGAAGTATGCTCACCAATCTGAAAAAATTGGAGTCTTTCTTCAACAAAATCCCTCTTGCTCATGTCAATTGCGCCACTGCGAGTCATCTCAAACATCTTCCCTTCATGAAATGGGAAGGGGTTGGGCTCACTAGTAGGTGTACTTTCATCAGTTGGAGTTCGGGCTGGAGTCGTATCTGGGGTTGTTGCTTGAGATCTGTCTTCTACAGCAAGGCCAAAAGGCTTAGACTCATCTTCCTTTGATTTGGACTCAAAAACTTCATCATCACCACGATTATTGGGCCAAGGGTCAAAATCTAGGCTTTTTGTGGCTACTGTCTTAAAAGGGGTTGCAAACTCTTCATCTACTTTGTAACTGAAATATGTGTCAGGAAACACAGTCCTGTCAGGATGCCTGCCTTCCAGAGTAAAAAAATGTGCCCCTGACTTTTGTTCAGTCTTACTGGCACTTTTTTCAGCTGCTGGACATTTTGATAACAGCTTGTTTTCTTCAGTGCTGATTTTTTCCTCCTCCTCAATAACTTCCAGCTTGCTTTGGCTAAAACACCGGTCAGTCTGTTTCAAAATGCCTTCTGTAGCCCAGATGTCTTTTTTTATTTCTACTGCTGGACCTGCAAGTTTGGAATCACTTTCAGTCAAGCCATCATCTTCATCTTGTAGATCATACCCATCAAGAGAATCGATTTCAGTTGCATCTGTATCATGGGAGAATTCTGCGGTGGTCGCTATGGAACACTCTGTGATAGACTGGTCATTGTTTCCATTTTGTGCAATATCATTCTGGGGAGAATCAAGGCCAAGATCAAACTCATTAGACTTTCCAGTCTCTCTCTTTTCAGATGATTTTTGTTTGATGGCTTCCTTCTGGTCATCTTCAGTGTCATTCAGTTTAAACATGTATCTTTTAATTGGAATGGGTTGATAAAGTGATTCATCATCACTAGAGTCACTGACATCTTCTCCCGGTGGGATTGGAGAAGGTGGCTGCACTCTTATGACTGGTTCAGCAAGTTGACATTTGTCATGCTCATCCTGCAAGTTTACTTCTGTCATCTCCAACTCACTCTCAGAGGAATGGCGATGCTTTTCTGATTCTGTTTGATCAGCATCTAATGGAGGAGGAGGTGGGAACTCAATGTAGGCAACCCTGTTCCCCTTGGGTCTTTTATTAGAATCCCTGTCTATACTGGGCAACACTTTCTCAATTTTTGGTGGCTCAATAGTAGCCTGTTTTACAGACGTTGATCTAGCTTCTGCCTCCTCCTCCGATTCTTCAGAAACCTCTGGGATAGGGCTGGGTTTACCTGGTATATAAGCTATTAGTGAGTCTGGTGTTTTAGAAGTAAACTCGTAACTCACTTCTTCTGAACTAGGTGTCTCAGGTGTTAATGGGCTTTTCCCAGAGCTATCCATGAAGGACACCTGCTCTAATGTGTCATCTTCTGGACTACCTTGAGGAGAAGGAAGCTGCTTCTGCTGCCTAGTGGTATAAAAGCCCCCCCTTGTCTCTTGCACTGTTTTACTTTCTTGACTTACAATTTTTTTAATACTTCCTTGTTGCACTTCCCTTTCATACTGCCTCCCTACTTGAACAAAACTAACATAAACAGGCAAGGTTTTTATCTCTTTTGTTCCTTCAGCTTTTGCCAAAGGGGCAGATTTTACAAAAGTATCACCATGAATAGGATCTAAGTCCCTTGAGGGAGACTCCTTTCCTGGGCTAATTTCTAAAGAATCAGGTGATTTGCTAGGGGACAATTCTGTATCCTCCACAGGAGGACTTAATTTGGTGTAACCATGTTGCCTGCTGGCAGCCAGACAAAATTCTGAATACATATTTTTATCATGCTCTGTATATTCAAAGTGTCTTGCAGCTCTTTCCTTGGCCATACTGGCATGGGGCACTTTAGCTGGCAGTTCATGTCCTGCAGTTTTTAGTTGTTCTTGAACCCCATCAAGAATGCCAGCTGTTAGCACTCTTTTTTCTTCAGAAATTCTGACAGGAATGTGGGATGTAGTCAATGATTCTTTTTTCTTTAAAGTTTCACCAGGGCATTCCCCTTCTCTGACAAGATATTCTCTATAAAGGACTTTCTTGGATGGAGATTTTACAGTCACTTCCTTCACCTCTTTTGAACAGGATCCATTTGTTGAAACTTTATGCTCATGCTGTTTCACAGCGATAAGCTCACTGTCTTTGCCCCTATCTTTTGTCTCAGGATGATCAATGTGATTTTCTTTCACTACGTCCTGGACCAGTACATGGGAAAGCTTTTCTTTTTGTGTTTTGTGGGCAGAGGTCCCAGGACTTTCCCACGTTCTATAGATCTTTTTATCCCAATGCTCCTTGGCTGGTGCAGTATCAGAACTTGTGCTGTATGCCAAACTTTTCACCTTCTGCTCTGCAAAAGCATCTGAAACATTCTTACTTGGGATTTCACTTCTGTGTTTGAGTACATCAGACATAGAAGCATCTTCCGTAGCTTTACCTTTACCCTGGTTGCCTTCTTTTAATTTGCTGGCAGACGGTTCTCTTTGTAGTGTTAGATTCCCATCTGCAAGGTCTACCTCTTTTGCATGCTTTTCTCTTGCATAAAATTGATAGACTGGGAGCTTGCTGTCTTGTAATTTTTTCACTGGGATTTTAGACTGAGGATCTTGCTTTTTATCCTCTTGAAGCAGCTCCTTATTCTTTGAGCCTATGCTCTGTTCAAACTTAAGCCTAATGGAACTGAGTTTGGACTGTTTCAGTTGAAATCCAGTCGGCAAAGCCTCAGGTGTCCTACTCTTCTGAGCAGTTCCTTTTTGTTCTGTCATCTGCTTACATTCCTCAGTCTGTTGCATGAGAGCTCTTCTCTCAGGGCTGCTTGGCAAACTTGCTGCTTTTCTTTCATCAGTTTTCGGGAAGCCCTTTCCACCATAGTTGTAGGGTCCTTCTCTAGTCCAATCATCCCTTGAACTCTGAAAGTCAGAAACTGTCCCTTTCTCAGGGCTGCTGCTAGTCGATCTGTGGCCAGATTGAGCATCTTTCCCATGTCTTTTATGTTGCTTTTTCTCGGGAGATTGCAGTTCATCATTCAGTTTTTCTGTTTTGTCCCGGAAGAACTGTGATACTTCTGTCAGCTTTTCTTCTGCTTCCTTAACAGTCCTGTCCACCCTGTCTTCATACATCAACTTTTCTCTACCTCTGTCTAATCTGTTCTCAGTAAAGCGCATCCACATTGCGTGCTTTGGACTACTAACATCTCCGGTATAATGTAACACTGTCACTTTATCATAATGGTCATCCTTAGACACTTTACCTACACCATTTTCTGATATATCTTTAGAGATTTTGGTGAGGATTTCTTTTGGGGGGGCTGTGGCTATTTTGTCTCTGCATCGTTTATCAGGCCCCTGTGAGTCTGAGCTAAGGGGTAAGATATGGTCAGTAACTGATTCCTCAGTATCAGACTGAGACACATCTAGCTTTTCTGAGAGAAGCATTTTCTCAGCAAACCTGTAAGACTCCCCTCTTAGTTCTGACAACTCATCATCATGGTACTCTACTGAATGTTGACTCAAAAGCTTCAGTGTTTTGTACGAGTCATCAGACATAAGTTGGGCAGAACTAGGGCGACTGTCTTCTTCCTGAGACACAGGAGTGTTTACTCTAGAAGACTCCAGATAAGAAGGAAGTGACTCTTCTGCTGTAAGTTCTTCTTCTTCTTGCTGACCTTGTTCATCGGAACAAGGAAGAGCCTCGTGTTTTTCCAAATCACCTCGAGGCAAGTCTTTCTGATAAACATACATTTCTTTCTCAGGATGCTTTTTTGTTTCTCTAATAATGACTTCAGTAGGCTCAGCCTCATTACCTTTTTCAATATGGACCTCTATTATACGCTCCAGTTTGGGTTTCATTTTGCTGTCCTTCTCTGTATGTTGTGGAGAAATTTCAGTAGACTTGCTAGCATCTGGTGTTACTGAAGACTTATGTTCAAACAGACCTGCCAACTCTTTGGAAGGATCACGTCCTGACTGAAAAGCTTTCATTATATCATGAACAGACATGGTTTCCTCAATTCTTTCTGAAGAACTCTCAGTGCATGGAGGCTTATGGTAAACCATTCTGGTTGTAGTAGTTATATGAGTTTCTTCTTTCACTCGGACACCTTTACTAAGAAGATTCTTGTGCTCATCATCTTCACTACTGGCTTTCATTTGAAAGGCTTTCACTTTCTCTTTGATAGAACCTCCATTTGGTCGGGCTTCCAACTCCATAAATGTGGGTGCTATTTTTGTTGGTGGTGGTTCTTCTGCTTGTGGTTCAGGAACCTCTTCGGGTGAAGGTTCATAGCTACGAATAACATGAACCACCTCAGTTCTTGTCTCTGTAATGACAGGAGGAATGGGTACATCATGGAAAAGTGGTTTGGGTCCTGTGCTCTCTGCGCTTTGTGGGGCTGAAGGAGTTTTCTCACTTCTTGTTTCAAAGCCACTGTCAGATAAAGGACTTTTGTCTTGGTCATGTTGGGAAAAGTCATCTGGAGATTCCAAAATGGTATCAGTTCCAAAAAAGGAATCTGCAATTTTACACAACTCTTTTTCTGAAGTAGAAGGCCTCATGGAGGCTGGAGGCATTTTAAGTTTATGTTCTTGCAATGCAATGGCTGGCTTTAAAACTCTTTTTTGTCTTTCTTCACCTTCTCTTTTTCCTTCTTCAAATTTGTATTTTAAACTTGCCAGT